>OX579642.1:19840090-21040090 GCA_951230915.1 Antitrichia curtipendula
GTAATTTCTTGCATGAACTAACAAAATTATACTCACTCAGTGTGAGGCTAAGGTAAGCGTGTAAGCTTAAACCTCTCAAGATCGTAATTAGGTTCCCAGTAGTTTCGAGCAGTTTCGAAATCCCAGTAGTTTGAGCAATTTCGTCTCCTAGTAGAATCTCGTCCAGAAAGATCGAGTATTATTTCGAATGAGCTGATGAAGCCATGCTCCATCAGAGCCAAGTTAACATGAATTGGAAAACTCAAGAACATGACCCGGAGGGAGGGTACAATATTTACCAACTTAACCATTAAGATAAGCTATATGAAAATCAATGTGTGGATTTATTCAAGCAAAGACTGAATGGTATAATAGGAGCAAGGTTTCTTGAATTCAAAGATTAGTAGAGCAGAAGCTACCAAGAGTAAAATTTTTTTTCCTAAGTTGAGATAGTTCAGTACATTATAGGATCGATACATCACAAAGTTCCCCAGTCACAAATTGTCACTAGTAATTGTATGATTATCGTCGGGCATTGCTTTCATGTAACATTCATGAATTTGGAAATATTGTTTTAGTACAATAGTGACATCCATTACCACCATGCAGTTTAGGCATATCATTCATATTTGAGTTTGAAGTGCGAAAGTTGCACGATAACTACACCTCAAGAAAACGAGGGGTTTTGCAACTACACTGTGCAATTCATTTTGTAGTTGCATAGGTCGTTTGCAACTAGGTGATAATTTGGAGCCTGCAGTTGCAATGGATAAGTTGCATGAGTTGCAAAGCAGTTGCAAAAAATTCAAAGTTGTTTATCATTTGACAGTATACTTGAAAGTTCATCAATGAACTTTTCTGACGTGGTTGCTTACGTGGAAGTCATTTGTGTGCAACTTGTTTGCAACTAATGTGCAACTGGTTTGCAATTGACTTACAACTGGTTTGCGACTGGTGTGCAACTAGTTTGCGATTGATGTGCAACTAGTTTGCGTCTTTGTGACTTGTAGATTTGAAATTTGAATTTCAAAGATTTGTAGATTCTAAATTTCAGATCTACCTTTTTTTTTAGATCGCCAAATCTAGAAATATCTTGGACTTTAAATATTTATAGATTTTTGTAGATTATAAAAATCTACAAGTTGTAGAAATCTACACTTTGTAGAAATCTACAACTTGTAGAAATCTACAAAGTGTAAAAATCTACAAAATATATAAATATTAGAATTTCATTATCAAAATTTATTACACAATATTGCTATAACTTACAATTCTTATATGTTCAACCTAATGGTATTCTTGACAATTAATGTGGGACAATTAATAAAAGACTTAATAGTAGTTGCATTTTAGTTGTTTTCTAATTGCATGCTAGTTTTTTCAAGTTAAAGTCTAGTTGTTTTTAAGTCAAACACTAGTCGAATTGTAATTGCAATGTAGTTGTAGTCTAGTTGCACTATAGTTGCAATCCAATTGCAATGCAATTGCAGTCCAGTTGCAATCTAGTTGCATTCTAGTTAAATTGCTATCGAATTTAAATTACATGCAACTATAGATAGACACATTAGACTCTACAGAACGTAAAATTGTCCACATCAACAATTGTGATGAAGATTGGATGTAAAGTACCTCACATCAACTCTTCTGTTATATTCATGTATGCATAACTACATGTTGCGACTACTTTGCAACTATTTTGCAACTACAGTGTAACTATGTCAAAGTTGGTGCAAATATAGAGGATTGTAGTTGAAGGGTAGTTGCGTAGGACATGTAGTTGCATTTCAGTCGGTTGTAGTAGATACGTTTTTCTTCTAGTGCTATGCATAACAAAATATGTATGACTTCAGTGGTTTAGTGATGGGCAATTAATTTTGTATAGCATTAGTGCTTTTCTAAGACACATAAAGTTAGTGCAATAATCACACAACATCATGTCTATGCATAGTTATTGTACTAGCATTGCATATTTTTATTTTTCACAATTTTAATACTATGTCAATTGAAAAGCAGGAATTGTTTCAAAGTAAAAATTCAGACCTCATTTAGGCATAGTAGAATAATTTTTTTCAAAACACTTTGAACCAAGAAAAGTTGGTAAATGAATCTAGCTTTCATGTCCAAAAATCCGTTTGAGGTTTAGAATCTTCAATATTTTCAAACATGGCCTTTGAATTTTGTCCATAACTTTTGACTGGAGGCTCTAATCTTAAACGGATTTTTGGAGATGAAATCTGTATTCATTTACCAACTAATACTAATTTAAAGTTTTTGAAAAAAGGTATTCTACTATACCAAACTGAGGTTTGAATTTCTACTTTGAACATAATTTATACATTTTCAAAATAACTTGACTATGAGAAGTGAAGCTCTCATCTTCAAGTTATCCCATATCTTTTGAGTGTCCATAGATTGGATTATATTATAAAGAGGACCTCTCCACCCTCAACTCTCACCAACTGCTAGTGAAGAGATTCCATCAATATGTTACCAAGTTTCTTGTTGACCTACTCATATAATCAATTCAAGCTAAAATGAAGTAATTCTTTTACTCCGCTATCAAGTTTCTTGGTAGCCAACTGATGGATTTAGTTCAAACTTAAATTTAATGGCCTACAATAACGATGGATATAATTCAAAATATCAGAGATTTAGTTAAGAAATTTTTTTAAATTAGAATGGTGATCAACAATTGAACACTGACAATATTTTTTGGAACAATGATACCATTTAATAAGCATTATTCCCGTGATGACTGCAGTGACATTGTGGTCATGTATTTTCCGTATCCTTCAATGCACAGAAAATGCACAATAAAGAATGTAAATTTTTGTGCATAATTTGTGTTTTTTGCGCACTTGTGATTAACGTATAAAAGCTACATAGTTAATATAAATGACAAAATATTGTCATTTCTATTTAGTAATCATGTGCATCGTAACAATGCAATAACTTGCAAATTAACGTACGCACCCATGAAACAATAGTAACTATACGATATTTGCTAATATTTCGTTGGTCCTGAACTTTGAGATGTAATGAACCATATCGTCATTAAACTTTGTCAGCAAACAGTCAAATCAAAGCTTCACATCATTCTATATGCAAAACAATTTCGTCAAGCATTTACATAATGCAATACAATCAAAAAGTTTAGAATCAAGAATTTGCATTTTGTAGTTGAAGACTCAGAGCGACAATCTTGAGTAGTCCTGCCTCACCTGTCCCCATGAAAACCAACATCCACATGAGAAGTTAGAATTTCGTAGACGAGGTGTCAACGACATGACTACACCTTGTTATTAGATCTAAAGATTGTAGCACAAATTTTTAGCACAAAAAAGCAAATGAAACAGGAGGAAAACTTGTCTACTCCATCGCACCATGACTATTGAGCTCATCTCTCGGTAGTGCAAAGAAAGCAACAACACATGTGTAGACATATTGTTGTTGCAACACAAAGCATTGCATAAATGCGTTGTACACTACAACAGCTGGCAGCTGTCTCGCCAAACTGGTCCCACGCTGAGAATCGGGCGCAATGTCCGTAGGAACATTAGCATAATGTTTGGAAGATTCCAAAAGATTTGAAATCAGTCCAATTATTTTTTGTGTTCTTAAGTCTTAACCCCTAAAGGGCCAAACATTGTTTGTTGGCAACATAGTTATTTTGGGCTGCTCACTACTAATGGAATTTTTATTTTTTTTCTTTAAAAGTTTAACAAAACATTTTTCCAAGGAGTAGCTTCAACTCTTTAAGGCCCAACAATTTTCATAATTTTTCACAATACGGTTAAAAAGTTATTGTATGATTTGTAGTTTTCATTGCTCGGCGGGCAACCCGGACAACAAAGAAAACTTTTTTAAAAATCACTTTTAAGAAAAATAAAAACTTGAAATTGGTTCTCTAGATTTATATATACATGGGAAGCTTTGAATTATTCCATTTTGATTTCTGAGATGAAAGTTATGAGGAGTTTTAGTTGAAGGTAGTTACCGGGGAGTTATGGAATCTCCACTCTAAAATAAACTTTGAAGTCCTTCATTTAACTCAATTTTCAATATTTTTGGAAAAATATAAAAAATTTAGGTGCAGATAGTTTATTACAACATTACAACCATTGGGATTGGCATTTTCAATTCTATAACTAAATTGTTACCAATTTAGTATTTTGAATCATCCTCTACTTCTTTCTACTTACAAATTTTTTCTTATATGTTGTAGAGTTCGAAGTGATCTAAATTTTTTGAAGCATGTAGCCAACTTGCCTTGAAGAATGAATCCAAAAAAGCACCACCATTTTGGACATATTTTCATAATGATCTGACCTTGTGAAGTGCAGCTGCCCGGATTTTTGTATGGAAAAATAAGGGATTTTTGTCACTTCAGATGCCTATATTTTGCAATCTATAAGGCGGAAATTTCTGAAATTTTTTCCCCATCTTTTCAAACTAGTTGACTACAAGATCCTACGGTTACATGTGTCCAAAAATGTTTTTTTCTCCAAAACTTGGTACTTGTACTAGAAATGGCAGTTTTGGAGCGTTTTTGTTGAAAACATAGTCAGAAACCTTTATGGGAGAGGGCTCTAAAACGGCCCAGGCATTTTCAACCATCTAGTAGGGGCTCTGAAATAGACATGTGAATTGTGGAAAATAGAAATGTGAATTACAATGGAGGTTATGGAGCTTGATGAGATTTGTTTTAACTTCTTCAATGGATGGTTTAAGAGCCACATGGGGTTCATTCCTAACTAAGTGGTTAGGTATCTACTAATTTAATTCAAAATTAGAATTTGTTGTTCCCCTACCTTCTTACAAGCATTGAAAAATCTGAAATAATGATTAAATCAAGTATTCATTTCAGATTTAGAAAGGGATGCTTTTAGAAACCATTTCAATTGCTTTGTACATGTTGCAATGCTAGTTTCTGAACAAGGTCTGATTTTTTTTCAAACTATGCATGGATGGGTTTTTGAGGGCCTATGTTCACAAATAGGGACCTATAGCATATGGTGTTCAAAAATTCGTAACTAATTCAATAATGCTTCAAAAAATATGAAACAACTTGAGTTAGATTCCTCATCTATTTTTCTTTGACTGAAAAATAAACTAAAAATACTTCCATCTGAGGAGATACATGAAAAAGGCAGATCAACGCTTAGATGGTCGCTTTTTGAGCCTCTTATCTTAGGGATTAATTGCACCAAATTAAATTTTTAATTCAGGAACTTCCTCAAAATCCAAATTTGAATTGTTTTTTGGGCTGTCACCACTTTGTTTGTGCAAAATAATGATTAGGGATGTCCAAGAATATATATTTTGCATCCCTACTATTTTGTTCATTTCCAAAAAATTATGTCTGATCCCTTTTTTCTATTACACTACATTTTGTAATTTTTTTTTTAAATAGTTAAAATACTTCTCACATTGAAATGTTGAGAATCATAAAGTATAATAAGTTTATAAACTTATCACTCAAGAAGTTCTTAGTCAAGGAATTATACATGCATCACGCAAAAGAATTCAATAATTTAATAATCATTAATCAATATATGTATTTCATATGCATCATGTAGTACAAAACTAGAAAAGCATATAGCGCATTTTCCATGAGAAAATATGCATATCCACAAGTCTTTGTCTAATACTATTTAACCCCTAAAGGAAAAAACTGCGTTTTTTGGCAACATAGCAATTTTGGGCAGCTTGCTATGAATGGAGTTCTTAATATTTTTTTTTGAAAATTTCACAAAACATGTGCCCTAGGAGTAGCTTTAGGGTCCAACAATTTTCAAATCTTTTGACTACATTGTTAAAAAGTTATAACATGATATGTGATTTTCATTGCTCGGCGGGCAGCTTGGGCAGCTCAAAAAACTTCCTGAAAAATCACTTTAAAAAAAAGTTTTAAATTTAAATTGGTTCTTTAGGTTTATCTAAGAGTGGGAAGCTTTGAATCATTCCATTTGGATTAATGAGTCAAAAGTTATGAGGATTTTTAGTTTGCGAGTAGGTATGGTTTTCATGGACTCCATACCTACCCGCAAACTAAAAATCCTCATAACTTTTGATTCATTAATTCAAATGGAATGATTCAAAGCTTCCCACTCTTAATAAACCTAAAGAACCAATTTCAAATTTTTATTTTTTTTAAAAGTGATTTTCAAAGAAGTTTTTTTTGCTGCCCGGGCTGCCCGCCGAGCATTGAAAATGACATACCATGCAATAACTTTTGAACCATGTAGTCAAAAGTCATGAAAATTGTTGGGTCTTAAAGATACTCCTTGGGCACTTCTTCTGTGAAAATTTGAGAGAAAATAAAGAAAAATTTCATTCGTAGTGAGCTGCCCAAAATCGCTATGTTGTCAAAAAACGGTGTTTGGTCCTTTAGGGGTTAAGAAACCAAACTACTGAAGTAGCAATTCTATAAGCATTGGTAATGGTAAGTGCCTAAGTGTATACACAAAATATGATTTGCTACTTAGTAATTACCACACTAGAAAATGCACTCAGTCGATGTTCATTGGACTATTTGCAGTGCCATTGGGTCCAGCCTCATCGTCGTGTGTGCCGTACTACATGGGAAAATCTTCACCGGAGCCTACTTGAAGTCTACAAACCACAGACTGAATTCTCCTCGTTGGTCCGTCTTCTTCCAAAATGGCCCTCATAATTTGTGTATCCGAGCTATGCTGCTCAAGGGAGAAATCCAGCCCTTTGTTTTTGAAAGTTTCCCTCCACTCATATTCCGATAATTGAGCAAGTTCCGCCGGGTTGGACATGTCAAGGTCCTCCCCAATTCCAACCCCGTCGTCATTGGTGACACGGACTCCATCAATGGCCCACAACCAACGCCTAGGGTGAGGTCCAAATTGAAACTTCTTTCCAACCTCGTCCCAATGTCCATTGAAGCATTGGAAGAAAAAATTCCGTCGTCCTTGGCTCTGCCTGTCTTTCATTGGAATCAAGTGGTGGCAGACTTGGACAATTTGATCTGGGTCACTCTCCCAACCAATTTCAACACCGACATGTGTCTTGTCTAACAATGTCATTTGTAATTTTCAGCTCCACACTAAGTCTGTTCCCCACATATTATAGTGATCAGGGGCATTCAAGGCATTGAATTCCCAATGTGGTGGCATGTATTGGATCAAGCCAAACAATTCGTACAAGCGCTCGTGGAAAGGAGCCTTGCACAATGCGCATCGACGACAGATAATCATGGAACTAATGAGGCAAAATGGGTGGTACAGGTGGTTGCACGTGCCCAAGTGCAATCCACCTTCAAGACCAAATAGATTCATACAAATGGGGCATATGGTCCCATCATGTACAAAACTTGAAGAATTTGGCCACTCCAACAACGGCTCCCCTTTGTAGTTGAACTTCGATCCAAACTGATTTTTGTAATCCCACCTTTCTTGGAACCAATCAATGATTGTTTTTTCACCATCAAGCTCGATGGTTTCCATATTGGGAGTGAAAAGATCATCCACAAGGGCCCATGAAGTCAAGACAAACACCCTTTCTTGATTGTGTTGACTGTAGCTGTGGTCCATTTTCTTAAATTCAGCTACCAATTGTTGGATTTTGTCAACGGTGAACACACATGCCAACTTCCATTGGTAGTACTACTCCACCAAGGCATGCAAACGAATTTTTAATTTTTAATTTTCCGCTCGCAAGTCATTCAGTTCAGAGCTATTGTCCATAACCATGCTTTCAACTTGAGTTTGCATTGGTACGTTGGCGGTGGTGAAAAATTCGGGAAAGGCCAATGAATCTTCTTCTGTAGACATGGTAGAGCATCGTGCACATTTTGCACCTGAATCTAAGAATCGCAAGGAGGTCCTTGTGCGTGTCCTCGTGGATCCTGACCTTTGTTCATCATTTGTGCTGCTTGTAGAGATTGCCAAAGCTCCTCTATCTCACATGCTTGATGAACAATTACTTCGTCTTTGCGCTTGATTTTTTCCTGAAACTTCTCTACATCTTTGTATAGAATATGCATTTCAGCACCTGTGTCTTGTAACTACACCCTCAAGCTCTGTATGTCTTATGCAGTAGTCATGACATCAACAATTCCAATAGTTGGTTCATCAGACACTTGGACCTGCCCCGCAGGAACTTAAACCACTGGTTCTTTAGGGCCATGGAATTGCACATGAGTATCTTGCTCCGGAAGTTCTTCAAGAAATGCACGCTGAGCCCTCCGCCTTTTTGCACATTGTTCTCCTCTATGGATTAATACGTTTGATTTACGAGTCCCATCAGAGTCATTGTCTGTTGTAGAGTCTACTGTCTCATAAATGTCGGGCGGCTCAATACGTGTGTTGAACCTGCTCAAACTTCCTTCAGGATACCTCATAATCCCCCTTGCAATTATTCCATCTGATAGTCTCGATACTTTGATCTTAGATGGCGTGTTCTTCAAGGTGGATCAATCCACCCATTTGTTCAATTTGACTTCCGCATGCACACCTCGTGCAATGAAAAGGTGGACTTCATTCCTTCTTACATTGGGCACGTTGTACAACACCTGATATACTTTGATGCATCGTTGTTTGAAGGCCTCATCGATGCAGTATTTCAAGTTCGCTTTATGGAACCGGCGGTGATGGTTGTGCTGCTCTTCCGGGAAGGCCTTGCCAATGTGGCACCATTCGATGTAAGTAGTGCAAGTCTCAATACTCCACGGGTCAGGTACTTCATTCCAACCCTTGAATGCAATTTTGTTGGGGTTTCGAAGTACATGTAATCTCTTTAAATGTATCTTTCCCGGCCTTTCTCGGGGACTGTCTCTTTCTTCTTCGTTAGAACTTGGTGGTGTCGCCATCGTGAAAAAGGAAGGCAAAAAGTCGGTATGTAAAAATAAGTCACCATGCACAACGCCAACGACCAACTCAATGAAGAGGTGGAAGATCTGGAATATGCAGGACGGGGACGAATGGGGCGGAGACACCTTTATATAGCTCAGAATTTTCCGAGCCAGGGCGCGAACACGAACGCACAGGGGCGGGGACGCGAACGACGCCAGGGCGGGCACGCGTCTGCACAGGGGCAGGGCGGGGACGTCTGCGCCCTATCCTCGTCAGGGCGCGGACGTGGGACTATAAAACCACAGTGGGCCCCCCATTTGTCTTTGCCAAGTCCACGCCCTACGCCTCATATCTTTGTTTGCGAAAGCGACCTTTGGACGTGAGTTTGGTGGGTGATCGGGCTTGGCCCACATATAGCACCTGGCTTTTTTTATTTTTTCCAAAGTTTTGATAGTTCTAAAAGATTGTACAATGGCAAGAGAAGGGGATGAGTCATCGGGTCACCAGTCGGTATTCGAAGACTTGGATGCAAATTTTGAGGTAGTACCTTCAGCATCGAACGTATTATTGGCTTCAGGGTCATCCAATCCCTCATCATCCAGCAAGTCGAAGCGCAAAAATTTACTAAATCTAGCAATAGCGGTAATCTTTTATAAATGACGAAGCTCTGGAATGATGTCCAGAGAATACGTGAACTACAACGAAGAAGGATACCACAACTTAACTGGTGAAGTGCGGCGAGAGTTGGAGACCAAATTTAGAGCATCAGAGTGATTCAACAATTATCAGGATTATTGGTTGCACTTTGAGTGGTTGGATAAACAAGTGTCGCAGTTGACTACCAATATTGTGGCAAATTGGTATTATCACACAAAGAAGAAGGAGGATGGTAGTGATTGGGACACGCATGACAAAAAGTTTGCTTTGAGATTGATCCAGATTCAAAAGTTCTCCCAACAATATTCTTCTTCCCGTAGAAAGAAACAAGCACCATGGAAAGCGACGCTTGAAGACCAAATATGAGCTCATTGCGTTAGCAAAACATTCAAGTGGCTGGAAGGTTGCATGAAAGTGAATCCCATGCCAAATTAGACCGTGACTGGATTATATAGGACTGTGAGGAAGGTGATGCTGACAAGACTACAAAGCATTCTCAGTTGGATTTGCTTCGCCGGAAAAACTTTGAAGACCTCAAATGAGAAGGAGAAGCGCCAAGATATTGTGAATGAGGCCGGGGGGGTCCAGTGATACATCCTGGTATCATAAGACTTGCGTACATCCTTCCCAAAATAATGGAAGGCTATACGCTATGGTGGAATGGAGGCTCTTTAATTTCTTTTTTAGCCTAGTACAACTCAAAAGTGAGCGAATCATTGGAGGTGGATGACATCACAAGACAACATGATACAAGTTTGACGCAAGAAGAACTCAGTTGGGTTGCAACTTATCGCAGAAATTGTGTGAACTTGGCTTTATCATAGCTTGTCATAGTGGGAAAATGCCATGAAGCACAATATTTACACAATGACATTACTCCATCCAAAGTTTTGCTTCATTAATTTTGATGAATGGAAAGAGAATACAGTGTACAATGGGATTTGCGACTGGGGGTTTTCTGGTCGAGTTGTAGAGAAGGAATCATCAAGGTATGGTTATCGAACCATAAAGGAGCTCAAACGGGAGAAAAATCAACAAAAACATGCAGCCCCCGAATTGTTCTACGTGTACGGAGAGAAGGGGTCAGAGACCTCGCTTGAAGTTATGCAAAAAAAGAAGGTGTATTCCATGGCTGTTGATGCATATGCAACGAGGTGGATAGCATATCAAATTTGGAAAGAAAAATGAGATTTCGAGTATTTTACGGCCAAAAAACCAGAGCAGTATCAGAATTTGAGGACTAAACTGTTGAGCCTCCAAAAAGTAGATGTAGGCGAGAAGGCATCTGTGCCTGACGTTCTAGACACTTTGAAGAAGGCACCTTACTGTTGGACTATGCCTGATTGTTGTTATCGTATATAGTATATAGTTTGTACTTTTTCAAGTTTGATATGTGGCAGTTTTATAGAAGACCACACTTTTGTACTTAGAAGAGTATATGTATTTCGCAGTTGCTACATAAAGACACCAATGTATAGTAAAATTTTTGTAATATAGAATTTGGTCTTTCTTCCATCATGGCAGCTGTATGACTTTTTTGAATTTATAAATGTTGAGTAAGCAAACAACTTTGAATGCAAAAGAATATGGACATATGGTAGATGCTATGGGCACCTTAAAATTTTGAAAGAACTGTAGCCCGTAGCCCGTAAGATGCAGGAAGGAATGACTTTGAAATATATAATATTCTTCAATATGAAAATGAAGTGAATTCCTAACTGCTTTAATTTACCAAGCTTCCGACAAAAAGCGGGTCTGAGTGAGGCAGTGAGTGAGTGAGCAAGCCAACAAGGGTCCCCTTACCTTTACTTTGAAATTCACAATGGAAAAAAAATGGTTTGATTGAACAAGGGCCCTTTTTCATTCCCCAAAAAATTACTTGAATTTGTGTCTAATTTAAAAAAATGTGGTTCGCGTGAACAAGGGTCCCTCCTTGTTGGAAATTATTGCTTATAAATTCAAAAGAAAGTATTATCTTTTTGCCTACAATGGAAAAAAATATGGTTCAATTGAACGAGGGCCCCTTTAGTGCTCGTTAATGGCGAATGAATTAAATTCATTCACCTATAAGGAAAAAAAATACGGGTCCACGGAGCAAGGTTTGTCCTCTTTACTTTTAAATTTACAAAAAATTAATTTTTCAGTACATTGTGCGACTAGATGTTTTGACTTTGAACATTTTAAACTTTAAATTTTTGCACTAATAAGTTTTGAGCTTTAAATCTTTACAATAAAAAATTGAATTGAGAGTCTAGCAAAACAAAGAAAATTCAAAAAAGCTTCATTTTCATTATTAAAAAAAATGTTAAGTAGAAGTAGGTAGGAGATAGTAGGAAAATCTAAAATATTAATATCTTTTATATGGAATGAAAATGCATTAATTCCAATGGTTAGATTGTTCTAGCAAAAAACGTCCGCGTCCCGACTACTTCCGTCCGCGTCCTGTCTGACGTCTGCGCCCCGACACAGTCTCGTCCCCACCCTGGCTTCCGTCTGCGCCCCTACCGGTGACGTCCGTGCCCTGAATCCTACTTGACAGCCAGGTGGCGTCAAAGTGGTAGCCACATCACCTATTTTTTCAATGGCAGAAAGTCAACTTAGTATTGACCACATCGAACGGGCAAGACTTCTATCGGACGGGCAAACCGGACGTCCGTCTACTATGACAACCCTAACTTATATCAGGGATGATGCAACTGACAAACTTGGATAGAAAGTGGTCTTACGTAAAAAAGCCCGTTCCAAGCGTGAAGTTGTCAACCGCACAGATGCCTTCATTACCACTACTGGGGAGGCTATAAGGCTCACTGCTCTCCAACGACTGCCGAGTAGAAGCTCCACCGCCAATCTAATTAGAGCCATCAAATTATTTGTGGAAGAGAACTTACTTGCGCAAAAGAGGTACTAGGTACACACTTCTTGTCTAAACCACAAAGCCCTGTCATGTTGACCATGTACTTTGTTGCCTAGTGTTTGTGTCGACAGAAGCATTTTTCATAAACCTCAAGTGCATGTAGCAGTGAGGTAGGTCAACAAATTGGAGGACGTTGGAATGGTAGTAGTGCAACTTGAATCACTTTCCGAAGTGCAGTCATGTACTAGTCATAGTGTAGTTACGTGACAGACAAACCGCAGTCATAGTGTAGTCACGTCGCCTGCAATTGCAACCTCAACATCTTGTCCTCTACCATCATGAATGTCTTCCATTTACTGGGTAATCGCAGGGCCATGTTCACTTCTTTTCATTCACGCTCTATTGAATTGCCACAAGTTCTGGCCTCAACAACTTTAAACATTTCCCTACACCTTGTGCTCTAATGCAAACCTTGAACCTAATAGCAAGTGTGGAAGCGCCTTAAACACTGATGACGCTATCCATAGCA
The DNA here is from genome assembly GCA_951230915.1 of Antitrichia curtipendula. Classification (NCBI taxonomy): domain Eukaryota; kingdom Viridiplantae; phylum Streptophyta; class Bryopsida; order Hypnales; family Leucodontaceae; genus Antitrichia; species Antitrichia curtipendula. Next base: position 19,852,932 of record OX579642.1, read on the forward strand.
CAGTTTCATCAAAATGAGTCCATACAGCATGTGTCCAAGTCACGACAACCTAAAGGAATGAACTCCATTATTTCATTCTTCAACTAATATTCAACTTCTAAAATAGGTGCAATAAGGCTCGTAGACCTTGCTCTTCCAAAATTAATTCATTTGAGGTACCCTAGCACTACATCTTAGTTGACTTGCATTCATTCAGACATTCCTAAACCCCAGTATTCCAAAAGATGCCCCTATTGCATGCCTCTCTATGTATTTTGTTAAAAAACCTATGGCAGTCATACTGTATTGATATACCCGAAACTGTCCTCACCCTATCTTTCTTGTACCACGAGGACCCATGTTTTTCTTTATCCATTAGTAAAAGAAAACGCCGATTGAGTGACTCCTCCTGGCGCTGCAGTCATTTTGTAGTCATGCCAAAGTCAGCTACAGTCGCAAAAATTGGAACCGCACGACTCAACCGTGACTTTGTCTTCTGCAGTCGCGTTCCGTTTTGCCACGTCACTGCATTGTTGCCCCTGTGAACGAAACGCTGTAGATGAAGTGTACAGCGCATTCACTATTCATCCGGCAGTCACAGTCACAACTACAGAATAACTCCAACGCTCTGGATCTCAACCCGCTGGTGCAATTAGGGAGGTGAAGTGAAGCTAAAGTCACAAAATTAGCGCAGTCTTGTTTTGCAGTCACGTTTATGGCTGTTTTCTTGTAGTGAACGCTCAAGAATTGTCATTTTTAGTAAAAGTACCAAATTTTTGAAAAAAAACTTTTTTTGACACACATAACCATAGGATCTTGTAGTATGTTGACTTGAAAACATGTGATAAAAATTTCAAAAATTTACACCATGTGGATTGCAAGATATAAGCATTCAAAATCATTGAAATCGTTTTCTTTGACCCTACGAAAAAACGGTCAGCTTCATTTTAGAAGCTCACTTTTCTATCATAAAATGTCCAAAATGGTGGTGCTTCTTTGGATTCTTTTTCCTAGACAAGTTGGCTACATGCTTAAAACATTTTACATCATTTGGAATTGTACATCATATAGGAAAAAATTAGTAAGTAGAACAAAATAGATAATGATTCAAAATACAAAATTGTTCAGAATTTAGGTATGGAATTGGAAAATGCCAATCCCAATGGTCTAAATGTTGTAATAAACAATCTACATTCTATGATTTTATTTTATTTTTAGAAAATATTGAAAATTGAATAAGATAAAGGACTTCAAAGTTTATTTTAGAGTAGAGATTCTATAACTGCGCGCAAACTAAAACTCCTCATAACTTTTGACTCATTGGTCAAAATAGAATAATTAAAAGCTTTTTACATATATATAACTCTAGAATCAATTTAAAATATTTGTTTTTGAAAAAAGTGATTTCCTCTGATCTGCTCGGACTGCCCAACCGAGAAAAAAAGTAACATATTAGGCCATAACTTTTGACTCGTATATCCAAATGTCATGAAATTTAGTGCATATGGCAGATATTCCTTGCGCACAACTTCTATTAAGATTTTAGCCCAAAATATGAAAATCTCCAATTACAAGTACCTACTCAAAATTTCTATACTGCCAAAAAATGCATTCTGGTCCTTTAGGGGTTAATTAAATGTTTGACGTCGTAATGCTAAAGCTGCTATCTACGCATGGTATTGACCAATTTCTTGCCTTATGCCACATGTCCCCCATAGCTATTGATGGATGTGAAATATTTCACATTATTTTATTTGTAGCACTTTGGAGTAGATCATATGCAGATTTTCAATTGTCCAAGTCTACTGATTTGTTGACCAGCAAAAGTAATGTTCTTCTTTGATTTTGGAGATATGAGATTCAAACCAACCCTGTCAGTTGAATTATACTTTCCAAAGTATTATAAATCAAATGGATCAGTTTATACTAAGAAATATTAATCCTTTTGGTGTTAGCGCATGATCCTACAGGATGCAATTGTCAAGCATTCTTCACAGCTCGTCTAGCAATTGGATGTCAACAAACTTATCCCTCTTTAATTTTAGTATTTTCATCCATTTAGTATTTGGTAAAATTTTTAGACATTCACAGTCCCATTTAGAAACAGCTCTGGTGTAAAATGTGACATTCAGGAACTAATTGAAATTTATTTTTTATGGCTATACCGCTCTTCAATGTCACTGTTTCCAGTGCTTTGAAACAATCTGATTTAACCCCTTAACCCCAAAGTGACAAAGAGGACAGAAAGTGTCCTCACACAATTTCAAGTCCAGTTCAAAGTGCTGTAACTTTTGCATCCAAGGTTCAAATTCAATCAAACTTGTTGGAAAAGTTGCGTTCTCCCCTCTAGTTTGTGTGGTAAAATTTTCAGATTAATCAAAGGTTTATTGATTTTTTGGAAGCCAATCGAAGTTCACAACTTCAATTTGAGTTCACCAAATTGTATTTTAGGGCTGCAACTTTGGGGCCTTGTATCTCCTTCATCCATTGCTCATTTTCAATTAAAAAAAAAAGATTGGTTTTTTTTCCCCTTGAAGTAGAGTTATTGTGGTAAAGTTTTCATGTCAATCCAAGTTGTTTTGAATGTTTGGGAGCAATTCGAAGTTCCAAATCCTGCCATTTTTGGAGTATAGTGAACTTCGGCGGCTTGTTTCTTCTTCATACAGAGTCCATTTTCAATAATTCTTTTTGGAAAAATTGCGCATACTAGTCTAGTTTGTGTGGCTAAAATTTCATGTTAATCCAAGAATTAATGAGTGACAAAGAAGCATTCTAGTAGAAGAAGGTTCAGCTTTAGATCTGTTTTTTGCAATTTTTCTTGCTGATTTTTGACATTTCCAAGCCGTTTTGTAGGCACAATGAGTCAATTGAATGAATTTTTTTTCCACCAATGTGTTTGTATTCTAGTTTTGAATCATTTTGTAGTGTAAAGTTTTTTCATTTGAGTAGGTTTAGAAATCAAATTTCACCTCCAAATGTGTTGTTGTGAAAATTTCAGCATCCATTTTCAACACTAAAACATTATGATCTTGCAATCTATGTGGCCAATTGACTTCAAATTTTGTACATGTCATCTACAATATGTACACTACAAGATTGTACGGTTGAGATTTGTATAACTTGAGGACATTTAGATCCATAAAGCTTCAAAAGCAATGATGTTTTTGAACCCCAGAAATTGAATGTCACTTTGGGGTTAAGGATGTTGTTTTCTATACACTCTCCCATGTTGCATGCAGAAGGGAAAATTGAGTAGCACATGAATCCCATTAAAGCTGTAAATTTCAGACCAAGTCACAGACATGCTACTGGTCAACTGAGGAAGGTACAAATGTGTCCAATCTATTCTTTTATACAGTATAGGGTATTTTATAAACCAGGGTAGCTCGTAATGGAAGATCTTTTTAACCCCTAAAGTCCTTTTGTTTCCACAAGGGATGAAATGGACTTTGGGCAAGCTCCTATAGTCTCAATGTTTGTCGTGATATTTTGTAATTTTTTGAAGATGAAAAAATACATTAGCTTTTGGGGAATGTAATTTTTATTTCATTTGGTGCCTAAGAACAAATACTATGGGACATCAAGTACAAATTTTAGTTTGTCGGGCAAAAAACAAACCTTAAATTTTTTTTTTTAATTTTTTTTTCTCACAGATTTTATTTTTACCTACATGGGAAACTTTGATTCATTCCATTTGGATTTGTTATGTGAATGTTATGAACAATCTTGTTATGGGGGCAGTTAGAGCATTTTTGTGAAAAAATAACTAGTAGGGCTCATTTTTTAATTCAATTTTTACAAGTTTTCAACAAAAAAAATTCACAAGGTTAAGATCTCTTGCTAGAATAGTCTCACCATTGAGATTGCTGGTAGTGTGTTTCAATTCCATCTTAGAGCTATTAGAATTTTAGTTTTCTCTTCAATCTTGAACCTACTTCTATTTAATAATTTTTTAAATGAGTAAAAATTAAGAGTGTTTAAAAAATAATAATTAGTAGACTTTCAATTCTTCAACATTAAAAAATGGAAATTAGAAATAATTAGTGCAAAAAATTTTAACCAAGAAGATTTGAAGTCAAAAAATCTAGTTGAGCAAGGTGCAAAAAAACTTTTTTTCTTCACTTTAAATGCAAATGGCTTGAAATCTATATAGTTAAGTTTTTGAAATTTCTTCCTCACAATTTTACACTAGTCTAATGCAAGATCATGTAGTTAAATATGCAAAAAAAAATTAAGTTTTTTACTCTTTGCAATAGAAATGGCGGTTTTGACTTTTGAGTGGTTTCTAATAGAAAAGGGGCATTTGGACTTAGGAGTAAATGATTGGCTAGGAACCTTTTAGTCCAAAGATCCTTGAAATTGTAGTCCAATCCATTTGTTGAGATGGGCCTAACCAAAATTTCAGGAGAGTCCAAAACTTTTAACATCTTTTGCCATGGAAGACAAAAGCGTTGTCCACATCTTTAATTTTCTCCCTTGAATATAAAATCTTGATTTAAAAGTTATATTCCTTGGTCTTCTCAATTTGAGAAACTCTCATAGGTTGAAAGCTTGTTATCCACAACTTGTCACATGTAGTGCAAAGAAGCTCTCAAAGGCTCAGACCTTAATTGTATGACCTTCTCTAAAATAATATTTTGATAAAACCTATACGCTTGCCACACATCATTAAATGTAACACAATTGCCATGCATTCAACCAATTTTTAGATGTATTAGTTTAATTCTCAAGGAGGAGGGTTTTGAACCAAAATTGTCAAAAACTACTACTTTCTAATGAATTGAAAAAAAAATGAACAACAAGAAGTGTTTTTTTAATTCACCTTTACAAAATTGTACTAGATTACTATAAAAATGTTTGTGGGAATACATTTCAAACATTGACCATGTGGATTGTAAGATTTAAATGTTTGAAGTTTGGAAAGAAGTTTCTTTTGGGCCCTACCCAGTATACTTTGATAGCTTTTGGAGTGAAACTTTTGCATCCAATATAGTTTATTTACAATTGTACACTATATCATGCTAATGTCATTTTTGCCCAATTTCAATAGCAAAAAGAGGAATTTGCACAACTTGCTAATCCTACTAAAAAACCACAATTATTATTTTGGATATCTAATAGGCAATTTTTTTATTGGCCCAATTACAATCTACAACAAAAGTCGGCAATCTATAGACAAAGAGAAAGAAGTATTCAAGATTGAGTTTTTAAGGAGATATGAAAGTTTTTCTTGAACCTCAAAGGTCCACAAATAACCTACTTTATATGTTATGACTAGTATTATTTCAACACAAAGGCTTCAATGTTTTTTTTACAACTATCAATGGCTTCTAAATGTTTTTAAATTATATAATATTTTAAAATTTTAAAATAAATAAGTTTCAAGTTATAAAGTATAAAATCTAAAACATGTAATCAATTAATCACTTCAAAAAATCATAGCTATTTTTGTTTTTTAAATTTTTTTAAATTTATTAATATGATATTTTGTGTAGTATTTAATATTTTGAAATTATAAATAAGATCTAAATTTTAATTTTGAAATGAAATAATATTTTTTATTGGATATTTTATATTTGACTATCTTTTAAGAAGAGACAAGCAGTCCCACCTTAGACCCCCCTACCCTCTGAAAAATCAATAGCCATGCAATTTGAAAAGAAATTAATACCCCCCCTCTAGAAAAGCAACAACCTACAATTTGAAAAGAAAACAATATGCCTTATGTCGTGTGATTTGATTTGAAGAATTTTTTTTATTAACTACTCGTACCTGCCTTTCTTCCAAGACTAAGATATTTCTATTAGAAGATCAATGGAGACTAATATAATGACCCATAATTTCTCACTTGGAAACTCTAGTGCATTCAAAACAATAAAGCATCTCAATTGCTAAATAGTACGGGCACAAATCAACGCAATAAAATGCAAGATTAAATAATTTGGATTCAAAATTTTTCAATGTGCATCAATAAAAAACCATTTGAGTCCTCAGACATTAACTAATTTACGCTTCTTATAATTGATTTGATTGTTTGATTGTGAGGTTTCAAACATTGAGGGCTCAGACATGAGGAGATTACTCATATAATTTTTTACTTGTTTTTGGCATCAATTGCTCAATCTGCACTTATTGGCACTCTAAAATGAAACCAGGACCAAAGACTTAGAAATATGCATATGTACATATCATGACAAGTGCATTTTTGAGATAATAGGATAATAAATCTTTTTTGATTGAATCAGACACGTAAGTCTGCAATGCCATCATTGTCACCATTATTATTATAAATGTGTGGTTGGATCGAGGATCAAAGGATTGGTTTGGACAGATCATTCAATTGTACAGATCATTGTTATTTTTGTTGTTAATTAATGCTTCCTAATTCACATGTTTTTGTATTTCTAAATCCTTTTCTCTTCATTTTGCGGATAATTTCAGGAGTTGAAAGAAGAAGGAGAACATCATATGAGATTGAAGAAAAAGTATTCTTGAAGAGATTAGGTTTAGAATTGAATGTAAAAGTTTGATTCAATAGATCATCAAACTCTTGAATTTCAATCCAAGAGAAATTGGCTCAAGTGAGGCACTTGTAACAAGTAGGGAATTGGAAATGATTTTTGTTCAATGGCTACATGCCACGTGTACAAAAATTATTCCCTAAGTACCCTACTATTAAGTTTGTACATGGTTTTACACTATCACCTCAAAAGAGGTAGTAACTGCTATTAGTAATAACATAAGATCATAGTAGATGTGATAATACCACAAAATAACATATCTTCTCTGAATAGAAGGATTATTGTTGTTGCTACATTAGTGTTCCATTGCTCTCTTTGTAAATGATTATGATTAACTTGTAAATTCTAATAAACTTTGACATACATGTAGACCATAAGGAAAAAAAATTGAAATTTGAAGATACAAAACCTATAAATGTTTAAATTTCAAAATTTTCAAATTTCAAAATCTACATATGAGTGAATTTAGAATTTTGTATATCCATAAATTTTTTCTAGATAAGCCAATGAGTTTGAAAATAAATAAATAAATAATATTAAAATTTTAAATATATTATAATTTTTAAAATGCCAAGACACAAATATTTTATAGGAAAATGGGTGTACATGACTATTTTTGTAATCATCAAGACATATTTGTCTACAATGGTAGCAATACAAAGAACCTTTGGTTGGCAAAATCTTGATTTATAATTGAAATTATTTTATAAATGATTAATGAAGGATTTTCCAAAATATCTAGAATTCATTTATTTATTTTGGCTATAGAAGAAGTCATTTTGATATATTAAAAAATAATGTTATTTTTTCAATAACTATTAAAAACAATAATGCATATTTTTGCTTATATATTTATAAATATATATTGTTTACCTCAATTTCATCAAATTCATCATATAGAAAGTGTTTATAATCAAAAGTCAAGCATTGATTTGGGTGATCAAAAAATCTATGGTAAAAAAGAACCTCTCAAACCTCTCTTTATATGGTAGAACCACCCATTGTTGACTACAAGCAATTCTGCATATGTTCTGGAGCAGTAGAAGGCAATATGAATTTACAGTCTTGTAGAAAGATAGATATAATGGGCATTGCCAAGTTTTCATGATTTTTTTTTCCTTAAACAGAATTTACTACGAATTTTGGAAGCCAAAAGTTGGCCTCAACCTATACCCAAGATATAGAGTCTCCCAATTTCGACCATTCTATAACTACTTGTCCACTCACTGCTTCTTGCTTTCTTGCTCACTAAATCAGGACATTTGTCATGACTTTATAGTGTCAACCTTGCAAATAAAAAAAATCACATTTCAAACTATGGTTGAAATCTGTAACAGCCTTGGTTGGAAATAGTTGCACCCTACAAGTTGGTTATTGATGGCCAGTTGGTAATGGGTGGTTCTACCATAATCATTGTCTAAGCTAACATGGGTTAACAAACTACAGAGCAGAACAAGGGACAAGTTTTTACTTAAAGACCAACCTCACCTGAGCAATGTTTGGAAAAACTATCTACCAATTCAAAGTTAGCTGCTAGAATTGAGAAAAAAAAAAAAGTTGCAAGTTGAAAACATAAAAAAAATGGTGAAAAAATCTATAAAATTTCTATTTAGAGCAAAATAGAGAAAATAAATGGACTCAGTACCTAAAAAAACGGTTCAATATGAAAATCAAAAGGAAAATAGCTGGTAAGGTAGGTGGCTCAAAAAGCGACACTTTAAGGGTTGCTGGACCTTTTTGATGCTTTTCAGATGCTTGAAAATATTTTCCCTTATTTTTCACTTAAAGAAAAATTGATGCAAAATCTAATTCAAGTGGTTTCATATTTTGCGAAGCATTTATAAATTACTTATGAATTTCCAAAGAATTCTGCCATAGGCACCTATTTACGATCCTAGGCCTTGCAAATCTCACTCATGTGTAGTTTGAAAAAAGATATGGCTTGACCAAAAACAAACATTGCAACATTCAAAAAGTAATTGCGACCTTACTAAACTTAAACGGATCCTACATTCTTTTAACATTTGTAAGAAGGCAATTGGACAATCAATTTCCATTTAGAAAAATTAAATGGACAAACATTGGCTTTGAAATGGACTCTCCCTGGTTCTTATTCTATCCATTGACAACCCTTAATCATGCAACACCATGCACAAAGAGAGGTTGGCAGTCCATTTTAGAACCATTTACTCTCCATTTCAAAGCTGCCTACAACATTGTTTGAAAAGAGGGTCACATTTTAATCCTTGAAGAATGGGTTGGTGGCCATGGAACTCATGCATTTCGATATTGTGTGACATCATCCACTTTGAATAAGCCAAATATACTCATTGGAAGTCAAAGTACTGTAGAAGATCTCCCCTTTTCACCCCTAATACCAATGATGAATAGTTGCACTTCTGTCCTACAAAGAAAGATTCTTTGTCACTCATCGGACGCAAAACGTCCTTGTCGACGTTTAAGGGTTAAGCCACCTACCTTAACCCCTCACCACCCTAGGGGACTAAAAGTGTCCTCACACAGTCTGGCAATGAACTTCAAAGTATTGTAGCTTTTGCATCCAATGTCCAAATTTAATAAAACTTGTTGGTAAAGTTGCACATACTAGTCTATTTTTTGTGATAAAATTTTTAGACCTATCCAAGATGTACTGAGTTTCTGAAAGCCATTCAAAGTTAGATGGTTCAATTTGAGTTCACCACACTTCATTGAGATGGCTGCAACTTTGGGGGCTTGTATCTTTTTCCTCAAATGTTAGTTTTCAATCAAATTTGTTGGATTTTGTTCCCCATAAAGTCTACTTATTGCGGTAAAATTTTTATGTCAATACAAGTTGTTTTGAATACTTGGGAGCAATTTGAAGTTCAAAATCCAGACATTTTTGCATTATAGTGAACTTAGGCGGCTCATAACTTCTTCAGAAAGGGTTTGTTTTCAATAATTGTTGTTGGAAAAGTTGTGCATACTAGTCTAGTTTATGTGGTACAATTTTCATATCAATACAATGATTAATGATTTATTGAGAAGCATTTTAGTAGAGGTAGGTTCAGCCATAGATGTATTTTTTTGCTACTTTTTTCACTGTTTTTTGACATTTCAAAACAATTTTGCCAACGCAATGAGTCAATTGAATGATTTTTTTTCCCCACCAAAGTGTTTGTCTTCTGGTTATGAATCACTTTGTAGTTTAAAGTTTTTTCATTTAAGTAGGTTTAGAAATCGAATTGCACCTCCAAAATGAGTTTTTAGGAAAATTTTTGCATCTTTTTTCAGCACTAGAACATTATAATCTTTTAATCTATACGATCAAATGACCCCAAATTTGATTTACACCATCTACAACATGCACACTGTAATATTATACGGTTGAGATTTTCATACCTTACTCACATTTAAACTTATAACACTTGAAAAGAGAGGTTGTTTTTTGACATGGTTAGACCTTGGGCGGTGAGTGGTTAAAACTAAAAAAGCTGCACCCTACTCAGGATCCTCGGCTGAAAGCAATTTCTAGGAACCTTCCAGAGGCAGAGAGATCTTCACAAAATTCAAAGTTATCTCCTCCAACGTACTTATCATCATTCCAGCTCAATCAACATGGTCAGATCTGCCACATGTACAGGCCTGCTACATGTACAGATCTAGCTACCCATGATTTCTCCCATCAGAAATTCTGATTTGTGCCCCACCCCCACCCCGCCCCCCAAATAAAAAAACAAAAACATAAAAAAATAGCTAAAATGCAGAAGTGCTGGATGATATTTTTTTGACTACCGTTACATAGTAAAAAAATATCATGTAAGGTAATTGCATGCATCCAATTGCAACCCGATTTTGGAACCGGCCCTATAGATTCTTGTCTATAATGTACAATCTCCATTCATGAGATTCTAGAATCGATTTTTGGTGTACTTATTTTCAATATTTTGAAAATGCATAGATTATTATTCATATGTTGTTGAAAATATGCATATTGAAAAAATCTAAATTTTTCTTTTGATTTCCAACAAGATTCAACAGAGCTTGAATAATTTAGTAGTAGGAACCATATTCACTTGCTTGTGTGGACAGTTTTAGGTATAGTTACCTCAAGGATGTAAAATCACTTAAGGTCTAGCGTATTTTTAACCTTGTCACATTGCAACAATAAAAAAAATGGTTGATAGATGACTTTGAAGATTACTTTAGAGATGATGAAGAATCCACCTATTGGTTTATGAACTGAATCATTTTTGGCAAAATACCTTGGTGATAGGTCTTGTCTTTTTAGAATTAATCCCTAAAGTCCCATCGTTCCTTCAAAGAGCAAATGAAAGTTAGAGCACATTCCTATGATCTCAATTTTTGGTGTAAATTTTTGAATTTTGTTGTTAACACATTAGCTTTTTAGGAACATCATTTTTATTTCTATTAGGGCCCCAAAGCAAAAGTAATAATGATTGTATTGGATTTGTTTTAGAGCTCAATTTTCACATTTTTCAAAACAAAAAGTTCAAAAATGTTAACTTTGATTTTTGAAACAATCTCATCACTGGAATTAGTGTATCTCAATTCCATCTTAGAGCTATTAAAGATCTAGTTTTTCCCTCTATCTTGTATCTATTTCTACTTAACAATTTCTGAGAATGAAAAATTCGTTTATTTTCTTGAATTTTTTTCCTAGACTCTCAACTCAGTTCTTTGTTGTAAATTCTATTTAATTATATATATAATATGAAATAAATTGAATTCAAGAGGATTCAAAGTCTTTTAAACTAGTTTGCTACAATGCTAAAAAAAAATGATTTCTTCACTTTGAATGCAATTAACTTGCAATCTATGCGATCAATTTTTTTGAATTTTTTTCTATACATTCTGATTCCTAAACATTCTCAAGATTTTGCGGTTAGATTTTCCAAAAAAATATTTTTTTGCTATTTATACTAAAAATGGCAATTTTGAACGATTTTTGACAAAAATAAGGCCTTAGAACTTTAGGGGTTAACACCTATTAAGATACTGGTGTCAATTGGATGCATCATGAATGTTGCTTGAAGCTACTTAAAAGAGATGAAGTGCATCCACATATGCTAGAAATACAATTTTTGTTCAATCTTCAAGAATATGAATAGCATGGTTGTTTGGTGCTTCACGAATTTCAACCAAGTTTTTAAATCAATTTTGTACAAAGATATAAAATTGAAGATATCATATTTGGCAAATTAAATTATAGATTCTCTTTCAAGTTAAAAGTGTGCTCTATTAAATTTGTGTAGTAATTGATTCATGAAATATTTACTTCTTAACCTTTAAAGGCCTAAGTCTTGATTTCAAGAGTTATACAAATGAGTTATAAAATGCAACTTAAAAGAATATTTTAATGAAAACTTTCAATCAATAGTTGTAAAATATGATTCATAAATCATATCCATATGGGTAGATCATCTACTATATTAAACAATATTTTCCAGTTAACCTCTAAACTTTCAAGGCCTTTTTTCCATCAAAAAACACTCAAATCTGCCATTTGTATTGCAAACAACAAAAAACCTTTAAACTTACTTTTTTACATATCTAACTATAGGATCTTGTATTAGACTAGTTTTAAAATGTATGAAAGAAATTTTAGAAACTTTGACCACATAGATTGCAAGATACTTGCATCTAAAGTGAAAAAAACAAATTTTTGCACTTTGCTTGACTAAATTTTTTGGCTTTGAATCCTCTTAACTTAAAATTTTTGTACTGTTGATTTTTATTCTCTAAGTTTTCATATTGAATATTTGAGTTGAAAATCTAGGGAAAAAAAATACAAGAATAGTAAACTTAATATTTACTCATTAAAAAATTGTTGAATAGAAGTAGGTTCAAGATTGAATAAAAAAGTAAACCATTAATAGCTCTGAGATGGAATTGAAATATAATAATCCTAATGGTGAGATTGTTCTAGTAAGCAAACCTAACCTATCTAACAATTTTTTTTGGAAAATTATAAGAATTATTTAAAAAAATGAATCATGAGTCTTATTTTTTCAAGAAGATGCTTAGATTGCCCAACAAAATTAAGATTGTCTGTAACTTTTTCATCACTAGTCAAAATAGAATGAATCAAAGTTTCAACTATAAACAAAAATATTATATTTTAAGATATTATTATTATTATTATTATTATTATTATTTTTGATTTTTTATAATTTTGTTGTGTTGTTCATCAACCTCTATTTTTGGCTTATTGTGCCATAACTCTGTCTTCTAGGCATTGGTTGAAATAAAAATTATATATCCACGAAGCTCTTGCAAAACCGCACATTCTCAAAAAGTTTCAAAAACATTCACAACAAATTGAGACAATGGGAACCTACCTGCAACTAAATTGGCCTCCAATAGAACAAATGGTCATTGAGGCGTTAACCCTTGAGCATCAAAGTGACAAATCTAGCCTTCTATAAATGAAAGGTTGCCATGTTTGACTATTATAATCTTTTCAATAGTGCGGTCTGAACATTCGTCCATTTTCTTGTAGGTTCGGACTTGTCTCCACTACTAATTTCTATGGTCAATTTGTATAGATTTAGTTTAGGGTGAAATTTTGATTGGAATGAGTTGAGAAGGTTTTATAATTATGTAAACATATGTTGAGTGCTCAAGGGTTAAGGTAGACCTAATGGAATTCTAGGATACTAGAATGGCCTAATTCTTACAATCGTAGATTTTTTTATTTAATAGATCTTGTAATTAGCTTTGTTATCTCTCTCTCTCTCTATATATATTGTGTCCTACTATAGTCTCTCTTGAAATAAAACCTAGAGCTCACAAAATGGCATAACTACTTTTTGTTGTGGGTTCTTGCTTTCCATGGTCACATGGAATACTTTTGAGAATTGGTCATCCCTTGGTCTGTTAAACCATCCCTTATTCATATGGTGTCCAAACAATGCATACAAAAATGTGTTGAAATCCTCTTCTAGGTGTCAATAAAATCTACTACAAAGAATTCATGTTTAATAATAATAATTATTGACAATTTAGGGCGATTGCACACTATGGTCACCCCCCTGCCAAATATACAATCCAGTAAAAACTAGTACAAAATGTACCAAAATTGGTATAAAATTTATGAAAATTGTTCCTAAATGTAGCTAAAATGCCATTTCTACCACAATTAAGTACTAGCCCGTCTAAATCAAAAGGTCTTTTCATAGATTCTCAAATTTAAAATAAATAAAAAATAATTTAAAGTCAAAATTTGACTCTCATACTATATAGGTCCTAAAATACTAATTAAGTGCCTAGTCTAAGTACCTAAACATTAGAGCATTGGATTTAGCTCTTTGAATTGTAAGAATGAAACCCCAAACTAGGCAAAAAAAAATACAACAATGCTAAACATGAATTTGTGACAATACAAACATTTAATGTTCGTATTCCATACATTCAATTAATAGATGAAATTTACTTTTTGTTATGCAATTATCAATGTATGCAAAATATAAGACTCCAATCTATTTATTTATTTATTTATTAAGTCACAAAAACTATAGGAAAACTGACTCCAAACTTTCATCTTGTGCAGAAATTTTGCCGTGACTACGATTTCAGACAATTGCAGTGTGCTCTTACCCTTTATGGGAGTGCATACTATAATGTGGATTCTACCTTGGTTAAGCTAGGAGGTCTATAAAGCACCCATCCTAGTGTTGAAAATTGATTTGGGAAGGTTAGACTTCTTGAAATATTTTTCAATAATTTTTCTTTGAAAGACAAATGGAATTGGCATCTAGTTGAAGTCGTTTCATATTTTTTGGAGCTTTGTGAAATTAGTGATGAATATTTGAAGTTGAAATGCAACGGTCATTGAAAGCCTCCACCTTGTGAAATGTATACTATTTGTACAATAAGGTCTACTTCATTTATAAATTGCTGATTTAGGGCATTCAATTTTTTTCATTAATGTGATTCATAATTGGTAGATTTTGGTAAACATAATTACATTTTATCTTTGTACAATCCTAATGAAGCATACCAAATTTTAGTTTCAAAAAAGCAAAATTCTATTTTTGGTGAAGCTTTTATGTCAATTTTCATGGGTTTACTTAGTATTTATTGAAAACAATTGGTGATGAATTTTTAAAATTTGATTGGATAGATATGTAGGAAACATGCATACACACATCTTTCATATTAAAAAAACATCCCATTAAGTAACAAAAATAGAATTTAGGAGGAATTCAATGCGAGGCATCATATGGTCAAACTTTGTGAAATAGATATCTCTATATTTTAACTAGATTTTGGCAAAGTAATTGTACCATTGTGATTAAATGTACAAAATTAGTTACAAAGTGAGGATCAAATACCAAAATCTAACTAAAATATAAATTAAAATATCTATTTTACAAAGTTTCATCATACAACACCTCACAATGAATTCTTCCTAGAGGAAATTATGAAACTTTTTTGGAGGTGCTTGTTGAAGGAAATATGTGCATATGGATGTTCCCTACATATCTATCCAATTGAATTAAGAAAGATCATCACCAATTGTTTTCAATAAAAATAATAAGTAAAACCATGAAAATTGACATCAAAATTTCACCAAAAATGGAATTTTGCTTTTTTGGAATTAAAGTTTGGTATGCTTGATTGAAATTGCATATGAATTGGGTGTTAAATGCAAGACCTAAAACTCTAAATTTTTCTATACTATGCAACGAAAATTGGAATGGCTCAAATTGACAGTTTGTAAATGAAATAAGGTAGGTACACCCAAAACCGCCACTTTTTGCTATTGAGCATATTTACTATTATTAGATTGGTCAAATTTTCATATGTTCTTGTTGGCAAGTGAAAGGAGGTTCCAATGCACCAGAAAACATGGCATTTGAAATATTGTATGCAAAAATTATTGAGGAACAAAGTTTGGTTCTAAAAGTGTTTCTTCCACATAGGTACATAATTGATTTTGGAGATGTACACATAGTATAGATGGCGGTTTAACCCCTAAAGGCCCATTTGTCCCCTCGGGGGACAATTTGGGTCCGGGTAGGTTCTTGTGACCTCAATTTGTAGAGAATTTTTCTGGGATTTTTTGAGGTTGTGCGGTTCTGCGAGAGCTTTGTGGATATATACTTTTTATTTCAATTGGTGCCCAAGAGAAAAAGTTATGCCAAAAATAGAGTTTGGCGGGCAGCACAAAAAAATCACAGAAAGTCAAAATAAATTTCTTAAATATGAATTTCAAAATCTATGTCTTTTTGTCTACATTTGAAGCTTTGATTCATTCTATTTGGACTAATAATGAAAAAGTTATGGATAATCTTAGTTTTTCGGGCACTCTAAGCATCTTCTTGAAAAAATAACTTTTAGGATTCATTTTTGAATGCAGTTTTTACAATTTTCAGAAAAAAGTTATTAGACAAGGTTGAATTTGCTTGCTAGAACAATCTCACTGTTGGGATTATGGTATTTCAATTTTGTCATAGAGCTATTAACAATTTAGTTATTCCTTCAATCTTAAACCTACTTCTACTTAACAATTTTTTAATGAGTAAAAATTTAGTGTTTTTTTCTTGAATTTTTTTTCTAGATTCTCAACTGAAGTATTCAACATATAAACTTAGAAAATCAAAATCAACAATACAAAAAATTTAAGTTAAATAGGTTCAAAGCCCAAAAATCTAGTCAAGCAAGGTGCAAAAAAACTTGTTTTTCTTCACTTTGAATGCAAATATCTTGCAATCTAGTTGGTCAAAGTTTCTGAAATTTCTTGCACACATTCTCATACTAGTCTAGTATAAGATCCTACGGTTAGATATGAAAAAAAAAACACAATTTTAATAGTTTTTTGCTCTTTGCAATAGAAGTGGCAGTTTTGAGTGTGTTTTGATGGAGAAAAAGCCTCGGGGCTTTAGGGGTTAAGGCCAGTGGCACATTTGGGGGTACCTACCTTAGACCTCACTGTACAGTACCCGGCAAGCACGAATCGTCCACTCCATTTTGCCAGTCAAAAGAAAATTGTAGAATGTATCATATGGTTAACATTTTTCATCTTGCATAATTAACATTCACTTCTTATGCAATTCCGATCAAGCATACCAAATTTGAATTTCAGAAAATCAAAATTCTATTTTTGGTGAATTCTTTCATTAAATTTTAATGATTTTATACAATAATTCATTGAAAAATATAGATGATGAATTTTTTTAATTCAATTGCGGCAATATGTAGGAAATACCTACACGCACATCTTTCCTTCAATAGGCATTTCCAAAAACTTTTAGAATTTCCTCACAAAGGTTTCAAAGGTTGTCGTGACAATGTCCAATTTTTGAAAAATAGATATTTCTTTATTGTAATTAGATTTTGGCAAAACAACTATACATTCATGTTCAAATGTACAAAATTAGTAACAACATAAAGGTCAAATAGAAAAATCTAATTGCAATAAAGAAATATCTATTTTTCAAAAATTGGACATTGTCACGACAACCTTTGAAACCTTTGTGAGGAAATTCTAAAAGTTTTTGGAAATGTCTATTGAAGGAAAGATGTGCGTGTAAATGTTTCCTATATATTGTCGCAATTGAATTTTAAAAAATTAATCACCAACGATTTTCAATCAATTATCATATAAAACTATGAATTTTAAGTGAAATAATTCACTAAAAATGCAATTTTACTTTTTTGAAACCCAAATTTGGTATGCTTGATTGGAAGTGCGTAAGAATTGACTGTTGATCATGCAAGACAAAAAATGTCAATCATAATATATATTGTTCGAAGTTCTTTTGATTGGCAGAATGGGGTGGACGATTCAAAGTTGCCGGGTACTGTACATTGCTGGTACAATGAGAATGCCAAATGGACCTTTGAGAGCCCATTATGGACCTCGCACACGTTCCATTGTGAAGGAATTAGACTGAGTTTGGCTGCAAGCTCACACCCATCAGGCTCTTTCCAGAGCAGATAGATAGGCTTGAATTTCAGCATCTGACGGGTGCTGGCGTGGCTTTTGATAGCGGAATCCCACCCCAGCCCACCCCACCCCATGGGAAACGGGAAAGGCGAAATGCCAACTGGAGCGAAACGGGAACCTCTCCCGTCCCTTGCCGCACTGCCGCGGCCACTCACCGCCCCAATTCGCTGCTCTCCGCTCGCTAGTCGCTACTTGCCGCAATGCCCATTCATCCCGCCCCGGATTCTTCCCAAAAGCAACACTTTGGCCTGGGCCCGAAGATATTCTTCTGTAGAGCTAGCTACCGTAGGCAGAGCGTGCTCGCCATCAGTCTCTTTTACACAGAGACGGACTTCGCTTCTTTCTCACGGTTTTACTTTTACGGTGCAAACCTGAGTTTTGAGCCTTGGGCTTTTGAAATTTGAGTTTTGGATCGTCTCGTCTCGTCTCGTCTCGTCGAGCGACGAAGTTTGGACATTGTGGCCGTTTTGTGGAGATTTATAGGACGAAGAGGTGAATTGGGGAGCTTCGTAGGTGGAGATTGGCAGGCGTGCTCGCCATTTTGCTCACACAGGCACAAAGTACCGGTACTTCGCTTCTTCTCATGGATTTACTTTTACTTTGCGAACCTGGGTTTTGACCTTTGGGCTTTGAAATTTGAGTTTGGGTCTTCGGTCTCGCTCGTCTCGTCTCGTGTCGTCTAGCGATGAATTTTTGGGCGAATTTTGCACATTGTGACTGTTTTGTGGATATATGAGAATAGGAAGTGATTGGGGAGCTTCGTAGGCGGAGGTTGGCAGACGTACTCACTGTCTCTCTCATCACGCTACATCTGTCGCTTCTTCTCTCTGTTGTACTTTTAATTTACATTCCTGAGTTTTGAGCTTCGGGCTTTGAAGTTTGGGTTTCGATCGTCTTGTCTCGTCTCGACTAGTCCGGCGACGAATTATCAGGCGAATTTTGTAAATTGCGATCGTTTGGTGGAGATTTAGGGGTAGGAGGTGATTGGGGAGCTTCGCAGGCGGAGGCTGGGAGAGGTGTTCACCGTCTCTATCGTACATTCTAGTTCGCTATTTCTGACTGTTTTGCTTTTCCTTTGTACGTTTGGGTCTTGAGCTTCGGGTTTCGAATTTGGATTTTGATCGTCTCGTCGCGTTTCGTCTCGTACGGCGACGAATTTGCACTTCGAGAGTTGCTACGGTCTTTTTTTTATTTAGTTAGGACGAGGAGGTGCTTGGGGTACTCATAGGCGGAGGTTGAGAGAGCGATCTCGAGGTGGAGAGGCTACTTGCCATTTCTATCAACATTAGTTTCGTTTTGTATTGAGCGTTTGTTTTCACTTTGCCCGCTTGCATTCTGAGGTTTGGGTTTTGAGGTTCAAGGTTTCTTCGTTCGGTCTCGTCCAGGGACGAATTTGTAACTTTGGAAGTTTCTGCGGCGGTTTTGTAGAAATTTAGGAAGAGGAATCTGGGGCGGTGTGGATGTAATTACGACGCGGAGGAGCGCAGGGAGCGAGAATGGGGTCTCTAGATGCGCCTAGCATTGGAGCCGATCTCACAGCAGCCTTGGAGTTTGCCAAAGAGGAGGATGCCGTTTTGTACGTCAATGGAAAGCGGTTTGCTTTGCCGCCAGACGTCGCCCATCTCACGCTTCTCGAGTATCTGCGAGGTACGCAGTCAATTGATCAACCGATTCCCAATCACACAATAGTGGAATTGTTTGTGATAGCTTGAAGCGATGGTGTTTGCACCCAACCCAATTGGAGAATTTTCTGACCCTCTGTTGCTGGGGTTTTGCGATACAGGAATTGGGCTAACTGGAACCAAGCTTGGTTGCGGCGAGGGCGGGTGTGGCGCGTGCACCGTCATGCTCTCGCATTACGATTCGCATAGCGGCAACATCGTGTAAGTACGATTTACGCATCTTGTCACGAGCGGGACGCGTATGATCACTTTTGATGTTTGGCACTATGTTTCTGAAGCTCTTTGCAGTTGCCGTGATGATTGACAAACTTCCCTGGGTTGCAGAAACCGTGCTATCAATGCGTGTTTGGCGCCCGTCTACTCCGTGGAAGGCATGCACGTCGTGACCGTGGAAGGAATTGGAAACCGGCGCTTGGGGTTACACCCCGTGCAGGTAATAACAATCACCTTGGGAGGGTATTGGGAGAATTCTTTCTTTTCGTCGCTTCAGAGATTGAGGTTTATCACTCTGGCACTTGAAAATCTCACAAGTGATGATTTAGCTTTTCAAATCAGAAGTATAATGGATCCATATTCTCAGTTAAACCCATTTGAACCCATTCTTGTAGACTGGGGAACCAAGCATTGGATATGGACAAAATGGTTATATCTCATAATAATCTATCCTTCTTTATGATATCCTTCTATTTAGACCCTTGCTTGTGCCTAATTGATCAAGATCCAAGCATCGCCGTGAAAGTAGAGCCTTACCATGGAAATAGCATCCCTCGCCACTCCTGTGGCTCAGTATGTTCTTAAGGAGGCTCTACTTTCACGTCACCGGTGCACAATACTCATATTTTTTGATGTAAGAATCACGATGGTCTCTTCGTCCTGATCTCAAAACAAATCCAATAGAATGATTTTCGTCTGCTCTCGAAGGAAATTCAGTGGAATACTTGCATACAGTGCTGTTGCTAGTTCCCTCACGGTGTGCAATTCCGACATCCAGGAAGCGTTAGCAAGTGCGCACGGCTCGCAGTGCGGCTTCTGCACACCAGGCTTTGTGATGTCGATGTACTCGCTCCTGCGAAGCCAAAAAGAGCCTCCGACGCAAAGCGAGATCGAGGATTGTTTAGCAGGCAATCTTTGTCGTTGCACAGGCTACCGCCCCATCCTGGACGCCTTCCGCGTCTTCGCCAAAACAGAAACGGCGCCATACACGAACGACGCGATCCAAGCTGCCACGGGAGATGATGCCCCTGCCCCTCATGCCAACAACGATGGCACCTTCATCTGCCCTTCCACTGGAAAGCCGTGCTCTTGTGGAGGAAAGCTCGAAACCTCCGTCGGGGTGAAGGACAACGTGGTAGTGCCGCGAGGAGAGCCCATCTTCCCACCCAAGCTCGTCAGCCGCAAAGTGCAGCCGCTGTCGCTCCGAGGACGCCAGGGCTTGAAATGGTTCCGCCCGACGTCGCTCTCGCAACTGCTGCAGCTCAAGAGCCAGTTCCCGCATGCGAAGATGGTCGGGGGAAACACGGAAGTCGGGATTGAGATGAGGTTCAAGAATCTGCAGTACCCGGTGCTCATCGCCACCACGCACGTCCCTGAGCTTCAAAACATGAAGGTGAGTTGTGAAGAATATCCCCTACATGGATTTCTGTACAAACTTCTCCAAGGTTTACGAAACAGTTCATGGACAAAACGGAAGATTATGAGCTTTAGAATCAGTTATGTTGTAATTTTGTGTTTCCAAACTTTAACGTGTTGTTTTTCTGTCTCTGTTCACCATGTTGACTTCCTAGGAGACTCTTATGTTTTGATTTTCCTGTGGAACTAACATGTCGACATTAATGGACTACGTGGGATGTGTTGTTTTCCGAAAATGCTGCATTTTCTGTGTTATCTGTTTTCAATTCCTGTTTTTTCTTGATGTTTGGCAATTTGTTGTGCCTTTCATTTGAGTTTTTTGTTTTTTGACGTGTAATGGGTTCAAACTTTCGTGTGAAAACCACAGGTCGTGGAGGGAGGCGTGGAGATAGGCGCCTCTGTGACGCTCACCAATTTGCTAGAATCGTTCTCTGAGATTGTGCGGGAGCGGAGCGAGGTTGAGACTTCCGGGTGTAAGGCGGTCATCGAGCAGCTGCGGTGGTTTGCTGGCGTCCAAATTCGAAATGTGTCGTCCTTGGGCGGGAACATCGTGACCGCCAGTCCGATTTCGGATTTGAATCCGGTCTGGATTGCGGCGGGCGCCATCTTCACGGCCATGGGGAATGGCGGGGCGACGAGGAAAATTGCGGCGAAGGACTTCTTCATCGGTTACCGCAAGGTGGATTTGAAAGGGGATGAGATTCTCGCTAGCGTCTTCATGCCGTTCACAAAGCCGCTTGAGTATGTGAAGGAGTTTAAACAAGCGCATCGCCGCGATGATGACATCGCACTTGTCAATGCAGGTCAGTGCTATTGTGATGTTTTTCAAAATTAGCAAAATCACTACAGCTTTAACATTACATTCTAGAGAAATCTTGTAAATCACTCGCTGAATTGGCATGAAAAGGATTCCTTGACTCCTGTTTTTTGCAAGGTTCAGCTCAAGGTGAACAATTAAGAGCTTGAGCCACTGAGCCACTTTCTTTACATGTAAGAGTATGTGAGCGAATTAATTTTCTCTTGATTTGGCATGACTTTTGACTCTTAGTTGGCACAGTTCGTCTATTGTGTTATGTCTCTACTTAAGAATTTTATGAGCCATATATGTAGGGCATTATAGATTCTTCATTAAGTTTGTAGCAACGTACTGTATTTGGTACTTTTGACTCATTTTAACATTTTTTGTAGCAAATCGGTCCGCACCACTATTGGGAAAAGCTCTGTTAGTGAAATTAGTGGAGTTTTTTTTTCTGAAGATTAGCACAATTTTTTTCACTTTTGCAGGTATTCGGGTGCGTCTTTCCGAGTCCGGGATTGTGCAAGAGGCTTGTCTGGCGTATGGAGGAGTGGCTGCGGTCGTCGCCGTTCCGAAGAAGACCATGGAGTGGCTGAAAGGGAAGCCATGGGATCAGGAGACTTTGAAGCAAACGCTATCGCTTCTCGAAGAGGAGATATACATGGCGGAGGGTGCGCCTGGCGGAATGGTGCAGTTTCGGCGTTCCTTGATCTCGAGCTTCTTCTTCAAATTCTTTTTGCATACGACCTACAAGCTCGAGGAGCATATAAATTTTAAGCATGAGCTTCCGGAGAGCTACCGGTCAGCAGTAGCGCCGTATGAGCGTGAGCCTTCCCGGGGGATTCAAGTGTTTCAGACGTTGCCGAATGCTACTGCTGTTGGCTTGCCGTTCCAGCACCAGTCCGCGAATTTGCAGGTCAGTGGTGGTTTCTTACAATTGTTTTTTTCGGCATGACTCTCTCTTGTTTTCTTAAGATTTATATGCCATCTTTGATACAAAAGAACAGAATATCTTGTTCTCATACATCATTTTTCCTTTCTGTTTTTGAAGACTGTTTTAAAGCTTTAATTACACATACAAAGATTGAAAAACTTGGATGTTATATGGTGTGTTCTTTCAAAAATACATTCCGGTTTTCAGATAACCGGGTTTTTTGGACGTGTTCGAATCTTTCTGGTGCGTGACGGGCAAATTTTTTGTGTTAAATCACCCAGGTAACAGGAGAGGCGGAGTATGTGGACGACGTAGCCATGCCAGCGCATGGACTGCACGCTGGGTTGGTGTTGAGCACCAAGCCCCACGCCAAGCTAGTATCAGTCGACGCATCAGAAGCTGAGAATCAACCAGGGTTCGCAGGCTTCTTTTCAGCCAAAGACATACCAGGGGCGAACGACATCGGCGCTATCAGACACGACGAGGAGGTGTTTGCCACAACGAAGGTCACCTGCGTTGGTCAGGTGATTGGAGTCGTGGTCGCTGACACACACGAGAATGCGAAAGACGCGGCTCGGAAAGTGAAGATCGTGTACGAGGATCTTCCTGCAATTCTGGACTTAGATCAAGCGGTGACAGCCAATAAGTTTTTAGAAGACCGTACTCTGGAAATGGGCGACGTCGATGCTTTCTTTGCAAATGCAAAAGGGAATGAGGATATTCTCGTGGCGGAAGGAGAGGTTCGCATGGGGGGACAGGAGCATTTCTATTTGGAGCCTAATAGTACTCTCATCTGGACTACTGATGCGGGTAATGAGGTGCACATGGTTTCTTCAACGCAGGCTCCGCAGAAACACCAGAGATACGTTTCGCATGTACTTGGTATTCCGCAGAATAAAGTGGTTTGCAAGCTGAAGCGCATTGGTGGTGGCTTTGGAGGGAAGGAAACGCGGTCTGCGTTTATTACTGCTGCTGCTTGTGTGCCGTCATATTTGTTGCAGAGGCCAGTGAGAATTACTCTTGACAGGGACATGGATATGGCCATCACTGGTCAGCGCCATGCTTTCATGGCGAAATATAAGGTGCTCTCACTTTCTTAACTTGATTGCAGATTCATTTCGCACTAGCTATGATGAACCAACTTGAAAATATGGCAGAGGATATTATTTGTGCATTTTTTATTTAATATGTAAAGAGTATGCTTTCATTCGTTGGGAGATCAGTATAGAGCTGTGGAGAGATCACTCTGTGTTCAAAAGGCAAACTCTCCTTAAGAGGTTTCTCACTCAAGATAGGGGTTCTCGACCACTTCTGATCTTTCCATTCGAAGATTAGTGCCCAACTGGCTAATTGAAGGCCAACGAATTTTTGTTGGAAGAGATGAGTTGCTGTTGGTAACAGGGGATCAGATCCCTGACGGGTTTAGTATCTTCTTCCCTAGTGACTTTCGTAAACTGACGTGTTGTTTATTCTCGCAGGTTGGTTTCACCAAGGAAGGGAAGATTTTAGCGCTGGAGATCGACATGTTCAACAACGCTGGAAACTCCCTGGATCTTTCAGGGTCGGTTCTAGAGAGGGCCATGTACCACTCGGACAATGTTTATAGAATCCCGGACATGCGGGTACGGGGCAGGTGTTGTTTCTCCAACCTGTCCAGTAACACGGCATTCCGAGGATTTGGGGGTCCTCAGGGAATGCTGATTGTGGAGCACTGGATTGACCGTATTGCAAGTGAAGTAGGACGGCGCCCTGAAGAAATACGGGTTTGTCTGCAATCTCAGAACTTGTCAAGATTTGTCTGTCTCTTAGAAATAGTCATATCTGGAGTAAACCTTCGTATTTAGAATTGTGGACTCAGTGAAATGCTTTGGTTTGTTCAGGAAATCAATTTCCAAGAGGACGGTCAAGAGCTACACTATGGGCAGCTACTCGAAGTTTCTCGGCATCACGGTGTGTGGAATGAGTTGAAGAAGAAATGTGAATTTGAGAAGCGATTGGCCGAAGTAGAAGCCTTCAACAAAGAGCATCGTTGGAAGAAGCGGGGTTTGGCGATGATTCCCACCAAGTTCGGCATTTCATTCACCACCAAGTTCCTCAACCAGGTAGGTTTTTCAAACGCCAAATTAATCCTCAATTTTTCCATCACAAATGAAACCCCCTTCCCCCATTAGATTGACAAATTTTTCAGTTATATGAAGTTTGATTGTTAGTGTCCTTCGTATTAACTTGATATTACATTGGCATAGATCTATTAAGCTAACGTTAAGTTAGCATTATGTTAACCTTGTGTTGACATCAGTTCAACATTATCTTAAATGTTGATCATAATTTATCATGAATTATGTTACATTAACATGCTCTGTTAGAGTAACTTAAAATTTCCCGTGAAACTTTTTGAATTTAATAGGCGATCTTTTGAGATGTTCTCTGAAGCCCTTCCCTAATGTAATCTGTGGTTCTGGGTTCAGGCTGGAGCTCTGGTGCAAGTCTACACAGATGGAACGGTGTTGGTCAGTCATGGAGGGGTCGAAATGGGGCAAGGCCTTCACACAAAGATGGCGCAAATCGCCGCAACTGAGTTTAATATCGCCCTGAAAGACGTTTTTATCTCTGAGACTGCCACTGATAAGGTTCCAAATTCCTCCCCCACCGCTGCTTCTGCAAGTGCGGATATGTATGGAGGAGCTGTGCTCGATGCCTGCCAACAGATCAAGAAACGCATGGATCCCATTGCTGCAAATGGCAACTTCGCTACCTTCGCTGATGTATGACGTCTGACACACCCCAACACTTTCTCCATACTAACTAGAGCAAATCCACCCACCCTACATTCCTATCTCTATTTTTCTGTTTGGGTTGGTTGATTGCACCAGTTTCGTAGCACTTTTCTATAGGATCTCATCTGTTGTACTAATTTTAGTAATTTAAAAACCGAGGAACCCTAGGCATGCTGGATTTTTCTTTGGTGTCTCCAGCTTAGATCTATTGATCTACTCGTCATGAGTCCATAATCAACTTCGAATACAATGCATTCGTCAGTCCCACCGTTTTCTGACGTGTTATGAGCTTGCTTTTTGCTGCAGTTGGTGACGGCGTGCTACTTGGAGCGGGTCGATCTCTCCGGACACGGCTTCTACATCACCCCAGACATCGGCATGGATTGGGACACCGGAAAGGGAAGGCCCTTCAGCTACTTCACGTTCGGTGCCGCGTTCGCAATGGCGGAAATCGACACCCTGACAGGGGGCTTCCATTTGCCGCGAGTGGACATTGTCATGGACCTGGGCTATTCGTTGAATCCAGCGATCGATATTGGCCAGGTGGAAGGAGGTTATGTCCAAGGACTCGGGTGGGTTATCCTGGAGGAGCTCAAATGGGGCGACGCTGCTCATCCGTGGGTGAGACCCGGCCATCTTTTCACTCAAGGCCCTGGCACATATAAGATCCCGACAGTCAATGACATCCCCATCGACTTCAGGGTGTCCCTCTTGAAGGTATGCACGCTACTTAACGTGGCTTCTTTCGATGTCATTCTTTTGACACAAGAATTTGAATCCTTCATTCCGATTCTATGAGATTTTAGTATAATATTTGTATGTTGACTTGCCATTAATGACACTAATGACGGAGGTAAGGGTCTTATGAGAGTGGAAGAATATTCCAGTTCAGAAATGTAACCAATCTTGAAATAGTCGTGTCATAAGATTTACACTAATTCACATTCTCAGTGTAAAGGGTACTGGCTTACATTGCGTTAAATTCACTAGGAATGTTACTGTAATAGCGACTATGTTGATGTTGATGTGACATTAAATTGACATTAATTTTACATCAACTTAACATAGCGGAATTACTATTTTAGATTAACATGAAGTCCATATTAATCTACTGGAAGGAAAAGTTTAAGATGTACAAGGGCTAAAGACTGTTGTGATTGAGATTGTTACGCGATTAGCATTGATTTCTGATGAAAGTTTGATTGATTATAACTCATCATTGGCTTGTGACTTGTGTGCAGGACGCACCCAATACGAAGGCGGTGCATTCATCGAAGGCTGTGGGTGAGCCACCGCTGTTTCTGGCCGCCTCTGCCTTTTTCGCGATCAAGGATGCCATTTCAGCAGCACGGAGAGATGCTGGACACCCGGGGTACTTTGTGTTGGACACGCCCGCTACACCCGAGAGGATTCGCATGGCTTGTGCTGATGAGTTCACCAAGCCCTTCGCAAAGCCAGATATTAGACCGAAACTGAGCGTGTAATAATAATAATATTATTTTATTAAGATAGAGAAATCAGGGCCCTCACTCTGTAGATTATGACACGGGCTATGCCTGTTTTTTATATGTATATTATGCAAGCGATCAATCGATTGCGTGCACCACCTTTGTTGAGCGTGCTGAATTTGCTCAGCTTCTGCAATTTTGAATAACGTAGCTTCTGCAATTTTCCACTCTCACTGTCTTTCCTGCAGTTTTTCTGGGCTTTTGTGAGCTCAAGGTCTTCTGGTGTTCGAGACTGTTCTGCGTGATGATTTGCACACAACAATCTTCTAGGTTACGACATACAGAAATTTCTGGAAGAGTGTTTAGATTGACCAAGGTTGCATCCATGTTGCAGGTTATTATGTTAAGGTTTGTCGCCTTAATTCTCATATAATATAATGCCATGGCCGCTACTAAAAATCTTAATCTGTGCACGACGCCTGATGACCAAAACAATACCATATCTATTGAAATTGATATGAATCACGAAATTAAAGCAGTTAGAAAGCTTCAATTAAAGCTAACACTCTCGACCAAAGTCCAATTTAGAAACTTACTCAATTACGGTAACTCCCTAAACATCATATCGTAGTCTAAAACGATGTCGAACATGATTTCTCTATTCTTTTTTTTCAATTAGAAATATTCTAAGAAACTCAGAAAACACATTATACTGTAAAGTGCTGCTGCACGGGAGCACTCGGTCAAAATCCTTGAGTACACTTAAAAACAGGCTGGTCCTGTAGTTTACTAAAACTGTCATTTTTTGAATGAGAGGAGCTGCCGCCGGGGAAGTGATCGGGGTATTGAACCCGACGTGAATCGAACACGCAACCTTCTGATCTGGAGTCAGACGCGCTACCATTGCGCCACGGATCCCCTGTTGATATTTTAAGGCAAAAATCTACAATACTTACTCTCTGTCTACAATCATTTCATTATTGAGCGGTTTTCATGATTTGTTAATATCTTGAAGGACAAGACCTATGGTAGTCAACCAGCAAATCATCCAATTATTGGATGAACAAGTGCATTTTTTAAAATTTCTACAAGGAATTTACCTCGAAGGTCATTCATTTCGCATGTTTTGTCCTTTACTACGTAACAAGGTCCGAATCAAAATAAAATTAGAAGAAAATCAACCTTAGAAGGACATGATCCTCCATGACCAATGTAGTCACTAAAATACTCTAATTATTGAACCAATAGGTGCATTCTTGCCGCTAAACTTTCCTTGTAGACATCCGAATGTCGATTCTCTTTCAATGTTTCCAGTTGCCATTGAAAGAATATACATGTTTTGTTTTCTTCATGTCAAACTCTGTTGAGTTCTCATGAATTCGTGTGTAAAACTGTTGTGATGGACACGGTGTGCTTGACAATGCAAGCTGCGAATCCTCAATTGTTAGCTAACGTGATTTCTACAATGTCTTGTGGTCATGCACAATCTAAGAGCTTTCACTTTTATAAGTAAGAAGTTTTTTTTTGTATGTAAATATGTGAATTCAACCATGGTGTGTTGGATGAGTATTGTACTTTGGAAGAATAAGGTCCTAAAATCAAACCTTGGTGCTAACACATAATTATGTTAATGTGGAAATTTGACTATGTTGATGTGACAATTTAAAAAAAAATAGAATCATATTATTCAAATCTATAGATTAAAAACAACAGATTTTAATGTAATTTTGACCAAAACTATGCAACCAAACAACAAACACAAACAATAATTTTTGGTTGTTTTGGTTACAAATCTTTCTAGTAGTACATTAAGGAGTGCTTTGAGAGGGACTTATTATGTGTTTGGATTGGTTGCCAGTATCACAAATGGTAAATGCAACCGTTTGGATGTAAAGGTTGTTGTTGGTCTACAAAGGAATTACATATTAAATAATCCACATTACAATAGCCTTCCAGTGAGTGCAATGACAAGAACTCTGAGAAAATTGTCATTGTGGTCACTTGAATCTTTACTATTTTCTTGGTTCTCTTCCATAATTTTTTGCAAAATCACCAACCTGAAAAGCGAAAATAAAAAATTATTTTTCCCATTCAATCAAGTAGTCTGAATGATGCTTGAACATTGCTTCCAGTGTAGCATATGTCTAACTCTATCTTTGGAGTAGTGCTCTAACCTTTGAGAACTCTGGGAAACTGTGGGAGCTAATCTATTCCTAATCGCCCCCCTTCCCCCCCCCCCCTCCATTTTGATAGTGTAGGGTTCTATGAAGTAGAGATGAATAGTGATCAATTACGGCACAATTCATGGTGTAGTTGTGGCATATTATGATTGGCCACAAGTCTCTTGATATTGCAACCAACCCCTAGTTGATTTTGTAAACAACTGTTGGTTGGAAATAGGAAGACCTAGATGACCAATATGGGTCAAATAGAATCTTTAGCTAAAAAATCATGGTAATTATATTTTGACAAAAAAAAAATCTGAAAAATTATGGAATCCTTTCAAACTCTATTTCTGTATGCAAGAAACCCATGCTCTAGATATGCATAATTGCTTAAGTGGTCAGACATAGGTTGCTCTCTTATCCAAGGAAAAATAAGAGGCTGATCTCAACAATAAGATATGAAGGTCATATAGTGATGTAAAGTCCTCTTATAAAAAGAAACCCATAACAATTCTAACAATTCCTAGCTGTTGTAAACTCCATTTGTCAATTGCATCGCCATTGAAGACAATTTTTAAAGAAAAGTCAGTCAATTCTAACATGGATAGAATACCACTAGCATGGGATTGGTTGAAATAGTGCAGTGAAATATAATATGCCGAAAAAATGGAATATTCTACATGAAGTAGGTTTGACACCCTTTTCTAGAGGTGAGCAATATGGGGAATGGAAATTGGAGAATAAGATTCATTGTCATAAATGCCATGCCATGATGGATGCGTAGATGGACGACGAGCAAATGGTGCAGGTGGTTTAGAACTGGGGCAAAACTTGGGATGTCACTAAACGGAAATGCGTCAAGCAAAGTGAAAGTGAGTTACGGAAGAGTGAGAGATTCTTTAGACAAATCTTCTTTACACCCATTCTTCATCTCAGGAGGAGAAGAATGGCCATTTTCAATTCTTGGAGAATGGGACCTCCACAAGTCACGGACTCATGGAGAGCCAACTAGGTAGTGCCACGTCTCCATTCTCCAAGAGTTGAGAATGGAGTGAAGAAGGTGTGACTACCCCATTCCATCATCATAAAAAACCAAAAGCAAACCTTCATGTTTGATCCACATATGAGGGATTTAGGGACATTTGACAAAGTCGCTACAAAATACAATTTTTTCCTATTGATGGAAAAACAAACCTCAAGCACATGCTTCCAGTTCTTGTTAGAAGATTCACTATTTTTGCCAACTTCACCATCAGACAACGGAGCCACTCGTGGACCCAATCTTTCAAAATTCACATCATAATTATATCATATAAAATCATGATTGTTCCTTTGTTATTTGGCCTCAATTCGGTTTCTATACAATTGTAGCTTTCCAGAGGCACAAGAGCAAACCCTAGTGTTTACATGTACAATGTTAAGCTTATTTGGTAGGTTGAATTCTTATGTGACTTTTAGCATCAAGGAAAGTCTACAAATCTACAATACGATCCCCTCAAAGTCTAGGCTAGTTTATCCTAGAAGGATTGGAGGTTCAATTACTAGATGAACATGTGCATGTTTTGTTTTTGCAAGAACCGTGAAATACCCTTGAAGACAATCCAAGCTTCTGGTGATTCATTCTATTTGCAAGGTGTTGTAGCATACTTTGTGGCCACTATAATTGCAAATGTTGCAAAAAAGTTCTCTTTTTGAACATCCTCAAGACATTTTTAGTAGATCGTTTTAGAATATTTCTACGTGGTTTGGGGGCATTCTACTTTATTTACACTTCATAGATCTCTAAATGTCTATCTTCTGCAAACTTTTCACCCATCACCAATTCACTTCTACTACCTTTACCTTTGCCAAAAGTTACAAAGAAACTACCCCAAGTGGAATGCATTTGTAAGGTCTTAAAAAGCTCCATGTCGCTTTCTTCTTCCACTTCATTGTCAAAGTCAAAGTCTCCCAGTTGTTTCTAGTGAAACTTGGACTTCTCAATAATTTCCTCAATACTATTGACACGACCTACCCGATCCACAAAGCTCCTACTAGGATCAAAATAAGCTTGTGGTAAATATGACTTAGGACCTAATTGGCTTTCAATTGCAAGTGTCACTCAATTGCTTGAGCCACTTGATTCCTTCATAGGGCAAAGGTACATATAAGCTTCAACCCAACTCTTCCAACAACAAGTGCTTGTGCTTGAGTATGTGTTCCCAAATACACAACAATGCCCTTGTGTTGTAAGCATCTTTCTTTGTTGTTTCAACAAAGTTGAGAGATTAGGCTTTCAATAGAGCTGGATTCACAAAAGCACAGATTGCAAGAAAGGAATGTATATTTAAACTTTTGTGAAACTTGAGAACCATATTGACAATAATCAAAATCTTAATAACATCCCAATGCATCTTCCTACACCTGCAAGTACAAACAAGGAAACCATTTGGCAATCAAAGCATCCCACTAAAATGAAGCCCTAAGAACAAAGAAGTAGAGCTTCCTTCATTTTTGAAATTGAACCTCAAAACCAATTCTGAAATTTTCCAACAAGCTGTCAAAATACTAGACAAGTTGAATGAGTTTCTTAGTTGAGTGAAGGAAGGACAATACAAGAAGCCACAACACCTTCCGGAAACAAGAGACTGGGCACTTTACATGGAGATGCGATGTCAATGGGCATCAACATCTCCTTCACAAGAACCCCAATCACCCAGCAAAGCACACAGCTTAATTTGACGCTTCCAACCAAGTCTCTCGTAGCAAGTGAAGCAACTCATATTTAGTGCACCTACAAATCTCTCAAAAGAAGCTCTGATGGTGAGCAATGTAGATGAAGCTATTTAGATCTGACTTAATTCACCGAATCTGGAAATGCAATACAAGTGGTGCTAGCTCGACGTCTCCTTCACGCATGTACCCTGATCACCCAACAAGGAAGGCGGCCACCCAATCACTCTAGCTTACCGACAATTCACTCGTCAAACTACCAAACAAAGAATAGTAAAGCCGGCAGCGCAGTTCGCCACACTTCCAACAAACTCCTCCACAACCAACAAAGTAGCTCCCAGTGGAGATCTCTCAGAAGAATCTCCAACCAAGAGCAAAGAGCAAAAGTAGAGAACAAAGAACAGCAGGTGTCGTGAAGCAAACCAACTAACTAGGATTTTTTATTTCATTTATTTTAGGCAGTGCAAAAAGCAATAATCACTGGAAAGATGAAGCTATTTACATCCATGGAAGTGGATGAAACTTGCAATATATGGATGAAATTTCATTTATTCATTTCCAACAATGTACATTCATCCCAAATAGAACGATTATATCCTAGATTTGGTAGCAAATTGGTGATTTCATCCATTTGAAAAGCAAGGAATATTTTGCCCAAGATTACCTACCAAAAAAACATAATTGCTTTTAAGCAAAAAAT
Organism: Antitrichia curtipendula; assembly: GCA_951230915.1. NCBI lineage: Eukaryota > Viridiplantae > Streptophyta > Bryopsida > Hypnales > Leucodontaceae > Antitrichia > Antitrichia curtipendula. The sequence goes on from OX579642.1 coordinate 19,885,229, forward strand.
CACTCAAATACAAAAACTTAGAACAAACCCCTTAGTATTAAAATGTCGATGGTAGAAAAACACGTTGCCTGGGTCACTCATGACACAATGGAGCACCCTTGTGTAAATCAAATATTGAAAATGCTCAAAGCCTTCAAAGTCAATAAAGAGTTTGATACCATTCCTATAAAAGGAACTCTAGTCGAGAATTGAAGGAGAGCATAATGAAACAAATGGAGAATATAAAGGCTCTTAATTATTAGCTCTAGCCTTCTAATTTCTATAGAAATTAAAGGCATTTATTGTTTTTAATTTTAGGGAGCTTTTGAAGGACCAATGAATCTGTCAATCTACAATTCTAAATACTGGGTTTTAAAAAGCATGCAAAGGAAGATGTTCAAAAAGATTTTGAAAAAATCTTATGTAATATCAATTCCTAGGACATCCACATTGCAAAAAAAAATTGGATGTATTCTACCTCTATTTCCCTTGGAAATTTGGAAAGATGTACCTAAGATGATCTTGAGTATGATAGATTTTTAAATTCAAAACCCATATTGCAAAAAATTCCCCCAAAATAAGAAGCTAAAGTCTTCTGAAATTCTCAAGTAGGATAGGGTCCAAAAATCAATTATTTATTCACCTTCAAATTCAAATATTTTGCAAATTTGTAAGGTCAAGTGTCATAAAAATTTAGACATAATGTTCTCACACGAGTGCAGTACAAGATCTTAGAATTAGAGTCCCTAAATTAATCTTTCAGTTTTTTTCTGAGAGCAAAGAAATGGCAGTTTCGAGTGGTTTTTGACGATAGAAGGCCTTGATCGGTCCTTTAGGGTTTAATCATATGATTGAATGTATCTCAAACCAACTAAAGACATTTGAATACCTCCATACTCTACAAAACGGCTGTCGTAAGCAATTCCCATAACAAACAACTCAACAATGGCTGCACACAAATTCACGGTAAGACTCTTGAGAGAAGTAGTTTCCAAAATATAGAACGCCGATGTAGATTTTTAAGTTGAAATCCCCAAAGCGTACCTTAAACAAGGGGGCAATTTATCATACCTTCCAGTGTCCATATGCTGAACCTCATTCATCTATCCCTTACATCCTAACTTGAGCTGAAATGGAGAAAAATCTACCTCCTGGTCCTCTGCTCAGCTTCCTTCTCTGCCAACTTAACATGGAAATCGGCTGACAGCATATCTTTAACAGCTACTCCCCACAGTATGCTTGCATCGTATGTCTGCATAATAGAGTCAGGCGACACTAAAAGACCCAGGGCTCCTAAGACACGAACCGAGTTAGCAAGCCTGCAGATTCTTTCCCTTACTTCAAATTGCACAGTCCCATCCACAGCAGACGTAGATGTGGCAGCTGAGTCAGGAAGCTGTAGATTGTCCTTCTTTCCAGAAGCAGCTGATATCCAAATGAATCCATTACAACCTAAAATAAGATCAACACCGAGATCCCTCAACTGGTGAAAGTGCTGTTTAAACCTTTTGATCAAATAGGGTGCCACCCTCACTAGCTGCCCATTCCCTAGCTGCCATGCACAAACAATGATGTTAAAAAAAAACAAGGGTTGCACAATAGACACAAGTCGAAAGTGCTCGAAATCTGGAAAAATACCCCTCGTGACATCAGAAACTTGTAAGAGATATTATAACATAAACGCCCTTCAACCTTTGCTGAACCTCAATAACACCCAATTACCTTGCCATATTTAAGGCTTCGAGTATGCAAGTGAAGGGATCCATCTGAATGCAAACTCTGCACTTCAGCCTGATTCCACAGAAGGGATATCCACGAAATCCCACATTTCAGAAATACTTCCACCAAAAAGAAGCTAACCACTGCAACACAGTTGCACTTACATTGGGCTCACCAACACCTATACAAAGTCGCTAAAAATTTTCATTTCTGAGAAGTTTACACACGAAGTCGAGAGTGCTTACACTGATGAGGTCATTTTCTACATACAGGTCCCGCATATTTAACTCGTCAATAGCTGTGCGCCTTCTCTGCAATCACAAGTAGGAACATTGAGAGAGGGTTAATATGGATAAATGGAGAGTAGTAATACCATTTGTACTTCATATTCTGAAATCCTTATGGGCAAAAAGTTTGAAGAGAAGACTAGGATTTAGTTTACAAGCGGCTCTGAAAATCAATAGCAACTAACGAAACAACACACTAACTCAAATCAGCAAGAGAAAAGTTTCTCCACCTGTATACCACCGGGTAGGTTCACAGCAGCTAACAGCAATTCGGCGTCCTTTCTTGAATTTACATCCACTTTCCATCTATTACCACCGACCTGGAAACAAGGTTACAATCGAAAATGCGTCAATCATGACGTCCCAAAGATACTCCAACATCAAAAGTTTAATGCACTTGGAAAACATACATGGTACAAGAATCAACTTACTGCAATGAACTTAGCAAAGACAACAAGAAGTAAAAACACATGACGGACGGAGACCGCTGGATTTGAAATAACTACCTACCTCTGTTACACGACCAACCACCACGTCCCCAGTCTCTGCATTATATCTGACACGAAATGCAGATTAAGAAACTGCCTCCACAAACCCTGGCATTTTATTTCTTACAGTAATCACTTGATAGACGGAATCATTGAACAAATGGGAAGAAAGGTAGAGGATACTATTTGCGTCACAAATTTTCTAATATGTAGGACTCTGTACTTTGAGAGATAACTCCAAAATTGTGTAGAGATCGCACGAGCCAGACTCTTGCGATCAATTATTTATCACTAATGAATGAATTTCACATACAACTTCAAAAGTGCGAGGTCACGGACCACTATGTGACAGTAGACATACCCATTGCCATTCAAAGATTAGAAGACATAGACACATAGCCAAGTCATGCTTACACCCAACTGCTAATTGAAGGCGAAGCAAGCGATGAATAGATATGTTGCTGTAGATAACAGTTATCTTACCTTAACCACACAGAAAATGGTAATCGAGAAACGTTCAAAAAAATACCTAGCTCGAAGAGGCCGCACCGACACCAGCTTGTTGACACGTTCCACGACTCCACACACAGTCGCTAGAAGCTCCTCATTCACGAGTTGCGTCCCGTGCCCCCTTAACACAGCAAAATTCACAACAAAGTCAAGGGAGAATCGTATGGTCCTACTCCCATAACTTGCTTCATCTTAAACCCTAAAACCCTAAGCCCTAAAAGAACCCTAAAAAACTAAGACATGAAAACGCTCAATTACCTGAGAAAACCAGCCTCGTGATCCACAGGGATGACATCGCCCACATTGACAAACGCCTTGGCATGCAAGCCTCCAGCGGCGTCGCGAAGCAGCTGCTGCGCCTTGGAAATGCGTTGCTCGTGATCGGCATCCAGTTCAGGTCCCTTCATGATTCCTTTCACAAAACCCTAATCCCTCGTCTTTCCAAACTTGAAGGAAACACTAAGCCAAATCTAGCCTACATGTCGAGCTTTAGGGTTTTCAAAGTGCCCACGATGGACGTCGGACTTGGAGCTGACCAGCTTCCAGCAGGAGACCTTCCGCACGATGATGTACAATAGAAAGCCGTGTATTCTAAGAATCAAAATGCCCAACGCTTGCAAAATCAGTCATTCTTTCGTTGAAAACAGCAATTCTTGCCCCAATTCAGACAGGCAGACAGGCACGCGAGTCCAGCGTCAGCTCCTTGCTCCCTCGACTCCGTTTCCTTGCTCACCCGGGCTCTCGATACCCTGATGCATATATCTGGGATTAAATACCCGGACATCAGGGTCTCGATCTCAATCGTCATAAACTCCACATTTTTAATTACACCAGCTATTTTTTGGTGGGGAAGGATTTTTCGATGTCCCCAAATCACCACAATTCCACAAGTGCATAACAACAAACTATGAGAGTGGAAGAGCTTTTTTTGGGAACCATTGGAAGTTTAAGGGAATATAAATTGGTCATCTCATGTTTTCAACTTTGAAAATTCATATTTAGTGTTGGATAATTACAAACTGATTTGAGTTGTTTTGTTCTCAAAGAGGCTAATATGCTTACAAAATAAATTAATCATTTTGATGATTGAGCTCTCCAAGGAAAAAAAATGTGGCATACTTACATGCAAGGGCCTTATTGTATGTGTACTTTGCAAAATGTATCACTTGGATAAAAACATCCATGGTTTAGGAATTAGGAGAGTAGTTTGTCTTTAAGATAAAAAGACCTAAATCTGATTCACTTTCTACCTTAGTAAGGGACTACTCTCCTATCTAGTGTCAAAATTATAGGTATGGTTTGTAATTTTAATTGTAGTTTATTGAAAATCATGAAATTTATTAAAATTAAAATTAAAATTCAAGCATTTTTGTATTTTTTGTGAATTTTTAAAGTCAAAACTTGAAGAAATCTTAACACTTAAAAAGACAAAGTCTATGATCGTATAGTCAAACCTCAAAATCTTCCATTTTGTATCTTCCATTTGGATGCTATTGATTAACCCCTAAACGCCCAAGGGGGGGGGAGGCTCCAGAATTGTCCCAAAACGGCCGTTTTAGAATAAAGAGGCCAGAAAATTTTAGAACAATTTTTTTTTAAATGTAACCGTTGGATCTTGTGTATTTTGTTGTGTTCAACATACCTTGAAATTTTTAGATCATTTGACCGTACGGATTTTATAAAAAATGGATTCGAAGTTCAATTTCAGACCATTTTTCTGAAGTTCAATCCTGGGCAGCTTGCACTCAAAGGCCTGTAACTTTTGCAAATTTGAGTCAAATGCCAACATTTTTGGACTCATAGACCAAGCATGAACATGACAAAACTTTTATAAAAAATTCGAAAATTGTTTGCATAACTAGCTATTTTATATGAGGCTTGCAATTGGGAAACCTCTGATTTTTTTTCACAAATTTGAATGTTGTGACTTCAGGGCACCTTCGTACTTCAATATTGTGTCCATCCTTACAGCAAGCCTGCCGTCCACCACATGTTTGCATCTGGTAGTACGCCCCACAACCACCGCTTGCCACGACCCCCCCCCGGCAGTTGAATGCCTTGAGTTCCTAATGTAGGAATTCAAATTCCAGCCCCTGAGGCCACCACTTGCCCCTCCTTGTCAGGCAATCATGGTCCAAATTGAAAGCAGAAGGGTCCGTTTGAGCCGGCTCCTTGTCCCCCGGCCACCACTTGCCGCGGTCTGACGTCGCAGCTGGCTGGCTCTCCTGAGTCCCGATTGAGAACTAAAATTTGGATGGAAAAAGCCAAATTGATCCTTGAAAAATCAGCCCGATTGATCCCTGGAAATCAACTCGATTTCTTCTTATTTTACTCTTTTTATTCTCTATGGGATAAGCACAATGGGAATTGAGCTCAATTTCATCATCATATCAAGCTCTTTGGATTTTAGTATTGAAGGAAGAATACTGTTAGAGTTGACCTTCAAGTGCTCAAGTTCTTTGCTAAAAATGAAGTGAAGGTCTCATATATAATTTGGACACGATGATTTGTAAAAGTATTCTTGTTGAAATAATTTTCACTCATTTTTCAAAGAAAGAAAAATGGATGAAGAACGTAACAGAAGTGGTTTCATATTTCTTGAAGCACTTTTGAGTTAGTTATGAATTTCCTAAAATTTATGTTTTACGTACCTGTTTGTGATCCTAGGTCTTCCAAAATGTGTTCACTTAGAACTTCTAAAGTGATTTGAGGAAATGAAGGTTAATGACAAGATGTTGTAATATTGAATACTTTTTTGGAAGGGTCAATCAATGATTAAAGTGGTCCATTTCAAGACCACCTCATATCTATTCAGTACCGTTTTGTGGGGTTGATTTGAAAAAGCCGGTCGCTTTTAGAGCATCCTACCATAAAGCGGGATTATACAGCTAGTATAGTCATGCAGTTTTTGTGTTTTGACATTCCTCCATTTGCTCTAGCCCCTGTGGCTGCATTGATTTGTCATATTAGCGTATGTTTCAAAATGAACTTACATATGGTTATAACATTTATAAAGGATTCTTCCCTTGTAAAATTACTCCTCCTCGTAAACAGTTATAATCATATTATATTCACTTATAAGTTCTTTTTGTAACACACTTCACTAGGATAATCAATGTAATTTATTGCCTAATCTTTTATTGAATTTTGCTTACATGAGAGCTATTCAAATATTTTATTTACCACAATGTTATCAAATTTGCCATAATGAAATATTACCTTAACCCCTAAAGGACCAACATGCATTCTTGGGCAACATAGAAATTATGGGCAAGTACGTGTGATTAGAGATTTGTAAATTTTGGGCTGAATTTTTATAGAAGGTGGGGATAAGGAATACATTCTGTATGCCAAAAATTTCATGACATTTGGAAATACGAGTCAAAAGTTATTGCATGATTTGTAGTTTGTTTCTCAACTTGAGCAATCCGGGCAGATAAAAAAAAATCACTTTTTCCAAAAATAAAAATTTGATGTTGGTTTATTATATTTATATATACATGGAAAGCTTTGATACATTCCATTTTGATGAATGAGTCAAACATTTTGAGGATTTTCAGTTTTTGGGCAATTGTGGATTGTCTACTCTAAAATAAAATTTGAAGTCATTTATTTCACTCAATTTTCAATATTTTCCAAAAGAAATAAAATTGTAGGATGCAAAGTGTAAATTACAAAATTGCAACCATTGAGATTGGCATTTTTTAATTCCATAATGAACTTCTTAAAAATTTAATATTTTGGACCATTCTCTACTTCTTTCTACTTACTATTTTTTTTCTACATGCTGTACAATTCCAAAGGGTCTGAAAATTTTCAAGCATGTAGCTAACTTGCCCTGAAAAATGAATCCAAAGAACCACAACCACTTTGGAAATTTTTTCATAATAATGGCCTCCAAGTATGTGGGGACGCTTTGGAAGTCATCCTTCACACAATGCACACACCTCATACTTGGGAAGCACTTTGAAAATTCCTAAACCAAGAAGGAGGGAAATAAAAATAAAAAAAGAAACCATGAGGCTTGCTCTAATTTATGGCCTCCAAATATGTGGGGACGCTTTGGAAGTCATCCTTCACACAATGCACACACCTCATACTTGGGAAGCACTTTGAAAATTCCTAAACCAAGAAGGAGGGAAATGAAAATTAAAAAAAAAACCATGAGGCTTGCTCTAATTTATGGCCTCCAAATATGTGGGGATGCTTTAGAAGTCATCCTTCACACAATGCACACACCTCATACTTGGGAAGCACTTTGAAAATTCTTAAAATGAATTAGAACAAAAATTTACATTTAGATTTAGTAACCTTGTAAAAGAGTACTTATATATATTTAGTAGAAGCAAATATATAGATATAAAAATATATGGAAATATAAAATGAAACTCTATACATATATAGTGTTTACAAAGTAAAAGATTAAATTTTATTTTTAATCTCCATGTTATTTTTGGATGTGAGGCCTAGAGTTAGTTCAAATTTTATATTTAGAGCAAGTATTTTCAGTTATTCTATATGTGTTTTCTGAAAATTCAAAGGTATTCAATTGAAGATCCTAATCTTTAGTGATTGTCCAGTAACTTTAGAGAGAACTTTAGAAATAATTAGGTTTATGAAAAAATTTCAGATTTTTAAGTTCATCTAATTTTCAAAGAATACTCTCATACTATGTATATAATTCATGTGATTATTACAAAGCAACTATACCAAATATAATGAAAATTATCAATCTCAATGGTCACAAAGTGAAAGAATTCTATTATAAAAGGATTGTTTTATTTTTCAAAGGTGAAATTATTCTAATGTTAATGGTTCCTTTCACTTTTCAATAAAGTAAAAGAACTCCAGTGTGAAAAGTATCTTTTAAGTTTTTGAAATATAAAAGAACTCTAATGTAAAAGGTTGCTTTTACTTTTAAACATAAGTGTATAAAAGAATGGCAAGAGCCATAGAAAACATTATTTGCGTTTATCACATTGTATTTATTTACAATTACTAGTTGTTACCAAGTTTGAATTATAGATTTCAATTTTATAAAACTATAGAAAATCCACAATGACAAAAGGGAGAGGAAAAGGCAATGTGAGCCTAAAGAACAAGGCTCATGCAAAAGCACGATATGAGAGAACTTTGAAGAAAACATTTGAAAGAATAGGTCCACATAAAAAAAATGAATGCGTATTGATTTCACTACCTCGCAAATTTGGAAGACAATGCTTTAGATGGAACAATTATAGATGAGGTTCCAAAGGACTATTTAGTGCTACACAAAAAAAAAGTAGCCATCCAAGATAAGAGTACCAAAGAAATAGTGCTAGTGATTTCTTTCACAAAATTTGAAGACATTGAATCCTCTAAAGAATATGAAGACTTCGAGAAACTAACAATGTCTCTAGCCAAATTGAGGAAGGGAGGCTCGGGCTACATAAAAAACAATAAGGCCCAAGTTAATGGAAAAATGTTTGCATTGGGATGGAGAGGTGGCATGGATAGAGGATACACCATGGGTCACTATGTCATGGGGCGTAGTATTAAAAATTCTGAAACCACTATAAATGAATGGGAAAAAGACCAAGTGGAGTTGGTCAAATGGATTGCGGAATTTTATGAATCAAGATTTATGGAACTAGGGCCATGCATGTATGGAAAAACTATTGATGAGGCATTGCAAGTTGGCGTTCCATTATTAGGCCAAACAGAATTTATAAATCTAGAACAGAATTTTGTAGGATTCACAAGCACGCTCACTTACGCTGTTGATGATTTTTACAATACCGTCCATCGGGATCAAGACCATAATTCTTATGTGTATGGAATTTGGGCACCTACAATAGAACAAAATGGAAGATTAGCTAAAGTAGATGATGGATTTTATTGTAATGGAGGTCACTTTGTTATTCCAAGTTACAAACTCTATGTTGACTTTAGAAGATGTGATGGCATTGTTGAAATAATTTGGCGAGGAAAAACTGACTTCCACGCTACTTCACAATCAAGAACAATAGAAGGATTTACACGTGTTGGCACATCTACGCAAATACCTAAAAGTTTGGTAGATAGAGTAAAAAGTTTGATAAAAAAGCAGAGAGATGGAAAAGATGTAAATCCCCAAGTACGTGGACTGAAAGAAATTGTTGAGCAAAAGAAGCAGAAACTACATGATAATAGATAAAATACTATAGTTTCTAATAAGACATTTTAGGGACTTATCAACCTTAAAAATATAGTGGCTTACCTATTTGTTGTCTAATTTGAAACTATTGTATATTATAATGGATTGTTTTTGTTTCAATTGTGTGAACCCTTCTAGTTGAATCATATTTTGTTTCCTTAGCTTTCCATTTTATTCTCTAAACCATTTGATTGGCAAATGGTTTAGCTTTCCATTTTTTTCCTAAATCGCTTGAATGGTAATTTCTTTCCTTAGCTTTCCATTTTTTTCCTAAACCATTTGAATGGCAATTTCTTTCATTAGCTTCCCATATTTTTTCCCTAAACCACTTGAAGGGTAATATATGTCCAAAAGCTTCCCATTTTTTTCCCTTAGCTTCCCAATTTATTTTTTACTTATCATCAAATTTTTTCCTTGTAGCTCCTTAAATTTTTTTACCTTCTACAATTTTGCACTTCTTTTAATATTTGTATCCTAACCTTTGTGTTTACCTCTAAATACCTTTTACACTTTTTTGGCTTGCCTTTATAATAGTCTGTGTGTGTGTTGTCGGGCACTTAGAGCATCTTCCTGAAAAAAATAACTTCTAAGATTCATTTCTGAATGCAATTTTTAGAATTTAAAAAAAAAAAAAGTTCCACGTGTTTTTTTTTTGTGCTAGAACAATCTCACCATTGGGATGACTGATTTTTAATTCCATATAAAAGATATTAATATTTCAGATTTTCCTTCTATCTCATACCTACTTCTACTCAACAATTTTTTTATTGCTGAAAATTATTTTTTTCTTAATATTTTTTTTTCCTTAGATTTTCAACTCAATTCTCCACTATAAACATTAGAAGCTCAAAACTCTGTAGTGCAAAAATTTAATGTTCAAAATGTTCTGAATCATAAAATCCAGTCGCAGAATGTGCTGAAAAACTATTTTTTTTCACTTCGAATGCAAATATCTTACAATCTGTGCGGTTAAAAATTCTGAAATTTTTTCCACACATTCTCATACTAGTTAGGTGTAAGATCTTACGGTTAGATGTGAAAAAAAAATTTCAAATGTTTTTACTCTTTGCTCTAGGAATGGTAGTTTTGAGAGTTTTTTGGCAGAGAAAAGGGCTCGGTCCTTTAGGGGTTAAAAATTACATATAAAAGAAGAAGGCAAAGCCAAAATGGTGAAGCGTTGGGGCCCAAAAAGATGTTACAGAAGAAGTCAAGTTTAGTTATAAGGGAAGAAGCCAAAAGAAACTTCATATAGGAAGAAGGCTAACAAAAAATTTAAAGGGAGTAGCCACAACAATATATAAAGGGAGTAGCCAAAAAAATATATAAAGGGATAAGACCAAGAAAAAACTGTGAAGGGAGAAGCCCAAAAAAAAGGAAAGGGAGAAGCCCCCCCAATCTCCACCGCCACCATAAGATAATGACACTTTCCAAGTACAAAGTGGGCATGTAGAAGCTGCTCAACAAAGGTAGACCGAAAAGCTATCTTACCTCCTAAGAAAAAGTTTAAAAAAAAATGAGAATATAAAAAAAAAATGTAGAGCCAAATGCCACTTCCTATGTGATGAGCCTAAAGCCGCTAAAAAATGGAGATGCTACTAGGGAAAACAAAAAAATGAAGCTACAACATTCAGAACTAATGTATAGCCCAGAGCGAGAAAAAAAGCACTAAAGCCATAAGTCACATATAAGAAGTAAAGCCGCATGAGTAGAAAGAAAAAATACAATTGAAACCGCAAATTTGAGATATGGAAATACAAATGGAAAATTTAGAAAGTCATATGTCAAAAATAAATTACATAAATATAACATATATTCCCTTTGTAAAGGAAAACCATAAGCCTCTCCTTCAAGTAAAGCCAATTTGCAGCACATATAAAATGTAAGGCACAAATGCTAATGTAGAAAAGTCTACCAAAGGCCTACAACTAAAATGCAAAGGTAGAAGCCCTTGCAAAAGGTCAAGCTAAGTGCCAAATATGGAATGCCAAGTCTATAGGCAAAAAAATTTGAAAGTGAAACCAAAATAATGAACATATATTTTGTATGCATGGGTGAAGTTCCTAGAAAAAATTACTTCCATTTATTCAAAAAGTACCACTAGGATGGTGCATTTTCATGTAGCACCCACGTGTATAGCACACCCACTGGAATGAACATAATGCGCAATAAGTATTTGTCCTCCTTTTGCACACAACGCATCGACGGCGCAACCTACTTTTCTGAGGGCAATGAATTCGGGGCATGTCCTCCCATAGTAGTGAAATGGTTGCTTTTTGGCCTACCCAATTCCTTGTCAATGCCTTGCAAAGTGCTAATATGAAGTTGAAATGTGACAAGGACTCTTTTTCACGTCCTTTTCCCTTCAAAATCACCTTGTGGAGGATCCACATGTTTACAACACTTGTATCAATGAGGAAAAATAGAAGACGGTGCTACCATTTATGGGAACGTACTTGGCAAGAATAAGAACCACAAAGCTGATCCGCTACATCAACACCACGCATGAAAGTAGTGTACTCCAAATGAACCGGTGATGTCTTGATTTTGTGAATTTTCCCACCTACCCGGCGTGGGACTTCAACAACTTCACATGGAAAAGATAGTGGCAAAGCACTAGTCGATAATAAAAGGACCGGTTTCTTGTCCATCCACATGACGGCACACATCTTTTGTGAGTCATGCATTGCCCACTCCAAACTTCCTTGCGTGGACTTCTTGAATGCTTTTTGTTCCTTCATAAAATTTGGGAGTCCTATGCGGTTGCTTCGAAGAGTGCCCGTGGCATATGTACCACCTTGCTCTAAATCACGGAATAATTCCACACTTGTGAAGAAATTATCCATTACAACAACATGGCCTTGACCTCCCAATCCTTGAAGCAATGCCTCCACTACCCCTTGTCCCATCTTTGGCTCTCCTTTCTTTGACTTAGGGGCCCCCACGGTTTCTATAGATGCTCCGCAGTAAACATCAAAGTTGCTAACAAAGCGTGATACAGAATCCGCAAGACACCAAATCTTTAGTCCCCATTTCTCAGGCTTGTTGGGCATGTATTGCCGCACGGGACAATACACACCTTTATAACGAACCATCATCTCATCAATGGTAATTTTCTCTCCATTATTCCATAGGGCCTTGCAACGATCACGAAGCTTATTCAACAACCACCTCACTTTGTTAACTTTGTCATAAGTCGGGGATTTCCGATCTAAGCATATAGAAGCTGGGTTGGTGACGTGAAGACACTTTGATAGAAGCAAGAACCGATTGCGTGACATAAGCTGGGATATGATGTGGCAATAAACAAATGGTTCCGATTTCTGCCAGTACATGCGTACATTCGGGAGTTTCTTTAGGCCCATGTATAAAGAGATTGCAATGAAGGCCTTCAGTTCACCTACATCCATCGATCTCCATCCAGTGCCCTCACGGGTGTAGGTCTCATAATCATTGGGGCATGTAGCATTTTCAATCCCATGTTTCACCCTCCTTAGTTCCTCTGTTGCGTATCTATTTGTTTCGGCACATATACGCCTCAATGTCTGAATAGACCAGAACTGTCCAAATAATTGAAGAAGGGATGGGACCCGGTCCCACTCTTCAGTCAAGCCCGAAGATGGACCACTAAAAGGTTTAGGGTGGGGCTTGAAATTCATATACCTCTGGTTCCATTTGCTTGGGCCATAGTCTTCTTTTATCTTGTCTTTACTAGACGCTGAAGTTAAAGCACCACCTTTGTCCCTTCCATGACGGCCTCCCCGACCTCCACCCCTACCTCCGCGGCCACGACCTGAGGAAGGTTTTAGTTTTGCGTAAAATTGTGAAGGACTGTTCATACATTGCGAAGTGGTCTAACATCTTCTTTGAGCTAAATACAACCTTCTAAATTGTATTCGAACCAAAATATTATATTTCTAATACTTCTATCTTTGCATTATAAATGACTTTGAATTTTTTTGCTTTGTTTACTTCAAATATGTAATTGTAAGCACTTCTTTGCATATAATAAAACGGAAAAAATTAAAAAAAGGAAGAACTATCAAAATGAGTTAGGATTTTTTACAAGCTAGAGATGCAAATAATAATGAAGAGTATTGCAAATAGTTTTCCATGGTTCATTTCAATTTTCACAGCCATGGGCTCAACAATGACCTTCAAGTGGAATTCGACTATCCAACCAAGTTTAGATTTTCATAGAATACATGAATGAAATTCTGATATATTTGTGTAGTGAAGAAAAACATTTTCTACTAATGTCATTTTTTTCAATAGATTTGGATAGAAAAACAAATTATTGTGATTTTCTAAGGTTTGAAGAGCCAAAATATCAATAATAAAACATATAAGAATTATCTATAAATTTCTCCATAAATCAAGAATAGAATGAGGATTGCATATATAGGGGTTCAAATTGGGAAGTAAAGAATGCAATAATCTTTAGAAGCAAAAAACTAGTTATACCAATGCAAATGGACAAAACTTGCATTGCACACATTTTATTTTTTTTATTCACCCGAAATGCTCTACACAAAGTAATGCTCTACACAAACTTGGTAACAACTAGTAATTGTAAATAAATGCAATGTGATAAACGCAAATAATGTTTTCTATGGCTCTTGCCATTCTTTTATACACTTATGTTTAAAAGTAAAAGCAACCTTTTACATTAGAGTTCTTTTATATTTCAAAAACTTAAAAGATACTTTTCACACTGGAGTTCTTTTACTTTATTGAAAAGTGAAAGGAACCATTAACATTAGAATAATTTCACCTTTGAAAAATAAAACAATCCTTTTATAATAGAATTCTTTCACTTTGTGACCATTGAGATTGATAATTTTCATTATATTTGGTATAGTTGCTTTGTAATAATCACATGAATTATATACATAGTATGAGAGTATTCTTTGAAAATTAGATGAACTTAAAAATCTGAAATTTTTTCATAAACCTAATTATTTCTAAAGTTCTCTCTAAAGTTACTGGACAATCACTAAAGATTAGGATCTTCAATTGAATACCTTTGAATTTTCAGAAAACACATATAGAATAACTGAAAATACTTGCTCTAAATATAAAATTTGAACTAACTCTAGGCCTCACATCCAAAAATAACATGGAGATTAAAAATAAAATTTAATCTTTTACTTTGTAAACACTATATATGTATAGAGTTTCATTTTATATTTCCATATATTTTTATATCTATATATTTGCTTCTACTAAATATATATAAGTACTCTTTTACAAGGTTACTAAATCTAAATGTAAATTTTTGTTCTAATTCATTTTAAGAATTTTCAAAGTGCTTCCTAAGTATGAGGTGTGTGCATTGTGTGAAGGATGACTTCCAAAGCGTCCCCACGTACTTGGAGGCCATAAATTAGAGCAAGCCTCATGGTTTCTTTTTTTATTTTCATTTCCCTCTTGGTTTTGTGACATTTGGAACTACGGTGTGGAAGTTATTGAATTTCAAAGTATTTATTGATCAAAATAACTTTTACTTTGATTTTGGTGGCATTCTTGATACTAGAAGTGGAACCGGGAGTGAATGAAAATTGGACCAATGGCATAGGGCCACACTACTACATCATAAATTTAGCAAAATGCTCCCTAAAGTTGATAGGTTATTAGAAATTGGTAAGGGGAGGGAAAAAAACAATTCACCTGGACTTCCAATCGCCGTATGTAGCTGAGTGGGGCCGCTACCTGCCATCGCCCCTTCCCACCCGCCGCTAGTAGCCGAGCCGTGCCTACCGTTGGTGGCCCCCCAACGGCGCTTTCCTTTGCTCACTGTGTGCGTTGCGAATTGCGCCTCCACCTCCGCCGCTTCATTGTTTTCTTGTCGAAGACGCTCCATTGTAGCTGATCTGGTTCGTGGTCATGTGCTTTCTTCTGTTGCGAGGGAGCTGGAGATGATGACCTTGGGATTCTTGGGTGACGGAAGAGTGCAATTGGAGAGTTGGTGGGAGAATAGTGATGGGTGATTACAGTAGTTTGGGTCATCGTCATGTTCTACTTCTTCGTCCTCTGAATCGTCGGTTTCATCAGATGAGTTTTCGATGCTGTCTTCACTGTTGCACAAGGAGTCTCTACAACCCTCTTGGTCTGTATTTTCTGACTCACAATCAGAATTGACTTCTTCTTCGCGTAGTATTTCGTGCACATCAGATTTTCTCAACGTAATACTAGTTTTATTTTTGAGAATGACAAAGTACATCTCCTCCTTAGTCACCTCGTGAAGGTAGGAATATGTGGCAAGTCCTAGACTAAACCCAGACTGGTCCTCATCTTGTTGTTCTTCATTGGATTTGTTTTCTTCGCGCAGGCAGGAGTGAGGCACTCTCACGGGCATCGGAAATGAAGGTACGTGATTTCTGGGGTCTTCCTGGCATGCCTCCTCTGGACTTGCAGCAACGGATTGGCACGGTTCCTTCAGGCGTTGTTGAGAGGTCGGCGATGGAGTTGGCGGTGGTTGAGGTGATGTCTTCAAGGTTCGGCACTCACGGTTTCCTTGCCTGCTCCTTACGCTGCCATCTGAGGTTGCTTGCAGAAGACCCCCCATCATTGTCGAGGAGATGCGTTTCCGTTTGGCACCTGCACTCATGAGTTTTAGGTATGAATCCACACACCCTCAGAAATGAATGGATTAAAAAAAAAAAATTGGGTTACACGGAAACCTACCTGCCGTTGGGTCGCTGGTCAATGCTTGTTGTTGTTCGATGCTCCCTGCTGCACTTCCTTTGTTTCCAATGATCTGCTGCTGTACTTTCCCCTGTTGGTCCTGCTGTACTGGTCCAACATCCACCCACGGCAATTAGTACTTTAGATTGTAGATCTGCGAACAAAAGCTTGGAAAAGGGCGTTTGGCCACTAACCTTAGAGTTTTCGCCGAGGTCGCTCCGTTGCTGCTCGTTGGTCACTCCTTTTTTGGTCTCAGGTGCTACTCGCTGCCTCCGTTGCTTGTGCCGAAACGCTGCTCCTAGGTCGCTGCTCCCACGTCGCTGCTCCCAGGTTGCTGCTCCGAGGTCGCTGCTTCGAGGTCGCTGCTCCCAGGTGCGTTGCTGCTCCGAGCTTCGTTGCTGACTCCCGACTCCGAAAATGAAGATTTGGTTGCGGTTTTTGTCAATCAGGTACACACTTTGTTGAAGGGGCTTGAGAAGATCGCAGCAGTGCTGATATCCCTACGGTGGTGGCTGGTGATTTCAACTCTACTCCTGGCAGGTTGGTGCAACTAGATGTTGTTAACAAAGCGCTACTGCATTGTTACTTGTCAGTGATCAATACAGTTCTAACCCTTTGGCACATTGGAATGTTTTTGCAGTGCACTTCATTGTCTTTTATCAACTGGCCGTGTGGATCCTGTCCATCCGGATCTGGAAGTGAAGCTCAATATGCAATATCAGCAGCTGCAGTGAGGGGAGCAAGAATGGGGAGAGATGGGAGAGAGGAAGTGGAGTGCATGTTGGTAAATTTTTTGTTTTCAATGTGCTTGCTAGTTGTGGCATTGAGTTCTATTGTGTATAGTGTGGTTTCAAGTTGCATGAGTGAGTGCTAATTCTTTGGCCATGGGAGTGAGTGAAGTGAATTTTACACATGTGTAGAGTTCTGGTTCATTGATTGTTGTAGTTATATGACTCTGCTGCCACAGCATGAGCAAATTAGCAGTAAAGGATCTGTAAGTGTAGTATGCTTCCATTTATCTTCCCACATTTTGGTATCTTTCTGTCTAAGAAGGGCTATGAATGCACGTAAGTGAAGGCATGATTGAAGGCATGTAATTGTATTAGGAAGTTGCCAAATTGTGATATTGCATTTAGGAAGCCTTGTGTTTATTAGCATTTATTGATCCTCCTCCAAGTGCATTTTCCTTTTAGTTGTGGTTCTGAATTTGGTTGTTTTACATGAGCATGCAATTTCAGCCAACCCTAAACCCTCTTTGACCTTGTCCGTTCAGCTGAAGGTAGTTGCTAACAACTACTTCACTGACAATGGTCTCTTTGTTTTAGGCTCCAGCCTGCCATGAGTTCCGTTGAGCCCGTCCTTTTTTATTTTCGGCTTGGCAGTGTAGGACAGACCCAGTGCCATGAGGCTGGGCCCTGCCTCTTCAGGGATGTTTGGGAAACTATATTTTTTTTTTATGGAAGGGGCAGCCTCTGAACCCTCACACGTGGTGCTTCACAATTGGGTAAGGCCTCCAAAAATTTGAGTCCAGAGCCTTTCAACTGGAGCTTGGAACTTTAAAAAATTAAATGGAAGGCATTCATTAATATTTTTTAATTATTTTTCATACAAAAATGTACTAAACCCGTGAATGCACCTACCAAAAAAATCCGGTTTCAAAATTTCTCATTTTATGGGTCGTTGCAGCCCGTCCAAAAAGGGCAGCGACCATAAAATGGTCGCTCGAGCGCTTAGGGGTTAATGAAATTTCTTAGTTTTTTATAGTTTTAGAGATGAAGATATTATATCTAGGATATTTCATATGTTTTAGATTCTTTTGTGAAATTTCAAAGTACTATGAATTTTTGAAGAAAAGTTGAAGAAAATTCATATCAAATACAAAACAAGCTTAAATAATTTGAAAATTTCATAATACAAATAGATTGTCAAATAGAACACGACAATAAAAAAAAATATTGTGTCACTTTACATTTAAAAACATAGTTATAGATCCTCAACTTCAAAATTCACTTAAATCTTCAACTTTATTTTCAAGAATTTTCAAGCAAAGTAAAAAATATACTTTAGAATTTTTATTTTATTAGTTTAATTGTTATAATAAAATAAATCCGTTTTCAATATCAAAATCTAACTTCAAGAAATTAAATAACAAATAAAAACGACTTAAATTTAACTCAATGATGTAGACATAACATAAATAATGTTGAGTACAAGAAATTGGGTGAAAATCATCTATTTTTTTAGCATAAGATAAGATTAGTTGACCATCAAAAGGACTCTCTTTAGAGGGGATTTGGGGCAAGGGGAGGGCCGTTTCAGGCCCACTCCTCTTGTTGTTTCTAATGTAATTCAAGAACGGTGTGTTGTCAAAAAATTATTTTTAAATTTTTATTAAATTTTTATTTATAAATTTAAATGAAAAAAAATCATTTTTAAAAATATTTTATTTTATTTTATTGTCTAACATGGTTGAACTTTGCCCATGTCAGACCCCTGCAATCAGTTGTTGCCCCTATTTTTCCACAATCTAGGAATGCAGGGAAACTCGTAGCCCTTCTAATGTTTAGTCTTTGGTGTCCTTACGTAATAAGGGCTTTAGGCCATTTAAGATGCCTTATAATTTAGAAGAAGAAAAAGACTTCAAATAATTGATTGTTTGGAACTTGTGATTCTATATATGCCTCCTAAGAAGATTTCATCTTGTAATGAAGTCAATGAAAGAAGTGTGAAGAGTTTTATGAGGGATGGATGTGGACAACAAAATGAAAATTACAGAAATGTTTGTTCCTTTCTAGGTTTTCATTGTGAACATTGGATGAAATAATTGGATGATATTTCTTTAGGATAAAAATGTGACGAATCCCTCATAATTTTCTATGATTTCCCAATGATACTATCTTATGAGAAGAGACATGCAACCCTACCCTAAAAACCCTACGCTCTAAAAAATCAACAGCCGTGTGATTTGAAAAGAAAACAACACCCCCCAATGCCGTGTGATTTGGCTTGAAAAAGCCGTTAGTACAAGTGTTCCATTTGTTTGAATCATCTCCTTGCCTTTAAAAATTACCAATATCTAAAAAAAATTCTTAGAGATAGTTAATGACAACAATTGAAAAGGTAATAGTGGAGTTGCTTTATTTAATCTTCCTATCTATGAATATTAAATTGATAGCAACATGTGCAAACTGAGGGCTTTACATACAAAAGTTATAGGATCACAACACGAGTATCCGAATTTGACACAGATTCCATCAAACACTATTTTCTATTGTGTAGAATTTTCAACAAGTGGTATGTTTGCTTGGGTGCACAACTAATAGTTGTTGCAATTTTAAAACAAAAAATCAACCAAGCTCTTTAAAGAATTCCCTATGGATAGAGTTTGATACTTGATAGACAGACAGACCTCAAAGAAGACACTTGCATTTAAATACACAAAGAAGTCTAATTGATAACTTGCATTTTAAAAACAACACTTGCACTTTGAAGATGGAAGTGTTGGCTACATGTTTATTGTGCTTTGATTGAAGTAGTGTAGTAGGGTGTCCAAAGCGGTGATTGCGAGACTATGAAGAGTAAATTATAGTCTCTCATTAAATCATTGTTGTTGTGTTTTTTGTGGAATTGAAATTTTTAATGTAATTTAGGGTTTGCTGCAAGAAGAAAGGAATTGAGGAGGAAGAATGTAAATTTGGAGATTGAGTGTTTCAATGTAGTGAACTAGAAATGATTTTTGTTCAATGGCTACATGCCACGTGTACAAAAATTATTCCTTGACTATCCTACTATTAGGCTTCTACATAGTTTTCCACTATCACATCAAAAGAGGTGGTTACTACTTGTAAACATACTTTGATTTGTTAGAATCTCTTTTCACTTTTCAATTGGAATATTAAAAAAATAATTAATCTAATAGTAGAAATTATACACTATAGAGAAAGTGACAATTTCAGGTGTCCCTACCTTAAAAAGTTACCCTTGGAAGGACATAAAGGCCAAAAAAGGATCAATGGATAACTTTCAAGATTAATGATTGAGTAGAAATGAAGAATGCACCTTGGTTGATTCATAAATCCAACCATTTTAGCAAAATACCTTGATGATAGGTCTTGTCCTTTCATGGTTAATCCTTAACCCCTAAAGGATCGTTTGTCCCCTCGGGGGACAATTTGGGTCCGGGTAGGTTACTATTGTCTCTTTCTTTAGTAAATTTCTTTGAGATTTTTTGAATTTGTGTAATTTTGCAAGAGCTTTGTGGATATATACTTTTTGTTTCAAGTGGATGCTGAATGAAAAAGTTATGGCCCAATAAGCAAGAAATGGATATTGGCGGGCAGCCCCCAAAAAATCACAAAAAGTCAAAATATTTTCTTTTGGATTTTTTTTTCTAAAACATTATGTTTTTGTCTATACATGAAGCTTTGATTAATTCTATTTGGAATAGCAATGAGAAAGTTATGGACAATCTTAGTTTTGGGGCAATCTAAGCATCTTCAAAAAATAACTTTTTGTCCAACTTTGAATGCTAATATCTTGCAATCCGCACGGTCAAATTTGATGAAATTTTTACTACATGATCTCAAGAAAATTAATTACAAGATCCTACGGTTAGATTCTAAGTTTTTTTTTTTTTTTGGTTTTCTTAAATGAATGCAACAGAAGTGGCAGTTTTAAGTGGATTTTGACAAAAAAACACCCTTGGGCTTAGGGGTTGAACGTCGACAAAGACATTTGTTGTACAATGGATGACATGGAATCCTTCTAGTAGAACATAAGTGCAACTATTCATCCTCGAAATCTTGTTGTGAAAAGAGGAGGTCTTCTACATTAGTTTGAATTCCAGTGAGTGCTTTTGCTATTTCTTAGGCCAATGATTCTCATGGTACTGAAAAGGGATGATTTCCAAGGTCACCCATTCGTCATTTAAGGGTTAAGGATTACATTAATGCAAACAAACCATTTGAAGGTGAGAAAGATCGTTTCTGTTATCAAATCCTAAAATCTCTGATAGCACGTGATTCTGATAAGACTCCGTTACCGACATGCGTACAAATTTACAGACACAGCCCTAACCGCGTCAAGTCTTCAATACCTCACGTCTCAGCACCCTCGCCGCACTCGCTGTCCGAATCCGCGCTTGCCAGCGCTCTCGCTGCCGGAGTAGCAACGCAGCAACGCGAGCTTACCGGAATCGTGCTTTTTCCCAAATTGCTGGCGCCGTAATTCGGATCCACAACCGTCATTTCACCGAGATTTGTCTGCCACAATTCAACCAATCCTCACTCCGTCACCAGGCCTTCGCTTCCTAGCAATTCATCTGGTTTGGGGTTTCAGGTTTTTGGATTTTGTTTTTTGGTTATCGCGGAATTTGGTAATACCGTTGGCAGGGGATTCGCGACAACGTGCTGGAATATTCCTCTGTCTCCTTCGCGATGTACTTTCTTTCACGAATTGTCGGCTGAAATTGCTTCTCTTTCAACGACTGCAGATCTCGTTACCGATTTCCGAGTAAAGTACGGATTAGGGTGACGAATTTGGAGTGCAAGTGCGCACCCGAAACCCTACGTTATGGCTCTACAACAGGGGTTTCATTATCAACCAGTATCGGTCACACCTTCTTGAGGCGATCGAGCAGACACGCCGTAGACAACAAGAAATCCTCAAAGATAATCAATTCTTCGCAGACAAAAGATCCCTGCAGACAACATTCTCCCTCCTGAGTCCCGACCTCCGCAGACATGGCTCCCGACACGGACGTCCTCGTACCCTTCATGGAATTTACTGTCGAAGCAGAGCTTTACCCCCGGAGTGTTATAAGAATGGAAAGAGAGGGCATGACAATTCATCATTCAAGCTCGAAACACTTCCTACGTTTGCATCTCCGGACTGCAACTCTCGAAATAGACATTCTTTCCTCGGCTTGGGTGTCCAAGTGTTGGATCCATTCTTCCTCGCCCACATCGAGCTGGTATCAGAACCCTCCACAGAGCGAGCAAGAAGATGGCTGTGAATGACAGAGCTGGAGTTTCTGGTGGCCTCTGCACGTATGGAGTCGCAGAAATTATCGAAGGCGATGGTGGAAGCACGATGTGGGATCCCAAGGGCATCTTGATTGCAAGGCCGCCTCCACGTCCCTCCAAGTAGACAGCTATACAGGACATGCCATGTCCCACCCCCCTGGCTAAGGGGAGCACTCTCTGTCTGCGTCCCTGTGGCCTAATTCCTCGAACTCCCTCAACAGACTCTTCATTCATTCACGTCCGTGTGAGCAAAAGCGTCGCTTTTTTCCAACATTCATTCTCTCAGTGCGTTGCTCTTGCAACGATGGGCACTTCAATTTTCTCTTCCAAAGCATTGTTGGCATGTCGTTTGTCAATGCCTCCCATTGCAAGGCATGTCAAAGATACGAGCCGTTACTTGCGGCAGGGTTTCTTTACTGTGGAGAAACTCCAACACCGAAACAGATTTGCTCTTGCTACCTTAGTTAGTAGAGCTTCCTCAGCTGATTCTTTGTGCCCGGTGGCATGTTGGTCTTTCGGCGAGAGTTGCTGTGATTTTTTTGTAGGATAGCGTTTAGAGCCACATGTTCTTGCCGGTGACAGCTATGGAGTCCAGGGTTGAAATTCTTTTAACTCGTGAGATTCGGTTTCCAGTTCATTGGACTGGTATTTCAGTAGCCTCATTATTTGAAAACCATTCTCTTTTGCTTGATTCAGCAAAGCATTTGTTAACATCCCATTCGTGGGCTAGCCAATCCATTTTTAGTAAACTCTTCATGATGTCGGTTGCTCCACTTTGAGTATTGAAAATTCTGTAATCCAGCTCTGTTTTGCCCTTGTAATTAACTTGGGAAAGGTTTTTCTAAACCCGTCTTGTTTGTGACTGACTTTGTTGTTCTGAAGCTTGTTGATTTAAATGTTTCATAGAATTCTATTCCATGTGGTGGTGTTGAAGGTATGTCAGGAGTTTCGCGAGCTAGTGAGGGCCTTTTTTGAGAGATTGCATGTGTTGCAACTGTCTATTCAAAATTGGGTGATGAATGCTTCTGAAATCTTCATGAGCAATGATGTAGGACACCCCCATTCTTTGTTAGCTTGAGGATATGGAAATTTTCAATTCTATAATCTTTAGGTGGCAAGCACCTATTTGAGAAGAGTATTTGTAGGCTTTATAGTTTATATAAATCTCATAATGGGTCCCGTCCTTCTAATACTTTGATTCTTGATTTCTACTAGAAGTGTGAGCAAATACAACCATGAACATTTGTGTTAGATGACAAACTTTGGTAGGATGGAAGCTTTTGATATTTTAAATGGTTAACACAAGCTATATACTTTTACTTTACTTTGTTATCTTTGAATTGCTATTGGAGATGGCAAAAAGTTGTATACAATAGATTGTTATTTGTTACAAAATATACAATATATAGATATTCATCTTAGAAAATAGTGATGATGGTTCCTTTCAAAGATTGGAAACAGTGTAGTCAAAAATAAGAAATCATCCACTTCATTTCAAAATAAATGACCTCCAAATATGGTGGATTTTTACTTTGAGAGGCAATAATGGCATAGTTTGATTCCTCACTTGCACTACCTTCCTCTATCGTCCTAATACCATTTTATCAACAAAATTTAACAAGTCTATAACCTATGAGATAGTAGTATATTAATCTATGCAATCTATATGCAATAGATTGCAATGCATAGATTATGTGTAAATACTACTAGGAAAACCATGACCAAAGCAAAACAAAAATAACAAATTTTTTCTTATTGTTTGGAGCACTCATAATCATGACTTGACCAATTTCATAGAATTTTGTAAAAATACCAATAGATTTTAGTTGTTTCAACCACTTTAGATTTTTTTTAATCAAATCAACAAAAACTCACAAGATTTTATAAGTAACAATTTGTTTTTTGTATGTGCACATGTGAATTCAACCATAGTGTGTTGGATGAGTATTGTAGTTTGGAAGGGCAAGGTCTTGGGATCAAACTCCAATGCTAACACATACACTATTGTAGTAGTCGGTCTTGCTAATGTAGCAATTTAAAAAAATCATATTGTCCAAATCAACATATCCCAAACAATATATTCATTGTAATTTTGATTTAAACAACACAACCAAAAAAACAAACTCAAACAATATCTTTTGGTTGCTTTGATAATGGATTTTTGAGGTAGTGAAATGATTAGATCCTCTATTACAAATACTCTAGTATTTTCAAAAGAAATTGACACAAAAAAATTAAAAATTTCTTCTAAAATTGATATTAAATTGCATGTGTGCAATTTTCACAAGAATTTTTTTTTATCTTAACCCTTAAAGGGCCAAACATTGTTTTTTGATAGAATAGCGATTTTAGGCAGCTCACTACGACTGAAATTTTTATTTTTATTCTCTGAAATTTTCACACAAGATGTGCCCAAGGAGCAGCTTTAAGGCCCAACAATATTAAAAACTTTTGACATCGTGGTTAAAAAATTATTGCATGATACGTCATTTTCATTGGTCGGTGGGTAGCCCGGGCAGCTGAAAAAACTTCTTTAAAAATCACTTTTAAAAAAAAGAAAATTGAAATTGGTCCTTCAGATTTATATACACGTGGGAAGCTTTTAATCATTACATTTTGATTAATGAGATGAAAGTTATGAGGAGTTTTAGTTTGAGGGTAGTTATAGAATCTCTACTCTAAAATAAACTTTGAAGTCCTTTATTTAACTCAATTTTCAATATTTTTGAAAAAAATATAAAAATTGGATGTTGATTGTTTATTACAACATTAAAATCGTTGGGATTGTCATTTTTCAATTCCATATTTCAATTCTTAATAATTTAGTATTTTGAACATTCTCTACCTCTATCTACTTACTATTCTTTCCTATATGTTTTACAATTCCAAATGATCTTAAACTTTTCATGCATGTAGACAACTTGCCGTGAAGAATCAATCCAAAGAGTAACCACCATTTTGAACATTTTTTCATACAAATGTGACCTTGTGAAGTGCAGCTGCCCGAATTTTTGCAGGGACAAAAAATGGACTTTTGTCACTTCAAACACTATTATCTTGCAATCCACATGGTGGAAATTTCTGAGTTCTTTTCCACAACTTCTCAAACTAGTTTAATACAAGATCCTACAGTTTTTTTTTAACTAAAAATGTTATTTTTCTAAAATTTGGTACTTGTATTAGAAACAACAATTTTGGAATGGTTTTGATGAAAACATAGTCTCTGACCTTTAGGGATTAAGATTCAAAATGTTAAATTCTTATTATGGTGATTTCCTCAAGACTTTAGTATATTTGGTCAAATAAACAACATTTTTTGGTTGTTTTGATCACAATTTTTTTTGTCATGAAATAGTTAAATCTACTACTACAATATCCTAGTATTATTAATAGAAATTGAAACAAAAAATTAAAAATTCCTTCTTAATAGATATTAAATTGAATGTGTGCAATTTTTACAAGAATTTTTTATTTTAAGGTTCAAAATGTTGAATTCTTATTATGGTGATTTTCTTTCATTAGATGATTTTTGGAGGGTCTGAAGGGTTGTTCGGGCCTGTTCCCGGCGCTGTTCCCCCGACATCAAAAGAACGGCCGCTATCAGAATTTTTTTTGAAATAGATTTTTTTTTTAAATCTTAAAATAGAAAAAAAGATGAACAAACATTCTTTTTTTTTCAAAAAATAATAATTTTTTGTATGACGTGGCAGTCGCTTGGCCACGTCACGCAGCTGTTGCGGCGCAGTTCCAAACAGTTTCAGAGTCTGGGAACCCTGGGGAACTTGCAGCCCTCCACAGGGGCTGAACAACATGTAATGATAATTTAGTTACATATTTGGTCAAGTTGTGTTTGACCAACCTTTTTTTATTATAAATGTTATTTGTTTAAGGCCAAACATGCCTACATCTCTTCAATTATATATTATTTTAAAGAAAAATTTATAAGAATTTTTATCATACAAATGTGAAAAAACTAATATAAGTATCCACAAACATTTAGATGGATGAAAAGACCAAAATTGTATGCTTGGCATGTATTTGCATTCATCCACGACATGTAGTCCTTAATGGGATAATTTGAAAAATACATTAAAAATATTGTTCAAATAATTTTTTACATTAACCCCTAAACATTGGAGACTATGTTTTCACCAAAAACAGTCCCAAACTGCCATTTCTGATACAAGCACCAAATTTTAGATTAAAAACATTTTTGGGCCAAGTAACCATAGGATCTTGTAGTAAACTAGTTTGGAAATATGTGGAAAAAATTTCAGAATTTTTCACCGTGTAGATTGCAAGATTTTAACGTTTGAAGTGACAAAACTCATTTTTTTAGCCCTGTAAAAATACGGGCAGCTGCACTTCACAAGGTCACATTTGTATGAAAAAATCTCCAAAATGATTGTGCTTCTTTGGATTCATTCTTCAAGACAAGTTGGCTACATGCTTAAAAAATTTTAGATCATTTGGAATTGTACAACATATAGAAAAAGTATAGCAAGTAGAAAGAAGTAGAGAATGATTCAAAACACTAAATTGTTAAGAGTTTAATTATAAAATTGAAAAATTCTAATCCCAACGGTGGTAATAGATTAATAAATAATTTACATTATATGCTTCTTTTTTTTCAAAAAATATTAAAAATTGAGTTAAATTAAGGACTCCAAAGTTTATTTTTGAGTAGGAAATCCATAACTACCCGCAAACTAGAGCACCTCATAACTTTCAACTCATAAATCAAAAAGGAATGATTAAAAGCTTTCCAAGTATATATAAATCTAAAGAGACAATTTTAAGTTTTTATTTTTGAAAAAAGTTTTTTTTTTAGATTTTTTAGATTTTGTTTGGGCTGCCCGTCGAGCATTGAAAATTACAGATCATGCAATAACTTTTGAACAATGAAGTCAAAAGTTATGAAAATTGTTGGGCCTTAAAGATAAACCTGGTCCCCATATTGTGTGAAAATTTCAGCAAAAAACAATAAAAACTCCATACACAATGAGCTGCCCAAAATCGCTATGTTGCCAAAAAAGGCAGTTTGGACGTTTAGGGGTTAACACTATAATCAATATCATGAATATACACTTTTTTGTCATACACAGTTTCTTATCACATTCACAAATCTCCATGACTATGTTGTATATATGATTGGCTATTCTATCTACATGTGATTTGATAATTTCCTCTTATCACTGTACAAATTGACGTACATTGATAGCCTAAAAAATAGATTACGGCTATGACTACTAGATGTTTTGTGGACAATAAGACTAGTAGAAGTTGGATTTATAACTCAACTATGAGATCACCACATTCTAAATTGAAAAGTTCACTCAAAATTTATCATCACTTCTTTTGTAATCAAATTTTTAAAAAAAATGAAGTGTGAAGTTGTCAAAGGACAAGGAGAAGGTCCTACTCCATTGTAGCAACAATGATTTAGACCTACGGGGCACTATCCTTTGAAAAGATGCAAGTAGGTCTTGTTCCTGCAATTTCCTCCCTCACTTTTGGATAAATCCAAAGTTGTTGATGTGCATAAAAAAAATCACTCTTCCTTCCCATGCCGTTGATATGAATTGCATAAAAAAACTAAAATAAAATGAGATGTGAATATTGAAGGAAGCCAAACGGAAGAGAGAAGGTGGTGGTTCATGTCTTGCAATCCCCCCCCCCTCGTTAGGAACAATCAAAAATTGTTGATGTGCATAAAAAACAGATCCCTTTCCCATGCCATGCTATTGATTTGAATTGTACAAAAAAACTAAAATAAAATGAGATGTAAAGAAGAAACAAAAAATTAATCCCCCTCCTCATACCATGTTGTTGATGTAAATGAGTACTGAAGAAGGCCAAAAGGTCGAGAGAAGATGGTGGTTCATGTTTGGGTGAATGTAAAATGTTGATGGTAGACTAAATTAGCTCATTGTGCAATGACACCTATATGCTTGCTAGCAAAAGAACTGTCTTGAGAAGATTGAGGCTTCATTTCCAATCTTTTGATTTCCTTGCATGATCTTGCCCAAATAAGCATTTTTTGATAGGTTATCTCTCTTTACAAGCAATATTTGAAGTTTTTTATTTTTGGATGTCACTTTTTATGCAACATGTTGAATCTTATGATTTGTTATTTTTTCTTATTATGCAACATGATTAAGCTCTCAATGGAAGGAGACAAAGCAAAATACAGAGAATGAAAGATGAAACAAAGCTCCTCAAGGATTCTTGTAAGTCTTCAATTGTTATTTGCTTTCATAGGAGTCAACTACCTATTGTTTTGTCTTCCACATGAAATTTAGTCATTTTGATATTATTTTCAAAGGTAGTCAATCGGCTTGATGCATGTAGAAGAAGATTCCATGATGCAATGTCTAATTAGTCAATTTACACCACTGCGTATAGTGTTTGGAGGTGAATTGGGAGAGTTAGGGTTTGACAATTTGTATCTTGATTTGTGAGGGTGCTGATGCTTTGGATTGCAGTGGAATAGGATGCTTGTGAATTTTGAGTAAGGAATTTAGTATTAGAAGGTGTTTGAAATTTTAAATGTTCAAATTTTATGATAGCTATATAATTATTATTTGATAGTCTTTGTTATTTTTGTTGTTAATTAATGCTTTCTAATTCACCTATTTTTGTATTTCAAAATGCTTTCTCCTGAACTACAAATAAATGGCATATTTAACTACTTCTAGACTATTCAATGAATTATGGACTAAGCACAGTCTATACAAAGATCGGGGATTAGAAGAGACTAGGATTCAAAATTGAATATAAAAGGTTTACATTCAATGAAAAAATGGATAGTGTATCCCTTTCAAAATTTGTATAAAATTTTTACAACCAATGAAAAATTGACACATGTACACTTTTGTAAATCATTTGTTTTTTTTAATAATTTTTGACACTATCACCTCAAAAGAGACAGTAACTACCTATACTAAACTCTAGAAAGAGGCAACAATAAATCTCTACCGGATGGAGGTATGTAGTTCCATGATGAATTCCACCACAACCAATTGGCAATGGACACTTGGAGGAGACACTTGGACTACTACGTCTTATTATTTTTTGCTTGTTCTTTGATCTTGTGTCTTACTCGGAGTGGCACGTGGTAGCAACAAAAGGTAAAAAGTAGTTGTTTCCATGCTTGACTCTACCAATTGCAAGGGAGGAAAATTGTAGTGGTGCTTCCCACCCATTCTAGTGTTGTTTGAGTATTCGCGTCCGATATTAGAGCAAAATGTCATGGTGAAGAGCAAGAGTGGAGATGCTCTAATGTATGAGTTTTTATTTTCCATATGCTTATACAATACATTATTTAATTCAATTTTTACTACATCAATCATAAAGAAATGTCAATTTTTTGAGATACAAGTAATACTTGCAATGAATGAGAAGATTTTTGAGTAGAGATTTGACCTAAAGCACTTTGTTCACCACTCAATACATGGATGCAAGAGCTCTTAAGGGTTATTGTATACACTAGCTCAAGTTGCATTAGTATTGCCTTTTTCTAAGGAAAAGGTATACACACCCATCATCAACATTGTCCAAAATGTAACACCTACATTTGAACCAAAAAAATGTCACTTTCCTAAGATATTGATTATACAAGATGTGTACAATCTAAACATGAAAGTCAATGAGAGACTACTGCTTATTTATGATACAACTAGAGACAATACTTTGAGAATTCATAACTTATATGTATGTTGTCCAAATAATCCATGCTAAAGTACGTTGGAATCCTCTTTTAGTTGCCCATAAGATCTAATAAAAATAATGTATACTTAATGATAGCACCTACGCTCAGTTGCAATAAGGGATGCTTACAAGATTACATACCTTAAACTCATATTTGGTCTCTTTATTATACAAATGTGACCCAGATAACGTTGAACTGTTGAATTGATTTCGTTATTGGAAAAACAATGTTTGCATAATGCTTACAATATTGCTTTTGAGATCAACATCACCAATTTCAATTCTTAGTCTTGAGACAATGAAACTGCAGTGTATAATTGCCTATGAAGTGCTGTTGTGTTTTGTCCAGACTCATTTTTGAAGAAAAATAGAAGAATAAGGGAAATAATACACAAAAGGGGATATGGGCAATTGCAATTAGTTGTGAATAACATTTGAGTTTATGAGAATCAAAGTTTTTTTCCTCCGGAACTAGATGTTTTGATGTCCAAAATGAAATTCTGAAGTATTAAGGTGGGTACACCCCGAATCGCCACTTTTTGCTATTGAATTTAGTTATTATTATTAGGTTGGACAAATTTTTATATGTTCTTGTTGGCAAGTGAAAAGAGGTTCCAACTCACTAGAGAATGTGACATTTGGATCCCGTATGCAAAAGTTATTAAGGAACAAAGTTTGGTTCTAAAATGGTTTCTTCCACATAGGTACAAAGTTGATTTTGGAGATGTACACAAAGTAAAGATGGCGGTTTAAGGTCAGTGGCACATTTGGGTGTACCTACCTTATGAATTATGTATAATGCATAATGTTTTTGCAGCATGAAATATTTGGTATTGTTGTTGTATGTGGTAGTAATGCAATGCACTCCCTTTCTCCAAAGGGAGTAGATGTCATGATTCTTGATCAATCAAATAAGGCCACTTTTGCAAATCCAACCATTGTACAATACAATGGAAATAAGGTAGGGACACAAAAAAGTGCCAAGCTTACTATTGTGCATAGTTTTCATTAGAAGATTTATCAAAATAAATAATGAATTACTCTTATTGGCAAATAAAATGGGGATTTCAATGCATCAAAGAATGCCTCATTTGGATACCATATACAAAAGTTATGAGTTATCAAATTTTTATGGTAGATGTTCTAAATTTTTTTGATAAAAATAGACATGTATTGATATAGGACATGTATACAATGAATCCTTACATATACTAAAGTGACACTTTTAGGTCCCCCATTGTATTGGGTGTCCCAAATATCCTAAGATGCTAAAATGAATTTAAGTTTTACATTTTAGCCCATTTCAAGCTATCATGACAAAGATATAACAAGTTATTGACGCCAAGGGCTAAAAATTGAATTAAAAACTAGATATAAAAACTAACTGCATCCTTATCAAACCATCATATTTAAACTTGGTTTAGGCAATAAATAAATTGCAATTTGAGTTCAAATCTAGATCAAGTCCTAGTTGAGAGCTTCCACAAATTCCTTATTGATAATGTACTATTTTGTGACCTTCAAAATTGTTTAGTATTACTGGACAAGTGACATAAATTCTAAGAGCAAAATATATGTATCAGAGTATCAATAGGTGTTCATTGTGCATCATGTATAATTGGATTCAAAATATAAAATACATAAACTACGTAAAATATACAAGTATTCTCATAATCTATTATTTGAAGAGTCATCATGCTCTTCAACAAAATAAAGTTGAAAATGCAAGTCAATTTTTATTTTTTTTGAAAACAAGAAAATCCATTAGTTCAAAAAACACTAAATTGCAAGTGTCCTGGTTTGTAACAACATTCTAATAACAACATTCTAAAGATGAAAATTTGGGTGTGCATACCTTAACTTTCAAACCACAAGACCTACTACCAAAGTACTTGTTCCAAGCGATCCAGTTTGGGACCAATAAATGCATTATTAATTTTTATTGTCCCCTTGAAAGTCATTTGCAGTTCACTTTTGGGCCTTAACATTCATACATGGTGAAAGGACTAAGAGCATCTCCTGTAGTCCTCTACATATCCCCTCCTCTCTACTTTTTGGATGATAAGCAATCAACTCTAGTGTATGTTGGCCTCTACCTTAACTTTCCCCCTTTAAATATGTAATTTTTGATGGGGTCACTAACCCCTCTAAAAGCTACTCCCTCCGTCCCAAAATGATCTTCTTGTTGGGCCCAAAAATTTGTCCCAAAATGATCTTCCTCCTCCACGTTGGAATAAATGCCCGCGAAATGAAATTCCTCCTTGAATTGTTAGACACCTCATAGTCCTCATCTTTGTTCTTTTGCTAAAATAAGAGGGACCATGCCCTATTAACTTTTCGTACGCCCATCATGCACAACTTGGAATAGCAATTGGAAGGGTGGCGGGGTGGATGCTGACGTTTGCAAAAACAAGCTCTAAAGTTTTTTTAATTTAATTTAAAAAAAAATTTAAAGACTTCTGAACTCTTGTTCTGTGCTCGCTGTACAAAGCTGCTTACTGCCCAAGTACTGATGCTCTCCAGGCCAGCTGCTGGCCGGGGTGAACTGACCCCTCCAGCCCTCCCTCGGCCCTTGGGAAAACGTCGGAGTTTATTTTTTCCACCCATGATAAGGTATGAGGCTCAAAAATGGCACATCTAAGGGCTGGTTCGCCTTTTTCGTGTATTTCATTCGACGAAAATAGTTTTAGCTCATTTTTCAGACAAAGAAAAATAGATGAGGAACCTAACCCAAGTGGTTTTTAATGTTTTCCAAACATTTTTGAATTACTTATAAATTTTCAAACAAGTTGGGTCATAGGTCCCTATTTATAACCTTAGGTCTTTTATAAACGCTTCACTTCTAATTCTATAGAAAGATGGGGAAAGCAAACCAAATGATTGGCTCTTGCAATTAATAATCCTTTTTTCTTTGATTCATTCAATGACTATAGATGTCAATTTCACAATCAACTCTTGTCCATTTCACAACCATTTGTAGGGTCCATTTTTAATTCCTGCTCCATTTTAGAGCCTCCTACCTTAGAAGTTTTGCCAATTCTTAATTCGTTTTTGCAGTTGAAGGCCCAAAATTAGGTTAGGGGGACTACAGAAAATATATTTTCCACAACACAAAAGAAGGGATTTTTTTAATATGCACCTATGGAGGACTTTGGTAGGCTAAGCAAGGGGGCCAATTTACCCTGACCGTCTACCTCAAGGTCATTTGGAAAATTTTTCATTTGCAAAATTACAACTCCACTCAACAGGCCAACCAAAGCCTTTTCTAGTAGTGTGAATGACCTTATTTGTAAGACCAAAAACGTGTTGGATGAAAAATTGGAGTTCCTTTTGTTACAAAATCCTTTTGGGTCATCAATTATACACTTTAAATGTACACAAATGTTCCTTGGTTAAACCTTACGTGATGTTGCAGCTATTTTTAGGCCAATGAATGACAAAATCTTTCTATGTAGAACAAAAGTGCAAATATTCATCCTTTCAATTTTGTCCAAAAAGGAGAGATCTTGCAAAATAGTTAGGCCTCCAGTGAGTACTTTTGCTATTTTTTAAAGTAAAAAGTGTTATAAAATATCCAAAAGAAACATTTCTATTGTTACAAGCCCGGTGTTGAAGCGTTAATCCTTGTAGGACACAACCTCCTGCGACCAATGTAGTTACAAAAATGCTCCAATCATTGAACCACTAAGCACATTTTTTGTTTTTACATTGAACAAAGAAGTTAGCTATTGGACAATTTATGTCCTCATCGTCCTTCCTAGGTTAAACAATTTCAAAATATAAGATGAAGAAGAATAGGAACTACACTCAGAATATGGCGAGGAATAATGAAATTTTGTTAGGTTAATTTTTTGGCCCAAACCCTACATATTTTTTGAAATATTCATCCAAATTTTCCTCTTATTTTGTCATCCTTTTTTTCATCCAAGATGTACTCTAAAAATGTTTATAAATTGTCTTTTTTACAAATTAGACCATAGAATCAAAATCATGTTAATGTTAGAAAGTGTGGAATAAACATGAAAATAATGTATTGCAAATATTGCAATATTTTTGTATTTAAAGTAGAAATAAATAAATTTATGGGCCTTCCGTCACTAGATTTTTGGACTTCTAATTCTTAAACTACAAAATTCTGTTTTTTATTCTTCTATTTTGAAGAATTCGATTCAAAATCTTAAAAAATAAATTATTATAATTTGAATTCCCACTCATTAAAAAATTGACAAGTAGAAGTAGATTCAAGATAGAAAGAAACAGTTAGTAGACCTAATAAACAATTGAAATGCACTTTCTACTAGTAAGATTATTTTAGCAAAAGACTTTAATCTTGTAAATTATTTTCAATTGTAAATAATGGATTCAAAAACTTATTCTACATTTTTTTTTAAATGCTTTGGTTGCTTGGAAAACAAATTGTCCACAACATCAACCGTACTATTCTATTTTGAATGAACCAAAGTTTTTCATATAGATAAAGTTACAAACTTTAAGACACAATTAAATAAATAAAAAATAATTCAAATTTATGTGGGTTCCATTTTCTACCCACGACACTAATAACTCATTATGCTAGAACTTTTGTTCTCCAATGATCTACATGTCACGAATAGTGTCCTGAGCACCTTGTAGTATGTTGGGTGGACATTCTAGATTTACAGGAAGACGGCCTAGTCTCGCTAATCATGCTTTACCCATGTGAGGGAGCTTATAGTTGTTGCCCCCATTAACTTTCATTACACTAACAAGGCAGTTTTGAAGAGAAAGAAAGACGTCGTTCAATTTATCTTTGTCCATCTCATTGAATGAGGCAACTACTGCAGTGACCAACTCGTCAATCATACTAGGTGCCTTTTGATGTTGTAGTGATTGAATGGCCCGAAAAAATCCAAGGTCCAATACATTTGTATCTGGACTATTTGGTGGTTGGCACACCAAGCGGATCTTCAGTCCATCCTTATCACCCTCTTCAATCAGGATTGGGTCATCTGGACTCGGGTGTGGTTTTGCATTATCTTGTTGAACAAAGACTTCAATCGACTTCGGTTCTGAATTCCGTGGCCAAACTGACCTAATGTCTGGAAACAATTTATCTATCAAAATATTTTTTGTGACCTCCTTTGTGATTGTTGCAATTGGCTTTGTCTCCATTGTACCGGCCGAGCGGTTCTTGCTGGATCGCTTGGCAGGTTCTTGATACACAAGAGGATATATCCCAATCTTGCCGTCAAAAAATTTATTCCTCAAGTAATCAAAGCGGGGGCGAGCAACGGCAGCAAGGAACATCACTTTCAAAATAAAACGTTTGCTTTTACCAGTTCGCTGAGGCTCTTCTTCATCAGGCAACAAATAAAAGCTGCCGCTTTCTTCAGTGAGATAGAACCATTTCTCATCTATATGAACACGATCAAATGAGCCCCTGAATGTTGGGGACTCCGTGTTTAGAGATGATGGTTCAATCATTGATAGCGCGTACTGAAGTCGAGATTTTTTATTTGCTTCAGTGAGGAATGGTTTCAATGGGCTGGAATGACGGTACAACTTTCCATCCTTGATGCGTCGATGTAGTGTTGACTTGGAAACATTCATGGCACATGCCAAAGATCGAATGTTTTTTCGCTGCCTCAACGGAATACCTTTAACAATTTCTATATCAATGTCCTTCTTCTTTCGTCCCGAATTTCCTTGAATACGAGACGAAACTTCAGCAAAGTTGTTACCATTTGATATGGATGCTTGACCTCTTGCCCAAAGACTACTGATTGTTCGAGTGGAGAATCCAAATTGATGTGCCGCAATTGTAATCGGTCCTTTCTTCAAGCTTCCGTTGATACTTCGAGCTAATAAAAATTCGTAACAGGACCGACGTTGTGATTCCGTCATATTTGCCTTTTGGACCGGCAAAGGAAGTATAGGTTGTAATTCCCCTTCCATCCCTACGAGAGAATGAAATGACTTTAAGAATAAAGCCTTGGCTTTGGATTCAACAAATGATTTGGAAAAGACCAATGAAACATATAGTAATGAGTTTAAAAAACGGGCTTCTATAAGAAAAAAAACTAAATTTTCATTATACAAAGTAAAAAAAACAAAAAAAACACTATACAATATACAGCCCTCTCACTTGACTTGTTAAAGTGCATCCACAAGTGCTTATAAAAAAAGGTCCCTCTTCGGTAGCGCAAAAAAGCTATATTTTACAGCCCCCTAGCTAATTTGAGGACTTTGATTACAAATATGAATTCAAAATTTACAAATTTTATCATGAGTGAAAAATAAAAAATTCTAACAATTTTCCTAGGGACCAAAGGCAGAGGGGTGAATTCACTCCGGACCAGAGGCATCGGATTGTTATTCTTGTTTTGTTTGAAAGTTGAATAACAACAAATTTCCATTTGTTATGAATTTTTTTATAAATAAATTAATCAAAGAAGTGCTTGTACAACATCTACCAAAAAAACTTTGACCCTTCCTAACTTTTGAATATGATACCCAAATGTGTCGAAATTCAATATTGAAAAAACAATTTTAGAACATGTCCCCCCAAAAACATTGTCCCTTCCTAATTTGGGGGTACGTTATCCAAGTTCTCCAAAATCAATATTCAAGAGATGATTTTAAACCATCTAACCAAAAAAAATTGACCCTTCCTAACTTTTGCATTTGGTATCCAAAAGTCTCCAAACTCAATATTGATGAAAAGGATTTTAGAACACCTACCAAAAAAAATTGACCCTTCCTAATTTTTGCATATGGTATCCAAAAGTCGCCATACTCAATAATGATGAAAAGATTTTAGAATATCTACAAAAAAATTGACCCTTCCTAACTTTTGCATATGATACCCAAATTTCACATTCTTTGGTGCGTTGGAATCTCCTTTCCCTTACCAAGAAAAAGATATGAAAATTTAACAAGTCTAATAATAGTGAGTATGCACAATAGCCAGAAGTGGTGGTTTGAAGGCACTCATCTTGTTTAATCAATTCATGAATAAGATTTAAACTAAGAGAACCCCACAATCTTCTTCATAACAGTACTCTCACAACGATTAAATATGTAGCACACACGGAATAACATAAAACTCACTAGCTTAGGGTCTTCTATGAAGACAAATTGACAAAACCATCAGTATAGTCTAGCACTCATATGTGCAATTGAGGCAAAGCCTTCACGTGAGGTATATGTTCTACTTAGACCAAAAAATTTAATTGTGCAGGGATGCGAGGCCATTTCCATACCTTAGAGAAAGAACTGGAGCGCTTCAATAACTTCGATGAAGAATTGTTTCCGCTCAAACCTCGTGATGTCGTATCCAATATACACGTCCAATCCAAAAGGTCCTCCACCTGTAAACCTCCACCCGTAGAATAAGAAAAAAACAATTCTCACACTCACACTCCCTCCGTACCAGCAGTACTCGCGTAGGTGCTCATTTAATTTTTGATTTGTGCTTTGCTGTTAAGGAGTTTTGGAGACTTAATTTGTGTTCATGTAGTTCGTCATCGGTAACACGGTACTAGTAACTGTTCACCTTCTATAACGCGGCATTGATCGAAAATTATTATTCTGCAATACAACATCGACCAAAACTTCTTGTTCTGCAACACGGCATCAATTGAAAATTCTTGTTTTGCAACACGGCATCGAACGAAAATTCTTGTTCTGTAACGCGGCACCGATGGAAGTTGACGTTGAAGTCAAATTGATATCAAGTTGATGAGTATCAGCGTTACCAAATTTGGATCAGTATCAGTCAACGCTTCGTAAGCATCGTGACACTCCAGATGCCCATTTTAGAAAGGAAGCTGCTGGATCGAAGAGGAATCTCGCACTCAACCGATGACAGAGCCCGAACCAAGTAACACTGTTCACGATTGAATTTAGAGGGACAAGTTTCTTGTTTGTCAGGGAATCGCGCGATGAACAGTCCCTAGGTACAAAGTCCTTTTGGCCCACATGCCCTCTGCCATGATGAGCTGCGACATTGGCATGGATAATTCTTGCGCGGGAGTAACACAGAGTACCGCGGGAACTTCCAGAGTGATTGGCTAGCGGTGCTTGTTGAAAATGGCAAAAAAATCTCTCTTTTGACCACTTAATAACAACATGTTGAAAACTAATTTATAGCTAAAACTTCTAGGACACGAAGTATGCATTGAACTCTACTTATATATTAAAAAAAATTTGAAAAAATATTATTTTTGACCTTAATCCGGAACTTTTAGTCCAACAAGAAGATCATTATGGGACGGAGGGAGTATTTATTTGCTTGGAATTAGCAAGTCGTCATAATAAATGATAGCTTATTTATTTAATTATTTCACAAGTTTTACCACCCGTGATTGCGTGATTGGTTAGAAGTATATTGTAGAGAGTTGTACTATTGGGGACACGAGGGGCTATCCCCTCTACATTGGACAAATCTCGATTGAGGGAGCCTGGCTATTTAGAGCATGAGATGCTCTAAGGTACTGCCAACAAACCATTTGGAGGTCAGAAAATCCGATTCGGTTATCAAGCCCTAATATTCTCTGGTAGCGAGTCCTGGTAAGACCCTGTTAAAAACGTGCCTACAGACTTACAGACAGAGACACAACCGCGTCCAGACTTCAACGCCTCAAGCCTCACCACCCGCGCTGCGCTAACTACCGCGGTACCGCCGCGCTCGCCGCGCTCGCGCTGCCGAGTAGCAACGTAGCAACTGGCGAGCTTCCCGAAATCCTGCGCTTCCCCAAATTGTTGGCGCCGTCGTTTGGATCAACAGCCGGCACTCAGTGGAAGCATCGCAGCTAGATAACGAGATTGGTCGGCCCCAATTCCAGAAATCCTCATTCCGGGAACTCGCTTTAGCTTCCTCGCCACTCATCTGGTATTCTATTAGCAAGGGATTCGCGACAATCTCCTGGAATATTCCTCTGTTTCGTTTGCGATGTAATTTCTTTCACGACTTGGTCGGCTGAATGGCTTCTCGCTCACTGAATGCAGTTCTCGAGGCCGATTTCCGAGTAAATCACGGAGCAGGGTGACGAATTGGGAGTCCAAGTGCGCACCCGAAACCCAATATTATGACTCTACAGCAGGGGTTTCGTTATCAACCAGTGTCGGTCACAGACCTTCTTGCGGCGATCGAGCAGACAAAGCCGCAGACAACAAGAAATCCTCAAAGATAATCAATTCTTGCAGACAAAAGATCCCTGCAGACAACATTCTCCCTCCCGAGTCCCGACCTCCGCAGACATGGCTCACGACACGGACATCCTCGGACCCTTCATGGAAATGGAGTATCGAAGCAGAGCTTCACCTCCGGAGTGTTATAATGGAAAGAGAGGGCATGACAATTCATCATTCAAGCTCGAAACACTTCCTACGTTTGCATCTCTGGGCTGCAATTCTCGAAGTAGACATTCTTTCCTCGGCTTGGTCTCCAAGTGTTGGATCCATTCTTCCTCGCCCATAACGAGCTGGTTGTCAGAACTCTCCGAAGAGTGAGCAAGAAGATGGCTGTGAATGACAGAGCTGGAGTTTCTGGTGGCTTCTGCACGTTTGCAGTCGCAGGAAATATCCAAGGCGATGGTGGAGGCACGATGTGGGATCCCAAGGGCACCTTGATTGGTACAAGGCCGCCTCCGCGTCCCTCCAAGTAGACAGCTAGGACATGCCATGTCCCACCCCCGTGTCGAAGGGGAGCACTCTCTGTCTGCGTGACTGTGGCGTAATTACTGGAACTCCGTCGACCGACTCTGCCTTCCTTCACTTCCCTGGGAGCCAAGGCGTCGCTTTTTTCCACCATTCGTTCTCTCAGTCTGTGCGTTGGTCTTCCGAAGATGAGCACTTTAATTTTCTCTTCTGGACAAAACATTGTTAGCATGTCGTTTGTCAATGCTTCCCATTGCAAGGCATGTCAAAGGTACAAGGTTACACTTGCGGCAGGCTTTCTTTACTGTGAAGGAACTCCAACAGCGAAAGAGATTTGCTCTTGCTACCTTAGTTAGTGGAACTACCTCAGCGCACTGTTTAGGAGTCTTTGTGCCTGGTGGCATGTTGGTCTTTCGGCGAGAGTAACTGTGAGTTTTTTGTATGATAGCGTTTAGAGCCGCATATTCTTGCTGTTGACAGCTACGGAGTCCAGGGTTGAAATTCTTTTGACTCGTGAGATTCAGTTTCCAGTTCATTGGACTGGTATTTCAGTAGCCTCATTCTTTGAAAACCATTCTTTTTTGCTTGATTGAGCAAAGCATTTGTTAACATCCCATTTGGGTGCTAGCCAATCCCTTTTCAATAAACTCTTGATGATACTAGTTTTTCCTTTTCAAGTACTTAGGATTCCTATAATCCAGCTCTGTTGCTGCCCTGGTACCTCGGGAACGTTTTCTGAGACCTTGTTGTTCTGAAGTATTCTGTACGTCTAAATTAAGTGTTTCTCGGAATTTTGTTCCATGTGGTCGTGTCGAAGATATTTCAGATGGTTGCTACTTGCTAGGAAGGGAAATTGCTTGTGCTCCAAGTATCCTTCCCAAATTGGGTGATGAAAGCTTGTCAAATCTTTGTGAAAGAATATTGCTCATTTTGGGTACAAACTAGAGGCAATACATTGAAAAATTCATAACTTATCAGTATGCTGTCCAAATAACCCGTGCTAAAGTGCATTGGAATCTTCTTTCAGTTGTTAATGATATCCAATAAAAATAATTCATGTTTATTAACAGTAATTATGTTCAGTTGGAATTAGTGTTGCTTATGAGTGTGCATACTTTAAACACATATTTGGTCCCTTCTATTATAGAGATGTGACCCAGGTAATGTTGAGCTGTTGAATTGATTTTGTTACTGGAAATAATGTTTGCAGAATGCTTACAATTATATTGCTTTGAAGATCAACGTCACCTGTATTCCTGGTGCAGGGATGCTGCTCGAGATTTAGCTTCCACTTGTAAGGCACGAATTAAACAACTTCACCGCCTAATACTCCATTTTCCAACCGTGCAAGAACACAAAAGGCCCAGAGTAAGTACGCTGCCATGGATGGCACTAATAAAAGTCATCAAAGTTGCTGCTTGCTCCAGTTTCAAATCTTATTCTCTAGATAATGAAACTGCGGTGCAGAATTGTACAGTGGGTTACAATTCATTTATGAATTTTTCATTTAGTTTTCACTAGAAAGTTCAGCAACTTTAGAAAGCTCTAGCGTGACTGTTCATAAATAAACCAATCTGAAACCACTAATTGTGTTGGAATTGAAATGAATTGGACTTCAATTCCATAATAAGTGAAAAATGAATAATTTGAAATTTTACAACAATTTGGATTCCTTTTATACATTATTTATCATTCCATAGAAAACTTTTGGAGGATAATCAATGATTTTTTGCATTTGGGTGAAGAACAAGCAAGAAATTATAAAAGCAATTCAAGTGGTATGAGAATAAATATCTCTAAAGCAACTGTGAAGGTTCATTTCGTATATGTACCATTGAACAGGAGTTGTAATTTCCACAAATGTTGGCAACACTAGATAGTACATAGTGTATAGAAAACATCAAACTCTTTATGTGATTTTCAATTACATACGTGTGTTTGTATTGATGATAAAATAGACTTCAGCAGGATTCTAACGCAATTTGAAATTTGAAATTCCATTCATT
The DNA here is from genome assembly GCA_951230915.1 of Antitrichia curtipendula. NCBI lineage: Eukaryota > Viridiplantae > Streptophyta > Bryopsida > Hypnales > Leucodontaceae > Antitrichia > Antitrichia curtipendula. The sequence goes on from OX579642.1 coordinate 19,926,449, forward strand.
TTTTAGTGCACACAGGCCTCCCAAAGTTCTCCTAATCTTAGGAAGATTCAAAAATTTGTAAATGAATTGTAGCCTACTATACTCTCGAGACTGCCTATGTAATGCATAATGTTTTTGCTACATGAAATATTTGGTATTGTTGTATGTGGTAGTAATCCAATATACTCCTTTTGTTCCAAAAAGATTATATATCATGATTCTTGATCAATCAAATAAGGTCATTTTTGCAAAATCCATCCATAGCACATTGTATCATATAGTAGAAATAAGATAGGAACCTGCAAAAGTCTCACTTTTTCTATTGAATATAGTTTCCATTATTTAGTAGATTGATCAAAATAAATATGTACTTTGATTGACAAATCAAGAGGAGATTTTAGTGCATCAAAGAATGCATCATTTGGATATTGTAGACAAAAGCTATAAGTGATCAAACTTTTAAGGTAGATATTCTAAAATCATTTAGGCAACAATAGATACATATTGATGAAGGACATGCACACAATGAGTTCTAAGTATATTGAAGATACATATTCAAGTGGTGCTTTAACCCCTCAACGCCCATGAGGCTCAAACAGCGCCCCTCCCGATTAGAAAATGCGACCTCATCTCCTGGATCTTCACGACTTTCCCGATGTGAATCGTGGAAGAAGTAGAATGAGGGTTTAGGGTTGTCATCGTGGATTTGGCGGCCGATTGTACCACGCCAATTGAATTTGGTCATCAAAATTGGGTGCAAACCCAAAACTGGGACTCGGCAGTTGGTACGGGGGTCACAGAACTGACCGGGTGGAGCCGGTGACTATCAGTTGAGCGAGGGACTTTGGATCCGTTTGAAGGAAGAAGACCTCTGTCGACCCATGTTGCGTTAGAGAGGGTTTTGCACTCATTCTTAGCAATGCGCTGCTGCATCACGTCATTGTTGGAGTACTCGCCGTAGGCGATGCGGATCGCTCATTGACTGATCAACGACCTTCTTTTTGTACCGTGCCGCCACTGCTGAAGTTTCTGTTGCATGTGTTTGAAGAGCCTTGACCACGAGGTTGAAGCATCGGCTACTGGGAAGGTCAACGTTTAGAAGATGTGGCTCCTGAGGGCTACTAGGAAGGTCTCCCATTCGGCAAGTAGATCTTTAGTCGGAGGGCTGTAGATGAAGAGGTTGCATTAGTAGGATCTCTTGTAGAGTAGTCAATTTTGTGTCGTTCTGGCTAACTGAAGGCCGTTTTAGATTACATGGGTTATGTTTTCTTCCTGTAGCCTCATTTTGTTGTGCCTCAAACTTCCCGAGGACTTGAAACAGTTTTACACCTTACTAGAAGCTTCTATTGCTGATGTTCAGTCAAGTTCGTCCCGTGTTTATGTCTTGTGGGTGTTGATTGTACAGAAACCGAAATCGGAGTCGCGGCAATGGGTCATAGTCGCGTGAAAGGCAGTTGGATCATGTGCTTCTACAGAAATCGGTTAGGACAGCAGTTGGTCACCGGAATTTTGCCGGTCAGTCGACCTGCAGTACAATGACGTGGCACGGTCCTCCACCGGCTCCCTCTCATCAATTTAGGAGAGTGTTCTCTAATTGGGGGGCCCTAATTTCTGCGTACTTTGTCCAATCACCCTGAAATTTTGTGTACGCACTCAGAACTTTACCTTGATCTGTAGTACCAAGTTTGGGCTACACTTGCCCCCTACAACCACACCATTTGTGGCCTCAAAGGGAAGAGGTCCATGCAGTCGACCTGTTTTGGGACTATACTTGCACTAGATCGAATATTATAGGTTTTCAATCCATGCGGTGGATTTCTAAAAATAATGGATTCTCTGGTTCCTCTTATCGTGGGCATCCCATTTCAACGGTGAATCAGCTTGAAACTTCGTTGTTCGCCAGCTATAAGCATCAGACTGAAGACGGGTCTCAAAAGCAACTTCACTACGCAACAAGGCAGGGGCGTTGAGGGGTTAAGGCCCTTGTCGCACTTGGGTGTCTCTAGCTCCCTTAAACACTTCTAGACAACCTAGGTTTTAATTTTCATCCCATCAATCCAAGGGATCTTGAAAAAGATATAACACTTATTGATGAAAAAAATGTGAAAATTGGTGTGAAACCTGGACATAAACACAAGAAGCAACCTTATTGAATATTTGAACCATTATATCTAAATTTGTTTTGTGTAAGAAATGTATTGACTTATTTTAATTCAAATCTAATTCTAGTTGAGAGTTTTTGCAAATTTCTTATTGGAAAATGAATAATCAATTAGAGAAATCCACTCCAACACAATAAAATACCATCAATACATAATACTCACAAAAATGAGATTGAAAATAAGAAGCCTCTATTGGAACTAAATTAGACCTATTGTTGTTCTTTAGCTTAGAATAGAGACAATGATGAATGAAATAATTAATAAACTTGCAAGTGAACCTAGGTCATCAATTTGCACTTTATTTGACCTCTGAAAAATATACTCCAACCTAATGGAGTGACCACCTTTAAGAAAACCAAAACATTATAACAACACTTAGTCAAAGGGATCCTAAGTAAGGTTGAGGCACCAATTGTCAACCACGCTTAGTATCCAACCAATAGTTTAGAATCTTTTTTTTTTTTTTGTCTTTTTACAAAGTTGGGACTAATAGAATTATGACACATGTCCCGAAGTAGTGAGTAAGAAACTAGGAAGTAGTGAGTAGGAAAGTAGATCTTGAATACTTCAAAGACTTGAAAGCATTGGAAGACTTGAAACATTGACTTCTAGTGAAGTGCACTTTTTGGATCCCAAAATTCACACTAATTTCAATTTGAGGAATACAATTCTGAAAATTTTGCTATCCCCATATTTCCTAACTTCCTACACGGGAAAAATTTCCACTACCTCATAATCCACATGATCTGCTCAAGAATTGCTTAAATGATTGGCTACTGTCCCTCAACCATAGCGTGCAAATCCTAATAAATCATCAACACGACCACATGGAATACAATTCTGTGAAACATTCAAATCAGCAAGCTTCAGAACAACAGCGTCAACCACAAACAAGCCGCATAATCATAAAACTCTCCCAAGTAACAAGGGCTGGGAAAAACAAAGCTGGATTATAGGAATCCAAAATACTTCAAGAGGAGGAACTTAATACAATGAAGAATTTACTGAAAAGGGATTGGCTAGCACCCAAATGGGATGTTAACAAATGCTTTGCTCAATCAAGCTAAAAAGAATGGTTTTCAAAGAATGAGGCTACTGAAACACCAGTCAAATGAACTGGAAACTGAATCTCACGAGTCAAAAGAATTTAAACCCTGGACTCCATAGCTGTCACCAGCAAGAATATGCGGCTCTAAAGTCTAAACGCTATCCTAAAAAAAATCACAGCAACTCTCGCCGAAAGACCAACATGCCACCAGGCACAAAGACTCCTAAAGAGTGCGCTCAGGTAGCTCCACTAACGAAGGTAGCAACAGCAAATATGTTTCGGTGTTGGAGTTCCTCCACAGTAAAGAAACCCTGCCTTAACTGTAACCTTGTATCTTTGACATGCCTTGCAATGGGAAGCATTGACAAACGACATGCTAACAATGCTTTAGAAGAGAAAATTGAAGTGCTCATCGTCGGAAGACCAACGCACTGAGAGAATGAATGGTGGAAAAAAGCGACGCCTTGGCTCCCAGGGACGTGAAGAAAGGCAGAGTCGGTCGACGGAGTTCCAGTAATTACGCCACAGTCACGCAGACAGAGAGTGCTCCCCTTCGACACGGGGGTGGGACATGGCATGTCCTAGCTGTCTACTTGGAGGGACGCGGAGGCGGCCTTGTACCAATCAAGGTGCCCTTGGGATCCCACATCGTGCCTCCACCATCGCCTTGGATATTTCCTGCGACTGCAAACGTGCAGAAGCCACCAGAAACTCCAGCTCTGTCATTCACAGCCATCTTCTTGCTCACTCTTCGGAGAGTTCTGACAACCAGCTCGTTATGGGCGAGGAAGAATGGATCCAACACTTGGAGACCAAGCCGAGGAAAGAATGTCTACTTCGAGAATTGCAGCCCAGAGATGCAAACGTAGGAAGTGTTTCGAGCTTGAATGATGAATTGTCATGCCCTCTCTTTCCATTATAACACTCCGGAGGTGAAGCTCTGCTTCGATACTCCATTTCCATGAAGGGTCCGAGGATGTCCGTGTCGTGAGCCATGTCTGCGGAGGTCGGGACTCGGGAGGGAGAATGTTGTCTGCAGGGATCTTTTGTCTGCAAGAATTGATTATCTTTGAGGATTTCTTGTTGTCTGCGGCTTTGTCTGCTCGATCGCCGCAAGAAGGTCTGTGACCGACACTGGTTGATAACGAAACCCCTGCTGTAGAGTCATAATATTGGGTTTCGGGTGCGCACTTGGACTCCCAATTCGTCACCCTGCTCCGTGATTTACTCGGAAATCGGCCTCGAGAACTGCATTCAGTGAGCGAGAAGCCATTCAGCCGACCAAGTCGTGAAAGAAATTACATCGCAAACGAAACAGAGGAATATTCCAGGAGATTGTCGCGAATCCCTTGCTAATAGAATACCAGATGAGTGGCGAGGAAGCTAAAGCGAGTTCCCGGAATGAGGATTTCTGGAATTGGGGCCGACCAATCTCGTTATCTAGCTGCGATGCTTCCACTGAGTGCCGGCTGTTGATCCAAACGACGGCGCCAACAATTTGGGGAAGCGCAGGATTTCGGGAAGCTCGCCAGTTGCTACGTTGCTACTCGGCAGCGCGAGCGCGGCGAGCGCGGCGGTACCGCGGTAGTTAGCGCAGCGCGGGTGGTGAGGCTTGAGGCGTTGAAGTCTGGACGCGGTTGTGTCTCTGTCTGTAAGTCTGTAGGCACGTTTTTAACAGGGTCTTACCAGGACTCGCTACCAGAGAATATTAGGGCTTGATAACCGAATCGGATTTTCTGACCTTCAAATGGTTTGTGTGCCATACCACAAGGTTGCGAAGTACGCGGGGAGCTGAGAGTTGATTAACCCCTAAATGCCCAAGCCTTTCCAAGTGCATTTTGTTTATGAAAAAAGAGCATGGACTTATAGTTAGCCCCAACAAAGCAAATTGTTCTTTTTTCAAAATCTAACCGTATAGATGTTTAAAGAGATTGCTAATTAGTATGTATACCAATTTTCAACGCAAAATTGCATAGGAGTTGTGAGATTATAACAAGAGAAGTTTGTGTTTTATATTTTCAGCATGATGTACATCCCCACAATGGAACTGAAATTTGCATATAAAAGTTTTTTGAGATTAGAGGTGACATGAACAACTAATAATTGTGTTAGCACACTAAAGTATACTTTCAAAAAACTTAATTTTATACAAAAAGCTATTAAACTCATCACACAATCCACCTTGCAATTGTTGAGATGCAAATTCTTTTAAATATAAAAATCACAAATAACTCCAAATCAATATTTTCTTTAGAAAAATTTCAATGGTGAAAATCTTGAAATCACTTTACTCTTTCGATTGGGACAATTTTCAAAGCAAATGGATAAGTACAAGTTTTTAGATCTCAAATCAAATGAAATTGCTCAAAGTTGGAAAATGAAGTAAAATTAGCAAGCTTTACTCTTCCACTAATGGCCATGTATGGCTTTGGAGACTTCTCAATAATCAAATATGTATCTTTTTCAGTGAAAAATGAAAGTTTTCAATAGTTAACCCTAAGAACTGCCCAAAAAAAATTTAAAAACGGTCAGCCGAATTTAACTGCCCACAGCAAAAGGAGTTCAAAATTTTTGATCGACCATATATGGTCGATCGGGCAGTTAGGGGTTAAGGTAACAAGTCCAGAAATCGCCCACCTAAGAGCTGAGACTGAAATTTGGGGAGGCGAAGCTTCTAGAAATAACTTTCTATAAATTTTTGTTGAAAGACAAGCGGAGTTGGCATCTAACCCAAGTCGTTCCATATTTTTTAGAGCTTTGTGGAATTAGTTATAAAATTTTGAAGTTGAAATGGCATAGGGCTCTAAATTGCCCACCTCCTAAAAAATGTGAATTGTTTGTACATTGTTGAAGGCTATGAAGAAGCAACATGTACACATAGTGTCCATTTGAAGATGTGGGTAGTTTTAGAGCCTATGCAGTTTTAAAGTTTGTTACCTTAGATGGCAAGTGCATGAGTAGATACCCCAAATATTGTACTTTGGATGGGCCGGGGCTTTCTTTTGTGCAATACTAAAGAAATTGGGCCAATATTGGTCACAAATTCCTTGTTCTTCAATGGATGAATTTTTTGAATAACTACACAATCATAGAATGGTATTGCTCTCTTCTAGAAATGTGTTTACCCTGTGGATGAATAAATGAGTTTTCTTCTTTGTATTAAAAAAGAAATAATCAATATCTATGGATGAAAAAACTTCACCATTTTAATATGGATAAGTTACTAATGTTTCCAAAATAAATGAGAAAAATACAATTTAGATAGAGCCCTTAGCCATAGAACTCTTTTGAAGTTGACTTTGCAAATTTTAGTATGTTGATATTAAAAGCAAATTATTAAGAAACTATTAGATTATATTTTGTCAAAAAATAAAAAGCTTCTCATATACAACTATTTAAACTTTTTCTATGCCACCAAATTCATAAATATTTCCTTCTATTCACACTCTTTCTCCTCAAAACTCTTATCTTTCAAAAAATAAATAAAATACAAAAAAGGTAATTACATCATTATATTTGTGAAATGTTTTTTCATAAATTGATACAAAGCACATAATCTAAATAAATTGTTTGTAGATTGTGTTTGTATTGAAATAAAGATTCAAGAATTCCATTAAATGAATGAGAAGAAATTTGGACATAACATTGGTAACAAACATGCATCAAGAATAACACTGTTGGAATATTTAAGAATTAATAAAGACCCCTCTACAATCAGAGAAGAATGTAATGTCAATCCTATGGTGCATGTCTTGCTAGAAGAAGAGAAACATTGGTCCTAGGATCAACATGAGTGAAGAGTTCACTGGAGATAGTTCTACTAACAATACCATGAAGGTGTAGGTAACTAGTGCTACCTTTAGAGCGGTGCCTTCTTTTGAAGGTAGACTTAATGTGGTATGTATTGTCATGTTAATCCTTAATTGCCCAAGCCTTTTGAATTGTGTTTTTCCTTATGAAAAAAGAACATGAGCTTATATTTATCCCCAATGAAGCAAATTATATTTTTTCTAAAATCTGATTGTATAGATGTTTAGAAAGCTTGCTTATTAGTGTATATTTCAATTTTGATTGTGAAATTGCATAGGAGTTGTGAGATTATAACAAGAAAATGTAATTATCTTATTTTGAACAATGTTTGAGAAATTTCCATATTAGAGTTTGGGAAGATTGGAGGTGATATGAACAACTAAAATTTTGTTATCACACTAAAATGCACTTCTAAAAACCTTAAGTTTAATAGATTGCTATCAAAGTTGTTACCTCAATCCACTCTACAATTGTTGAAATGTAGATTTTTTTTTATAAGTAGAAATTGCAAAAATCTCCAAAACAACACTTGCATGTTTAAATTTTCAATAGTGAAATCATGAAAACACTTTCATCTTTCTATTGGGACCATTTTAAAAGCAAATGAATACATACAATATTTTAGATCTCAAACCAAGTGTAATTGACAAACTTTGCTCAAAGTCAAAAAATGAAGTAAAATTGGCAAGCTTTTACTCTTCACTAATGGTATATATATATATATATATATATATATATGCATTTGAGGACCTCTCAAAAGTCAAATATTTATCTTTTTACACTAAAAAATGAAAGTTTCCAATATTTAACCTTCAAAACTCCCCGAATTTTTTAAAAAAACGGTCCAAGAAATTTAACTGCCAAACCAAAATGAGCCTAAAATTTTGGATCAACCTTATATGGTCAATTGAATAGTTAAGGGTTAATGTGTTGTACCTAAATCCTATTCTTGAAATCATCTATAAATCATACATAATGTTGTATAAGTATATGTTTAACTTGAAGGATTAATCATTTATTTGATCATTCCCAATAATGGAAGCTTTGCACCTCTTGTTTATACCAAAACAACCCGGACTTCTCCCCCAATGGCCTCCACACGGCCAACCACATCGTTGTGTCCACCCCTTCCCCAACTTCAACAATCCCTTTCTTCCCCAAAAAACCAATGTCCATTTGTTGTTGAAAACCCTCTGGAGTCACAGCCTTGATGTACCCTTGCAACATCTTTGTCTCCACGACCTCCAAATTCACACAATGGACAAACATAGTTGGAGATGCCTTGGCCAATAAGCGAGTGTAGGCATTCAAGAGCACCTTGGAGACGATATAGCATGCCACACCATATTGGTGCACATCTTTGTTCTTGGACTTACATGTGGATAAGTAGCTTTGGGCTACGGAGTTGAAGAAGGCTTGGTCAAAAGTTTGAGGGGCACTTAAGACTTACTGTAGTTTCTTGTTGTTCACATTATGTAGGATTGAGGGATAAGTCACTCTTCAAGTCATCTATGCTAATTTTTTTTAGCCTTTAGATTTGATGGATTTCATGTCATTGAGAAATACATGCTTAGAGTCACTACTTTTGACTCCTCTCAATTTTGAAGGATTATCCCCAAAAGTATGTGACCTATATAGTTAACCAAAAACTAGTAAAATTTGAGGTGAATACATGCTTTAGGATAATTTTTTGTCTAAGGATCTTTCCATTTATTGAAAGTGAATTTTCAATTTCCAAATGACAACCTTTAGTGATGACAAATTTAATGAATTCAAATTGAATAATATGTACACCAATATATAAGGAATTTTTTCAGAATTATTTAAAATAGTTCCATGGAGGTTTCTGGCTAATAAGAAGATGCACAATAGAATGTCTTTACAAAAACCCAATGAACCTGTTCAAGGTGACTTACAGCCAAGAAACCACACAAAGAGATCATGTTGATGATGCGCACTCCTCCGACAAATTCCTTAAACAACGGCAGAAGCTTCTCCGTTAATTTCATTGTTCCAAAGTAATTGATGTTCATGCATTCCAAAGCTATATCATAAGCATGGTTTAATGGACAAATTGTGGCATTGTTAACCTACCATGACAATGCCATCATTTGGTGAGTTTATAACTAGATTGCAAAGCAAGATGTATTTTGGATGGAACCTAAAATGGAATCCATGTTGGTAGGGAGAGCCATATACTTCCTACCTTACAATGAGCAATGAGCCCAAAAGATGGAACCAAGTCATTTCCTCCCCCCTTCCTCCTCCAAAAATTGATAGCCACTGATTTTTTTTAACCTCTAAAAGACTGTTGTCCCTTCAGGGGACAAATGGGATTTTGGGCAGGTACCTATGGGCTGAATTTTTGTCATGATTTTTTGAAATTTTTTTGAAGATAGAAAAACTGATAAGCTTTGTGGGAATATAATTTTTTTCACAATTGGTACCTAGGAAAATCAGATATGACCAAATAAGCTCAAAGCAGGGGATGGGGGGCAACCTGGGCAGCAAAAAAAATATTTGCAAAAATTTGAATTAAAAAATTAAAAAATAAAATAAAAAAATCACAGAATATATATTTTTTCTATCTGGAAAGAATTGATTCATTTCATTTGGATTTGTTATGAGAAAGTTATGGACATTCTTATTTTAAGGGCAGTTAGAGCATCTTCTTAAAAAATAACTTCTAGGATTCATTTTTTAATGCAATTTTTCAAAATTTTCAATACTTTTTTTTTGCATGGTTTAGTTTACTTCCTAAAACAATCTCACCATTGGGATTAGTGCATTTTAATTCCATCTAAAATATAAGAATATTTTAGATTTTCCTTCTATCTTGTACCTATTTCTACTTAACAATTTTTTAAGAATGATAATTAAGATTTTTTGGAACTTTTTCCTTTTTTTCTAGACTTTCAACTCAATTCTCTACTATAAATATTTAAAGCTCAAAATGTCGTAGTGCAAAAATTTTAAGTTAAAAATGTTTGAAGTCAAAAAATCTAGTCCCGCATTGTGTTGAAAAACTTGATTTTTTCACTTTAAATGCAGATCTCTTACAATCTGTGCGGTCAAAAATTCTTAAAATATTTCCAAACATTCTTATACTAGTTAGGTGTATGATCCTACGATTAGATGTGCAAAAAACATTTTTCAATGTTTTTTTACTCTTTGCTATAGAAATGGCAGTTTTTGAGTGTTTTTTGGCAGAAAAAAGACCTTGGGCCTTTAGGGGTTAATAAAAAGTCCCCGCCCCCCTCCAATGCCATTTATCTTGAATATGGGATACGTGATACATGACACGGGATATGGTATCAGGTACAAATACCAGATACCAGATACAAGTACGAGATACGAGATGCAGATACAAGTACAAAGTAAGCTGTCCACCAGCTGTCTCTGCTGTCCACCAGCTGCAACAAAGTAAGCAATTCACTACAACATCAAGCAATACGGGAGTAGAAAACCCAGCCCTACATACACGGTTCAAAAATTCTAGCAGCATTTAAATGATGAGGGTTCAAATAAAAACAGCCTTCAGTGACATTGATGACAATTGGCAATTGGTCAACACACCTAGGTTTCCTAAGAGTTCTTACTGTATTCTTTTTTTCCTTCTGGAGTTAATAGCCAATTGAGAAAAACTGAAGAGTAAGTTCAATAACAATTAGAATTGAAAAAACAGGAATTTTCCAACTAAAGCTCTTACAGTAGCAATGCTTTAGCCGTTCAGGAGTGATCTCCACAGTGATGAAACGAATGCGCTGCCATGTCTCTACTCGTACTTGTCGAAATCTCTCAGAGACGGTGCTCAAATTGTGGATTTGCAAATGCAGAAGCTCCAAGTAGACCTGCAACGACACTAAGCTTGACTGTGTCAAGATCGAGTCCATCTATTCATATCTGCATTCCAAGAGAGTTCCTGAATCACGAGAATACCTTGTCTGAGGACGTTGGCACAATTTTTTCTGACAGAGGAAGATGTTGATTGCCTTGGATCTTTGTGTTGCACTACATGTATTGGGTGTTGCCAATGAGGGTTTTTTTGGTGATTTGTTGTCCATTTGCACCAAAGTAATGGACCCATCACCATGCCCTTAGAACAAAAGGGTACTCTAAAGGCAGAAAATCACCAGAATACTTCAAATTTAAAATTTAAAAATCTTGGATGAAATCACTAGATTGTGGATGAAAACAGAATAATGGATAATATGTAATATACACTAATGTGTTATTTTCTATCCAATATGTGGATGAATGTGAAATTTGGAGCACCATTGTAACATTTAATATCGACACTTTGGCACTTCATAAAAAATGAAAAAAACAACCCGGGTAATGCACAAAGGGATTTGTATGATAACTAGGCTAGCTTGTCATTTGTGACTTGACCATGTTTTCAGTACATGTATCCCTTAGTCCAAGTAGTTTTAGAATACAACTTCTTGGGAGGAATTGAAGCACATAATTTCCAGCCAGGATACTTTTGTGAGCAAATAGAAGCCCTGCTTATGAAGAACAAGATCTTGAAAAGAGATTTGCAATGTGATCCTAGCTCATTTCCAACACTTGAATACTTGAACTTTGAAGAATCTCATGAGAGAGAAAGGAAAAAATTTGGGCTTGACAACTTGGGTTACAATGACTTACTCTTTTGGCATCAAAGGATGCTCGTAATTGAACATATAATCATTTTTGTTAAATTGGAGCATTTCCGCATTAAAATGGTGCCGTAGATCCCCAAGAAAGGATGTAGATGTTAAAAAGATGCACCTGGAAGACCGCTAGATTCAACAAATAGACGTTTAGGGTTTACGGTTTATGAAAATGGAAAAGATACAAGGACTCACTTGGATCTCAACTCAAAGTCTTTTCCTTCTTCAGAGAATTCATATACCACTTTTGTTTTTGAAAAAGACATGTGGTTTCTTTGTAACTGAACACAAAGGAAATATGGGTCTTTTTAAGAAACAAAGGGAGTATTAAAAAAACGTTTAAAAAAAAAAAGCATTTGAAATAGAGTTTCTATTTCTTATTCAAGCTCAAAGGTGATTGCAAATTGAAATAAAGATGCTAATTGTTGAAGTATCCATATCATTCTATAATAATGATTGTTGGTCCCTAAACCCCTAAAGGACCATAAGACCACTACATGGCTTCTACAACTACATTTGTAAAAAAAATTGATATGTGAACCTCACTAACAGTCTATAAGCAACAAAGAGACCCTAGATGATTTTATTTTCTGAATCCGTCTGTGCAATAGTGAGGCAGCTACTGCGGCACAATTTTCAGAGTTTAGAAACCCAAGGTTACCTAGGGGAGCTCACAACCTTCTACAAGGCCTAAAAAACATCTAATGGAGTGTGCAATTTTTGGTGAATTTTTTGAGAATGGAAAAGGCATTGTGGGCCGTTACTTCACATTCTCATATATTTTTTTCTACAATTCAAAATGATTTGAAAAAATTTACTCATCAACATTATGATGATATGCACATGTTGGAAAAAAATCAAAATTTTTGGAGCACTTTTGAGCATTCCAATTTCAACATTTTGATTTCAGCATACATACAAAGTACTTCCTAACCAAATAACTTTCATCAATCTTGTCAACCGTGGCATTTTCTCAAAAATTGTACAATTTTGTTGATCATTTTTTTGCAAGAAAGCTAAATAAGTCTTTTTTCATTTCAATGGTGGTGATCATCAAAATTATTCCACAAAAATGAGGAATTATGCTTGTTACAAGACCAACAAAAGAAAACAAGGACTATACTCACCCACCCCCAGTCCTTTAGGGGTTAACTAGTGTGGAAGTCCCCAAAGAAAGGAATTAACCCTTGTGTGAGCCATGAAACTCAAGTCACTTTATTGTGAGTAATATAGTCATCATAGAATGTGGGTGAAATTTAGAATGGAAGTACAAAATAATTTTATATTTTTAAGAAGATTGTAAGGACATCATATACATCAAAATAATGGAGTAAAGTATAAAGACACAACAACATGCTTTTGTCTTTATGATAGTAGTCTAAACTTCTAATGGGAGGAATTAGATGAGAAGTGCTTGGTTAGGCAACTCAAATATTAGACTTTGGATGGAGGTTTTCTTTTGAGTGATATGAAAGAAATTGAGCAAACACAAAGCAAACATTAGTAATAGATTTCTTCTTTTTCAATCAGTGAAATTGTTGAATGACTACAAAATCATGAAATGGTATTTCTCTCTTCTAGAAAAGTGTGTATCCTTCATATGAATAAATGAGTTTTCATCTTTGTATTAAAAATAATAATCAATATCCAGAGATGAAATTAACTTCATCATTTTAACAAAGGATCGAATTCTATTGTTTCCAAAACAAATTGAAAAAAAAAGACAATTTAGATGGCGTCTTCAAGCCATAAAACTCTTTTGGAATTGACTTTACAACTCTTAGTATGTTGATATTAAAATCAAATGTAAGAAACTACTGGATTAGGTTTTGTCTAAGTAAAAAGTCCTTCACATATACAACTATCTAATTTTTTTCTAAATCACCAAATTTATAAAGTTTCCCCTCTACTTACACTCCTCAAAAATATTGTCTTTCAAGAAAAAAAAAATTTAGAAATCACTACATCATTATATTTGTGAAATCTTTTTTTTATAAATTAATACAATCAGTAAAAGCACAAAACCTAAGTAAGTTGGCCATAGGTTTTCAATATTTAAATTAAAATAAAGTTTCTACAATTCCATTGGATGAATGCTTGAAAAGACATTTGGACAAAACATTGGCAAGAAAATCATTGAGAATAGGAATGTTGGAGCACGTAAGAATTACCAAAGACCCCCCTACAATTGAAAAAACAACATAATGTCAATCTAATGATGCATCTTTTACTACAGGAAGAATAATGTTTGTCCTAGGACAAATATGAATGAAGAGTTCGTTGGAGATTAGCTATATCACAAAAGTGTAGGTAGCTAATGCTTCCCTTGGAGTCAAACCATTTTTTAAAGGTAGAATCAATGAGGTATATGTTGTCATGTTAATGTGTTGCACATAAATCCTACTCTTGAAATCATCTAGAAAAACTCAATATATTGTTTCAACCGAAACATGGACAAACAAACTTTGCCCTGGAGCTCTTCGGTTTCAAAATCAACTTCTCTGTGAGCCTCTTTGCAAGGCAAATTCTTTTTTCCAACTTCTTGATCTCCATGGGAATGATCAGTAGTGATTCTACTTCTCTTCCTCATTTCTACAGGCGTTCAATGTTGTTTTCTGTATGTACCAAGTATTGAGTGGGTCACGTAGAATTTGTAGTTCCAGATTTAAGTTCAAAAACTAATGTTCATTGCATGTATGCCGCTACTGCATGGACCATGGAAATCCTACAGGATTTTATGTAATGTACTCGCAACAATTGAAAATGGTCTTTCCACTGCAAATAATATATCAACAGAGGATGACTGATAATGTTTAATAATTTCAATTTAAACAGAGGAATGCGTTGCGTTACATGCTCAAGACAGGGCGTTCCTACTTATCTTCACCGTCTTAATCTCTAGTTATCCTAAACCGCAAACTATAATGCCTATATGTATTGCATTTCAGTCCCCTAACTTAAAACAAAATTGTCCAAGCAATTGAATGACCGCTAGATTTTTAGAACATCGTCATCTCTGTGATTACTACACCACCTATGAACTAAAATAGCATTACCTATGAACTAAAATAGCAACATGCTAGTTTTCACTTTCAAAAATTATATCTAATTGTTAGCATTCCAAAAATTATGCAACTTCTTGCATTCACTGCAAATTTCTTTCTTCTTTCACTGCAAATTTCTTTCTTCTTTCACTGCAAATTCATCCACTGCACCAATTTCAATTCACCTGGTAAAGGGTAGCTGCTTGGACCTGTTACATTGGATGGAATAATTCCAATAACAGTACCACTGTAGAGGGACACCTAACCCAGTCCAATCCAACTCTTCCGCCAGCAAGTTCACCAGCATAATCGAATTGGACTCCTACTCATCTCTTGCCAATTCAGAAGCCAAATTCGAAATAAAGTCGACACGGCTACAAATTCCAGCACCGAATGGTTTCAATTCCTTTCCTTTTACCAGGATGATGCCAGGACAACAAGTGGCTAATCACAAGTGTCTGTATACCAAATACAAATGCGTAATTTTCTTCAGTGTCTTTCCACAAAAATCTCAGTATAATCTTGCATATGATCCTCACTGGCTGAAAATTTTAGAAACCATATTTGACAATTTTAGAAATCATATCTTAGAATGCCACTAAGCGCATAACGTATGTTGCCACTACATTTGATATAAAAAATTCTTTGGAACAATGGACACCAACTCCTGTTGCTATTAAAACTTGTCGAAGTCTCATTGGACAGTAAATTTCTAAACCATAACTTTCTACATATTCAAACGTTCAAACCATTGCTATATCCTCAATCCATCTACAATCCATCTCTTGGAGACAACAAACAGATAGAATGCAGGCAATGCAGGCAATGAAATTGTACTCTTTAACATCAGCTCATGTGAGTAAACTGCACGACAGCCTATACAAGCGTATACAAGCTCCTCGAATCCCAAAACTGATTAGAGAAACGCGCACGTATCCTTATTCTCCTGCTGCTAGTCCTTCTAGTTTCCTACTATTGCACTACGTTCACAACATGCTTGTGGCGAGAAACCCAATCCCCACACTCAACACCAATTTATAATACCTGATTGAAAGTTGCATAATACCAAGTCTCCCAAACGGTTTCAAACTCCCGTATCGTCCAGGGCTTTCATTTTTGCTGACGCTCCCACCAGTCCAGAAACTTGAGGTTGGCATCCATGCAATTGAACTTGTAGAGACCTAATCCCAAATTCGCACCTTCTTCGGCCACAGCCCAGCTCATGGCGGCACCGCCGAGAAAGGCGCCCAACGCTCCTGGAAGATTCTTCGAGTACCGGAATGTTATCCCTGCCGTTGCAAGACCTCCAACAACGGCGCCAACATTTGCGATGGTCGCTCCCTGTCTCACCTGCATTCGGATACACATGGCTTCAATGCTAAGAGAGAAACACCTAATCTTCCACGCCCTAAAACCTTGCCAGATGAGTGCATACTGATTTTGAGTACATACAAAACCTTAACATCAGAACCTCAGTTTTAGGTCATTTACAAACAAAAATTTGACTCTTATAACTTAACACTGTTGCATATGCTTATCCACATACGGTATACTTTGATGCCTTGCAATCCCCTGACATTTGCCGACGAGAATCGATACAAAATTAGTCAGTCTACTAATAGTAACTATACTCGGCGATTCAAGTGTCGCTTTCCAGACAAAAGCGACCGTGAACATATCACCCGAACTGCAAGGTAAAGAATAAATCTAAATTCAAGAAATGAGATATGACAATGTAAATCGGCTCAATATCAGAATAAAATTCAAAATTATATAGTGAATTCCACACGGGCAAGGAATGGCACACTCGGGCCCCTTCAACAGGTGAAGAGAGTGGAAGGAGTTGCAACTTCGCACAATCGAGAGAAAGCGGGAGATTAAGAGCCCTAGAAAAACGTGGCACACACTCACACGATCGTCTTGCAAGAGGGGGGACAACAATCCAACAAATCAAAAACCCTAAAGCTTTTGGTGCTAATTGTGGAAGTGAAACTCAACGAACTGGCGCTCACTATGGGGAAACTTCTCAGCATTATCAGAAATACTAAACGCCAATATAACGATTCAAGAGAGACATACCAGTTGGAGCTGTGGACCGTAGACAGGGTCGGACTTGATGAACTCCTGCACATCCGCCTCGCTCCAGGGCGGCAACGGCGCGTCCCGTCGCTCAGAGATGCTGGCGAATTTGTAGAAGGGCGCAAAAGCCTCCCGCCATGCGGCCTTGTCTATCGCCCACCAGGGTTTGTAGCCGTCACCTGCCATCTCCACAAAACCCAAGAAATTCCACTCGCTTCCGCGCTCAACCTCAAGGACGACCTCACTCTCTCACAGAGCAAAATTAGCTCCGATCCACTTGACAAAAACAGGACACTGTAGCGATCCTCGTACAGGGAATTTCAACAAGGTCGATCCAATTCTCCGCCGAAAGCAACTGCTACAATTCGAAATTGTTGTCGCTAACAAGGGTCTGTTTGTTTTGTGTCCAGCGGAGAATTGTTGCCTTGGTGTCTGGCATGCGGGGACTGGAATTGGAAAAGGAAAGGCTTATTAGGGTTGGCTGAGGAGCAACAGAAGACAATTTTGTTCAGTGTAGGGGTTCCCAGGGATGTAGGGGTTCCCAGGGATGTAAAAGGGACCCTCTGCCTCATTGGTGAACAATGTTATGAGTCTTAATCCTCAAAGGACGAGCTGGTCACCATGAAAATCACCTACTTTGGTATTGTGTGAATTGTTGGCTTAAAAAATAAGTATAAACATTCATTGGAAGACAAAATACTGTAGAAGACCTTCCTTTTGCATACAAAATTTGGAGGATGAATAGTTGCACTTCTATTCTGCATGGAGAAATTGGCTTTGTCATTCATCAACCGGAAAACGTCCTCATCGTTGTTTACGGGTTAGGAAATGGGCTACAATTTTATCAAGGGATAAAATGGTGGCTATGGTAGTCATAACACCATAGGATTTCAACCAACAGTCTTTGAAATTACAGTACTAGTAGGTAGAGCACCATTAGACTAAGGTAAGTGTAAGACCAAAAGACTACATCATAAGTACATGATTGTACAATAAGTCTAATAGTTTGCCCTATGGTATATAGAAAGCCACCTATGTAGTATATTAACAACTTTTTGATAGATGAAAGGGACACATTTGAACATAACTCTCAATATTTCTCTTAAGTAAGTGGATGGGTTCAAGCAAGTTTATGTTGTCATAAAAGATTTGTCTGTAAATTCCAATATACATCAAACTACCTGCAAAATACTATCTATTAGATAGGTAGGAGGATCCATTGTCAATTCTATCTAATCATCATGCAACACATATAATATGAATTTGTATTTGGGAAGGAAAGTACAACAATTTGTCCCTAAAAGAGGTCATTAGGAGAAGTCATTGAATAAGTGTCATTACTTGAATCCACCATTTGGAGTACTCATTGTACTATAGATCTCAATTAAATTTAGAGGAGCCCAAATATTGAAGAAAACATGTTCATTCAAAAAATGAAGACACCTAATTTCTCTCACACTCACACAAAGAATTGACTCCTTGCTTTAAGCCTATATTTACAAACTTCTACTAGTATTGGGGAGACCAGTTACGTTGGCTTAGAATGTTATGTTCTAATTTGGATAATTAATCATTTTTGGTAGACTATGAACACAGGGCTATAAAAGAGAAGAACAACATGGAAGAAGGAAGTTGGATGAAAGACAATGGTTCCACCAAATGGTGTCCAAAAGAGAAGGTTTCATCTACCACTAGCACAAGGAGGCAACCACCTAGAGCTCCAGCCCCAATGCTTGCACACACCCAAACCGTGGAAGAGCTTCAAGAGCGTTTGAGGATTCTTTCCAAGTGCCATCCAAATTGTAAAGCTTGTGAACCAGTTGAATATCCAACTTTCGATTGGCAAGTTGAAGATCCTGAGTACATGGCCAAGGGGAAGGCAAATGTGGAAAAGGAGAGACAGGCATTGATTGATCGCAACATCTCAGGAAGCTACAATGAATCAAATTCAGATGAAGATGAAAGAACTCAAATGCATTACTCTACATGTTCATCAATGGATTCACAGAATGTTGAAATGAATACGACGGAAGGGTCTACAAATACAATGGAAGGGTCTACAAATACAATGGAAGGGTCTACAAATACAATGGAAGGGTCTACAAATACGACGGAAGGGTCTACAATTGAGCACTTAAGCCATTCAGAGTAGTTTTTTTTATTCAATTATCACAAATGCTTTGGGATGCTTTGGGATTTTATTGGCAATTTGGAAAAGCAGATACTAGAATACTTTGTTGTACACCTTTTGAATATCATCTAAATTGATAATGATATTTTACGGTCTAACTTAGTAGACTTTTAAAAACCATGTCCCAATTATGATTTACGTGGTTTGTACATCTTGAATGGAGTACCTATTTTCAATATTTTGTATAGCATGTTTGTAAATGGTTGGGTGGTTGCTAGACAAAGAAAATGTCTATCTTAGTTACAATAATTATAGTAGATTCACATAATGACACATGTTCAATGACTTCCTCTATTGATAGTTTATTATGCCTTTTCTTCACCATTCATAATCTTATTCTAAGTGTTTCAAAGTGTTGACAGTAGGCAGAGTTGATAAAAAGTGGTCTTAATGTTGTGTGAAGATGGAAATTTTAAATGTGAAGCGCTCATGGCAAGAATGCATTGGAATTTGCATTTGGGTGCAAAGCTCTCGGCTACTTGAGTTAGGGAAGCTCACGTCATCTCAAACAAAGGTTACATTTGTGAAGTTAGGGTTGGTTTAATATGAGTTCAGTCGTTACTACAGTAGTTTGTTTCGTTGTTGTGTGAGTCTGTAAATCAAGCTGTGCAAGCTGTTTGCTGTAACAGATTGTTGGGTTGCAAAGGGAGTGGCCACGGAGCACGGTCACGGAGCACCAGGAGAATGGGACTTGGAAGCTGATTGAGATACCGGAATCCGAAGCGAATTAGGGTTTGATGCAGTTCATTTTCTGTTCAATCACTTCTGTATTCATTGTGCGAGACGTCGAACGAAGTTACGCGGGTTATTTTTGCCGCAGATTGTTGCTGCAATGTGAGCTTGGTGGTGGCGGTGGCGAGCACCAGGATATTGGGACTTGGGAGCGCTCGAGATGGAGAGGCCCTACTCCTGAACACTTACCGATATTCTGAACGGATTAGGGTTAGGCGTGATTCACTTTGTATTCAGTTTTAGTTCAAACACTACTGTTTTACATTGTGCGAGACGTCGAACGAAGTTTTGCGGGAGTTTGTTGCCGCAGATTGTTGCTTCAATGTGAGCTTGCTGGTGGCCATGGCGTCACTCCTCCGATCTGTGCTCCCGCTCCTCCTGTGTTTCACGGCAGCCCTGCTGCTCTGGCACCACATCCTGATGCAACCCTCCTGCGGTGCTTTCCCCCCTGCTTCTCCCACATCCCTGCGCGTAATGGTGGTGGCCGATCTTCACTTGGCAGGGCCTCACACAATCTGGGTGGACCGCGTGCGCCGCGAGTCTTTCATGCGCTCCGTGTTCCGCACCGCATTCCGTCAATTGAGCCCCGACGCTCTCATCGTGCTTGGCGACGTCTCCGATGCGGGCCGCAAGTCGAGCGACGCGCAGTGGAACGCTGTAGTGACTCGATTCTGGGACCTTGTGCGCCCGTTCTCGCAAGCATCCATCCCCATTCTAATCGTTGTCGGAAATCACGATGTGGGTGACCATCACGACCCCGGATTCTCCACCCGCCTGCCTCGCTTCGCGGCGTCTTTCCCCGGCTTGGACGAAACCTGCGGCACCCGCTTCACGTGGAATGGGATACAGTTCGTCTCTCTCAATGCAATGGCGCTTGAGAACGATGGCTGCTCAGGTTGCACGGAACAGGTCGAATTAGGGTTTCCTGTGCTGCTGTTGCATCTGCCGTTGTACCGTGTAGACGAGAGCGCATGTAGCGTCATCGATGTCCCGCGCTGTGCACCGTGGCATGATCTTGAAGGGCCTTGTTTGCGACTGGGCTCCGGGGTTCCGTCGGCGCGAGAGGAGCCTTATCGAGTTGGCCAGGACGTGGTATCCGCGAGAAACTCCGCGCGCGTTCTGGAGTCGTTTCGACCGCGATTGGTGTTGAATGGACACACACATCGCTGGTGCGACCGCGTGCACTGGGATGGCACGCGAGAGGTGACTGTGCCGTCTTTGAGCTGGCGCAACCGGGATGATCCTGGGTTTGGGTTTCTCACATTGGAGAAAAACGCTTCCGCCTTTGCGCTGCAACGGTGCTTGCTGGCCCGTGAATCGACTGTGATCGTGGTCTACGTTCTTTGGGGTTGCAATGTTGTCTCCTGGATGGTGGTGGGCTTGTTCGTCGCGGTTAATCGGTTTCGATCCAAGTCTGTGAAGCCGGAATAACAAGACATTGAAGGAAATCCATTCCTTGAAAAGATGACCATCTGTGAAGTCGGAATAATAAGACATTGAAGGAAATCCATTCCTTGAAAAGATGGCCAAATAGGAATCAAGCTTTTATTTGCCTGGATGGAAAAAGTAGGTTTGGCCAGAGATGTTTGGGATACAGGCTCTGAGGGCGAACCATCATGGTTCGTTCCCTGCTGATCGACGTTGCAGAGTTCCCAGCGTGTAGTCAAATTCGACCAAGACATCTCTGCCTTGCCAGGCTTTTCCACGCACATTGCGGTAACACTACGTCTGGGTGATTGACTCCATTGACGCGGACTGGAGATAAGGCAGAGAGCTGAGGAGGTCACGAGCGCGTCTATTCCTACAGAATTTTAGGACCACTACATGTTTCTCAGTGCGCGCATTGCAAAATGCAAATACTGCACATATAAAATTGAATCGAAATGGAAGTGGTGGTGGTTTAGGTTTTAGGGTTTGCTGAAATGGAAGAGGCTGGAAATGAGCGAGTTTTGCGCATCATTGATAAGGCAAGAACTCTGGTTGCAGTTTTGTGGACCACTCTCTATTCCACGAAGTATGCTACGAAGCATTGTGCGAAACCCCTAAGGGTGCCATGGAGGAAAATTCGTTGAAGAGCTTACTATTGAGTCCTGATTGAGTCTTGATTTTATACTTGACTGTAGTGGAGTATTTTCGAATCATCTTCAACTGTTGATTCATCCCATCTCGCCGAGCAGGGATTTCTAATCAAAACTTGTTTAGGAAAGTAGTTCCTGAAGATTTACCACGAAGCTGGATCAATTGCAGGAGTTATTGCTCAGGAATATATTTGACGTCAACTCCGATGAGGTCAGTCTTGTGGCAGCTGCAGATCCAATGAGTTCCGCAAAGTCTAGGATATCGATGGACTTGTGGACTTTCTGCGCCTCAAGTGAAAGCTGGATTAGGTTATTTGTAGGCGCCTTTCCTCTGAAGCCGCTACCTGCTACACAAAGTCAGCTGTGGACCTGCTTTTAATGGGATTTTCCTCATCAATTTCTCTTCCACCTACAGCACGTCCTGTCTCTCCAGCGCATGAACGTACAACTACTGGTCAGTTCTCATCTACCATGAGTGATCGCTAAGCAGATTATTTTGTAAGTAATCGGTGGCCCCCTCTTACTCGCCCTTACTTTGATACGTGTCGATTGCTAGTACTGCGAAAATAAATATTGAAAATAAATATTACTAGGCCCCGTTTCTTTGACCAAAAGTTTGTTGACTAATTTCACTTCGAGGTTGCTGTATATATAAATGTCGAGCTTGATTGCTCTCAGTGTGTATCCTTTGACCAGCCACATTGCATCGAACATATACTCCTGCAATTGATCCAGCTTCGTGGTAAAGCTTGAGCTCTTGCAATTGAGATTGAGATCCACACTTGGGTCAATTTTGAGTAAGATTTTGCATGGCTGTGGTGTTCTCTATGATCAATTTTTGCCAGTATCGTAAACTTCTGTTGTGCTGTCACTCAAATCACCGTGAAATACTCTGATCGATGTACGCATTGATATGTGCGCAGGTATGAAGATGGTAATGGCAATGAGAGGAGTCAAGCTCCTGAATCTTATCCTAGTGGCTTCACTACTCGGGCATTTCACGGTCGAGAGTGCGAATTGCACCGTTGGAGACAGGAATGCTCTCCTGCAGTTCAAATCAGGTAACCCAAATTCCTTCTCATGAGGCAATCAACTAAGGTAGAAGATACTATTTAGCGTCACTAAGCATGTTAATCAATTTGGGTACTAGAGCCAAACTCCCTTGAGATCAAAATTCTATCACTATGTATGAATTTTTTTCTGCAATTATTCAAATTGGGAGGTTGCAGACCACTACAGGTGACAGTAGACAAGTGGTCATAGACATTTGGCCAAGTTGCGCCTAATCCATTTCTTAATTATTCCAACCAAATGTATGAATAGATTAGTTGCTATTGATGTAAGGGATCAGTATAGTAGAGAGTTTCCTGCCTGTTTTAGTATCCTCGCACCTGTACGGCCGAGCATTCAATCCGAATGCTTGTGAATCACAAGTGAGCTTATATTCTATGCATGGCGAATGTCGTGAGCAGGATTGGCAGATCCTTATGGTGTGTTGTCGGACTGGGACACGAATCCGAACTGCTGCACATGGTTGCAAACCAGGCAATACCGAATGACGACATGCAACAGCGCCGGGCGTGTCACGTCGCTGACGATGGGCTCAGCTCTGGAGTACAAGCCGGGGCCCGTGTACTTCAAAGTGAGCGGTGGGGAGTATGGCCCCTCCCTCAGCGCGCTCACGTTCCTTGAGAAGCTGGACCTGCAGACGATCTACTCCGGCGGCGCCATCATCCCCTCCGGCTGGGCCGCCTTGACGCGTTTGAGCAATGTCACCTTGGACGTGCTGGTGGCAGGCCCATTGCCACGGCCGTTGGTGAAGGCGTGGCCTCTGAAGTACCTGGTGCTCACCAACAATGACCTCAACGGCACCCTTCCCGTGGAGCTCTGCAAGTCCACCCTGCTTACGTTGAAGGTGAGCGGCAACAGCTTCACGGGCCAAATCCCCAGCTGCTTGAGCCGCTTCCCGGCTTCCTCGTTCAACGATTCGTCCACTGGTCCCTCTGGCAACGAGGGGCTGTGTGGAGCTCCCCTTCCCGCTTGCAGCTCCTGAGATAGGAACACCAGAGCATCGTCCCTGGTATTAGATTGGTCACATTTTTATGTGTTCTTGTTAGTGACTGAAAGAAGTATTCCATCGCACTGAAAAGTGCCATACTTGGATACTGTATGAAAATGTTTTGAGAGGTTCAAAGTTTTATTAGTATTTACTATCTGGAATCGATACTTCAAAAGATGCTTCAACAGATGCTTAGGAGCTTCTCTTCCCTTTCGTAGCTCCTCAGGTAGGAACACCTGAGCTTAGTTCCTCTTATTAGATTGGTCAATTTTTGTATGTTCGTAATATATTTGGGCCTCTGATCAATTCTTGAAGCTTCAAAGTCCCGGTCTTCACTCTGCATGCTCCTATTTTTGCAATTACATAAGAATGAAATTTATTATAATTTAATTTTTAAAGATGTACCATATGTATGGTATATAATTTTATAAAATCTAGAAACTGAAATGGTAAATTATTATACACAATTTTATAATAACACATTTAGTATTATAAACCTTTATATGCTATGTCTTCTATTATTTATATTAATTTCAGTTGTGAAATTTTCTTTGTGAAAATTTGAAATTATTCTGAATCTTTGAATAAAAAGTGAATAAAATTTAATTTGATTGCATAATATGCTTCAAAAATGTGAAAATTTCTCATTAGGTGTATAATATAGTGCAAACATCTTGGTCCAATCAATTTACAATTATTCTAAATTTGAAAATCTATGGTTATTTGTCCTAAGTTCAATTTGCAATACAATCCTAGTGTGTCCTGTGTTGTTGTTAAAAGAAAATTAAATGACTTGTCTAAAAAAAAATGAAACAAAAACAAAAATGGCCTAACTTAATGGATGAATTGGAATTTTAGGAATTAGTAAGTTCTAGTTCATTAGTTGGTCTCAGATTAAAAAAATACATTTTTAAAGCTAAAATTGAAATAAAGATAAAGGATTAGAAGTTGTCAAAATATTTTACTGCATGATTTATGGATTTGCCATTTTTCATTTAGTAAAGTAAAAAATATAACAAGGAAATATTGAACATAATAATTATGGAAATGGATTCAAGCAACTCTTCTAAAATTTGGATGTAAATTTTTTTTTTCTATAGTAGAGGCCTTTTTGAAATCATCCAAGGGACACAAAAGTGTTTTGAAGCATTTTAAGGTTAGAGCATCTCCATCAAACCATTAAAGGTGGTCACAACTTCTTAAAATGGCGTGGAAGAGTTCCTCCCAACCTTCCAATTTGGACAACTCTTAGTTCTAGATTCCAAATCCAAATTGCAAGCTCATTTTTGAGATTAACTTTTTTTATAGATCATTGTGGATTATTTACTTTCTAAAATGCAACAAGTATTGAGCAAGTTATGACCCTCCAAAGGTACAAGTCCCCTATAAGTGGTACAATTCTCCAAGATTCTAAGGTCCCCCTTTGATTGCTTGTAACTTCTAGCTCCTCGTTAAGCATTTGATAGCCTTAGCATTATGGAATTCTTGTATTGTTACCTTTTACAAATTATGTGACTTGCCCTTTTGGGATTATGGAATTCTTGTCTTGTTACCTTCTACAAATGATGTGACTTGTTTTTTTTGGACAAGAGGATCTTTCTAGAACCCCTACTCATGCATCCCACATCTTGATCTATTGTTGGGACATTGCCAACTTTGACAGCCAAACTTTTGATTTACAACTCAAATCCTTGAGTTTTTTATACCTATTTGCATGCTCTCACTAGCTTTCTAAGAATGTTTGTCACCCTATCCAATTCACCCCAAATAGAATGCTACGGTACCTTTTGTGTTTTAGACTCCTCATTTCTCTCAATTAGTATTTCTTAAGCCCTGAGTGCCCCATGTGTATTTACGAGTTTCTGGCCATGCAAATCCCCATTCTGATCAAAAAGCTTCCGCTTGTGCTAAATCGGATTCAAAAAGTTCCACCATTGAATATCAAAAAGGGATTGGCTCTAGAGGCTCTCTAAAATTTTGGCAAGGATTGACCACTAGAGTCAAAAGATTATAATGATCAAAGTTGCATTTACCACTGTTGAATGAGATAATTTCGGTACTATTTTGTACTTTGGCATGCCACCTAAGCTGGAAGAAAAGGGGTTTGATTCCCAAATTGTGGTAGGAGGTGGGATAAAAGTGCAACTCTCGGTATGCCAAAAATCAATTGCACCTGATAAAAACCTTGTGGTCTATGCGGCATTGAAATTTGGCCCTCTGCACACCTCAAGATTGTTGTAGACTAGGAATAGGGTATGGGACAGCTAGCAGGTTGGACAATGTTTGGTAGTACAAACGTTGCGCTAGGGCCACTTTAGAACTCCTATTTGCAGAATAGCAACTTCTCAAGTCATTTGAAGTCCCAAAGTCAATTGAAGCCCCGAAGTTAGAATTCATGTTGTGGGCACAAAATAGGGACACTCCCAAGCCTAAGTAATGCAGGGTACAAAGAAGCATCTATGTTTCATTTATTCCTACAAAACTTAAAATAAAATAAAAAATCCAATGGATTCAGTTGCCATATACACTTTTGTTTCACTTGTCTCAAATATTTAGGTATTCTAGTCTTTGATAAATGTGTTGTTGGGCTCCAAATTTTGTGTATGGTTCCAGTATGTATGCATTTGCTGATTTGCATAGAGTAATTTTGATAAATACAAAATGTATCCAATTTTTGAAAAAATAGAATAAGAAAAGCGAGGTATTAAAAAGAAGAGGTCTAGCTGGTACCACTAAGAAATTAGTTGGATCCAACTAATGTTTTAATGGTACCAACTAGACCTCCTCTTTTTGGTACCCTGAATTAAAGAAATAAAAAATGAAAATGAAAATGGAAATGGAAATTATGGAAGTGGTTCTGTGTTGGTAGCCCTAAACTGTTTTGGGAGATTTATTAAGTTGATTGTATGGGAGTCTTATATGTTCAAATATATTTCTTAGTGAATTTCCTCCCAAATTTTGTAAAGTAAACCAATACTCTAGAAATATTGTTTTGTATGATGTATAAAATTTGATATGGTAATCCACATTTTATTTTGCTTGAATTTTTAGGGCTTGAGTTTGGGAGAAATGGCTGACATACCTTCATGCAATTTGTTAGAAACAATTCACAACAAGTGGCTTCAAATGTCTGGAAATCAAGGAAATAATTTGTTTGATGCCACTTGTGATGACAGTATTTATGCATGGCTGCAAATGACAAACTATCGTGCATATTTAAGAGGGCATACGTGCGGATCTAGTCCATCAAAAGGAAAATTAAAGTTGAGAGCTACAAGACGAAGTGGAGATCCAAAGAAAATAGCAGAAGCGCTAAATACCCTACCTGGAGCGGAAGGTATTGGAAGTCAAATTCCGCATTTGGAAGGAGAGGAAATTTTTGGAAGCACAAACATGAAGTTAGATGTACCCATTGGTGATGTAAGAGACTCCCATCGACTAGACAAAGTTAATTTTCTCAATCACGTGTTTGAATGAGGTCAAATTTGGCTTTGCTGGGGTTGTCAGAGGATAAAAATAAAGAGGCTACGACCCCCACTTTCCAACATGTCACAGTTGCATTTGAAAGTGACTTCGACACGTTGAAGTGG
This sequence comes from Antitrichia curtipendula, assembly GCA_951230915.1. Classification (NCBI taxonomy): domain Eukaryota; kingdom Viridiplantae; phylum Streptophyta; class Bryopsida; order Hypnales; family Leucodontaceae; genus Antitrichia; species Antitrichia curtipendula. Next base: position 19,953,876 of record OX579642.1, read on the forward strand.
CATATTGCAAGAATCAACCACAAATTTGGCGCAAAATGTCAAGCTCAACAATAGGGCTCGAATATTAAGTGTACCACAAAAATAGCAAAGGGACGGGTGGGAACTCTAGTTCCCACCTACCGCAGGAGAAAGGATGATTATGGAAGTAAGCGAGAGGTGGTGGCGGACTTCTGGTATTGTTAGGATGACATTGAACGATGTGTAAAAAACACAAAGCGCAAGTGGGTCATTGATTGGCTTGAGGTGCCAGAGCTTTGGCCGGTTTTGACAAGGACTAATATGAGTTGGGACGAGACTTTGCTCTTGCAGCATGTAGGCTTCCACCTCCAAGAGCAACCTCCATTATCACCACGTCGACTCTTCAAAATATCAAAAGTATTCAAGAGTGTTGTCTACGATCAATCACACTACAACAAAATGGATGTTTTATGACTGCAAAATATGACTGCAGTTAGTCGTAAAATCTCAAAATATGACTTCCGCAGAAATCACTGTAGATGACGTGCGATATGACTAGGTCTAGTCATTACCGACTAGTCATATTTTTAACGAGTCATATTTGTAGTCATCTAGATTGAGAGTATAATACGCCATATTTTGCCAACGTGGCATATATGTTGACTACCCTTGAAGTTTTGACTTTCTCTTGAGCTGCCCGAGCAAAGAAAAAAAATCCTACGTGGCATATGACTCTATGTAGTCATATTTTTGGCTGACGTGGAACATGACTACAATGAGTTATATTTGGGTTGACATGGCATATGACTCTATGTAGTCATATTTTTGGCTGACGTGGAATATGACTACAATGAGTCATATTTGGGTTGACATGGCATATGACTTTGTACAGTCATATTTTTGATTGATGTAGAATATAACTTTTATGAGTCATATTTTCTATTGATGTGATAAATGACTCTTGTGAGTCATATTTTTGGTTGATGTGGAATATGACTTTTGAGAGTCATATTTTCTATTGATGTGGAATCTAACCCTCATGAGTCATTTTAAAAAAATGTAAAATATGACTGTTGTGAGTCATATTTTTGGTTAATGTGAGAATTTCTATGGTGTGTTACTAATAATTTAATGATTGAATGTAGTTATATTTAAAAAATATAGAGTTACATTTTGGTATGATTATGAGTATTATGTGACAATAGCCAATCATATTTTGGCCAAGATATATTGTGAAATATGACTCAAGCAAATGAAATTCCATATTAGTGAGAGTTGCATTATTTAGATTTGTGTGTAGTTTGTAATTGGAATGACCTAGGTTTATAAAATAGCTTATGTCATGAATTACAATCATATTTTTCATACATTCAAAATGAACATGACGCATTGCAATCATGCACCAACATGGTTTAGCAACTAAACAAAAGACTCTATCAAATTAAAAACAAGTATATACAATTTTTGAGATGCACAAGAGATACTTACACTAAAAAAAAATACAAGAAAGAATGTGACTCTTTTTAGTGACATTTAGTAGTCATTAATACAAAATATATCATAATGACATTCTATAAATGTATATTCCCATACACTTATAGGACCTATATTCCTTACAAAAATGTGAAGATGTTGCTTTTCGAATGTTGTAAGTAGCCTCCAATAACTTTATTCCAGCTTCTGGTGCCTACATATACAATCAACAAGGTTAATTTTTAGTGAATAAACAATATAGATCAACCTTCAAAGATTTAAAAAAAAATCATAGCTAGTTAACCACTATATCTTTAAAAATTCAAAATAATAAAGAGGAAAGAATAACACCATAACTACTATATCTTTAGAAATTACAAGTAAGTAACAAGAAATAATGACATCATAACCATTATTTATCTAGAAATTTCAAATAGACAAGAAAAAAGAATAATAATAGTGATAGAAGAAACAAGAAGCAAAAGATAACAAGTGCTAAAAGGTAAGATGCAACAAGATGCAACAAGAAGTAAGAAGAAGCTAGAATTAAGATGTAACAAGAAACAACAAGAAGCACAAATTAAGATGCAACAAAATGCAACAAATAACAAGAAAAAGCAAAAAATAAGATGCAATAAGAAGCAAAAAGCAGCAAGAGCAAACAAAGAGTATAAACTAAGAAACAACAAGAAACATGAACAAAGAGGCAACAAGAAACAAAAATTAAGAAACAAGAACTAAAAAACAAAAAGAAGCAAAAGCTAAAAGGTAGCAAAAAACAAGAACTTCAAGGCAATAAGAAGCATGAACTAATAAGCAACAAGAAGCAAGAATTAAGAAGTAAAAATAAGGAAGAATTAAAAAGTAGCAAGAAACAAGAACTAAAAGACAATAAAACTTAGGAGACAACAAGAAGCAAGAGCTAAAAGGTAGCAAGAAACAAGAACTAAGATTCTAAGAGGCACTATAACTTAAAAGACAACAACAAGCAAGAACTAAAGGTAGCAAGAAACAAGAACTAAGATTTTAAGAGGCAACAAAACTTAGAAGACAACAACAAGCAAGAGCTAAAAGGTAGCAAGAAACAAGAACTAAGATTCTAGGAGGCAACATAACTTAGGAGACAACAACAAGCAAGAGCTAAAATGTAGCAAGAAAGAAGAACTAAGATTCTAACAAGCAATAAAGCTTAAGAGACAACAAGAAGCAAGAGCTAAAAGGTAGCAAGAAACAAGAACTAAGAAGCAACAAAACTTAGGAGACAACAAAAAGTAAGAGCTAAAAGGTAGCAAGAAACAAGAACTAAGAAGCAACAAAACTTAGGAGACAACAACAAGCAAAGAAAAATAAAAAGAATCAAATGTTGCACTTTGAAGGGGAGGTACAAAAAACGACGGCTAGGGTTTCAAAACCCTAAATTGGTGGCGGTTAGGGTTTCAAAATCCTAATCATGTGACTTGTTTTAGTCATGCGCATGACTTGTTCTAGTCATGTGACTTGATATAGTCACACAACTAACCAAATATAACTATACTAAGCAACTAAGCTATTTCAATAATCAAATTTGACCCAAAGTGAATACATATTGACACTACAACTTCACAAAATGCTTAAAGGAAAACTGCAAGGCCTTAAACACCTACAATTATAGAAAAAAAAGTGTACAAAAAATGTGGGAGTGAAAGTATTTAATAGAGGTGCTATTGAAGTGCATCTTTGAAATAAAACAAGAGATTATCCTTTCATAGTCTAAGTATATCCTTGTAAGAACATCCAAACAACCATCTTTTAATTGCAATATAAGCATATACATGCCTACAGTGAGCCTCAATCTTCATATGAATAATTTTGTGAATCATATAGGGCCTACAGAGACCCTCTAAAATGCGGCTTATATGACATTGTTGTGAACCTTCCGAATAAATAAACAAATTTCAATATAGAACATGTGTGAGTGTTTTTACTATATCCTTGAGATAAAGCATGCACAATCATGTTCTTTATTGTTGAGCTAAGTCTTAAGTTGGATATTTAAGTATTATTTAATTGACATTCTAATCATTGAACAAATTTTTCCTAATGATAAACCATAAGTGGTTCACATCTTAATTAAAACTGACAAAAACTATAAAAATTAAAAGTTTGAGGTGGTTTTGGATGGTTTTGGCCAATCTAAGCCAAAGCTCTAGTCTTCCAAATCCAAGTTGAAAATTTCAAATTTTTGATAGCTTAAATTGTAGAATGTTGCATGCCTAATCAAAAATAGTTAAATCTTTAAAGTGGGATATTTTTGGCAAAAATTATGGATAGATATAGTTCTATATTTTATATTTTTTTCAAGACTTTATCTAACATTTTCTTCTAGCCTATAAGTCTAAATTAACTTTTGCTTTCAAGATTGCATTATAAATGTCACCTAAATGTAAGGTCCCTTTCTAGCTTGAATAAGATGAATTTTGATGTTTTTAATCTAAAATTAATGCTCTTGATTATCTGATTTCATTATAATCTATTTTTCTTATTTTTTTATTCATTTTTAAAAGTGTGTTATATTCTTGAAAACCTTTAAAAATTACCTAAACGATTTTGAATTTAGAGTTGGGTTTTAATAAATTCTTAAGTTTGAGTTAAACTTCTAATTTCTAATATAATTACGGTTTCTACCAAAAAAATAACAAAGTGCCAAATTCAAAGACATGCCTCAGAATCCATTTCCACCTCATCCCCATTTTTCAATATGCATATTATGGTTGTATCATAAGGCCTACCTTGATTCATTTTTGTTGCGTTTTTTGTATCTTTGTATACAACTTAATCCCTAAAGGTCAGAGATTATGTTTTCACCAAAATCGCTCCCAAACTGCTATTTCTAATACAAGTACCAAATTTTAGAAAAAAAAAATTTGGAAAAATGTAACCCTAGGATCTTGTATTAAACTAGTTTGAGAAGTTGTCAAAAAAAATTCAGAAATTTCTACCATGTAGATTGCAAGATAATAGTGTTTGAATTGACAAAAATCCAGACAGTTGCACTTCACAAGGTCACATTTGTATGAGTAAATGTCCAAAATGGTGGTACTTCTTTGGATTCATTCTTCAAGGCAAGTTGGCTACATGCTTGAAAGTTTTCAGATTATTTGGAATTGTAAAACATATAGGAAAAAAATAGTAAGTAGAAAGTGGTAGAGAATGTTCAAAACATTAAACTGTTACGAAATTAAATATGGAATTGAAAAATGAAAACATTGGGTGTAGAAATAAAATGGAATTGAAAAATGTTGAAATTAAAACTCTACACCCAATGCTTTTATTTTTTTTCAAATATATTGGAAATTCAGTTAAATAAAGGACTTCAAAGTTTATTTTAGAATAGAGATTCCATAACTACCCTCAAAATAAAACTCTTCAAAACTTTCATTTCATTAATCAAAATGGAATGATTAAAAGCTTTCCTTATATATATAAATCTAAAGAACCAATTTCATATTTTAATTTTTTTTTTGAGTGATTTTTAAAGAATTTTTTTCAACTCCCCGGGCTGCCTACTGCCCAATAAAAATGACATATCATGCAATAACTTTTTAACCACATATTCAATAGTTATGAAAATTGTTTGATCCTTTAGGGGTTAAATAACGACTTTTACAATAAGGTGTATAAATTCTATCCATGATCAAATTTTTTTTTCCAACATATTTCTTTCTACTTCTCGTCTACTCTCTCTTGACTTTTTCCAAAAAAATCATATATATTTTTATTTTTTCTCTTTTTTTGGATTATTTTAGAATTGCAATCTTTGATTTCAGTTACTACTAATTTAAATTTTTTAATTCTAGGAGTCAAACAATTGTAATGACATAATCCTCATAAGTGCTAAATATGTATCTATTGAAGACCTTAAAATTTCTTTTGGTCATCTATGTATATTACAATCAACAATATTTGTTTAATACAAAGTCAAAACTCTATAAAGGGGTCAACTTAGTCTCTAATTATGCCCAACAGCCCAAAGCTTTAAGTAGCAACTTGGAACTTCTACTTCTACTTCAAACTTTTAGACTTTGAATACAAATGGCATTCCTCACTTGCTCTTGCTTTATGAATACTCAAGGATGAATTTTTCTTACACTCTTTTTTCTCTCCTTAAATTAGATTTTATTCAAGCTTCAAGTATTTTTTCTAAACCCTACAATCTGTAATCTACATCACTAATTAATTGCATTAGATTTCACTTTGTATCAACCAATATAATTAGCTTTTAATTTGTATAAGCCACCATGTACAATCAATCAACATAATTAGTTAATCTGCTAGTGCAACTAATTTGTTAGTGTACAAACTAGATGTGGATTCATGTCCTCGTGGCTTAAATTATATGTTAAACAATATTCCTTCTCTCTCATTAAAGAAATCAACAATCTCTATATTTGAACCAATATTTGATAGGACTATCTTTGTCACCAAATATATATTTCAACTTGAAAAAAATTTGCCATAAAAAACAAAACATATTTAATATGCATTTTGAGATCCTTTTCCTATGCTTTCCAACAAAATGGGCTAGGAATGAATCCATCTATTGTCTCATGTTGTTAATTATTTCACTTTTCTCTACTTCTTTTGTAACCCCTATGAGAAATTTAAATTTATTAATTAAAATATAAACATATGCCACTCCAAATATTTGAACACAAATTCTATAATAGGCACAATATACAACAACAACAAATTTTTAATAGGCATGAAATAAAGTTATGCCTACACCCTAAGGAATGAGATCTACAACCAAAATACTAGGTCATCTTAGATTGACCCCCTTTTCCTTGGACTATCCAAAAAGTTAAAAAAATGACTCCCCCCTCAAATATGACTAAAGCAAAAATATGACTAGGTGCTCTCCAAATATGTTCCCTGTCCAAATTTTCCATCAGTTGCCCCAAAAGGAGATAAAATGACTATTAAAAAAATGTGACTGCAAAATATGACTCCCCCCAAAATATGACTACAAAATATAACTCAAGCAAAAATATGATTGATTGCTCTTCAAACATGTTCCTTGCTCAAAAAGAAAAAAAAAATGACTATGAAAAAAAATGTGACTACAAAATATGACTCTTCAAAAAATATAACTATAAAATATGACTCAAGCAAAAATCTGACTAGGTGCTCTTCAAACATGTTCCCCGCCCAAATTTTCCTTGGGCTACCAAAAACAAAAAAATGTCACTACCAAAAATATATGACTATAAAATATGACTGACACAAAAATATGACTATATAATATGACTAGACGTTCCCTAAGTATGTTCCCTATTGTTCCCTATAAAGTACTTAGTTGTTCCCAATGGACTTATACTATACGCCCATAAAGTACAAGGCCAAAATATGACTGGCAGTCATATTTACAGCCATATTTTTTTCCAAAATGTTGGCCTCCCAAAATATGACTGCGAGCAGTCGCCAGTCATCCCTAGTCATATTTTTGCAGTCATAAAATGCAGGTTTTGTTGTAGTGTCACCACCATCGAATCCAACTCAATATCCAACGGTTTGGAACAACAAATCCATTCATCGAATTGCAAATGCACCAACCATAGAACACATGAACAAATGGAAGAGGCAACATTCGCAGACAACATTTGCAAGCTTGACAAGGCTTTGAAACTTTATTTATGAAAGCTTTGTCAATAATATATGATTCATTGTTGCCTGACTCGTCAAGGTATCTAATGATCGTGACATAAGCATTAAATTTAGTTGTCTCAGTCTTTATTGTATTGAATTTGGTTCCAAGTGACTTGATTGATCTCTAAATGGCACCTAATTAAGAAGATCATGCATGAATAATCAATTCTAGTTTTATAACTAATACGTACTTCTATGCTCAAATCAAACATATATTAAAAGGTGATTACATATTGGATTTAGGGTTTAAACTAATATTAAATGGCACATATTTTATTACAATTATAGTTGAAATTCAAAGCTATTGGTCTATGGCATATAAAATCAGGTGTACAATACTTTACGCTTACCTCCTTCAATTTTCGTCCATGTAGTGATTTTTACTTCTTTCCCAAAATTTCCTAGCTTTTGTTGTGTTTCTATAATGGGATTTTGGCTTATATGCATCCAACTTTGACATAGATGGATTTCATCACTATTACTGTAGTTTTTTGGACTTTCTTGATGTACCTTCATGTACCATATTCACAATCTCACATATGTATACCTATTATTATTTTTAAATAAATAATAATTAGAATTGTATGATTATAAAATGAATTGCAAAATACTATGTAGAATAGGTATCAAATCGATAGTGCAATAAAAAATATTACAATGAGATAGAGCACAAGTTATTTGATACAAATAGCAATTGCAAAATCAAAAGAAAATATGCAACAATTCCACAATTTATATGCATTCTTTGCAAAACAATGTACAAAAAGTGTACAATGGAGTACAAAATGAAACAAATGAGTACTAGCCTTGGTTATAAGGTAGCATTGATAATTTGAATGACTATCTTTAGTTATTATTGACTAACCTGGGTTATAAGGTTGTATCTTTCTAGAATGAATCCTTGAAGGATGCCATAGACTGATTAGCCTTGGTTATAAGTTTGCATTGATAATTTTGAATGACTAGTTGACTACCTTTAGTTATGATTGACTAGCCTTGGTTACAAGGTTGTATCCTCCTAAACTCAACCTTTGAAAGATGCCACATACATTGTGATAATTTTGACTGACTACCCTTGGTTATAATGACATGTCCTTCTCCAGAAGTCATGGATGTTTATTGTCCAATAATTTTGAAGGAAGATATTGACATTTGTTGCCTGATGATTGTCATTAATTACCCTTGGTTATAAGGTTGTGTTTTTCTAGAGTCAACATGTGAAGGAGGTAGTAGATTTTTGTTGTTGTTAGATGATTTTGATTGACTACTCTTGGTTATAAGGTCGTGTCTTTCTAGAGTCAATCTTTGAAGGATACTACAAACGTTTTTTATGTGATGGATGATAGAGAATACTTTTATGTCTATATAGCACAAGTGCACACGTTTAACTTATCATTTTGGAATTTTGTGTGGAAAGGAGATATCTTGCACAAATTTTGACCTCTAGTGAGTGCTTTGGGATATTATTTAAGCAAATGATTCACAATGTACCAAAAATGATGAATTCCACAATGACTAATCCGTCCTTTACGGGTTAATCATAGATTTATGAAGAAAAATAGTATGGCAAAGCAGCCTTATATACATATGGCCAAGAAAGATTGACCCTCTCATTGCTTCATCTAAGAGTAAAAGTATAAAATCGCCCCCTATTTTGTTGGCCACGTATTTGTGTATTTGTTCACCTTTCCTAACTAATTTGATGCTCTGATTTTGTTCACCTTTCCTAACTAATTTGATGCTCTGATTGCAAATATGCGGAATTCAAAATTTCCAAATTTTGTCATGAGTTTCAAATAAAAAATTCCAATATTTTCTTGAAAGGTAAATTCTGGGGACAATGAGGGAGTCAATTCACCCTGACCCCTTACATACTAGCACTAAGGTAGTATGCTCTAAAAGCGCCCATCTATACCTTAAATTAGGTTGTTTGTTTTGTTTGATACGCCAAGATCTAACAAGCTCGGAGACGTTTGGCGCCACTCTTAGTACTATTCAAAAGCTCTTGACAAGGAGGGGTGCATAGACTTTGTTTTTTGGCGTTTGGACAAACGGTGTCAAAGTTATTGAATTTCAAAGTTTTTTATGATTGAAAAATTGGTTTAAATTCTTTTTTATTTTCATTGAATCGGCATGAAATGGGTCGAAACAGGTCAAAATGGTATGAAAATTATAGATTTTTTTAATTAAAAAATTGAATTAAATTATCTCTTATTTGAAAAAAAATTAAAAAATCCATAACTTTTATATTGCATTTCGAAATGCCATGAAACAAAGCCCTTGCACTCCTTTGTACATAAGGCCTTTTATTTGTAATAAGACACAAGCTCTCACTCTACTCTACAGTGTGAAAGCTATTAAATTTCTAAGGTTTTCTAAATTAAAAAATTAAAAAATTATTCTTATTTTTATTTTACCAAGAATGCATCCTTTCACACTACCTGTGAAAAATATTGAATTCCAAAGTTTTTATAAATTAAAAATTAAAAAACTATTTTACTTTAATTTTGGTTGTGGCAATGGTACAGGGCACTCTAGTCTTCATGAAATGGCTCCTATAAAAAGCTACTATGTGGACACGATTTGGTCCTTAAATGGACCTCTTTAGCTATTGATTGAATTGAAAAAAAATATTCTCTATTGCAAAAGTCAATCATTGGCCTTGATTTCCACAAATCCCTTTAGATGTTGCAAGTGGATGCATTTGGGAAGACCTAGGGTTACAAGCAGGTGTCTACAACAAATATCTTTGAAAATTCATAACTAATTCAAAAATGTGTCAAAAAATATGAAACCACTTGTGTTACATTTAGCATCTATTTTTCTTTCTTTGAAAAATGAATTAAAAATATTTTTGTTCATGAAAACCTATGAAAAAGACGGACCAACCCTTAAATGGTCACTTTTGGAGCATACTACCTTACATAAGATTATTACGCATGTTAGTGGATAAATTACCAGGACTTCTTTTTTCTAAGCGCCCCCAACATGCAAAGATAGCCTATTGGCTAAGTACCATTGCTGGATTGTGCTTTGAGAGTATAAGCTAGAATGTATGGAAAATTCCACTTCAATAAGGTAATTACACCTAAAATTGCATGCTTCCTAAATTCACACACTACAAATTTTTGCCTAAAATGCACTCCCACTATTCATGAGAGTCTATGATTGCTTTTATGAACACCTATTTTTAGCACTTTAAAAATTCATAGTTTAATCATATGGTGTCCAAAAAATGCATTTTAAGAAAATCTAGAATATCCTTCTCACTACCAACAAGACCCACCAAAAAGGTTTCAATATAATAAAGGGAACCATCTTGAATTGCTTATTTGTGAGATTTTAGGTGTAGTTACCTTATTCCAATTGCGTTTCTCTAGAGCTCCAAACTATACTCTTGGCAGTTATTAGGAACAAGGTGAATTCTAATAATTTTGAGAACTAGAAAACATGTGCCCTGTACACAAGGTTCTACTTTGTGCTTCACTAAACTTAAGGCTTTTCTACTAGTTGAGAAATGAAGGCAGAGTTGGCTAATGGTTCATGGCATGTGAGAACAGCCAGGGAGAATTAACCCCCTCATTGCCTCAACCAAGGATAATTTAAAAAAATTGCCCCCTATTTTATGCTGCATTTACTAATAATTCTTCATCTATCCTACCTAATTTGGGGCCTTTGATTGCAAATAAAAATTTGAAATTAGAAAATATTATTGTACGTTGCAAATAAAAAATTTCTAGTGTTGACTGTTGACCCCTATGGGGCAATGAGGGGGTCAATTCACCTTGGCCTATAAGAACTAATAGCTTCCAACAAATTGGGAGCTATTGGTAGTATTCAAAGTTCTGATTATTCTATATTTTTTTTTTACAATTCTTTACAATTGGAGTGCTAGTTAGATTGGCATAATCTCAATGCATAAGAATTTTGTTGTTGTGGCATGTTTTTATTGGTTAAGGAGAGACAAATTCAGATTGATAATGCTCAGCACTTGTCTTGTGCAAATATTCAATAGGGTGGGTATGAAGTAGAAATTTCATTGGTTTAGTAGTGAGAAAAATCTTTGATTACTACAAACTTGTATTAATCCCTAAAGTCCCAAACGACCCAAAGTCCCTACAAGGGACTCTTGGGATTTCAAGTAGGCTCATGTGATCTCAATTTTTGACAAGATTTTTCGATGTTTTCGAAGATAGAAAACCAGATTAATTTTATGGGAATATAATTTTTATTTCGATTGTTGTCTGGGAGCAAAAGATATGCCATTATGAGTCCAAAAAGCAATCCAAAGGGCAGTCCAAAAATAATCACAAAAAATTGAATATTTTTAATTTTTAATTTTTCTCTCAAATATTATATTTTTGTCTGAATCTAAATCTTTGATTCATTCTATTTGGACTAGTGATGAGAAAGTTATGAATAATCTTATTTTTTGGACAATCTAAACATCTTTTTGAAAAAATAACTTATAGAATTCATTTTTGAATGTAATTTTTATAATTTTTCCAAAAAAATTATTAGGCATGGTTAAATTTTCTTTCTACAACAATCTCACTGTTGGGATTATTGTGATTCAATTTCATCTTAGAGCTATTAACGGTTTAGTAATCTCTTCAATCTTGAACCTACTTCTACTTAACAATTTTTTAATAAGTGAAAATAAAAGGGGTTGGGGGTTGGGGTTGGAATTTTTTTTCCTAGATTCTCAACTCAATTCTTCAATATAAAAAAAATTAGAAAATCAAAATCAATAGTGAAAAAATTGAAGTTATGAAGATTCAAAGCCAAAAAACCTAGTCTACCACAAGGTGTAAAAAAACTTATTATCTTCACCTTAAATGCAAATATCTTGCAATCTACAAGGTCACAGTTCTAAATTTTTTTTTCTATGCATTTTAATTCTAGTGTAGTATAAGATCCTATGGTTAGATATGCAGAAAAAAAATATTAAATTTTTTTTTGCTCTTTGCAATAGAAATGATAGTTTTGAGTGTTTTTTGATGGAAAAGAGGCTTAGTTTGGGTCTTTAGGGGTTAACTTAATGAGTACAAATCCATCTCACATAATCTAAATGAAGGAGAATTTTTCCATTGTGTCATGTTTTGATTGGTTAAGCAATCAAAGAAGTCAAACAATCAACTCTCCTACATTGAGATCATGTCTAGTAATTGCAAATTGTAAAGTAGGCTAAGTCATAAAAAATGATCACAAGTGCCATTCCGCAGCTCAGTAGGTCCTAACTGGTGATTACTTTTATAGGGTGGCCTACATTAGAATTACCTAAGTTAAGGTAGAAACACCTAATGGCGCCCCTGTATCTAATTTTTGTTTCTAGATGGACATTAAACCGTCCCTAGACTTCCATTGAATGATCTTTGACATGTATCATAAAGTTTTCTCCTCTCTTCACTGTGATTGGATAAGTGTTGAATTTGTCAAAATTCAAATTTAGGTTCACCTACAAGACGATTTTAGTGGTATAGGGGACTGCAATTTTGAAAATTCATAGAAAATACATGCCAAGTCCAAAAAATCTTTTTTTTTTGAAATTCATGATTTTCTCTTGCTAACACCATACAAATATTAATTTTTTGAAATGGTACCTCCAAGTATGCTGAATTCCTTATTTTTATGGTTTTGGGTGCTTCCACTATGCACTGAAAAGAGGCAATCACTACCTGTTTGGATATTCCGATCAATGAGGGCTATTGATCGTGTTAAAAAAATCAAACCCCCTTGGAGCACCATTGATTCAAAAAAACATTTTGGAATACGATACGGATACGGGTACATATATAGTACTAATATGGATACATTTACAATTACGTGTACATATATAACTACAGATACATATACAACTACACACACACACACACATATATATGGATATGGGATATATCCCATATTGATTGCCAACCCCAACTCCACCTCAAAATTACAAAAGGGTGGGGCGTTTCGAAAAATAATTTTTAATTAATTAAATTTTTTAATCTTTTTGAGCTCATCAAGGAGGGTAATTGAAAAAATAAATAAATTCGAATTTATTTATTTATTTTTAATTGCATAGTGACATATGTGTCACTATGCACTATGCACTCAAAAGAGGCAGTAACTGCCTTCCTCACAGTAAGGTGGGTACACCCAAAACCGCCACTTTTTGCTACTGATCCTAGTTACTACTATTAGACTGGTCAAATTTTCATATATTCTTGTTGGCAAGTGAAAGGAGGTTCCAACGCACCAGAGAACGTGGCATTTGGACACTATATGCAAAAGTTATTAAGGGTCAAAGTTTGTTTCTGAAAGCGCTCCATCCAAATAGGTACATAACTGATTTTGAAAATGTACACAACCTGTAGATGGCGCTTTAAGGTCAGGTGCCATTTCGGGGGTGCCTACCTTAGTCCCATTTCTTGTGTGTGTGGCCTTGGCCTTCATGACCCTAAACCCCACCCAAAGGAAAAGGCCGACCCAGGCGACAGAGAGCAGAGCAGTTGTGTCAGCAACTGGTGTAGGGCCGGTTTACTTCAGTCCTCAACTGCTGAACTTGCTGCTGCCGGCATGCAAAGGTGCACACCAAGTGGACCACACTCACCACAGTCCCCGAATGCTTGAACGAAACCCGCCGCACCCACGAATAATGCCCACCATGAGATTACAGCAATGGCCGAATCCTGAATGAGGAATCCAAGGAATCCAGCTTGCGAAGCCAGGGACGTCATTGGACCATGGGCTCCCACAGTCCCACTGCTTGGCACACGCCGATGTTAGTTTAATGCAGTTTTTCTTTTTTAATATTTGTTGAATCCGTCTAATGATTAGTTAAACATTAAGAAAACCGTTTCTTGCTCCCACCAGTGGCGTGCTGGTTCACGACTTCACGCCATTCTAGAGGACCAGAATGGTTTGGAAGGAATCTTCCTGTTTCTGGGGAGTCTGCCACTCTACCACTAGCCCACGACCTATGCTAACTTACTGACAGCCAAGCAGACAACGATCTGCTGCAAATTCCTCGCTCCGTCCTCATTCGGCAGCAGTCAGGTTCTGGAGCATCGTTGTACAAATTTGGGAGTTTTAAGTTGCAGGTTGTTCATTTGACGATCATCTGCAAGACAAAGACGCAGGCCTGCTTATTATGCTCTCTCTCAGTGGACACGATCGAACATTTTGATGTGATGTTAAAGAGGTCCGTCTCCAGGGGCTTGACTGATAGCCGGTATTCCCGTGCTGCCCGTGCCGATATGGACGTAACTTAATACTCCGGTGGTCTGGGAGACTGATTGATTTGTAAGTTACGCCATTCCTTCGGTTCACGCAACCGTCTCCAGTTCCGGTTACCGAATGGACCAGTCGGCACAGAACTTGGAGTCAAAACAGGCGGAAACTCGGTAATTATAATAAGTTGATCAATCTCGAACCACAGTTCATTAGTTTTTCTTTACGTTTAACGTTCTTTTCGATTCTCACAGGCTCCTCAGGTCCGTACGTATTATTGTTACCAGACTTGCAATGAAATATTTTCCTTTCTGTCGATCAGAAAAGATTCGAAAAAATATTCAAACCTCAGATATCGATGATGAATGGTGATAGTGGTTCCTGAAAAGCGAATGTTTATAAAAAGCGACGGACTAGCAGGATCGGGCGAGATCTTCTCTCACTGACCCCTCCAATGCAAGTCGTATTATTGTTACTACACTTGCAATGATTTTATCTTCCTTTCTGTCAAAAAATTTGAAACCCCCCTCAAACCAAGGACGGAGATCGGTGATGATAGTGCAATGCAAAGCGCATCTTTTTACATTGACGGTCTAGCAACTGAAGATGATCGATCGATCGACACGGATCCCGGATCTGCAGGGCTTGTAATTCTCGAAGCCGAGATTGTGGGAAGGATTCAAGAAAAGTAACCAGACGTGAAACTTCACTTTTGCAATAGAAAAGGGTTCTGTGGGGAGTCAGACGGCAGTCCATAAATTAAAGTCCATAAATTAAAGGTGGCAGTAGTGAGTAGTATATGGTAGAGGACGACTGGTCTCTCTGTCGAAGCGCCTGGCTGCTTCTATTCTCATAAAGCTTAGTGTGCGTGCTCGCGGCTGCTCGGAGACGTTCTATCGACACCCGCCGATGGTGTGTGGACCGGGGCTTTGCACCACGGATTACTTGAGTGTTACACACTGCGACCACCACCACCACGAACTTCCATAAAAAATAATTTCATCTCATCGATCGATCTTCTGGTAAGAAATATCTAATCTGCGCTTTCAATCATTTGCTGCGCCTTCGAGATCGATCGGAACACGGGAACCATCGCCACACGAGAACCATCGACTGGTTGCGTCAAACCCTCACACGCTTGGTTAAGCTTAGATCATCCGAACACGGGCTTTTAATTTCTTAACACTCCCCAGGCTTAGCTAACGTGTTACGTATATATCTCCGAGTCTGGCGGGTACCCAAGTTTCAGAAAGATTGATCGACAGTAAGCTTAATCGTCTAGATTTCGGAGACTGAGCTAGGCTTGGTGCGTCAAAACCCTCACAAGTACTCATGGTTAGATTCGAACACGA
Organism: Antitrichia curtipendula; assembly: GCA_951230915.1. Lineage (NCBI taxonomy): Eukaryota > Viridiplantae > Streptophyta > Bryopsida > Hypnales > Leucodontaceae > Antitrichia > Antitrichia curtipendula. Next base: position 19,969,559 of record OX579642.1, read on the forward strand.
GTTTTTCTTAACACTCCCGGGAAGTAGATATGTAGCGGCTGAACTATGAATCTCTGAGCCTGGCAGGTACGTACCCATGTTTCAGGGAGATTGATCGACTACAGCTAGTACTCATCAAGATTTCAGAAATGATGCAATTTTTCGAGTAGAGCTAGTAGAGAGGCAATACAGTGATTGCAGCTTGAAATCACGTCGGTCAGCAAGTGAGGAAGTTGTGGACATAGATGAGGAGGGAAAAAAGTGGGACGATCGGTTGAGTTTCCGGTATTAGTAGTACTTTCTGGTAATTAGTGTGGTAGTGAGTGATGTGATCTGGGCTTGTTGGAGAGGACCCGAGATCGAAGGTTTATGGAATTGGGTGGTATGAAAATCGGGTGAAGTGGTTAAGTATACACGAGTGGCGGTCGATCATTAGAACGCAGTGCAAATTTTCAATTGATCGCCATGGTTCACGTTGCAATGCCCGAAGTGGAGGCTGGCTACTCTCTCCTTCAGACAGGTGCTACAAGAATCCAATGGATCTCCTATTGCATCCTTTTCTTGCTTTCTCTGCCGATTCCTTTGTTTCTGCTTCGTTTGGATTCTCTGTGTTCAAATTATGGGAGTGAAACCTTGAAAAGCTCGTGTTGCAGGCCGAGATTCGAAGAGGTCGTTGTGGGAGCAGTTTCGGAGCACCATGTTCCAGATGAAGATGCTGATATGGTGGACGCTCTTGGGAGTAGGGTTCGGGCTTGTTTGCGGTCTGTCTCTCTACCGTTCCCATCTGCCACCAGTGACCATTGAACTCATCGGTACGTTACTTGCCAGCAGCAGGGTTCTGAATTCTTCCATGCACCTCAAGCCCCCTGTTCTGGCAATCCCCTCCCCCCCTGTTAAAATAAAATCCTGGCACAGCACGCACAAGCCATGTATTTAGTCCTTGATTCTTGGGGAAAATGTTGCAAGTAGAATGTTACACCGTGTTGGCACTCACAAACTGGTTTCAATGTGGGCATTGGGCAGGGTACCCGGGAGAGCTCTTGATTCGGGCATTACAGGAGCTGGTACTGCCATTGATGGTGTTTGCCCTAATGAGCGGTGTGTTCAACCTGCGTCACTCGGCCAGCGGGTAAGCCAGCAGGCCAGCACTTGATGTGACTTGAAGCAAACCCTAGTTCTTATTCTCCAACAAACATTGAGCTTGTTGTTGTTTGTTTGCAGTGCTGGGCGGATTATTCGGTGGTCATTGCTGTACTACTTGATGTCCATGCTATTGGCAGTAACCCTGGGTATCACATTAGTTTATATCATTAAGCCAGGTCAGAGCAGTCCTTTCTCGAACAGCATTTCTGTTGGGGATTCATGTGGAGATCACGCCAATGCTACCACCACTTTGTAAGTACTCTCGATCTTTATTGTAATTGTGAGGAAGGGGTTTTCAATTGTGTGCGGTCAATGTAAATCCCTGGAGCTAGGACCAAGAAACCCTAATGTTGGGGTCTCATGTTTGTTTTCGCAGCTTTGAGTCCATGTTCAGACTTTCTTTTGTCCGATTTTATTTATTATTGTCCGAGATTGTGCAGTGCTCTTAGCTGATTCTGGTGATATAAAAGTGGGGCCCATTTGTTTTATATTTTTCACAATATGATCCATTGAATCAGTCGCTTTGAAACCATGATTCCTTTATACTATCTGGGCTTTGGGGATTGAGAAATTTGACCTAATCTTTTGGGTGGACAGAGCTCAAGGTCTGTTGCGTGAGGAGACGTCGGCTGTGAGTTCGTTGCTGAACATTGGGCGTGATCTCATTCCTACCAATATCGTGGCGGCAGCTGCGCAGTCGAATTACATGGGCGTCATCACATTTGCTATTGTTTTCGCTTGTGCACTCAACACCTACGGTATGTGGTTTGTTAACACCTCTGCGCCTGCACCATAACTCTAGAGATAGAGACTATTGGTTGTTTTCACTCTTGCCAGATTTCAGAAGCCTAGAGATGTAACGTTTTTGTTTTTCAAATTGTGTTAAACCCTAATTTGGGCCTTATGTCCTTCTTCGTAGTTTTAAGTAGTTCATTTACGAACTTTCTTTTGTCTTAGTTTGTATATTTTTTGACCAAACGCATGCAATGTTCGTCGCTGATTCTGGTGATATAAAATTCAGTCGCATCAAAATTAATTTTTCAAAATAGGATCAATGGAATTGATCGTTTTCAAAATAGAATCAATGGAATTGGTCGTTTTAGGGGTTAAGAAGCGAATTGTTGTTGAAACTGGCAGGTGAAAGAGCTGAGCCCCTTATTCAGATCTTTGAGCTTTGCAACGACGTTTTTCTGAAGATTGTGAGCTCCACTAAATTTTTAGCATCTCGATTTAGGGTTTAGGGGGAAATACCATCAATCTGAATATGTTTTGATTGGATATCCAACATCAACGTCGTTCACTTGATCGTTGCGTGTCAAGCTTATGGAGATGACGTTACTGTTCAACTCTTTCATGTAAGAATCTACTAACGTTTGTTTGATTCCAGATTTATATGGTGATTGCTATGACACCAATTGGAGTGGCCTCATTGCTGGCAAGCACCATATTGAAGTCTTGTAGTCTTCTGGAGCTGATCAAAGCATTGGCACTGTACGTGAGCACCGTGCTTGTAGGGTTCGGCCTGCACTCTTGTGTGGTGATTCCTACTGTTGTGTTCCTGCTTTCGCAACGGAACCCTCTCAATGTTTTCAGGTGCACATTTCTGTTGAAATCCCCTTTTGTGCGTTTTGGATGGTTTTGTAATCTGTTTTTAAATTTTTTTTTGAATCACTTCCTTCACAATTCATGTCTTTGACACAGAGGATGTTTGTAACAGAAAATTCACTCCAGCACTACTGCTAGCCTTTGGAACCTCTTCCAGTGCTGCGAGTATGCCAGTGGCCATGAAATGCGGGGAGGACTATGGATGCGCTACCAGCATAGTTCGGTTCGTCATTCCTATGGGCACCAACATAAATCGCGATGGGGCTGCTCTCTATGAAGCAGTGTCAGTAATGTTCATCTGTCAGGTACATAAACTTAGACTCTTTCTTAGTGATACTCCACCAAGATGTTACGCTGGACGTCATTGTTGACATAAAAACATGGATTGTTACATTGGATGTCACTTAAAATCCCTCAATTTAAACACCAGAAAACCTGGGGTTCTTTTAGTGATTAAAACTAATACTATAATGGAGCTCGTTGCAATGCAATAACCCCAAAATGATTTCATTAAGCTGTAGGGTTTCATTGAGAAGGTGTCTAGATGTCTTTAGTGTTTAGCAAAAACAGTATGAATGAAAAACTATGCAAATGATACCGTGACATAGTTTGCATTGAATATAAGGTTCGCTTTTGTTGAGATCAGTTTTGACTTATGGAGCCTCATCTGTTTAGATTAGATTATTATCACTGCGTTTGAGATTCTTATGCAATCATTCAGAGGTTGTAGACCATTATTGAATAGACAGTGGCAACCTTGTTTCATTCAAAGATTAGTGGCCATCTACCTTTAGCCAAGTCATAGTTACACCCAAATTGCTAGTTGAAGGCGAATAAAGTGCATGATCGAATAGATCAGTTGCTGTTGGAAACAGGGTCAGTCAATAGAAGTCAGGATGAGGTTTCTAACCGTTATAGTATTTTCTACCTCATTCAGGAAATTCTCTTGACATCCAATAGTAAAAATACGCAGCAATCGGGTGTCCTTTGGACATTCGGTGTATATCTCTTTAGAAAAGAAGGATATGAAAATTTATTGCAAATAGTAATTGAAGTTGATGCTGGTTGCAGGCGCATGGGTTATCATTGTCAGTTGGCAGCGTGGTAGTGGTGGCCATAACAGCCACACTAGCAGCAATGGGCTCTGCTTCCATTCCCAACTCCGCCCTGGTGTCTATGATCACCGTCTTGCAGGTCGGTCACTCCTTAGCTTGACCCACTTCGTTCTCTTCTTCTTATCTGTACTATTTAGCCTTTTTATTTGCTTCCCTTTCTCAGTCTACCTCTACCTTTGCATTGATAGTATTTCCACACCAGCCTTTTGCTGTTACATTCTGCCATGTCTTAAAAGCTTTTGGTCAACAGGCTTTGGGGTTACAAGCGTACATTCCCGACGTGGCTGTGTTGTACTCGGTGGATTGGCTCCTCGGCATGGTTCGAACCACTGTCAACGTCTGGGGCGATGCAAATGCTTGTGTGGTTGTGGATGCTTGGGCCAAGCGTCACGCTAAGAAACATGACAACTTGTCGATCTCTGGAAGTCTCTCCACTCAAGTGAGATGGGAATCCGCTCTTGTTTATCTCTCTCATATCATTATTTACTAGGCTTTATTGTCCATTACTTAAATCATTGGGAGTGACAAACTGTGCCTTCACTTATGCTTACATTTGCAACTTTACCTCAACTTTACCTCAGAGAATGCCTGAAACTGGGAAGGTATCTGGATGACAACTTGACAGATAGCTTGACAAGTGTTACATTTCACGTTTATTGCATCTTATATCGAAAGATCTCATTGTATTGGTAAAGAATGCTCTCGCATCAAACAAGTTTCAGCTAACCTACTTTAGAGAGAAGGACGCACTTGTTGATTGTGAATGGTTTGTGGGGTTTTAAATTAGCAGTTTGCTTCTGGACTGAAGGACTGAAATTATTGCTTCGCCCTCTTTGCAGAATACTCGAACAGCGAAGGAGAAAGGTGTCCGTGGTGAATCCAGTTGGGAGTAGGCATGTTTTATTAAAATTCATTCCTCATCTCCCAATAGAAAAATGGATCCTTAGATTCATACAGGTGTTCACTTGTACATAATTAATCGACGTGTAGAATGATAGATAATGAACTTACACGGTAAGTAGATAGAAGGAAAAGGTTTTGTAATACGGGTATCAATGATTCAAAAGTAGTCAGTGGATTCAAAAGCTTTTTGAAATCTTAGCTGCAGTTTGTAGCAAAATCTGGAATCATTGGGGTTGTGCGACATTTCTTCAAGATGGGTATGCAATAGTATTGAGGTATCACTGTCTAGGTAGCTTCATCTCAAAGGTAAAGAGAATTACTGCGAGCCAGTGCAAGACTGTCTGCAATGTCGAATTCAAAATGGGTAATATGAATATTGAAGTTGAAGCTTAACAATGTTGTGATTGACTGATTGCTGCTTCCTCAGTTTACAGTAAACATCCGATCAGGGCTTCTTTTTTGGGCTTTGCAGTGCCAGATTGCACTAGAAAACAATAACCTGGATAGAAAATGACAAAATTGTGAAGTTTTTCGCAATAAAACTTCAATTTAAAAAAAAATCTAGGATGAAATTGTCAGATTGTGGATGAAAACATAATTATGGATGATTTTATTTTATTTCTACATTATGTAGAAGTTTTTAATAAATTATGTTTTGTAAATGTGGCATTGACAAATGACATACGAATGGTTGTGGCAACAACATAGGGCATATTGGCATTGTACCAATAACAATACAGCATCGTGCCAATAGGCACAACTTGACTAGATTATAAGGCTTGAGATCTTTTTAACTTAAAAAAATAAATTTAAAACATTTATTTGTTTGTGTTGAAATTAGAAACATTCTTCGACATAAAATTTTCAGAAATATTTTTTTAGATTTATGTTCAAGAATGTTTCTAAGTTGTTTCTAATTTTGACACATTTAAAAACAAATGTTTTTGAAAATTTGACATAAGATGTAGAAATTCATTCCCTTTGCCTTTGTAAGAATGTTAAAAAAAATTCCGATCAGATACCTATAGCAAAAGTCAAATTGCCCCCCAAAAGTTTGGGCAATTTGGATGTCTTTTGCTAAATTGCTCATCCACTTTTGAAATTTGACATGTAAGCGATTAATGTGAGATAACTATATGCAATTTAAAAATCTAATTTTTTTTTAAAAAATCTCATTCCAATAGGAGTCAAAATTCTATTAACTTTGCCAAGCAAGTTTTAAAAAAACATTACTATCTGACTACAAACACTATAATTATATTGAAATCTCTACTTTTAAAATTCTTGAAATTTTAGTCAGTTTCTTAAAATAACTCTTTTTTTAAGATTTTAAGATTTTGACTGCTAATTTTGCCTGCATTTGATCATACCAATGAATTTTTTTTGACAAATTGAAAAAAAAATACCTCAGTTCTTTAGTACATTGCGACTCTTACTTTCTTCCCCTTGTTCACACTGTCTGCTTCAAATCATGAGAGACATGATGAGATGACTTTGCTCTGAAAAGACCACTAAACGTTTGGATTTAACTTAATTAACTTGTCAATGAAACTTGGATTTATTTGTCTCATTCCATCCTAAACTAAAAATCTCTAATTAAATTGGCATCAATATGTAATAATTAGACACTTTTTCTTGCTTTGTAGCTAAATTATCTCATTAGGTCAAGATTGTGAAATCTTCACAAAGGTCTAATTTCAAGCCACAAACTTCAACAAGTCTAGATGTTAATTTGGTTTTGGCCACGCGTCCTGAACCACGTCAAAGTAGTAGAATATTGCCAATTTAACAAAATTGATGTACCTCAAACTGGTACCTGCTTCGTCCAAGTTCTTATGGGCTAGCTTCAACCACCTCACTTGTAGTACTATAATCAATTCCTTAATCTAGTACATGTTTACCAAAATTCAAACCCTTCTGAATTCATTCCAATCAAACCGTCATCCAAAACGAGATCTATAGAAACTGACCGTAGAAATCGGCAATTATAGAGACAAGTCCGGAGCTATGGGGAAATGGACAAATGTTTTGACTGTACTATTTAAATGATTATAATAGTCAAACAAGGCAACCTTTTAGTTATGGAAGGCCATATTTGAGGCGCTGGAACATTCAAGGGTGAATACTGCTTCTTCTTTGTTTGGAACAACTGAATCATTGCAATTTCTTATTCATCATTATTGGCATTTGGAGAGGTGCAAAAGCACAAGCTTGAGTGCACAGAATTGCTCGTACTCCATGAAATGTCAATTTCGATAAGTTAGAGGAAATTCTACAATGTTGGCACTTTCATGGTGTGATGTCTGGAATGTAAATCTATTTTAGTCCTAGTCTCAAATTAGGTAGATGAATGGCACAATTTCTAGAGCCGAGAATTTTGCCAATTTAACAAAATTGATTATCTTTACTTTGCTAAAGGTATTAAATACAATCTTAGAGAAGTTGATCAAATATTGCAAGTGTTGTTTTACGAGAGACTCTTAGGCTCATCACCTAAGGGACCAAACCATTGAGAATGGATAACTTCTAAATGTAGTGGTTCCATTGTTACAATAAAACCTTTTAATATGCAATCTAACCAGTGGCACATAAGTAGTTCTCTAATTGAATCTAAGCAATTTTACTCCATAAATGTAAAGTTAAAAATGAGCACCCATGACACTGAGCTTTCCAAGTTCTCTAGAAAATCTCTAACAACAAGATTCAAAGAGTGTAGAGTAATTTGCCAACTATATGCTTGTTGCATTGGCAACATTTCACAACAACAACACTTATCATACATGATTATTAGGAAGTAGTGTAGGTTTTAGTCACTCTATTGTCAATTTCAAATAGTGGCATTTGCTTTTTGAACCTCAAATTTGTATCCCTCATTATAGATTTTAATGGTGCTACAAAATTTATCATTTTTATGATTGGTATGGCATGCAATTACAGAATGACTTTGAACTTTAAATCAAGAAGTATTCCATTAGATGGAGTATGCCATGGAAGGAGAAGGATGAAAATGGACAATTTTGCTAAATTGGCATGGTTCATGGTAACAAATATTGTGATTCATATGCACAAAGCTCTAAAGCTTAGGACTATTATAGATTTCAGAATGCATGGTCTAAACCTAATAATGTCAAGTTTGTAAAAATATGCCAATTTAACAAACTTGACGTTAGAAGAAGGAAATAATTGGGAAAAATGGCATATGGAATATAGCCATTAAACAAAATTTTCATTATTGACTTAGAATCCATTTAGAAGTATGACCATTCTTCTAGCTAAAACCTTCAATTGGCTATGTCTAAACATGCAAATTGAAAGCATTCATAACCTAAATAAAGGTTGTAGCAACCCAATCACAAAGATTGTCATATTAGTTAAAATTTCAAGACATCTCTACTTTTGCAAACTCCTTGTGGAACCTCAAATTTACAACAATGAACAATCTTACTTCTCAGAGGTCGATGCAATTGAGTTCACTAGAAAAGAACAGAGACTGTATATATGCATGGTAGATACCATAATCCCAAAAATAATAAGCCAAATTCATTAGAGCAAGTTTAGGGTAGACTCAAGAAAGCAATCACCTAGATCAACATTCCAGTGCACCAAGCTCTAAATTGAAATTCAAGCCTACAATAGGTAGGATAAACCGGCCATTTACCACACACATCCAAGAACTAGACAACAAGCGTTGCCAATTACCACACAATAACCATGGGCAATTTCGTTAAAATGGCGAAATTCCGTAACTTTGGCAGTTTTCACAGTTCAGAGCGGCCGCTCTGAAATGTTCAACTGTCCTAGATTTCTGAAATCTAAATCACTTATAGATGTCTGAAATCTACAATAGTCATAGATGTTGTTTTCAAAGTTCAGACCGCGCAATTTGAAATGTACATTAGTGCTAGATTTCTGAAATCTATATAAGACATAGATTTATGTAATCTATACCCCTCGTAGATGTCACTTTCGCAGTTCAAAGTGGCCGCTCTGAAAATGGCATACGGAATATGCCATTTTAACGAAATTGCCCATAACCGCACAATTCAACCACCATTTCAATTGTGATGGAAACAAAATTTTGTAGCACCGCCCAATGACCGCACATTGTGTGGTGAAGGGTTGCAAGGAGTTTTCACTAGGTTTCAAGTGCATTCATTTGCCTTTAAACTGCAATAAAATTTAAAGGAAGAAATCTTTAGAGGTGAATCTTAACATGACATTTAATATTCATGCCAAATTTCAAAACATACTAGTCTCTATATTTCTGTGGCGAAGGATTTCAATTTTGTCTGAGTGGTGATTAGCAAGTTTACTACAGTGACTAGTAAGTATGTGAAAAACTTGCAGCAATCCTCACCACCGAGGCTTGAATTGTGAGCCCAACGGCGAGCGAGCTAGCTCTCGTATCGATCGTGTGAATTCAGTAGCCCGCGGTACCAATTCAACCATACCGCCGAGGCTTCAACTCAGACCGATCGAACTCATTTCACAAGTTCTGAAATTTCAATCCCAATGAATACACCCCACCAGGCCACCACCGAGCTTCACCCCACCATACCACCGAGCTTCATCAACGTAACCCAAAAGGGGTATGTAAGCACACCCAGGCCCGGGTGCTCCAAACACAACTTCAACATTTCCGCTTCGTCTTCAGGAGCTTTGATCGATCGAGGCCTCGCTTACTTTCTCCTCTGATCGAGCTAGTGCACGAGGCTGGGCGATCGAGACGACTGATTTTGCTAACAGTGTCTCGATCTCTCGCCAGTTACGTACGTTGTCGCGCTCTGCAATATGCTATGAGCACGGACGGACCGAGTGATCGATCGAATTAAGTGCGCGCCTGCAGCTAGCTCGCTCGCCAAGCATACATCACCATCAGTATATATGTCGGGTCGCGGCAAGGGTGGCAAGGGCCTGGGCAAGGGCGGCGCCAAGCGCCACAGGTCGGTGCTGCGCGACAACCTGCAGGGCATCACGAAGCCTGCGATCCGGCGTCTGGCCAGGCGCGGGGGCGTGAAGCGCATCAGTGGACTGGTGTTCGAAGAGACTCGCACGGCGCTGCGGAGCTTCCTGGAGACGGTGATTCGGGATGGTGTGGCATACACGGAGCACGCCCAGCGCATGACCGTCACCGCCATGGATGTGCTGTATGCTCTCAAGCGCCAGAACCGCACCTTGTTGGGTTTCGGAGGCTAGCTCGTTTGCACTCCAAGGACGACGGAGCTAGGATCGCACGCCTTCAAAAACGATGCAAAGGATTTGTTGCGAGAAACACTTGTGGATCGTACTCAGTGTGCCGGCAGCCAAATGGAGTAGTACTTGGAGTATTGTGGTTGGGCATTTACCTTTTGGGGAAAAGAAGATTTAAAAGACTATACATATAATTGAAATATAGTACAAGAATAGAAATCATTTTTATAATTACCAAAAAGCTAAAACTTCCAAAATTATTTATCACTAGAAATTAGGCTCTAGCTAGAAGGACTCATGGGACATTTCAATAAAATATATCTTTTCATGTTATGGCATTTGGATCATTTTTATAAAGTAGTAGTAAAAAACATCTAATAAAAAAATACCTACCATATTTACAAGTCTAGTGGTAAGAATGGTTGTATATTAGAAAAAGAAAGTAGAAACAGTTTCACCATTTTTGAAATTGTGGAAAACAAAGACCTTAACCCCTACGGGGCTAAAGGACCAACCTGCTATTTTAAACAACATAGCAATTTTTATATTTTAGACCCAAATTTTTATAGAGTTGTGGATGAGGACTATCTTTCATGTGAACAAAAAATTATGACATTTGGAAATACAAAGTCAAAAGTTATGGCCTAATATGTTATTTTTTTCACCAGGCAAGCAATCTGGGCAGATTTTTTAGAATCACTTTTAAAATAAATAAAAATTGAAATTGGTTTTCCAAGATTTATATACATGGACAGCTTTGAATCATTCCATTTCGATTAATGAGTCAAAAGTTATGAGGAATTTTAGTTTTCGGGCAATTATAGATTCTCTACTCTAAAATAAACTTTGAAGTCATTCATTTCATTCAATTTTCAATATTTTTGGAAAAAATAAAAAAAATTGGATGCATATTGCTTGTTACAACATTACGACCATTGGGGTTGGCATTTTTCAATTCCATAATTAACTTCTTAACAATTCAGTGTTTTGAGCCATTCTCTACTTCTTTCTAGTTACTATTTTTTCTATATGTTGAACAATTCCAAATGATCTAAATTCTTTTAATCATGTAGCAAACTTGCCATGAAGAATGAATCCAAAAAGTAACCACCATTTTAGACATTTTTTCATACAAATGTGACCTTGTGAAGTGCAGCTGCCCAGTTTTTCGCAGGGACCAAAAAATAATTTTTATCAATTCAAACGATAAATTAAATATTTTGCAATGCACATGGTGGAAAATTCTGAATTTTATTTCACATCTTTTCAAGCCAGCTTACTATAAGATCCTACAATTACATGTGTCCAAAAATAATTTTTTTTCCAAAATTTGGTACTTGTGCTTAAAATAGTAATTTTTGAGCGTTTTGGAAAAAAACATAGTCAAGGAACTTAAGGGATTAATTTTGTGGATATCTACAATTTATTAAGAACAGAATTTATTCAATTTTGTTAAATTAGAATGATTCTAGTGCCAAAAATTGTGACATAGATGCATATGGAGGTCTTACATCTAGGAAAAATATTGGTTTGTATTTTAGAATAGGTATCAAAGTATTGAATTATTGTGACTTGAACAAAATTGGCGTTATATATAAGGTGCTTTTGGATGATAACGTATTAGTTTCCATCTCATACTATTGGATGAATTTATGGGATGAATTTATGGATGTCTATGATAATAGTTTTGAATTTTAAAAAAGGCATTTTATTTTTAATCTTCAATCAATGTACATAGGAGAGTGATTGCACGAAACACATGTGTCCAATGTATCCACCTTCATAGTATTCATACTTAGTTTTTGGGAATATTTTAGAATTAGACGAAAATAAAATTTAATGATAAAAATATGGTCAATGTATAAATCTTTAAGATAAAAGTCTTATGCTTAGTTTTCTAGAATACTTTAGAATTAGAAAAAAAAACTTAATAATAAAAATATGATCAATATACAAACATTTTAGATGAAGGTCACTTACTGAAGGAAAATCATAGAAAAAATCTCTAATTAAGAAAACTAAAAAAGTGCCAAATCTCAAAAAAATAGATATTTTAATGTTTTAATTAGGAAACTATCATTTTTAGTACTAGTACTAAATTTTAGGAAAAAAAAATTAGAAACATAAAACCAAATGATCTTGTAGCACGTTGGGTTGAAAAGATGTGGAAAAATTTCATACACTTTCATGTTGTAAATTGCAAGATATTAGCATTTGAAGTGACAAAAATATTTTTTTTAGCCCAGCAAAAAATCGGGTAGTTGCACTTCACAAAGCCAAAAAAATGTCCAAAATGGTGGTGCTTCTTTGGTTACATTCTTGAAGGCAAGTTGGCTGTATGCTTGAAATATTTCAAATCATTTGGAATTATACAACACATAGGAGAAAATAGTAAGTAGAAAGAAGTAGAGAATGATTCAAAATACTTAATTGTTGAGAATTTAGTTATAGAATTGAATAATGTCAATCCTAGTGGTTGTAATGTTGCAATAAAAATTCTACATACAATGATTTTATTTTTTTCAAAAAATATTGGAAATTGAGTTAACCGCTAAAATCTCAAGGTCTTTTTTCCATTTCAATTACAAAGAAAAAAACTTACCTTTTTTTTTCATATATGTAATTATAGAATCTTGTACTAAACTAGTATCAAAATGCGTTGAAAAAACTTTTAAAACTTTGACTATGTAGATTGCAATATATTTGCATTTAAAGTGAAGAAAACAAGTTTTTCTTATACCTTGCTTGACTAGATATTTTGGCTTCAAATCTTGTTAACAAAAAAATTTCGCACTATTAATTCTGATTTTCTAACTTTTTATGTTGAAGAATTGAGTTGAAAATCTAAGAAAAAAATTCAACAAAAAAACACTTAATTTTCACTCATTAAATTTTTTAAAGTAGAAGTAGATTCAAGATTGAAAGGAAAACTAAACCGTTAATAGCTCTAAGACAGAATTGAAACACAATAATCCCAATAGTGAGATTGTTCTAGCAAGCAATTTTAGCCCTGACTAGCAATTTTTTTTGAAAAATTATAAAAATTATATTCAAAAATGAATTCTACAAGTTATTTTTTTTTTTAAATATTTAGATTGCCTCAAAAACAAGATTGTCCATAACTTTCTCATCACTAGTCCAAATAGAATGAATAAAAGCTTTCAAATGTAGACAAACAGATAAGATTTGAGAAAGAAAATAAAAAATAAAAAATTCAACTTTTTGTGATTTTTCGAGGCTGCCCCTCGAGGTGCTTTTTATGAGGTTTTTGGACTCATGGTAGCATAAATTTTATTCCTGAGCAAAAATTGAAATAAAAATTATATTCCCACAAAGCTAATCTTGTTTTTTATTTCCAAAAAAAGTTTTAAAAAATCAAGTCAAAAATTGAAATCATACAAGCCTACCCGAAATTCCAACAGTCCTCCACAAGGACCTTGTGACTTTAGGGGTTAATGGAGGCAATATTTTAGCAACCCGTAATAACTATTTTTGAACACTATTTATAAGTCCAATCTAAATCTATATGATGTGATTCAGTCCCGATATGTTGAGAATTTTGGAAAAAAATTCAAAACAACCTCATAATCTTTCTTTTTAAAAAATGGTTAATCCTTCAATGCCTAACAACTTCTTGACAAGAAAGGTTTTCAAGGAATTGTCCCACTTTGATATATTTGAGATTTTTAATTGTAATTGTACAAAAATAAAGACTACTTTGTCTAGTATGCATCAAAATAACCATGAAAAATATTGACCATTCATCAAGAACATTAAGGCATGTGAATATGGTACCATGATGGTGCATTGAAATGCCATCAAGATAATTTGGAGCCAACCTCCATGCCAACTTAATATCAAAGTGATTGAATAAAATAAAACTGAATTGACCTTTGTTGTGAAAAATGTGATCTTTGGTATCAAAATGGCACCAAAACAATTTGGCACAACTTTTCTAATGTTGAAGTTTTAGTTTATAACAATTTTGGATGATCAACTTAAAGACTAAAAAAACACAAACTTTGAGGAAGAAAAATTATAAGAAGATGAACAATATTTTTTTACCCCCACAAAAAAATTGGATTGGAATCTAAGGCAAATGTAGTATTTTTTGAATTTAAAAAAAAACAAAAAAAAACTCTAAAATTCGAGCACATTTTCAAATTGAAATTTTGGAAATGGTAGAAATTAAGGAAGTGCAGACTACAATCCAACTTCTTCTCAATGTATAGACAAACCTAGTTCCAAGGAGCACAAAACTAAAAATTGGTCTTAGCAACTCCATAAGGAGTGTCAATGGGCTATTTGTCACACAATAATGAAGTTGGTAAACCACATCATATTCCCCTCCCCTCATTCATGAAAATAGGTCACCCTATCTTTGTGCAAACGGAGCCTCGTCAAAAACAGATCGCATACCTTATTGTTCAGGATTCACTTCTAAAGTGAATTCACTTCTAAAGACCATGGCTTCCTCTAGAGACACAAATGAGGACCCTTATCATGCTGTTACGAGAGAGCAGGATTCCTCCTCCTATTACATGAGACACTCAAACTGTAGTACATTGAAACTCGAAGGCTGGTTCTCCGGATTGAAAGAAGGAAGTGGACCTGGAATGTATGTGATTCTCGATGCAGCCTTTGTTCAGACCCTCTCTGCTACCGAAACCACTGACACCACGTTCAAGCACCTGCACAGGGAGGTAGCATGGTACGCATGGCAATCCTTTGCCAGAAAAAAAAAAACAGACCTGTTTTCACTCCTAGACCAAGAATTCTGACCAGCTAAAACGTTAACCACTCACTGCTTTCTGTACATTTGTAAGTTCTTCCTGTTCTAAGTTCATTGCATCAATCTTCTTTAGCATATCCATGACAGCCTCAGGCGGCCAGAATCCTTCAGCCTGCACAACAAGAACACGCATTCGTTGAAACACAGCAAAGATAATTGTGAAAAATGGGAGTCACTAAACCCCATTGAAGCAGCACGAACATATCATTCTGGAGGAGCCTGTCTCAACACCCTTGGCGATAATATTCTTTTTGTTCACCTCTTCTCAGGTGGCAGGTAACGAAAAGTACAAGAAGAAGACAAGGGCTAGACACTCATTGAGCACCATGATCTTCAGCTTTTTCTAATTTTTTCTCTTTCTTTTCATTGCGTTTAATTTTCGGGAGTGGCACCACGAATTCGATTGAAGTTATCAATTCTGGCAAATTTTGCATTTTTTGATACTTAAGTTATCCTGGTAGCTACGATGCAATTTGAGAAGCCTTACAACAGATTTTCATGGAGATCTGGTTAAACAATCCTATTTTACTCCTTAATTTCCTCTGGGCTTGTCAAAACTCTGTCGAAATCAGTCGAAGTTTGGCCCAAAAAAGAACGACTGATGCTCTGTACAGTGAATGTCATACTTTTGAGATATTTTATATGACATTTACAATGGAGAAGGGCGAGTTCTCACAAGTGATATTGAATATTATGAGGACACACTGGTTACATTTCAGTGTTCGCACTACATCGAAATAGACGATATTTGATAGCATAAAGGGCCAGTTGAAAGTTTCTTGCTGTACCTGTCGTCTGCCTGATTCCGATGACAGAAGAAACCGCAGTTTGAAAGCAGTCTTCTGTTGACTGTCAACAAGTGCTCTGTTTCCAAGCTGCTCGCCACACCCGCAATAGGGTCAGCCAATGTTCGCTCTTCTCAGCTCCTAACTCACATCATTGGATAAGGTGATGCCAGAATAAACAAAGAAAATAGCAACAAGAAATTTCTTCCAAAAGAAATTACTGTTGTCAAATAACTGTACACAGACAAGTTGCCCCCATGTGCAAATTCAATTACCGGGTGATATATTACCTTCCAGAAATGTTGAAATATCATAACTCCCTTCTTAGGAATGCTGCATTCCATCCAAAGGCTACCTCTCTCCACCTGAAAATTTCAAATGTCAGCGATCTGGATTAGTTCAGCTTGAAACATACGCAACTTTGGCATTCAAATTAATTTTCAACTTGCAGACCTCAATAAAAACCAACAAAATCTTAGTTAAACTAGGTTGTTTCGGGAACTAATAGATATCATAGAAAGGATCATCCTCGCGATTCATAAGAAAATCTTCCAATGGTTACAGGGATAACACGTATTGTGATTCTCCGATGGACCATGGAGGAGATTCTAACCGTGGGTTTATGATGTTCGCTTGTCTAAAGATCTTGGAACAGTCTAATCTTACTGAAACCCTGTTACTAAGTCCACACTCAAAGCAGAATGAGGTAAACACGCTGTATTTGGTACATCAAACGAACCTGCATGACAACTTCGTCCTTCCCTATGAAGCCGTCTTCATCCATGGTCGAAATCCCCTTTCTCAAGGTCTGCAAAACCCCACCAGGCATGCAGTCTTCATGAATCTATCATCAAGTAATGGTGATAATCCAGGACACCGACTTACTAAGTTAAATGCAGTCTATTTTCTAGCAAAAAATTAGGAGATGACAATGCAACACCTGTATGAGGTAGCAGAAGTCATTGAATTCCGATGCTGTTAGGGCAAGGCTCCATCCACCAGCTCCAACCTATCACCACAAAAGTAAAGTAAAGTAAAACGCAATTAGTTGTAGAGGAATTCACTACCAAATGCACTACTCATCAGAAGTTATTACATAGAGACACCCTAAGTGCCCCTACAGAACTCAGGTCCGACGCTCTTACAATGGCACAAAAGCTTTCTTCAGATTCCGGTGCAGTTTCATATCCCAAGCGCCAACCTTCTCCTTCAAGCACTTTGAAGGAATTCTCAGTTGCTGGCTCATCTGCATAGAAGCACCCTATACGACAACCACTTCACGCTCAAATTTCAACACATCATAGAACTATCCCATCCCATCAGTTTTCCAAAATCTAACCAACTAAGCTCCCTCCCATCTCCTGACAACATTCTCTATTTGAAACATCCGGAGACATCCTCTCTTCCTCGCCTTGAGATCATCGAAGCGAACAAATATTGGCCAAAGTAGATATCAATGCAACTCTGCCAAAGTTCCTCAAACCCCACATTGCAATTCCCTGTAGGTTCCACAGGAAGAATGTAATGCCTCAAGACTCTGCACATCCTAGGGCTATCTCATTACGGTACTCTTCGAATTCAAAACAACCAAGCTCCTTCCAATCCCTGACAAACATCCACTCTTCGAAACATCGGGAGCCATACTCTGTTTCTCGCCTCGGAATCATAGAAGCACGAGAAATGAGTGCAACCCTGCCAAAGCTCCCGTACCCCACATTGCAATTCCCTGTAGGTTCCACACGAACCATGTGATGCCTCAAGATTTCCCGCGTCCTAGGGCTATCCTATAACTCTTTAAATTCTATTCAACCTAGCGCCCTCCAATCCCTGACAAACATTCACTATTCGAAACATCAAGAGCCATACTCTGTTCCGCGCCTCGGAATCATCGAAGCATGAGAGATGACCGCAGTTTCCCAAACCCTACATTGCAATTCCCCACTCGCATCCAAATTCAAAAAGGCTATTATCTTCGATCCCCAACCTGTCAAGTCGCAACACAGAAACCCAGTCTTGTCGAACTCTTCCTCCAGCGTCTTGGACGTCGTCTTCACCACCACACACCCACTCTCATCACACTCCAATCTGATGTCGCCCCCGTGCTCGTCCTCCCCGTCGTCATACGACGCCACCACAATTCGCTCTCCGTACTCTCCCACAGGGAAGCGCTGCTCGCCCTGCGGCCCTCGTCTCGCCGCGGCTGAAGCTCGCAATGACGTCGCCCTCGTTACAGCACTAGAAACTCCCACTAGGAAACTAATTCGGCTGGTGCTGCTGGTGCTGGAGCAGCAGTCGCGCGAGGATGCGAGCGTCGGCGCAGGGTGGAGACGGTGGCCGAAAGTGGCCGCAGCGGAATGCATGGCGCTTTAGTAACCCAAGAATGAAAGGAAATTTTGAGGGATTGCAACAGGGGTGGTCGCAGATTGCACGTTGCGCAATGTGAGGATTCGCAAATGGAGATTTGAATCAAGGAAGGAACAAGAAGGAGACGATGATCCTTGGTGGGGGCCGTGGCGACGAACGCGAGAGTGGTGATGAGCTTCTGGTACGAGAGTGGGGTGGTGGCGGAGGTGTGAATGGGGTTTCACGAGGGAGAGGCTGTGTGAACGGGGTTTCGGGAAGTGGAGGATGTGTGAACGAGGAAACTGGACTAAAGTACCGGCCTGACCTCGTCAACCCTGTCTAATATCACAATATCACATCTTCTGTTAATAAGATGAAAACACCCCAAAACCATAAAAATAAGCAATTGAAAATCATAATTCTTTCTTTTAATTTAAAAATTTGGATAAGACATGTAATTACTTTTAAAATTTAAGTGGAAACCTCCTAAGCCATTGAAACCTTCACATAGCTTTGGTCATAAAACCAAAATTTAGCGAATCAACAATGCATGATGCTAAACCTGTCCTATAAAGTGGGCCCTACAAGATGAATTTATCCCTCAAAAACAATGTAAGAATTTTTTATTTGCCATGTATGATAAAATTTGCAAATTTTTAGTTCATATTTGCAATTAGAGACTCCAAATTAGCTAGAAGAAGTGAGGATTATAGAACTAATCCATTAAGGTCCGTGGTTGATTGGGAGGGGGGGTAAGACATTTTTTGGTTTTAAACTAAACATGAAAAAAAATACCAAATTGTGATGTATTCTGGAGATTTGACCTAACCAATGGATTTTGCATGAATGCTTGAGGCTCTACAGTAAAAAAATGACAAATTTTGCATTGATTTTTGAATTGATTTTTGTATTTATAGCCAATATTTTGTTAACTTTTTTAATCCCAAAATTGCATACTAGTAGAGATTGTCATGATTCTTGTCCCGTTGCATTTGGTTTGCAATTCCCTACACCCATCTTCTTTTGTCCATATCTAAATTCATTGTAAGACTTTGGCTACCAACAAAAAAGTGTCAATTTCGACCAGAAAGTGGTTGACCGGTCTTTAATGGATTAACACAACACAAACTAGAATTTCTTTTAACAATTACCTTGAGTCCACTTTGTAGGACGAATTTAGCATCTTGCATCAATAATTAGTTAATCACGTTTAAATAAGCAAATAGTTTAAACCCCATAGTACCATTATCTCTTCGAGGGACAAAATGGATGTCAAGCAAGCTCCTATGGTCTCAATATTTGTTGTGCTTTTCTGATTTTCTTTTTCTTTTGAAGATAGAAAAATACATTAGCTTTCCAAAAATATAATATTTTTTTCGATTGGAGCCCGAGAGCAAAAGTTATGGCACAAAAAGCCCTTTTTTAGTTTAATGGGCAGAAAAAATCCTTCAAAAGAATTAAAGTAAAAAAATTTAAAGTTTTGTCTTATACAAATTACAGTTTTATGTACATGGGAAGCTTTGATTTATTCCATTTGAGTTTGTTTTGTAAAAATTATGGACAATCTTGTTTTTCGAGCAATCATAGCATCTTTTTTTTAAATTTACTTGTAGGATTTGTTTTTGAACTCAATTTTCACAATCTTAAAGAAAAAAAATTCACAAGGTTAAGATCTCTTACTAGAACAATCTCACCGTTGATATTAGTGTATTTCAATGCCATCTTAGAGCTCTTAACAATTTAAAATTTCTTTCAACCTTGAATTTACTTCTACTTAACAATTTTTTTATGAGTGAAAACTAAATAAAAATATATTTTTTGAATTTTTCTCCTAGACTCTCAACTTAATTCGTTATCATATAAAATTAGAAATTCAAAATTAGTAGAGTAAAAATTATAAGTTAACAAGATTCAAAGCAAAAAAAATGTAGTTGAGCAAGGTGCCAAAAAAATTGTTTCTTTCACTTTAAGTGTAAATATCTTGCATTATTCTACACAGTCCAAGTTTGTGAAATTACCCCAAGGTGTGTAAATCCTAGTACTTGCTAGATTGCCTTGGATGTTGTGTTGTGTCAATCCCAAACAAACCCTGAAGGTCATATGCTTAAAAATAAAAATAATAAATTTGTGAAATTTTTTCCAGACATTCTTATACAAGTCGAGATAAGATCCTATGGTTAGATATGCAAAAAACAATTAATTAAAAAAAAAAATTGCTCTTTGCTCTTTGCTTTTTTGTTCTTTGTTAGAAATGATAGTTTTAAGTGTTTTTTGATGGAAAAGAGGCCTTGGGACCTTAAAGAGGTTATTAACACTTTGGGCAACACTTTCAATAGAAATCCACTTGTCATGAATGGATATAAAGACGGTTTGGGATGTTTTCAATTCAAATTAGCTTAACAATCCCTAGCAAACAGATATAACCATATTTGATTTCTTCTATTATATTAAGAATGGTATTTATTGTTACTCACACTAATTGATTTATAAATGCTGAAACTTTGTTTTTTACTTGAATTTACAAATATTTTAAATAACTATATTTATAGAAATTGTCTTTTTTGAATAGTAATCTTATCTATATTCTTAGTGCTATTAAAATTTTATTTGTTTAGAAATTTGGGGTTGTTCTCAATGTGATACCTAGTGCTAACAAAGATAGTACATGAGTTTAAGTATTCAAAATTTAAGTAAGGGTTTAAACTAATTCAAAATTTAAGTAAAGGATTTAAACTAATTCAAAATTCTATCTATCAATATGTACAAATTCTATCTATACATGGCTACACATATGTTATACAAGATGGTAGGATGAGATTTTTTAGAGGATAGGTCAGCATCTAGTCAATGACGTTACTGACCCTTTAGATCCTAGAAGAGACAAAAGTGGTCACTCTAAGCATGTAATTTTGAATAACATAAAATCTGTCTAGATCTAGAACTTTGTGCAAACTTGAAAAATATTAGAGATCTAGCAAAACATCAAATGCATTGGTCTAAGAAATATTGCATTCTAAGTTGTTGAAGATCTCCAAATACCACAATATGTACTAATAATATACTAAATATACATAAATATACCACAAATGTTTTATATCAATGATAATACACCAAATACTATAATGTATGCAAATTATAATAATTTGCATATACTGACTTTGAAGATCATAAAATTGGTATTTAGCTATTTGCATTGACCTTCTAATCTTGTAATAAGTATATGAACTAGTAGTAGAGGCATGTATAAGCCGCAATTCTGTAAATTGCAATTTCTACCTTTGAGATTTAATAGATATTTAAGAAAAAAAATCCATATGTACTTGCAATGTATTATTGGAAAGGTTTGAATTTTTCACAAGGCTTACATTTTAGACAATAATTTAGATGGAGGGTGTTTTTACCTTACACGCCTATGAGTGTTTCACCTTTTAGTATATAGTCCTTTCAACCCTTTGATTGGATATGATTGAACAAAATTCACACACATTGAGGCTAAATAATATCTAAGTAGAGCGTTGTTATGAAAATCACATCTCTCACCACTCCCATAGTTCTACATATTGTCTTTCATAATAAAGCCCTACTTTTAATTTATCTACGGGGTTATTTGATCTATTCTAAATTCAAATTCAAAAGATTGGTGGCAATGTTATATGGTATTTATACATGAATGCAATTCCAATAGTTTCTTGCCCAAAACATACATAATCTAAACATGAGAGTTCAACCGATTACCTTTGGGTACACCTAATAATACACAATGCTTTGGAATTTTTTAGTTCATTTGTATAATGCTCCAATAGTGTATGCTAACTTGCTTCGGAATCTTCAAGTGCATGTTGGATGCTTTTATATATACAATCTCTACAAGGTTTCATGACCAAAAGGCAGTTGAAAGCCCATTTGACATTGGATTGTTGACAAAAGTTGATGTTGGGATGCATAGCGTTGCATCCCAAGCTAAACATGGACTTTGAAGCTTTTCAAAGATTGATTATCCTGCCATACAAACAACACCGTTTGTGAGCAATTTCTCCCCCATTTCATAGCCCTAAAGAATTATAATTGTCAAAGTGTGTCAAAGCAAGTCCAATTGTATCATTTGTAGTGGGTTGCAACAACATGGTATCAATACACTAATACAATTATATCTTTAAAATTAATTTTAACAAATGAACACAATTTATCATCTAAGAATAATCACTTCATATTGTTCAAACAAGCAACAACAGACTATAGAGGAACATGATCCTCTTAGATAAATTAGGATGACCTACAACAAACTTTTATCCAAAAATCAATAAACCCTCATAATTTTATTACTAAAGATTTAAAATTCTAAAAATAATCTTTTAGGATTCCAAAGAGGTTTTTACAATGTCAAAGTTTACTATGATTTTTTCAATTTGTTTTTTAAGGAATGCCATGTAATATCTTTTGGAAATACTATTTTAAATTTGAATCAATGCTTGAAAGCAAACATTATGCTTTCATAAGGACAAAATGCTCGAATTTGAGCAATATGCAAAAAATTAAATTAAATTAATTTTTTTCTTAGAAAATATATTTATCTTTGCATAGAAAGCTTTTATTCATTCTATTTGGATTAGTAATTTGAAAGTTACAAAGAGTCTTGCTTTGCAAACAATCATGGCAATTTTTTAAATAAACAAATATGATTTGTTTTTAAATTCAATTTTTAATTTTTCAAAAAATTTCAAAAAATTTCAAAACTAAGGGTTCATAGGATATAGATTACTTGCTACAACAATCTCACCATTATAATTGACATGTTTGAATTCCATTTTATTAACAATTTCATTTTCCTTTCCACTTTTCATTTACATCTATTTAATTTTTTAAAGATTGAAAATCATTTTTTTTCCTGGAATTTTGTTTCTAGATTCTCAACTTGCTTTTCTAAAAAAGAAAGATTAAACCTCAAAACTTTGAAGTGCAAAAAAGAAGATCCAAATTGAAGTCCAAGAACCTAGCATGACAAGGTATAGAAAAAACTTATATTTTAATTTACTTTGAATACAAATATCTTATAATCTACTTAGTAAAGGTTGCTGAACTTTTTACCTCACATTCTTGTACATGTTTAATAGAAGATCTTAGATTTGGATAAGTAGAATTTTTATATATTTTACATCATAGCTCATTGCACTAGAAATGACAATTTTTGAGTAATTGTTGGTGAAAACTTAGTCATGAATCTTTAGGGGTTAACGAGGGGGTTAAGTCATTATCAAATATTCTATATGCAACATTAGGGTATAAAAAATAGGGCATGGACTCAAAAGAAAAAACACAGTTAAAACTTTAAATCTTATAAATTTTACATAAAATTTTCAAAAAAGACTTTTCAACTTCACCTCAACTTAGCTACAATTGTCGTATGAAGTCAAAAAATCAAACTTCACTTGCATACAATTACAAATGTCGTTAAACAGTGGTTTTGAAAAGAACTTATCTGCCTGCAATCTTAACCCTAAAACTATTGTTGTCATTTTTTCATAAAACTTTTCACTGGTACAACTCTACTAATGGTACATTCCACAACATAGTGTATTTTAACCTTTAAAGTCCCATTGTCCTTACAAGGGACAAAATGAATTTCCGACAAGCTCCTATGATCTCCTAATTTTTACAGAATTTTTTTGAAACTTTCTCATAAGATAGAAAAACTTATGAGTTTTTAGAAAATATAATTTTTATATTAATCAGTGCTTGGAGCAAAAGTTATGCTGCAGTAATTTCAAAATGGGAGAAATTGGGTAGCAAACAAAATTCATAATCAATTAAAATAAAAAATTTAATATTTTTCTCCTTGTACATGATTTTTTTCTTAAATGAGAAGCTTTGATTCATTCCATTTGGATTAGTGATGTGAAAGTTATGGAGCTTTTTGTTTTGTAGGCAATCATAGCAACTTTTTGAAAGAATTTTTTTTTTTTCACTTTGAATGGTAATATCTTTCAATTTATTTGGTTAAAATCACAAATTTTTTACATATAATCTAAGACAAGTGTAGAACAAGATTTCATGGTTAGATTTTTTTAAATACTTTTTAAAATTTACTTCATAGATGAATAACGAAGAAATGGTAGTTTTGAGTGGTTTTGACTGGAAAATGGCCTTGGAATTTCGAAGGTCAACATTCTTAAAATTTAGTTTCATTACACTAAATAATTACTTTTGCTTTGCACAATATTAATCCCTAAAGTACTACAATAGGTGCTAAAATTTTAAACAACAAATGAATGCAAATACATTTGAAGCACCTCAAAAGACATTTTCAAAAGACATTTTCATCCATTGATTTTTTGGAAGATTCTTGAATTAGTTCTTTAATGTTTTTACAAATATAAATTTTGAAGACTTTGCATTACAAATTTTCTATAATTCAAAAGATATTGGTAGATTTAGCCTCAAAATTAACTTCTTAAGTTTAATAAATGATCTTTCAAAATTGACTTAAAAAAAAAATTAAACCAAAATTTTTCAAAATACATTATAATTAGAACTTAACACTTTGAACTGAAAATAAAACTGTTCTTGTGAAAACGCAAATATTCAATCTATAGTAGCTCTAATAAGTATTCATACACTTTAAAACTGCCATAAATAATTTAGAAATTAGATTTTTTCAACAAATTTTGGACATGTTGAAGTATAAATAATATATTTGTATAAAATGATTTTTTTGACTGTTTTATAATTCAAATCTAATTTATTAGTGCAAAAAACTTTAATTACAAGTAAATTTTTTTCAAGATTTTTAGTAAGTTGAATGAGAATTCTTTCTAAATTTTCTTATAAGAATTTCATGAATTTTAAATTTTTATTAAATGAAATATTATTGACCAAAATATGACTGCAACCTTTACATTTATTGACTTATGATTTTCAAAATGAATTTATAAAAAATATAAAAAATTGGAGTCATATTTTAGTCAATAATATTTCACTCAATAGAATTTGTGAATTCGTGAAATTTTTATCAAAAAGACCTTTAAAAAATTTCCACTTACTAAAAATTCTGAAAAAAATTGTATTAAGAGATTTTTTTTCACTGGTAAAGTTTATTAGATTATAAAAAATTGAAAAATATTTAAAAAATTTGAAGATCCATTTCATACGGATGTGTTACTTGTACCACATTATATCCAATTAAAAAATTAAAAAATTTAATTCCTCAATTAGCTATGGCAATTTTTGTAAGTGTGCAAAACTTTTTTAGAGATACTAAGCAAACAAATTTAGAAATAATTTCTAATTTTGGGCTTCAAATTTTATTGAAAAGTATTGGTTTGTGAGTTAGTTGATCTAACCACAAGGAATCATGGATATGGTCTGTGGATCATATTTTACAACTATTGTTTGAGATTTATCATTCATCCTAGAACCTATGTTGATCACTATGAAAATCATTATTTTGGGTATTGTGTGAAGTATTTGCTTAAAATATCCAAGAGTAATCATTGGAGGTTAAACTATTATACAAAACCTTTTTTTTTCACACAAAATTTCAAAAATGAACATTTGCACTTCTATCTTATATAGAAGAGTTCTTTGTCATCCATTGAACACTTAGTGTCTTATAGCAATGTTATGAGGTTAAATTTTATTGTAAATTTTATTTTATAACACATCTTCAAATTTTAGGAATCTTGGACTACCCCTTTGTCTTTAAAAGGTTAATAAAATGAAGCTTTCAAAATCTAATTTCTATTCCATCTAAAAACTTTGAAAAAATTCATGAAAATGAATAGTTTATTGTAGTTTGAAGTTTGAGGGAGTACAAGCAAATTTTTTAATATAGAGTTAAAAGATACCTTAGTTTACACTCAAATATTCTTCAATGTAGTATGAACCTACCGTAACTCACTTTTAGTACTAGTCTCTGGCTGCTTGGTTGCCCTTTCTCCAACATAATGATGTGAAATATTCCATATCATTTCACCTCCCAATGAAGTGATGTGGAGAATTCACATTCCATCATTAGCTATGGTGGCACATGGCATTAAGCATGAGAGTGGTGAATATCAATGAAAAATATCCAATTACAACTCAACAGGATTCCAAGATATTTTAATTGATAAATACAACCCATCTCCAATCCAGAAATATTTGCTTGCCAATTGTGCATGGCTCCAATCAGTCTTCATCAACCACTCTGCATCAACCACTTTGTTGCACCAAAATAATATACATCAAATCTTAAAACAACTAAAACACATTAAATGCATCATTAAAAAAATAGTAGTAGCCACTGCACGAATATATGCCTATGAGAATACTTTGGATAAACTTCGTGGATGAGGACTCAGAAAGAAGAAAAAAAAGAAAAAAAAAGCAGTCTCTCTGCATGTTATGACAGCAAGAGTTTCAGATTCAGTATATGATGTAAAATTCTTTACTTCCTAATCAAGCCATCCAGGTTCTTCCAAATCGTCAAAATGTTTCATATTTTTTATGAACTGTAGAAGATTGGTTTCATCTCAGAAAATTCAGAGAGAAAGATTTTAAAAGTTCAAACAGATATCAGATTCACTTTTCCGAAAAGTCCGGCAAATTTTTCAACTTGGACATCCATGTGTCAACACGTCACACAGCAGTCAGACTTATCAGGATTCAAAGCGAGCTCTAATAACCAAGTCAAGCTTATTGTTTGTCTATTCTATTCTGGAGTGAAACACAAGCTTCTGTCTGCAGAAACCACCAAGCAAGTACTTTTCACCCACGTCCCTAGTCTCACAACGGAAACAAACTGCATGACATGGAGGCGTCGACAGCTAGCCATCAACTGAAAAAAGCAATTCAAGAATAGGTTCCAATTTTTATAAAAAAAACTTTGGTTGTAGTTTGAGAAAATATAACATATTCTGCCCAGTTTCGGCAGAATACACCAAATCCTCCTCCTACAACACCAGAAAAAACGACACACGACTGCATGATTTCGAAACTGCTTATACTTGCAGCAATACGCAAGAACTAGAGACTTATACACTCGCATACATCCATGAATTCACGTTTTGCAAAAGATTTATTCAATCACATTCAGGTGTTTTTTTCACTTGGAAAAAAGTTTGAGGATTGGAAGATAGACGTGACAAATTTTTCAGGCACTTTTGAATTGGTTCTTTGAATGCCCGAAGCAGTACTTGCTCTGTTTCATGACCAGTTTTCTCCAGGAATTTGCAACTCTATTTTCCTTGATTGTTTAATGAACTGCATTTGTTTCCCAAAACGAAAGACACGAAAGAATCCAGTGACAGGGACAGAAACTTTGGCAACTCATGCTTTCAGGTAACGAGAACAATTGTTCTTTCACGTTGATCTGTCGCAAGCCCTTCACCGAATTCGGCTGAGACCAGCGTGTACATTCAATATACTACATACCTTCAACACTGCAACAACCTATGTAAGGCAAGTATCATACCAACACGAATATACTATACAATATATCATAAAGCTCGCACTCCGAGTCTCCGAAGCAAAAAAAAAAAGTTTACAATTCTCATCTTCACAGCGTGGGTGGCGTGGTGGTGGACGTGGTGGTGGGCGTGGTGGAAGCACCGTCGTGATGCTCAGGCGCCTTCGCTCCATACCCAAACAGGCCTCCGAGCTTTCCCAGAATGCCAGGTGACGCGGGCTCACCCGTATGCGGATCCGTGGCCGTTCCAGTAGTGGCCGTTCCAGGAGTGGCCGTTCCAGTAGTGGCCGTTCCAGGAGTGGCCGTTCCAGGCGTGGTCGTCTTCGCAGATTGCGTGACGCTCGCGGCCGTTTCCTGCGCCCTCGCGGGCAAGGCTCCCAGCGCCTCCGTGATCTTCTCGCTCAAGGCCTTGTCTTCCCGCTTGGGCGTCGCAGTGTCCGCGGCGGTGTTCTTCGCCTGGGTGGTGTAGTCCTGGGCGGTTGCCGTCGCGTTCGCAGCGTAAGCTTTCGTGTTGTCGACTGTGGAAGCGAGATTCTGCTTCGCAGTGTCCACAACTGTGGGTCCCTGGGTATTGTCAAAACCTGTAGCCTGCTTCGCCTTCTCCACTAGGGAAGGACCTTGTGACGGCTTGTTCAAGCCGAGAGCTTCTGTGGCAGAGTCTTTTGCGGTTTGGGCAGAGGCGGCAGCTTTCTCTGTGTACGTCTGCGAGTCGTTCGTGGCGTTGTTCAAATCTGCAGCTTTACCTCCCACCGCGTCCTTGGCCTCGTATGCCTTGGATCCAGCAACGTCCTTGGTATCGTACGCCTTGGATTGAGTTGTGTCCGTAACCTCGGAGGCTTTCGATCCGGCTTGCTGGGTCAATGGGGTGTCCGCCGGGACGGAGTCGAAGCCTGCCGTTTGCTTGGCCTTCTCAAACAGCGATGGTCCCTCAGCTGCCGCGCCGACGCCCAAAGCACCCGCGGCGGATTCCTTCGCAGCCTGGGCAACGTTGGTTGCTTTCTGTGTGTATGTCTCGGAGTCATTCGTGGCGTTGTTCAAGTCAGCTGCCTTCGATTGAACAGCGTCTTTGGCCTCATATGCCTTCGACCCCGCCGCGTCCGTAGTCTCAGCTGCCTTCGACTGAGCAGTGCCGGTGGTCTCAGCTGCTTTGTCAGTAGCACTGGGCTCACTTCCGGACAGTCCAAAAATGTTCTTCGTCTGCTCTGCCACTGAGTCCTTCGCACCAGTCGCAGTACCATACCCCCTGTCGCCAACCTCTCCCGCCTTGGAACCAAAATCGCTCGTCGCGTCAGAGGCTTTCTCAGTGACGGGCTTCTCCTGATCGTGCTTCTTGTAAGCGTCGTAACCGAGCGCACCAGCGCCGGCTGCAGCACCACCGTACAGGGCATCTTTGACTCCCTCAGTCGCGCCTGAAGCCTTCTCAGTTACAGATGGCTCTCCCGATGGCTCCTGCGATGACTTGTATGATGGCTCTCCCGATGGCTCCTGGGATGACTTGTATGATGGCTCCTGGGATGACTTGTATGATGGCTCCTGGAACGAGTCTTGGAATGACTCCTGAGGTGGTGCAGACTCATAAGACTTGGGCTCGTTGAAGGGCTTGTATTCCGGCTCTTCGTAGGACTTTCCCAGCGGTGTGCTTGTGGGTTTGTATTCCGGCTCTTCGTAGGACTTCCCCAGCGGTGTGCTTGTGGGCTTGTATCCCGACTCTCCGTAGGAACTTCCCAGCGGTGTGCTTGTGGGCTTGTATCCCGACTCTTCGTAGGAACTTCCCAGCGGTGTGCTTGTGGGCTTGTATCCCGACTCTCCGTAGGAACTTCCCAGCGGTGTGCTTGTGGGCTTGTATCCCGACTCTTCGTAGGAACTTCCCAGCGGTGTGCTTGTGGGCTTGTGTCCCGACTCTTCGTAGGAACTTCCCAGCGGTGTGCTTTTGGGCTCGTTGATGCTGAGCCCACTCACATCGGGGATTTGCGACTGATCCTTCGCACCAGAGAATCGAGAGGGCTCGCTCCCGTAGTCACGAGGAGTGGATGTGACCGGGGACGAAGTTGGCGATTGCGCCTCCTGCAAAACAACATTTGCAGTTCCCATTAGACATAAGCATCAAGGGAGGTGAATGCAATTTCGGTTGCTCACAAGAAAGAGAAGGAAACAGTCTTTGGTTGGAGTATCTTACGTCGCTGGCAGAGTCATCTTCCTCGTCGACATCATGGTCCACGGTAGATCCATCTTCGGGGTTCTTCTTCACTTTGGACTTGATTTTGGATCCAGCCTTTTTCGTCCGGTCCTTCAACTTTCCGAATAGGGATGGCTTCTTGGTGCTGCCATCGGGGGTCACGATGTAACCAGCATCCCCTACACCGAAACAAATTCCATCAATTCAGCAACCAAGTTTATCACAACGGCTACAAACAAATTAAAACAACAGACCTGACAACAACACCATGTGCCTCACTGCAACACATGACTATTGAAGCTCCAAGTCAAGAAACCCAAAATATAAAACGTAGCCATTTCCCAAAACGGATCTCACTAGTTGACGTACACAAACTACTGCAACTCCAAGCCAATTGGACCCAAAACAGAGTAAAACAGAAGGAAACTCTGCACGCGACTGATGCTCTCGCCAAGGAACCGAGCCCAGATCTAAAACAATTGTAGGAACCCATGACCAAGATCTGTGCAACAACTGGAACTCAAAGCCAAGAGACCCCAAAACACGGTAAAAAAACAGAGTATTCTGTACGAGAGAAGCTCTCGTGATAGCACCGAGGCAGACCTGAAGCTTGGTCAGACATGGTGCAGAGCGAGCGCGGTTCCTTCACAAACGAGGAAACAAGGTTGATGCAGCAGAAGATCGCAAATCGCAACTGGATCTTACAGAATGAGGAAATCGGAAACGGAAGGGAAGAAGTAGACACTGGGATTGCAAAGGATGAGTGGCTGTGGGTTCTTGGATCGGGGTGGGAGTGCTATAAGGCGATGCCGAGTGGCAACGAGCACGGCCATGGGAAGAGGGTGCCAGGCAGATGGGGACACGTGGATCCCTTGGCTGGAAGCGGCAGAAAATGAGGTGGCAATGAGACGCGTGGGCGGTGCTCCAGCGCTGCGACTCAGTCTGGCTACCTGACACCGACCTCTGGTCGGCCGAGGATGAAGAAGGGGCTGATCGGGTTTCTCGTCGGTGGGGTGGACGGGCGACGGACGAAAGCATGGGCTTTCTCATCTACGGTGGAGATGCAGAGATACGGTGTGATCTTTATTGGGGGAGGGCATTTAGGTTTCAACTCTGGAGCCCCAGCTGGGCTCCGGTGCATGAATCTACTGCAACAAGGAATCTACTCAAGTGAGGTAAGAGCGCCTAAAACCGTCCAAATAAAGTATTAATGGTGGGTTCTTTTTTCCTTTTTGATGGATCTTTTAAAACTGTCCAAATAAAGTATTAATGGTGGGTTTCTTTTTCCTTTTTGATGGATCTTTTGATGGATCCTCCAGTGTAGTCGAAAGAAGATTTTAGATTCTCTTTATTGCATTTTTGTGAACCCAAAATTTGATTCTAGGCTCTCTCTTGAATAAACATAGCACAATTTTTGGCAAGAATGCGGAGGGGTTGGTTTTAGATACAAGTTACAAGTAATTGGGTGAAAATTAATTTTTAATTAGCTGCAACTTTAAAGTTATCAGTAAATTGTTTTGAAATCGGTTGTCAAGTTCAAGAGACTTGTGGTGGTTACTATTTTCATGAACAAGCAAATGTCAATTTGCCTCTCAATGCTCAACCCGTGCATGTGCTTGATGAGTATGTGAGTACACTTCAACCAAGTAATATTTATTGGGGAAGCTTCAAAGAAAATTTTGTGATATATTTGAATTATTAATAGAAAGATGAAAGAATGCTCAACTTGAGGAATCAATGATGTAGATATTATGTAGGAGTTATTTTTATTTATTGTATTTATCGTTGAAATTGATCTTATTATGTTTAACTCCTAAATGAATTTGGTGTTTTTAGATCTAAAACTATTTCAAAATACTCAAACCAAAGCAAGGCTAAAATCTTCATTTATATTTATTTGTTAACAAATCCAACCGTAGGGGTCCTTTAGTTAATTTGTTAGAGTAATCACTCCTAAAATTTCAAGGTAAAAGACCTTATGAATTGCAAGACCATAATATTTAAATTTCAAAAAGAAGTATTTTCAACTCTTTCCAAATGGTTAGGTTCCACCTTTCAAAAAATTTATACAAAAATTTATAGACCCTAAAACTTTTTGTTCTCCATAACATGTTGAAGAAATAAGCTATAAATACATATAAGAAATTCAACAAAAAATATTTCATATCCATGTTTGAAAAAAATAGAAAAAAAAAAGAAATAGAGTATGATTCAAAATACTAAATTGTTAAGAATTTAGTTATGGAATTGAAATATTCCAATCCCAATTGTTGTAATGTTGTAATGTTGTAATAAAATATCTATATACAATGGTATTATTGTTTTTCAAAATATTTAAAGCTGAGCTAAATAAAGGACTTCAAAGTTTATTTGAGTAGAAATTCTACAACTACCTGCAACTTTCATCTTGTCAATCAAAATGGAATGACTCAAAGGTTTATACATATATACCAATCTAGAAAACTAAGTTCAAATTTTTAATTTTTAAAGAAGTTATTTTTTTGAGCTGCTTAAAGAACAATAAAAATTATATATTATACAATATTTTTTTAATCATGAAATTTAAAGTTATGACATTTTTTTTGCCTTAAAGTTATTCCTCAAACACATGTTGTGTGAAAATTTTAGCAAAAAAATTAAAAATTTTGTTTGTAGTGAGCTGCTCAAAAATTGCTATGTTGCCCAAAAAAAAAAAAACCTAGTCCTTTAGGTGTTAATTTGGGTATTTTGGAACTAGATCATGAAGAGACTATTAAGCCCTTTTAGTACACTATTATCTAAAAAGACGGGCATGTGACCAAAGTAATAAACTGCAAAATCCTTTCATTTTGTATATTCCTATATTGTGACTATTTATTCTTGAAATTTTTTATTTTTGTTTTTCAAAGATGCATATAAGCCATAAAAATTCCAGATTTTATTGTGAGCAATTGAAATTATTGTGATTTTATTAAGAAAAAAGTGAAAAAAATCAAATCAAGCAAAAATTATCTAAAATATCTAAATTTTTTTCCATGTGTATATATGATAGTGAAGAATATCATGGAATAAAAACTTTTACTATATCTTTGTATAATTAAAAATCAATAGAATGTGGTTGTAGGCCAAAAATTCAAATTGCAATAAAATTATTCAATTTTCAACTTTTCATTCCAAATAGATACTAAACTTCATTAGCTTCATTTCATTAGTTGGTCTCAAATTCAATTAATTCAATGAGTGCAAGATACACTAATTATCTTATAATTATTTTTTACTTGAGAAAATCATTTTATTTTTCTAAATTACTAGGAGAAGAACTCAATGTCTTCTTTGGAAATTAATTTTATTCTATTAGAAAAATGCAATACAATACAGTTAGTGTCTAGAACACCAATCGAATTAAATTATAAATGCATTAATTCATCCTATTTTGCATATGATACTAATTTCTAAAAGATATAATATTTTTTATGTATTTAAATAAGTGTATGATAAAATATTTATTGTATCATATTAATTTCCGTAAAGAAGTGAATTTGTGGTGAGAATAAGTTTCTAGTTGCAATAAGTTTATGCCCTTATTTATAGGGTAACTAAGTAGAGTAGATGGTCTTGCCAGTAAAGCAACTTAATAATCCATGTTGCATATGTCATGGAGTTGATAGTAAATTTGTGGTAATGAATTTCTAAAGTCCAAAATGTCCCCTTAGAAGACTTTTTATCCTTAAAATTTTGAGCAACTCAAAGTGGGTCGATCCATTTTTAGAATAGCCATTTTTAAACTTAGGAATGTGAAGAGTCACTTCAATTTGGGCTCATTTTCAAAAGTATCAAGTTAACTATCAAGTATTGTATTCAAATTTAGAAGAAGATTCACTATTGAATTTATAAACATTTCCAAAGCATGGGAGGGTTGGGGGTTATAGCAAAGAGTCATCAGATGGAGGGAACTT
Organism: Antitrichia curtipendula; assembly: GCA_951230915.1. Taxonomy (NCBI): domain Eukaryota; kingdom Viridiplantae; phylum Streptophyta; class Bryopsida; order Hypnales; family Leucodontaceae; genus Antitrichia; species Antitrichia curtipendula. Next base: position 20,002,967 of record OX579642.1, read on the forward strand.
GGGCCAATGAGGTGGAGCAATACAATATTCTGTAGTATTTTGGAACTAGATCATGAAGTTCAAAATAGAGACTATTAAGCCTTTTGAATACACTATTACCTGGGCTTGTGACCAAAGTAAGCAAAAATTGCAAAATCCTCACATTTTGTATACTTCCATACTATGACCATTTATTCTTGAATTTTTTCTTTTCTTTTCAGAAATGCATATAAGTCATAAAATTTTCAGATTCTATTGTGAATAATTGAAATAATTGTAATTACTTTTTAAGGAAAAAATGAAAAAATTCAAAATAATCTAAAAAAAGATCTTGCTAACATAGATGGCAATGATTTAGTAAAGTACCTTGAAAATTTATGTTGCATATGTTATAGAGTTGGTAGAAGATTGTGGTGATCATCCCTAAAGTCCAAAGAGTCCCCTTAGAAGACTTTTAACCCTTAATTTTTTGAGCAACTCAAAATGGGTCGATCCATTTTCAAAACGCCCATTTTTAAATTTAGGAATGTATAGAGTCACTTCAACTTGTGCTCATTTTCAAGATAGCTATCAACAGGTTTATTCAAATTAGAAGAAGATTCACTATTGAATGTATAACCATTTCCAAAGCATGGGTGGGTTTGAAGCTTTAGTAAAGAGACATTAGGTAGGCAAACTTTAGCCAATGAAGTGGAGGCATGTCCATCTACAACTATAACTATGTCACATGATGCTTTTAGAAGTGATGGAGGCTATGTGAGAAACATCTTGGAAGAAAACCCGTTGAAAATCATATGCAGTGGTGGAAGGGTAATGAGGTTGGACAATGATGATGCTTGGAATTCTAATGGGTTCCTAGCTTCTACAATTTATAGCCCTTTTTCAATGAGATGCTCAGTAGTAGATTATTGGCCACTTCCTTTTTTAACTCTCGGTTTGAGGGTACAAACAACTATTGGAATATGCATTTTGCATTCAGATTTGAGCCATTTAAAAAAAAATTCCTATTGTATGTCAGTTCTCGTGTTTTTTTCACTCTACCATGTTATGACTCCAAATTTGTTACAAATCTTCCATTTATTTCATAATTTCTAAAATTTAACAATGAAGTGATCACTACTACTGCAATACTATCTTTTCACTTGTCTTTGGTCCTAAAAGTACAAGATTTGCTTGCATACTTGTGGAACTTGGTTAGCTAAAGAATGAGCATAGGATGCCAATTTTTAAAAATGTTATGTGTCCAAAAGAACTTGTCAAAGTACAACTTTAGCTAGGCCAATACATTAATTTCTTGGAGGTACTCTTTACTTTTATTTAATAATCTTGCAATCTATAACTTGGATTGAAACCAACTGTGTAGAGATGATAAAGATTTGGACAAAATTCAATGGTTGATTTTGCCTAAAAATGACTCATCTTACTTTGAGATTCAGTTCTTTGTAACTTATAAAATTAAGATCCAAAACACCTTGAAAATGTCTTAAGATTTTAAGGATTAAAGGGTCAATTAAGTTCTTTGGATCTCAATTTTTGGCATAATTTTCCAAGATAGAAAATTGATTAGTTTTTTAGGAATGTAGTTTTTATTTCAATCAATATTTGAGAGAACAAGTTATGTAATCTAAACCAAAAAGACAAGAAAGGACAATGAACCAAAAAAATTGAAATAATTTATTATTAAATTTATTTCTCAGAGATTATATCTTTTCTAAGTAGACAAAAGTCATTTATTTCAATTTAATAAGTGATGTGAAAGTCGTTGAGCACTATGTTTGCAAGCAATTTTAGAAAAATTCTTATGGAAATAACATACCGGATTTGTTTTTAAATTCAATTTCTATAATTTAAAAAAAATAAACTCACATAGTTTCGTTTGCTTTCTAGAGCAATTTCACTGTTGAAATTAGTATTTTTTTCTCGGGGAGGTCACTTAGCTCTACTACAACAAACCACGTGCGAACAAGTGGTTTCTAATAAACTATAATTTCAACCAAAAATTTTGAGCATTGTTTAATAATGACTATAGGTTTCTATTGCCAAAATTTCCAACTCAAATAAAATATGAAATGATTTCTAGAAGAGGTTGAAAATGGGCTAAGATGGCATGTTTTTCAACTCAAATAATTATAGAGAACACATTTAGATGACCATTGAATCAATATTCAACTCAAAATGAACTTTCAATAGAGAGTTATTTTTCAGAATTTTTTTTTAATTTTTTAGACAATTTTTTCTTATATAATATAGGGGTGTGAAAGTTATTTTTCAGTTCTACAGTGTATCTTTTTACTTCAAAAATATGTAACTAATTATCATTAACAAATAAAAATATCAATAATTCAAAACATAAACTTTCGAAGTAGGAAAATCTATTCATATTTTTTTTATTTATTTTTATTTAAAATTCAAAAAGTAAATAGGGGGTCCAAAGTTTTGATCGCACGTGGTTTCAAATGGACACTCGAAGTGACCTCCCCGAGATTTTTTTAATTCCATCTCAGAGATATTAACCACTTGAAGATGAGATCTCGGATGAGATCCATTGCCAATTGGTCTAACATTATGCTTGAGCTAAATGTAGCTATTAAATTGTGTTCAAATACCAATTTTATATTTTTATTACTTGAAATTATGAATTGTATATTATTTTGACAAATTTTTAATTTGTCTTATGAAAGATTGTAATTGTTATCAATTTTGCTGCAGAAATTGGAAAGAAAAAAATTAAAAAAAAATTTATTTGAATTTTGATTCAAGAAATACAAGTTGCAAAGAAAATTAGTGTAAAATTTTCCAATTAGTTATTTTATTTTTTACACCCAAAATAGCCATAGTAAGGACCTCAAAGTCAAATTTGATTATCAAACTAAATTGATCTTTTTATTTTATTGATGTAGAAAATTTAATTTTCTATCTATGTTTATTTTATTTTATTTTATTATCGAAAGCTAATTGATGAAAAAATCAAATTATTGTGAAATTTGAAAGTTGAAGGTCAAAATAAAATTAAACCAATTATAATATACATTAGAATAATATGGAATTTTTACCATAAATTAATGTTAGAATGAAAAACAATATTTTGTGATTTAAGTTAAAAATAAAATTTAAAAGAAAAAAATATGAATGAAAAACACAACATTTTGTATTGTTTAAATTCCAATATATAGAGCTTGCAATTGCATTAATTATTTGGATTTTGGGATTTTTTCAAAATTTTAAGATGAAGTTGAAAGAAATTTTTGTTAGCTTCATTTTCTTAGTTTAATCCTTAAATTCCCAACGATCCCTTAGGGGACAAATTAGATTTTAGACAAACTCCTATGGTCTCAATATTTGTTGTGATTTTCTAAATTATTTTGTGAAGATAGAAAAATACATTAGCTTTCCAAAAATACTATATTTATTTCAATCGAAGCTAAGGAGCAAAAATTATATTACAAAAAGCCCATTTTTAGTTTGGCGAGTAGAAAAAAGTGTTAAAGTAAAAAATATTTAAAATTCATTTTTGTATAGATTATATTTTTATATACATGGAAAGCTTTGATTTATTCCATTTGAATTTGTTATGTGAAAGTTACGGACAATCTTGTTTTGGGGGCAATCAGAGCATCTTTTGGAAAAACTAACTTGTGGGATTCATTTTTGACCTTAGTTTTTACAATTTTTCAAAAACAAAGTTTTGCAAGGTTAAGATCTCTTGCTAGAAAAATTTCACCGTTGAGATTAGTGTATTTCAATTCCATCTTAGAGCTAGTAACAATTAAGATTTTCTTTCAATCTTAAACCTACTTCTACTTAACAATTTTTTAATGAGTGAAAACTAAATGTGTGCTTTTTAAGTTTTTTTACAGACTTTCAACTCAATTCTTTATCATATAAAATTAGAAATTCAAATTCAATAGAATAAGAATTATAAGTCATGAAGGTTCAAAGCCAAAAAATGTAGTTGAGCAAGGTGCAAAGAACTTAGTTTCCTTTACTTTAAACACAAATATCTTGTAGACTATCCGGTCAAAGTTTGTGAAATTTCTTCCACACATTCTTATACTAGTCTAGTACAAGATGCTAAGGATAGATATGCAAAGAAAACATTTTATTTTTATTTTTTTCTCTTTGCTATAGAAATGACTGTGTTGAGTGTTTTTTTGATGGAATTGAAGCCCTAAGACTTTAAGGGTTAAATCAAATACCAAAAATGGTTATATTCAAAATTACAATGAAGGTTGACCAAGGGGCATGTACTTTTTGAATGCATGGACCTTTGGAGGTTAAGAATTGAATTTTTTTCCTTGTATCTTGTATCTACTTCAACTTTTTAAAAATTAAAAAAAATGATTACTAAAAGGAGGGGGGATTTTTTTCTGAAACTTTCAATTTAATTATTATTAGAAATTATACTCAAAATTTGTAGTACAATAATTTTAAGTTAAGAGGATTCAAAGTCTCATAATCTAGTTATAGTAAGTGCAAAAAAACTTATTTTCTTCATGCTATATGCGCATATCTTAGAATTTATATAGTCAAAGTTTTACAAACTTCTTCCAAGCATTTTCATACTAGTCTAGTACAAGATCCTTTGGTTTAACCCCTAAAGGCCCAAGGCTTTTTTTCTGCCAAAAAATACCCAAAACTGCCACTTTTTTAGCAAAGAGTGAAAAACAAATTAAAATTGTTCTTTTTGCACATTTAACCGTAGGATCTTATACCTAACTAGTGTGAGAATGTGTGGAAAAAATTTCAGAATTCTTGACTGCACAAATTGCAAGATATCTACGTTTAAAGTGAAAAAAACAAAATTTTCAGCACATTGTGGGACTGGATTTTTTGACTTTGAACATTTTTAACTTAAAATTTTTTCACTACAGAGTTTTGAGCTTTAAATCTTTATAGTGGAGAATTGAGTTGAGAGTCTAATTAAAAAAAATCAAATCAAAAAAACATAGTTTTCATTATTAAAAAAATTGTTAAGGAGAAGTAGGTACGAGATAGAAGGAAAATCTAAAGTATTCATATATTTTAGATGGAATTAAAATGCATTAATCCCTATGTGAGATTGTTCTAGCAAGTAAACTAAACCATGCAAAAAAAAAAATTGAAAAATTTGAAAAATTGCATTTAGAAATGAATCCTACAAGTTATTTTTTTCAAAAAGATGCTCTAACTGCCCAAAAAACAAGAATGTCCATAACTTTCTCATAACAAATCCAAATGAAATGAATCAAAGCTTTCCAGATAGACAAAAATACAATCTATGAGAAAAAAATAATAAAAAATAATAAAAAATAAAAAAGTGCAAATTTTTTTGGCTGCCCATGCTGCCCCCCGTCCCCTGTTTTGAGCTTATTTGGTCATAACTTTTGTTACCGGGCACTGGTTGTGAAAAAAATTATATTCCCACGTAGCTAATCAGCTTTTCTACCTCCAAAAAAAGTTTCAAAAAATCAGGAGAAAATTGCAGCCTGTAGGTACCTGCCCAAAAACGCATTTGTCCCCCGAAGGGACAATGGGCTTTTAGGGGTTAATATGAAATTGAAACAAATGTTGAAGATTTTTTTGCTTGCATGAAAATGATAGTTTTGAGTGTTATTTGACCAAAAAAAAGGCCTTAGAACATTAATTAGAGGTTTAAAAAAATTCTTTCCTAGAATTGTAAAAGAAAACCGTCTTGTTACATATTCTTCAATTACTCGTAGACTACATTGTAAGAAATTAATTCCTTATTTTTCAATCTTGAAGGACTCTTTTCGATTGTCATTGTAACCATGTAAAAAATTAACTATACCCCAGTAGCATCGACATAGAAAAGAGTAGTCCACCTTTTTAAAGAAACAACAATGAAAAGTTATATGGTTTTACTTTGCCCACCAAAAATATATGGGTTTTTTTCCATTGATGAATTGGCAATAAGACAAGTGAAAATTTGTAAATTTGATAACTATAAATATTTGCATGACCAAATTTTTTGATCTACAATCATATCTACAATAGACCATCTATAACTTGATCGGTTATGGATGGTGAATTTGTAGATCAAGTCTTAATATTTAGTGTAAAGCTTACTTAGTTGGACCTTTATTCCTTGTGAACCATCACACCTTGGGGACCTTTGGACATTAGGACCTTTACAGAAGGGGTGACTTTAGGGCAAATTCTACCATTCCAAAAATGAATTCCATCTTTCTTTTTAACATATTCTACACATTACATCTTGTGCCAAAAAATATTCTTGTTGAAGAATCTTATTTATTTAAAAATAGGTTCAAATTTGATGTAAAAAATTGAAGAAATTATATTATTTCATTGGAATTTTTTTAGTTTTTAGTTAGTTATAGTCGTTATCTTGAACATTTAACGCATAAATCATTGCCAAAATATCATACATTTGAGAAGTCGGGGAATGAATATAGAAAATATATAATAGAATTTTTTTCAACCTTGCCCTTCAAGTTGTGAGAATAGTAAATGATGTCATTTTAGAAGATTCAATACAATAAATTTTGTACACCCTAGAAAAATTAGAGTTTGAAATTGGGATTCGTATACATAGTTATACTAAAATATCTAGCTATTATATCATTCATAATTACATAAACAATTTTAGGCACATCCAAAAAATTGGCCATTTGACAATTGGAATCCAAACTCATACATCATACACTAAAATTACATCACTAACAAAGGAATTTTTTTCAAAATGAATAAATTGTAAGTCTTACAGTTGTGCTAAAGTATGCTTCCTTTGTACTAGCACATGGATCATATTTTTTTCCTTGACATATAATTAGCTGACCAAAAGCCCCTTTTACAATAGTTCAATTTTATTTTTATTTTTTGGATCTTCTTACAATTCAAACTTCAAAGTTAGCATTGTTTTTTGTAAAATTTTCTATTACTAACACTGTTTTTTGTGCATAGCTTTTGGGTAAACTTTTTTTTAACACTTTCAATTCTGCAGAACATTCATCTTTTGTCTTGTACTAATTTTCCACATTGCATTGTATTGAATTAAATTAAATTAAATTTTCTGAAAATTTTGGAGAGTGTCCTCTTTAATTATACTCATTTGGCGTAAAACTAGCGAGTGTATTAGTAGCTCACCAATTACTCTCCAGAATAAATCGTTCGTAAAAATATTTTTCAATTCATAAATTCTTTTTGAACAACATCAAATCCTTTTCAAATTAAATCTTGCATAGATCAGACTGAAACGTCAGTTTCACTAAAATGGCGACATTCCATTACTTTGGCACAGTTTAGTCCACTCAGCCTGAAACCAAAATTTTGTGCATGGCCCAATTTGTGGCCTGGAATTAGACCTTTCGTGAAAATATATGTTACGATTTTTGGTTCGTGGAATGTCGCCAATTTAACGTCAGTGACCTTACATTCCGGACGATGAAGAACCCTTGTCCAGCTTGCGCAATAGGCTGCCGACTCCGATCCACTGCAGGACTTCGTCGTCGCCGACCCTTACACCGGTACTCACCATCAACGGAGTCGATTGCAAGCCCGTCGACAAGGTCATGTCCATCAAATCAACGCCAGCAGGAATGATGCGCGCATGCACGCAGTTCGATCGGCCGGCGGTCAAATTGCAATATTGTTCATTCGACGTACTGTGCGTGCATGCATGCATGCAGATTTATTACCAAGACTGCCTCGATCGATGTCCTCGAGACCTCGACTGAGTAGCCGCTGAAATCGATAGTTTGTGACACAACGCAACTGCTACACTTCAGTCTGGCAAATGCTGGTGCAGGAGCTGTTACGTAACAGCACTGCACCAGCCTCCCCTACAGCTCAAAGTTCAGGAGGCTGGTTGGTGCAGGAGCTGTTACGTAACGCCGGGTGGTCGTACGCTTGACCAGCCTCCCCTAAAGCTCAAAGTTCCCCAGCTAGCGTGAAAGTTCGCTTCATGTCATCCGGACTCCTTGCCGTCAAGATGAGCTTCAATTCAATAGCTGATCGCCCACTCCTTGCTGCATTTGATCGTTTCCTCACGCTCACCCCTTTCGAGCTGCTCTAGCATTGCCTTCAATGAACTTGTTCGATAAAACGTCAATTTCGTTAAACTGGCAATATTCCATTACTCTGTCGCGGTTCAGGACGTGCGGCCTGAACCCAAAATCTGAATTAGTCAAAAATTGGCTCAAAATTTTAGGAAGGTATATATGTCACAATTTTTGGTTGTGCGAATATCGCTAATTTTAAAGAAATTGACGTTATAAGAGCCTGATCTTCCACAGGAAGTCACGAGGGGTCCAATTCGCATGCTCCGCAATGCAGACCGCATGCTCGGCCTCCGGAAAGTTTAAAGGATACAGCTTCCGGTCCCCCTAGCGGTTCGGTACGCAAATGTAAATTAAAATGTGGCATGTTTCAGAAAATTGTGACGATAGGCATGTTGACAAAGTTCTAAAAACATTGTCGGTATAGGTCTACAGTTCCAGATGGGAGTACGTCTGGGAAAATGCAAACCTAGCCATTTTAACTAACGTGACTTAAACTCTAGGTAGGACCAGTGCAGATTAATTGAGAATTGTACAACAGCACAGATTTGCAACTTTAATGAATATATCCCCTTACCCCCAGTTTGATGGCAGCTCTAACGAGGGTCATTTTCGCCTCGCCCACTGTCAAAGTTGCCGAGAAAGACCGGCACGCCCTTCTTCTTGCGTCCGCGCAGTTATAGGCTCTTATCCGCAAGTGCGCCTCCCACTGCTTGTTCTTCTTGTGATAAGTGACCCCATTATTCTCGCCAGGCGGCAAAGATGGTCGCGGGGAAAGACTGGAAGTGGCTTCGTCGTGTGATCTAAGAATGCTCCACCCCATTCCTCCGATCCTCTAGAGACTGATCATCCTCTCCGGCTTCCTTAATCTTTCCAGACAGAACGTCGGTGGGAAACTCTGATATTGTCTGAATTATTGGAAGACCCTGGAGCTCCTCTGCAGGCTCCCAATGGACCTCAAATAAACTGCTCTGCAGACTCACAATTCAGTTGCTCCGCAGACTCACAATTCAATTGCTCTGCTGGCTCCCATTTTTGCTGCTCCAGATCATCCAGGATTTGCAGAACGTTGTCATCATCGGCCTCAGCAGCGGTACTATTGGGCGGAATCAGGTTTTCAATCATCAAACAACAGCTGCTGCTGATAGTAACTCGAATTAGCAACGTTAGAATCCACGACAAATATCATGATGGTACTGTTGAATGTGTTAGAAGAATCCCAATTCATTGGAGACTACGCTACTTCCATCTTGCTGAAATCGAAGGAGGAAACTGACTGTTTCAAAGTTAGTGCACCACGTGTAGAACGAAGAAGGTAGAATTGAAAGTAGAAAGCAGATCAAATGATCTGAAGTACTTACGTACAGTAACTGTGAGAAGGCTGTGAATCTTATACACGTAATGCGGGGAAGTCTCGGGCAAGGGAAAAATGAAGTCTCGGGAAGCGGGAAAATGGATTCTGATCATACCTGTGCAGGTGAAACTCGGGTATCAACCAGTGCTGGGCCTTGGTTGATGGAATCTCAGATTTGGGATCCTTAAAATTTCTCTGCAATCGACCACCACTACCACAAAGAGGAGAAATCACTTAACCAAGGTTACACTGGTGCATTTGCTCATGGGTCATACAACATTTGAGATAAGTGATCATGTGTACTTAGCTCTTAGTATTTTCAAAATCTGTCTATTTTGTACAAAATGCTGTAAGATAAGTAGAAATCAAGACAAATGGAAAGATTGAGAGTACCACGCAAACAGATCATCTGACTCATGCCCATGAATATCACAGAATAGCAGTAACAGTTGAGGTATCAAAACCTGAAATGAAGCTTGGTGCTGTCATATTATTACACCTAATTATAGCAGTACAAGATATGCTTGATGAAGCTAAATCTGATATGGAGACGAGCCATTATTAAGTTCTCAATTTAAAAAAATTCTAGAGTTCCACCAACTATCCAAAACCCTAAAGTTCGTACTAATTTCATAGCATGCTATGATACTGTTGAGACTATACAAAGATGCAAAAGCAAGCAGAGAAAGCACTACTGCCTACATCTACTGGATTCGCGCCAACCAGTTTAACGTCCAGGGTAAGACATGAGGATTGTCATTGTGACCCCTACACTTCAAATGTGGAGGACCAAGATTCGGAATCATCTGTATGGAACATGGATATTAAACCCTGTTGTTTCAGGACGATGTCAATCTGCCAAAGCACTTCGTGATGGAAGACACGATCATAGAAGTCAAAAATTTCATGCCAGCAGTTCCTCCAGGGAAGTACGACAGCATGTAATATAATAATGCAAGCACCTGGATCACAAAAAAACAATATTACATACTCTTACAACTGTTATCTATAATAGGCGTTCCTGCCTCCAAAGAAAAAATATCCAACCGAAGTACGTCAACAGAAATACGTCGAAAAACTTCATATAAATACAGCTGCCACCAATAGATTCCTCCAAATGACTTCATCATGCAAAAATAAAAATAGTTAGGAAATAAAAACCTGAATAATGGCAAAGACCACAGATAGTATGTAGCTGTGGAGGATCACAGACACATATATTGTAGCTGCCATGCTCCCAATAAACCCAAATGTAAACGGCAATCTCTGCATTCGTGCAATATTTTCTTAGAAAGTAATATTGATGGGAATAAATAGATAAAATAAATCCAGTCATTGCAAACTTTAAATAAAAAGAGTACAAAGCGAGTTATTTTAGATGAAATTCAAAAACAAAAAATACCATGGAGTCTACCCCTAAACAATCAAGACACAAACAGGGGAGGTAAACAGGATCCGAAAGGGATACTAAACCAATCACTGAGAACGTATACACTAACTGAAAGTTCACGTGAAATAAATCATACAACTCCCTCCTGAGATTGAAAATCGTAAAAGAATGTCAGTATGATCAGTGGCAAATAGTATTTACCTCTTTAGATATCATGTGATAAAACTGGGCTTTCGGTCCTTTGAGCGCAAAGAACGATCCAACCATAAAGATGGAGCCGATCGTGAAAGAGATAGCAAACTTTTGTGGAACCAGGACAATCACCGGTAGGAACAGAAAGAATGCCATAAATATGAAGAAAGACCCTGCCGCAATCATTATAGCAAATGCCGTAAGCGCTTGCCTAGAAGGCACAAATTGCGCAGCGGACTGCACATTTGCTGTAGCAGACTGAACTCCTTTCGTCACACTGCAGTAGAATGGGGAAGTAGTCAGTTTATTTCCAAACCAGTGAGTACGCATTTTATAACTACAGTCAAACCGAACTACAACCATAAACAAACAAACGCCTCCAACACAATAAACCTTCCTCACTCTAAAAGACCTGGATCCCCTCTTGCAACTAATTCTTCCCTACGATAATCATCCCCGCTCAAACAAACCCCGGAAGGAGTTTGGAGTTGCGATCCATCTCTCATATCCGCCCATCACTACGACCAGACCATGTCATGAACATATGCAGAAGAACCGTTGAAAGTTTACTCGGAACATTCTGCATGGCAGTCAATCCCAGAGAGACCACCCAGGGACCATCAAGAAAGTCCAGAGACCATACAGGGATGTGCTGAAGGTTAAAGAAATAGCTATGTCTCTAAAAATTTCGATAAATGACGACGCTCAAATGTCGCACCTATGCATGCAAGCAACTGACCAAGAAATCGGGCCGTCAAGCCCTACACAGAATTGGTCTCCGAGAGGGAGCATAAGCACATTTAAAATAACCAGCTCAAGATGAAATGAAATGCAACTATCATTCCAATTCCGGTTGCTCAATAAAAATCATACTTGGAAAAGTTCAAATTTCAAGAAACCCAAAAAATAAAATGAAAGAAGAACAAATCCTCCAAAATCGTCTCTTCGACACCTACTCCGAAATATCCTTCCAACAAAAATTCTCCTTCAAAATTCAAGTACCAATACACTCACGAATTATAAGCACTCGAAAGACTGGAATTCGCGGACTTCAGCAGCGGCGCGAGCGACTCTGGCACCCCGGACTCCAGATCTCGCCCCGATGCGCCATGCGTCGTGGTCACCTGCGGTTGCGGCCGGGCAGCATACGAGTTCCAAGAAGACAAAACCCCGCCGGATTGCACATTGAGCGGCTCCGCCGCAGCAGCGCTGCCCCCCTGGTCCCGATTGAAAAGCTCCTGCACCTTCCCTTGCAAATTCAAGTCCTGAATCTTGCCCTGGATGTTCAACTCCTGAATGTTCCCCTTCACCGCCTGCATCTTCCCCTGGAAGGCAGTCCTCCATCCTGCCAGCGTCGCCCCTATCTGGGGCGGAATATTGTCGGTCGCCACTGTCGCTACTTGGGTGATTTCCCCCAAACCCTAAATCCACAACCTCAAAAACGCCTCGACAATAAGTAGCTCAAAAAATAGCTCTCTCTCTCTCTCACTCAGTGTAGCAGAGTGAGTAACCCTAATTGGAGGCAGAGAGGGGAAGGGAAGAAAAGGGCGAGCGAAGCGTGGCATCTACGGCAACAGCACTCGCCATAGCCAACACCGGAGCAGCCTCGTGAGAGGAATGAAAGCTTGGAGAAGACGACGACGAAGGTCCGAGTGAGTCAGCTTGCGCTGGAGCCTGTTCACATTATTGGATTCCTAGGTGGACTTTGCTGTGCAAACCCAATTCCAAGTTGGCCCAATTAAACAAACATAGGGCCAACTCAAATGGGACCCAAATAGAAAATTGGATCGATACATGGCCACCCAATTTTTAGCACTAGGGCACAATTTTTTGGCACCAAAACACTGCCATATAAGCGACAATGTGATACAAAATACAATTGGGCTAGCTTTCCAATTGAGGCTGATTGATGACCCAATTTAAAGATCTAGGCACTCTTATAGGTTGATCTAGGCACTCCAGTGGTTTTCAAATTGGGTCAACAATTGGGCTCTAATATAAAGTGGCCCTTATTACTATAGAGTATATATAATTCAAATGGATAAAATTAATTTAAATGGTTTTTTAATATGATTAATAAGTATCTACATCTTGTAATTGTTAGCCACATGAGCAATCTATAAACCCTAGTAAAATTGTTGGTCCTAAAAGGTTTCGAAATCATTGAATTTTTTTTATTCATGATCTTTGTAGTATTGATAGACTTCTTTACATAATGTCACTAGTTAGGCATTAGATATATATGATTATCATAATATTTTTTTTTTGTAGGTTTTAGACAATTTATACTAAATCTACAGGGTTTTTCAATAATAGCTTTTAAAAGTAATACTAATTTTATGCCTTCACTATAGACCATAGTCTAGTGCACTTAGAGTTGCAAGAATCATGAACTTAGTTTAGAGCTCTTTGCACATTTGTTTAAATTTCAATTGTTTAAATTTCAATATCATATTTGTATCCAACCTTCTATGACAAAATAGAATATGATAGTGAGAATTTTGAGTTGAATTTTATTGAGTAAATAGGATTTGATGAGAATACAAAAGATAGGTGATATTGGGTGTATCATTAGCATTCCTAATTATTACATTCATGTAAATATGCCAATCACATAATGTTATTTCAACAATTTGATCCAATCCATTTTAAACTAGAACATGATTTTTACACATAACAAAATGTACAATCATTTCGGATTTCACATTATTGAGTACACCCATGGACAATTATCCTATGGAATTGTCCCATGGAATGAGAGGCTCTTCATTTAGAAAACTTTTATGTATTAATTTGACAATTGAATAAAATTTATACTAATAATATAATACTTTAATAATAAAAATTGGTCATCCAAATTAAATAGGTTTGCAAAACAACAAATTCTAAGGTTTATTGGTTGTAACTTTAAATATTGATAATACAATGGTAGTGAATGATAAATGATAAAAGTCAATTGCATTTTTGCATACATTGACCTTTTTTCTAGTTGCATTTTGTTGATGGAAGAATAAGGCTTTTATTTTCATGAGGCAGTCATGATTTTTGTAGTAGTTATAATTAATGTGTTTGTGATATTTTTCACTTTGTACTTTCATTATCACTCTATTTTATACTGCATAAAATTATGATGATGATGAATTTGACAAGTGTAAGAGGGTTTCAAACCATCTTTTTCATTACAACAATCCAAATATTTTTTTATGTCACTTTTCATTCATGATTTTTATACATGGTGAAATCTGAAATTATTCATATTTAAAAAAATTTACACACATAAAATGATATTTCATTGAAGGAACCATTATAAATGATTTAAATGCAATCTTTAAATCTCAATAAATTATGAAAGATGTAGTAAAGGGCATCATTTCATTTTCAAACTAGTGTGCCCTATGCCGTTGCCACAGCCAATAAAATGAAAAATAATTCTATAATTTTTGAATTCATTAAAACTTTGAAATTCAATGATTTTTACACTGTAGTGTGAGAGGTTGCATTCTTACTACAAATTAAAGGCTTTATGCACAAGGAGCGCAAGGGCTTTGTTCTATGGCGTTTGGACATGCAATAAAAATTTTATATTTTTTTTCAAAAGAACAAATAATTTAATTCAATTTTTTTAGTTTAAGAATTCATAACTTTTACACCGTAGGTCCAAACGCCACGAAATTAGCACAAATAAAAAGTTGTATGCACATAGGAGTGCAAGGACTTTGTTTTGTAGCGTTTGGACATGAGATGAAAAAATTATGATTTTACCCAAATAAAAGAGAATTTAAATCAACTTTTGATTCATAAAAATCTTTGAAATTCAATAACTTTCACACCATTTGTCCAAATGCCTTTAAACAAAGTCCGTGCATCCCTCCTTGTTAAGAGCTTTTGAGTGGTACGAAGAGCGGTACCAAGGACGCTACCGCACACCTCACACCTCACAGTTTGTTAGCTCTCAACATATCAAACAAAACAAATAAACAATCTATCTTAAAGTATAAACTAGTGTGCTCTATGCCGTTGCCACAACCTAAATAAATTTAAAATATATTTTTATTTTTATTTTTTATTTTTTATTTTTTTATTTAATTCATTAAAGCTTTAAAATTCAATAACTTTCATATTAAAGTGGCTCAAACAAAAAGCTTTGTGTATGGAGGAGTGCAAAGCCTTTGCTTTGTAGCGTTTGGACATGGAAAGTGAAAATTGTGTTTTTTCTAAATTAAAAAAAAATTAAAACCAACTTTTTAATTTAAAAAAATTCATAACTTTCACACCATTAGTCCAAATATCAATAAATGGGCCCAAATAGAAAGCTCTATGCACAAAGGAGTGCATGGGCTTTGTTTTTTTGGCGTTTGGACATGCCATTTGAAAGGCATGGTTTTCCAAAAATAAAAGATAATTCAATTGAATTTTTAGTTTAAGAAAAAACCATAATTTTTCCACCCAATAGGTCCAAACGCCACAAAATTGACATGAATGGAAAGTTGTATGCACAAAGAAGTACAAGGACATTGTTTTTTGGCGTAACACTGCTTGACATTTCATGAAATATGAAATATGAAATATGAAATGTAAAATATGAAATATGTTAGATCTCAAGTCTCAACGTATTAAACAAAATAAAACAAATAACCTAATTTAAGGTATAGACTAGTGTGTCTTGTGCCATTTCCATAGCCAAAATTAAAAGTAAAACTAGTGTACCTTGTGTTGTTGCCACATTATAATAATAAATAATAATAAAATTTAGTAATTTAATAATTTAATTTTAAAAAACCATAATTTGTAACAAATTTTAAAACTAGAAATAATTTTTTAATTCTCTAAGGGCTTTGTATTATAGCGTTTGGATATGCAATATAAATTTTTTTTTTTTTTTTCCAAAATAAATAAAAAAACAATTAATTCAAATTTTTACTTTGAAATAATCCATAATTTTCACACATTACATCCAAATGCCACAAAATTGGTACAAACAGAAAGTCTTATGCACAAAACAATGCAAAGGCTTTCTTTTGTGGCGTTTGGATGTGTGATATGGAAGTTATGATTTTTTGCAAAATAAAAGAGCATTTAATTTAATTTCCGGTTCATTAAAAAATTTGAAATTCAATAACTTTCACCATGTTTGTCCAAATGCCACGAAACAAAGTTCGTGCCTCTTCCTTGCCAAAAGCTTTCTAGCGGTACCAAAAGCGCTTGCCGGATGCCTCACGGTTTGTTAGATCTCAACGTATCAAACAAATCAAAATAAACAACCGAATTTAAGATATAGATAATTATATAATTTGAAGTATGTAAAAACTTTAAATTTTAACATTTTTCACAACATAGTCTGAAAGGTTGCATTCTTGGTAAAATAAAAGTAAAAATAATTTTTTAATTTTTTAATTTGAAAAACCTATGAAATTAAATCATTTTCACACCACGAAATTGGCACAATAAAAGGCTTTATGCACAAAGGAATCCAAAAGCTTTGTTTTATGGTGTTTAAACATCTATACCTTAAATTAGATTTTTTGTGTTGTTTTGTTTGATACATTAAAATCTAACAACCCGGGAGGCGTCCAATGGTGCTCTTAGTACCACTCGAAAGCTCTTGATAAGGAGAGATGTACGGACTTTGCTTTGTGGTGTTTGGACAAATGGAGTAAAAGTTATTGAATTTCAAAGTTTTTAATGAATCGAAAATTGATTTAAATTATTTTTTATTTTCATTTGAACCGTCATGAAACGGGTCAAAATGGGTCAAAATGGGTCAAAAAAATAGATTATTTTTAATTTTGAAAAAATCGTAACTTTCATGCCACATGTCAAAATGCCACAAAACAAAGCCTTTGCACTCCTTTGTGCTTAGTGCTTTCTATTCATGCTAGTTTCCTGCCGTTTGGACCTACAATGTGAAAGTTATTTTTTTTAATTAAAAAAATGAATTTATTTATTTTTTATTTTTGAAAAAACATAACTTTTACATTGCATATCCATAGGCCACAAAACAAAATTTTTGCACTCCTTTGTACATAGAATTTTCTATTTGTGCCAATTTTGTACCGTTTAGACCTTTGATGTGAAAGTTAAGATTTTTTAAAATTTTTAATTTAATTTTGTAATTTTGTAAAAAACATATCTTTCACATGACATGTCCAATCACCTCAAAATAAATCCCTTACACTCTATAAAGCATTCTATTCGTACCTAGAATGCAACCTATCACACTACGGTGTTAAATTTATTGCATTTCAAATTTTTTCCAAAATAAAAAATAAAAAAAGTTATTTTTGTTCTTATTTTGGTTGTGGCAATGACACAGGGTACACTAGTCTATCCATTAAGATAGGTTGTTTGTTTGTTAGTTTGTATTTTTATTTTATTTTGTTTGTTACGTTGAGATCTCAGACCATGTGTCCTTCAGTTGCATGTTTGGTACCATTGGAGAGCCCTCAGCAACAAGGGGTGCATGGGCTTTGTTTTGCGGCATTCCGACTCACAATATGAATGTTACTGATTTTCAAATTTTTTAGGAATTGAATAATCATTTTTACTTTAAATTTATTTGTGGCAACAACAAGGGACACACTAGTAGGTATTTATAACATAGACACCTATAATATAAATATCTTATAACCATGAAAGATGCCTATAATACACCTACCTATAATATAGGAGCCTAGGCTCCTAGGTTCATGGACTCAAGATCCTAGGCTCACATACTAGCAACCATGGATGATGAACAAAGTGCTTCAAGCCAATGTTTTATACATATATTTTTTTGATTCACCCCAAGCTATATTAGAATCTTTAAATCTTTAAGACTTACTACACAGTCTTTTCAACTTGGAATGATGAACAAAGTGCTTTAAGCCACTGTTTTGTAAAAATACTTTCCCATTCATCCTAAGCAATATTGGAATCTTTGAATCTATAAACCTTACTACATAGCTTTTAGAAGTTTACATGGTATTTTTTTATTCAAAATGTTATTTTTGCGAGTGACATCTATTAAAAAAACTGAATCATACTTTTTCATTTGAAAAGACATTTAGTACTTCATATCAACAAAAATTCAAAGACAAATTAGAAAAAGAAAATTGCTCTTCTAGAATACTAATTTCATGAGATTTAAATGTCTTCCAAAACTTTGAATTTTGTTTTCAACAACACTAACTAAGGTTCCAATAATCATGTGACCAAAAGTGGAAAGTACTTTGCTCCTACCTTCCCCAAACTCAAAAAACCCTCAATTATCAATCCCACTAGGAATAAATTCCAGCCCACCCCTCTCCCTTACCTACCTCTAATGTTGTTGATCGAGTATAAAAAAAAAAAAAGCACAAAATACAAAGAAAACATTCGATTCACCCACCTTCAAAAGAACTTTAATACAAATACAAAATATGGAACATGTACAATTCCCTATACAATACAATGTCCCAATACAAATATTAATATGAGATGTTGACAAGATTATACTTAGGACCAGGGCTCTTTTTTTGGGCGAAATTTCGCCAAACTGTCAGAAATCTAACCACTCTGGCTTCGTCCCTCCAAAAACTGGCCTCTCTAATGAAGCCAGCAGGGGGGACACAAGTCCAAAAAAAAAGCCCTGCTTAGGACATATTATGTTATCCTATATTGATTACAAATATTGGTATGAGATATTTCGAGAACGTTACATTGGTGGCATACTATGTAATTCCATAACAATTACAATCTCACAACTTCACAAAAAATATGAATGTGGAGGTATTCAACTCTTTCACAAGCAATATATACATATTCATTAATTCACTCTCTAAAGTGAGTGAAAATTAATTTCTAACAATTTATCACAATAACAATGACATCACTTGTTTCCAAAATGGAACACTCCAAGCTTCAAAAAAATCAAAGTACCCCCTTTTTTCTTCCAAATCATATTTCCCATTTTTCCTCCATTCTTGGAAGATAAGTCCTAAGCTCTTTTAACACCCACTATCGTACAAAATACCTTGCAAGGTTTTACAAAACCAATCCACAAAGCCTTCAATGAAAACTACACCTCCAATACACCCTCTCCAATCTTCCCTCCCATCACTTTTCATTGCCACAAGGTGCAATGCAAAAGTTGTAGATGAGATGAGGCACATGTAGAGTCATAATCCCATCCTCCCCTAAAATATGACAAATACCTTTGGTCTAATGACCAACGTGAATAAAGAGTCTATTGAGGATAGTTCTATTGTCAATGCCATAAAACCCTCCCCCCCACACTCTCCATAAATCTCTAAATCTCCAAGATCTGACAGTCTTAATCTACGTATAGTTTGAAGGCCTTTGAAGGCAAGGGTTTATGTCCAATACCCGCCTCCAAACCTCCCAGGCAGACCTCGTCCGGTCATCAAGTCTCCAGCACTATCTCAACCGCGACTGCTGCCTCTTCCTCTCAATGCTTCCATTGGCTCCATACAACTCTTGATACAAGGGCCGAATGCGCAGGATCAGAATCATGTTCAGCATCATTCCCAAAGCGCACATCCCCGCCATGACGGTGAACACCGACCGGAAGCAATGCGGCCCGTAGCACTTGGGAGGGTCACTGTCTCCTCCCAAAGCTGAAAACGCTGAGAAATCGGCTGCACTTGAAAACCCGGAAGAAGAAGAAGAAGAATTTGAGAATGTGGAGGACTGGATGAGCTTGTTCATGGTGCCCACGAGATGCGGCAGCTTGGAAGCCTCCCGGTCATACAACCAGCCGGCCAGCAAGCCGGAGAAGAGGAAGGAGCCCAGAGGGATGTTGAGGATGAGGAAGTTGTAGAGCATGCCGAAGTGCTTCAACCCGAAAAGCTCCGAGGCGGTAGGGACGGTGATGGAGATGTGGACGCCGTAGCAGACGCCGACGATGATGGAACCCACGTAGAGAGATCCGGGGGCGGCTTTGGCGAACAGGATGTAACCGAAGAAGAGAAACACTTGGGAGATGCCCATCCATACTGGTCGCGGAATGGCGGCTTTCCTGTACAATACAACCCCACGACCCACATAGTTAGCAGAAATTTCCACAAGATTCACACAACTGGCATGAAACAGGGGCATGAAACACTTTCAGTTCTCAAATGGGGGAAAAAAAGATTCCAAGTATTTTGAAGGCAATACTTCGGGCTCACAATCATGGAAGACTGAATTCAAAGAGAAAAATTGAAATCTCAGGGGAAATTGCAAGCTCTAAAACTCTTAAATTGGAGTTATGGTAGTAGATTTCAATGACAATTGAACGAACTCTAATCGTGGGAATTTTACTTCTGTAGATAGCTTCTGAAAATGGCGAGACGTGTGTTCTAATGAGACGTGTGTTCTAATGAGACGTGTGTCCTAATGAGACGTGTGTTCTAATGAGACTTTGATCCTAAGAATGCAGGTAATTGGGCATGGAGGTAGTCACGAGATTAGCACATAAAATTAGTTTGCAAGTAATGGACCACGATACTACTGAGTCTTTGATCCTAGACTTCACGCAATTAGGCATAAACGAAGTCACGAGATTAGCACATAAAATTGATTTGCAAGCAATGAACTACGAACTGTCAGAGACGTACTTGACATAGTACTCCGAGATGGCGCCCGCGCCGATGCGTCCAAAGAATCCCCAAATGCTGATGAGCGAGATGAAGATCGAAACGTCAGTGAATCCCTGCGCTTCCCCAATCTGTCCCAAGTTGTTGATCGCCGTGATGCCCGTGCCAATTCCGCACAGGAACGTGAGGAAGAGCAACCAGAAATCGAGTGTCATCAACGCTTCACCCAGGTTATGATTTTCCCCAAGCACAGGAGCCCTCTTCGCCACTTCCTTCTTCGGTGGTTCCAATTCAGGCCCTCCCTCAATCCTTGTCACGTCATCAGGAGATTGCGCGGCGGTGGCATTCTCTTCCTCCAGAAGTGGCTTCGTGACGCCATTATTCGCCGAGTCCGTTTTGTTGTAGACACGGAGCATGAGCTTGAGAGGAACCACCAGAGGGGCGATGAGGAAGAGGAGGAGCACGACCGCGAAGAGCTTGAACTGGAACGACGTGAACGGGAAGAAAAACTCGAGGAGCGTGAAGGCGAGCAGGTAGAAGGCGAGCGAGAGGGAGATCCAGTTGATAACGGTGAACCCGGAGCTCTCCTCCGTGTCTTCTTCCACGCTCGTGGAGGCCGGAACCTCCGTGAGGAAGGCAATGGCGGTGAAGCAGACGATCATGGGGAGGAACGTGAGCAGGAGGAGGAAGGAGGACGCCTCGCTGGTGAAAAGAGCTGTGCAGAGTTGTGTGAAGATGGCGGTGCTCAGTCCGATGTAACCCTTCAAGGTCCCCGTGACGGTCCCGCGACTGCGAGGAAAGTTACGCATACAAGTCACCAGCACTGCTGTGTTCATCCACGTCGTGCTGTTGCCACCCATGCACAATACCACGCACATCTGCACAAAACTCCAACAAAGAGCTCAGCGAAAATTCCGCGATGAATCATGGTCGACGCAATGGCTTCCAATGGGAGGCGCAAAAAGACCTCGCTACTTGAAACCCCATCTGCAAATTATACTTACAGGCTAACGAGCATGACGATGAACTTCCAAAGTGGAAAAATCATTGAAGAATGCAAGTACACTAATAAATGGCAAACTCCGATGACGGAAGTGACCAATCTGAATCACCCTATCTTCCAGTCCCAGTCCGAAACCGCTCCATGGACTCATTGACTCAACAAACTCAAGTGCAAGGGCAACAGGGCAAGAACGTGCATGTAAAATGCCCGACAATGCGTCAGAAAATCAATTTAAAATGCACAGAAAAAACATCGCCATCCATAGTACACGGAAAAACCGTCAGCCATAAAAAAATGCACGAAAATCTGAAGGCAGAAGGCGCGCGAAGAGATCCGCAACGTACCTTCCAATACGAAGGCGGGTTGATTTTCTGCGAAACGACGAGATACTGCGTGCCATAGCCCATAGCGCCCTCGAGTGCCCCAATGAGCAAGATGAGCCAAGTGGGGAGACGATCCGCGAGGAGCCCGGCGAACAAGCCGAACGACTTACCCACGTCTTTCGCCACGCCCAGGTTGTTGAGTTGCGTCTGGTTGTAGTTCATCACGGCCTTGAGCGCCGGCGAGTAGTTGGCGAATGTGTAGTTGTTCCCGGCGACCGATTGCACCCATATCGCGGTCACGAACCCCACCCATTTCTTACTGATGCGCGAGTATTTCGAGTCCACCATTGCCACCATCGGAACCTTTCAAAAAACTCTCAAAAACCAATACCAAAGTTACGTCCGCTTCTCCCCTGCCTCCGCAACCACTCTCCAACTCTCCAAGGTTCCTCCTGCCGTTGCAAACACTACGAAATCATTCTTCCTCTACGAAATCAAAATCACAACCACCGTGTATGCAACGGATGCTCGATCCTCTGCCTCCTCAATCAAGAACTCTCAAACCTCGCTGTCTCCGAGGACCATCTGGCCATTGCCAGCAACAGGATAACTTCAGAATACCGAAAACTACCAGCACCTACCCACTTCACCACTGGCGCTTCGTTGAAGATAGAAAGCCACCACTGAGATGCAGATGCGAACTCATCATAAGAGCTGCTTGAATGAGGAGCCTGACTGTTCACCGACCAGTCGAGAGTCCATCAGTCCCCGGCTCGAAAAGGTGACGACCCCAATCAGCTCTCGAGATTCAAAACGGAGTTACCAGATGCTGAAACTCACTTTGCTTCTTCTCATTAGCTTTAGTCACTCACCAGCAAACGAATGAACCCCAGTGAGTAACTTTAAACTACGTCCCACCCAAGAAGGATTTATTGACGGTCGACCAAAGGGAGTCGCCGTGAGTCGTCAAAATGGGGAGACCCGTGCCATGCAGGCCCACTTGCGTCGTCCTGTTCCGCGCACAACTTTGCGCCCTTTTCCAATTCGTCCCCGCCCGTCCTTTGCTTTCCCTCGTCTCGGTCAGAGAAAAAAGCAAGCGGGGGTTCATGCACACCGCTCAATGTCCCAACTTCCGTCCGCCTCGGCTGGGGCGGTCCGGAAACTCTTGAAGGAGGAGGAACGTTCTGGCACTTGCGCTTGGGCTTTGGACTTGGACTGTTGACCTTGCACTTGCACCTTGATCTGAGGGCAACAATAACGGAACAGAAGCAGAAGCACCCTCGGATGCACTGGCGACGCCACGCGGGGCCCTACTTTGACGGAACTGTGCCGGCCTCTCTGCCTGGGGATCCGTCACCAGCGTCGCGTTACGGCCAACTGCGTACGAAAATCGAAGGTGCCCTGTACGTAATTCTTACTCGTATTGTTGATTACCGAGTGATTAAGTTATTAGTGTGTGCAGGGCGTGGCGACGTGATGAGAGCGCGCGTTCCTCGAGACAGGGGGCGACGGGAGTAGGTGAAGGGGGTGGACGTTGCACTGTTGGCAACCTGCTTGACAGGTGTTCTTCGAACGTCCTTTCTTGGCTCTGACCAAAGCCGAGGAAACCGCTTTACATCAACTGGAGCTAGTGTGAGGAAGTTTGAGTAGCACCGTACTCCATAATCGAACCACTTCAAAGAATATAAATCTTTTTAGGGACAAAGCCTCTTGTAGCATAGCTACGTGTTTTGATTGGTTCTATGGTGGGTAGTTGGGCACCCCTAGAATCACGCTATGCTACGAGCACCCCTGCAACAAGTCTCCCAAGCTGCATTTGAGGGACTTATTCTAGCTTGCATCCAAATCCTAGAATCACGGTGGGTAGTTGGGCACCCCTAGAATCATGACGTGCCACGAGCATCCCTGCAGCAAGTCACCCAAGCTGCATTTAGGGACTTATTCTAGCTTGCATCCACATCCTAGAATCACGCATTTAAGTGCAAGATAGAATAAGTCCCAAAATGGTGTAAATGTATTTTGAAAATTGCACTTCCATGTCTGGACAGTGCTTTGAAGAAGCATTGGCCATTTGGGGACATGTGTCTAGCTTCTAAACTAACAGAACATGAGGATTTAATAACATAAGGATTTAACAACGCGTAAAGGCTTGTCAAAGATTGAGAGATCAAAAAAATATGCTCCCATTATTAAATCCTCATGTTATTTCAACACGTGGCAGAGATTAGAGATCAAAGATCATAGTATTAAATCCTCATGTTATTTCATATGGCTCACAAAACATGAGGATATAAATTTGTGGGTTTTTGAGCTTGCATATTTTTTTAAATATTAATAACACAGTTGCACCCCCATGTCTTTTACTTCTAACACCTTAAGAGGAAGAGTTTTTGGATGTGACGATTCTTTTTTTAGTATTGCCTATCAATGGTTTCAAGCACTCAACCTTCCAAACTTTGCACCTCTAATGTGGTCTCATTTTTGTGAGAATGAGAAAAGTGATTGTGCATTACTTCTTTTTCTACACATTTCTTTGCTCTCTTGTCTTGATTACTTACTATTTAGCCTTCAAATTATCCACGACCCAATTTGTGGTGCTTTTGGGTGTACCTACCTTAGATTGCACGTGAAGAAGCTTTGCATTGATAGAAGCTACATGTGAAAAAGGTGAAGTAGGTACCTTACTCAAAAGTGTGCCAACTCCTTTAGGAATACAATCAATTACTTAGAATGTAGCTACTTGTATTTTTCTTGTAACATACATCGAGATTTCATTCAACAACGAAAAAATGAGACAAAATCAACATCCTTTAGCCAAATCTACCAAGGAAGGTGATATTAGATTTGTCATATTAGGGATATATTAACCATAGTCATTTAGTTACTTGGTTATTGATTAAGGTATCTAAGATATACCTAATTACGTCTAAACAAGCAATTGAGTGCAAGTTAAAATGTTATTTTATTGAATCAATTTCTACAAAAATAAAAAAATTTAAGTGACATTGATCCCTTGCTCATGTAACATTATTGAAGTTTGTTGGGAGTATCCTTTTGCCTTCCCCAATAGACAAGTCACCCTCGATAAAAGTTCTAAGATTCTTTAATCACCTTTGAATTCAAAGCATGGGGGTGAATGGGTTCTCTAGTCCAATCCACGACTTAATCTAGCCAAGCTCAACTTACTAGCTCTTTCCTGCCAATGCTTGTAAATGATGTCCTGCCATAAACTATTTAATTCCTAAAAGACCTAGTGGTCATTCAATGTATGTAAGAGATCTCAAAAAATTGCTTACAAAGTCAACTTTGAATTGATGCTCACAAAATTTTGACACAAAGTATGAACATATTCCCCCTTGGTGGGAAAGTATATTCTTTTCAATTGGATATTTGAATCAAAAGTTATGTTCCCCGAAACCATTTAGATAGTTTAAGTTGCATGTGCAAAGCTCTTTCTTTACTTTTGAAATTTGGTTGGTATGTAACTAACATCATATACGATACAACTATGAAAAATCTCAATCTAGAAGGAGCTAAAGTTTACTCAGTGTGTTGAACAAGATTGGAAAAAAAAACTTTTTTTTTAAGCTAGTAAAAATTATACAATTGAATTTAAAAACAATTTTTATTTTTTCTGCCTTCAAAAGTAGCAATTTCTAACAATTATGCTCAAAATGTGCTTCAATCTTGCAGGAATTAACTTAGCATTGTTGACCTTATGTGAAAGCCTAGCCATGGGAGCCAACCACTAGTTAATGAATCTAATCAACAAATGGCACTTGATAGATTAAACTCAATCTACCCCCAAGGATCCTCGGAAGGAGTATTCCAATCTCTAATGAACTCAAGGAAAAAGCGCATGCGTTTATTAACAATGTCATGCATTAACTCCTAAAGGACCACCATGCAATTGTGGGCAATATAGAAATTTTGGGCAAGTACATGTGATTGGAGATGTTCATATTTTTGGCTGAATTTTAATAGAAGTTGTGCGCAAAGAATATCTTTCATATGCACAAAATCTCATGACATTTGGAAATGCAAGTCAAAAGTTATGGCCTAATATGTTACTTTTTTCCTAGCCAAGCAGTCCAGGCAGACTAAAAAATCACTTTTTTCATAAACAAAAATTTGAAATTGGTTTTCTAAAGTTATATATGTGTAGAAAGCTTTGAATCACTACATTTTGATCAATGAGTCAAAAGTTATGAGGAATTTTAGTTTGCGGATAGTTACGGATTTTCTACTCTAAAATAAAATATGAAATATGAAACTTTGAAGTCCTTTATCTTATTCAATTTTCAATATATTTTTGAAAAAAATAAAATCATAGGATTTAGATTGTTTATTAAAACATTTCAACCATTGGGATTGGCATTTTTCAATTCCATAACCAAATTCTTAACAATTTTGTATTTTGAATCATTCTCTACTTTGTTCTACTCACTATTTTTTTCCTATATCTTGTACAACTCCAAATGATGTGAAAATTTTCAAGCATGTAGTCAACTTCTCAAAAAAGATGAATCCAAAGAAGCACCACCATTTTGGACATCTTTTCATAGAAAAGTGAGCTTGTGAAGTGCAGCTGCCCAGTTTTTTGCAGGGCCAAAAAAATGATTTTAATGAATTTGATTGCTTATATCTTGCAATCCACATTGTGGAAATTTTTGAATTTTTTACCACATGTTCTCAAGTCAAAATACTACGAGATCATAAGGTTACATGTGTCAAAAAAAAAAAAAAAAAAAAAAAATTGATACTTGTACTAAAAATGGCAGTTCTTGAACGTTTTCAATGAAAACATAGTCATGGAACTTTAGGGGTTAATAGGACAAATCAATGTAGTTCAACAATGTATGTTTTATGATTATTATTATATTAAACATCTAAAAATATATTTCATTATAGTTTAACACATACCCAAAGGTAAGTTGTGAAATATGCTCCCACATGTAAGGTTGGGAGTGAATTAAATACAAATAGATGTAAGAAAGATATTTGTTACCTAAGTTGAAATATTGAGTTATAGTTGAAGTAGAAGTAAAAAGAAATTAAAAAGAGTTGAACAAATTAATTCAAAAGTATATTTGTTGTTGCAATGACAAACAAACACAACCATATTAAAGTTATTTTACCATTTCTTATCCACATATAACCTTCTTGACCCTCAAACCTAACAACAAGCCTTTGAGGCTAACTTTTGATATTTTTGTTTTTCGGAATTGTAACATTTCAAGTTTAATGAGTTTAATGAGTTTTTTGTTTCAAGTTTTCTACAAGGAAAAATAATAATTAATAACATCTATTTTATCCTTTTTAATTGTACAAGGTACAAAAGGATTTTTGTCACTAATGTGTAGAACTTGACTTGTGACAATTGTGCTAACAAATGTCCATACATTATAATAGATTCTCAAGATATATAACAAGTGCGCATTTAGAAAGGTAGAATTTAATATTTTGAGACAAATATTTGATTTAAATGCTTGAAAATATCCCCAAATTCAAAATTTGTGTTGATGCTTGGCCAACTTAAGTTATGCTTTAATCTCTTCCACTTGAAGTAAAGTTTTTACATGCCATGTGTAACAAATTAATTAGTAACAATCCAACTGGATTTGGTAATTTTCCTAACCAATACAAAAAGGACATTTATTAGACTTGATTGATTTAGGTGATAACTACTTTGAGATATCTTATGTAACTAAGGTAGATATATCCATTCCCGTTCCAACACCTAATTCCATCCTCATACATGTAACAATAGAGTATATTCTAGCAAACAAATGTGCACCATTGGTATATGAGAGAGGAATTCTTAAAGGGATAGAAATGAGTATGTCTATCTTAGTTGGAGTATATTTGCAATAAAAGCCCACACCTAACTTGTCATTTAGACTTATTAATAAGCATTAATTAAAGAACAATAGTTTTCAAAATATTAGTAAAGTAATATGCTCTTAAGGTGAAGACACCCTAAACCATCATGTACCCAATTTTGTCATGATGTACCAAGGGTGCACATTTTCGTAGTAAGAATGTACTTTGTTGGTACATGGTGACAAAATTGGGTACAAGAACAATTCAGGGTGTTTCCACCTTAAAGCGACCATTTAAGGGTTGGTCCGCCTTTTTCATAGGCTTACGTGGACATTAATATTCCTAGGTCATTTTTCAAAGAAAGAAAAATAGATGTGGAACCCAGCAGAAGTGGTTTGTATTTTTCCAAACATTCTTTGAATTACTTATAAATTCTCAAAGATTCAGGGCATAGGCACCTATTTGTGACCATAGGTCTTCCAAAATCTATCCACTTGCAACTTGTAAAGAGATTAAAGACAATGCTTGGCTCTTATAATAGGAAAAGAATTTTTCCTCGATGCATTCAATTGCTAACCTGGTCCATTTAAGGATCACCCCATTTCCATTTTTCACCTAAAAAAAGGGGCGGTTTGAAGGAGTTGGGTACTTTTAGAGCACATTGCCTTACAAAGACTTGAAATCAACATGAGGGCTTGGTAAAAGTGTGTGTCCGTATGACCTTAATTAAATTAATTCCTAAAGGACCAATGTTCCCTCGGGGGGCAAAATGGATTTTGGGCAAATTCCTATGACCTCAATTTTTAGTGAAACTTTTTGAAACTATCTCATAAGATAGAAAAATTTATTATCTTCATTTAAATGTAATTTTTATTTCAATTGGTGCTTAGAAGCAAAAGTTATGCCATCCTAAATATCATTTTCACTTGGTTGGGTAGAAAAAGAAATCCACGAATATTAAAATTTTGAAGTTTTTTTTTCTTATAGTTTACATTTTTGTCTACATGTGAAGATTTGATTCACTCTATCTGGATTAGTGATGTGAAAGTTATGAACAATCTTATTTTTTGAGCAATCTAAGCATCTTTTTGAAAATAACTTATAAAATTCATTTCTAAATGCAATTTTCACAATTTAAAAAAAAATTGTTTGACAAGGTTAAGTTTGCTTTCTAGAATAATCTCACCATTGGGATTATTGTGTTTCGATTCCATCTTAGAGCTATTAACAATTTAGTTTTTCTTTCAATCTTGGACCTACTTCTACTTAACAATTTTTTAAAGAATGAAAATCAAGTGGTTATTTTTTGAATTTTTTTCCTAGACTTTCAAATCAATTCTTCAACACAATTTTTTTTAAATTCAAAGTCTATAGTGCAAAAATATTTCCACAAATGACGGTCAAAATCATTTGAAATTGCAGGCTAGTGTCCAAATTGCAATGTCCAATGTCCAAACTTTGAATGCTAGTATCTTCCAATTTGTATGGTCAACCTACATGAATTTTTTACCATGTGATTTTAGAATGTAGAAAAAAGATCCTATCATTAGATTCTAAATTTTTTATTTTATTTTTTTCTTGGATGAATGCAACATAAATGACAGTTTTGAGTGGTCTTTGGTAGAAAAATGGCCGTGGTCCTTCAAGGATTAACCGTTGAGTTACATATTATAATGCCAAGTTTCAATTGTCAATTTGTCATGTAAGCTTACATCATTGTTTATCAATCAGGCATGGGTCCTTTTCGCATTTTTGGTAAAGGGCATCCTATTGTAAACAAAATTGTTATATATGGCTCCTAAACTAGTCAACCCTAATCCTTGGATGTTAGGAGAAGGTTTAAATCAGAATAGCACAAAAAAAAACCCCACCAAACTCTATTAGACTCCATTCAATTTAAATTGGTGCTCCAAGGAGTTACGACTTCCCCCCTCCTCCCCCAAACTCCAATAGTCCAATTCATCTCCTAATCCCGCATCACATACATTTTACCATTAACTCTAATACCTTCTCAATATGGAAAGGACCACTGCCTGGTTATACTAGGGATTATACAAATGTTATAGAACTACTTGAATTGGTAAGTTCCTTCCAGGTATATACTAAAGTATAACATTGTACCTTCCCAATAAAGTAATTATACCTAAAATTGAATAAATAAGCTTTGTGGCATAACCAATATGATGTAGGAAATGAACAACAATTTTTGCACATTAGTGAAGGACTATGATCAAAATGCAAGTAGTTCCATCATTTTTGGACACATTGTGAATTGGTTACAAATTTTCAAAGATGCAAAGTAGGGGGGCCAAAAGTGTCATGTAGGTGATGCCAAAATGCATTTGATGCACATGAAGAAATGACACTAGAAAAGAAGTTAACCCCTAAAAGACCATATGTCTCCTCGCGGGACTATTTGGATTCGGGTGGGTTCCTATAGCTTCAATTTTTAGTGAAACTTTTTGAATTTTTTTGAAGGTTTGCATTTGTGCGAGAGCTTTGTAGATGTAGGTTTTTTATTTCAATTGGTGCCCGGAAGCAAAAATTATGGCACAATATGCAATATTAGAGTTTGGCAGGTAGTACAAAAAAATCACAAAAAGTCAAAATAAATTTTTGTAAATTTTTATTCCTAAAATATTATATTTTTGCCTACAAGTGAAGTTTTGATTCATTCTAATTAGATTAGTGATGAGAATGTTATAAACAATCTTAATTTTTTCGGACAATCTAAGCATCTTCGTGACAAAATAACTGAAGTAACTCATTGTTTTAATGCAATTTTAATAATTTTTCAAAAAAATTGTTAAATAGGGTTTAATTTGCATGTTCAAAAAAGTCTAATTGTTGGAATTATTGTGTTTCAATTCCATCTTAAAGCTATTAACAATATAGTGTTCCTTTCAATTTTGGACCTATTTTTACTTAACAAATTTTTAACGAGTGGAAATTAATTGTTTTTTTCAAGATTCTCAACCCAACTATTCAACATAAAATATTAAGAAAATATCATCTAATAAGATTAGTGCAAAAATTTTAATTTAAGAAGATTAAAAGCCAAAAAATCTAGTTGAACTAAGGTGCAAAAAATCTTGATTTCTTCACTTTAAATGCAAATATCTTGCAATCTATATGGTCAAAGTTTCTGAAATTTGTACCACACATTCTTATACTAGTCTAGTATAAGATCCTACGGTTAGATATGCACAAAAAAATTCTAAAGTTTTTTTCTCTTTGCAATAGAAATGGCAGTTTTGAGTGTCTTTCGACGGAAAAAATGCCTTGGTCCTTTAGGGGTTAAAGCAACAAAAAGTGTACCAAAATTGTCCACTTCTAAGGGTTGCCAACATCCTTTTCCTTTGGGCACCATGGGGCCAAATAGCACCATATCAAAACAAAATTATACTTTTTGCCAGATAAAAGTAATATTTTTTTGCCAAAATTTTTCCATTTCTATTTAAAATGTGGATGAAGTTGCCAAATTTGGATGAAATATTGCATAAATATGATTGAAAAGTATTTTGTAGTCCAAAAGATGGATGAATGTAGAAATATAATGCTTCACCAAATTTTAAGTGATTGCCATCTTGGCACTTTCTCAGAAAGCTTTAAAAAAGGGTTGGTTGCCACCTCTATAGTATTATCAATAGAGTTGCATACTATTCTAAATTCACCTTACACCTATCTTTGGTATGCGCACCATTTTGGATATCCTCTCTATTCAATTTCCCTTCAAAAATAGGGGTTAATTTTGAGGAGTGGTTCATTTTAGGTGTATTGGTAGAACCACCC
The DNA here is from genome assembly GCA_951230915.1 of Antitrichia curtipendula. Lineage (NCBI taxonomy): Eukaryota > Viridiplantae > Streptophyta > Bryopsida > Hypnales > Leucodontaceae > Antitrichia > Antitrichia curtipendula. Next base: position 20,034,392 of record OX579642.1, read on the forward strand.
ATGGTTGACCACTTCAGGGATTTTGCACATGTTCAGGAGAATCATAAATGAATGTAAATTTTCTGCCATGTAGGAAGATAAAAATCACAAGGATTGCAATTTTTTTTGGTATTTTAATGCCTTGAATTGAAATTACTATGAGTTTTGAAAGCCCAAAGTTGGTCTAGACCCGTACCCAATGTATAGATTCTTCCAATTCCAATCATTCAAAAAACACTTTTCTACTCACTACTTCCTATTTTCTTGCTCACTACTTTGGAACACATGTCATGATCTTATTAGTTCCAACCTTGAAAAGGACCAAAAAATACATTCCAAACTTTGGTTGAAAATTGGTTTAGCCTTGGTTTAGCCTTGGTTGGTAACAGCTACATGCAAGAAGTTGGGATTGAATCCTTTGGTCAGGAATGGGTGGTTCTACCATAGTTACCTTATGGGTAGGACCATAAAACCATTGCTTGGTTATACTTTACAATGTTACGAAACTAATTGATAAGTCCGTCCCAGATATTTTACAAATCATAATTACGCGTAGAACTTTCGCAACATGGGCAGTTGGGGCATGACTGGTCCGGAGGACCATTGCATGGTTACCCGATTGTTATTTGCAGTACAGTACTGACATTACTGCGCCATGGACCGTCCATGGTCACTGGCCCGTACTTTAAAAAACAACTTTTAAAACAACTCAAAACTTTAAAAGTGTGCAGATGCCAAGTTGAGCACTGAATAAATTACGATTCTCAGTCATTGTACTTTGTACCATACTGAACTTTTTGCTAAGCCAACCAATGGATACTCGCCTCATTTTTTTAATCCTCCAAAATATTGTATGGTGAATGGATGGACTGCTATCATGATTTTGTTTGCATGCGACAAGGAATTGAACAACCTTCCAATTGAGACTTTATGGATGACTTGTTGACTGGTGAGTTATTATTCCTCCCCCCTGCCTTGCCGGGAAAAGCAATAATTTTGTACGTACAATTGGATAACTGAAAGTATGGTAGAACCACTCATTGTCGACCACTTAAGCAATTCCGCACATGTTCTGGAGCAGTAGAGGACAATATAAATTTACAGTCTTGTAGAAAGATAGAAATGATGAGCATTGTCAAGTTTTCATGATTTTTTTTCTTAAACTAAATTTACTAAGAATTTTGGAAGCCAAAAGTTGGCCTCAATCCATACCCAGGATATAGAGTCTTCCAATTTCGACCATTCCATAACTACTTCCCACTCACTGCTTCCTGCTTTCTTGCTCACTAAAAATTTAAAGTGTTTTTCTCTTTGCAATAGAATTTAGAGATTTCTAATACTTGATTGCCTAAGGTTTCTTGAATTTTTCTAGTTTGGCCTCATGGGCTATTAGTGGAAATATGATGTACATAGCTTATCTCCTAAAGTCCTAAACTTCCAAGGCCTTTTCTCCATCAAAACCACTTAAAACTGTCATTTCTATTGCAAAGAGAAAAACATTTTAAATTTTAAATTTTAAAATTTTTAAAAAAAATTTTGCATGTCTAATTGTAGGATCTTGCACTGGACTACTATGTGTAGAATTTTTTTTGGAAGCTTTGACCGCGTAAATTGCAAGATATTTGAATTTAAAGTAAAAAAACAAGTTTTTTTATACCTTGCTCAACTAGATTCTTTGAACTTTAAATCTTCTTAACTTAAATTTTTTGCACTAATCATTTTGATTTTCTAATTTTTAACGTTGAAGAATTGAGTTGAAAATCCAAGAAAAAAAATTAAACAAAAAAATACTTAATTTTCACTCCTCAAAATATTATTAAGTGGATAGTACATTCAAGATTAAAGGAAAAAATACACTATTAATAGCTCTAAGATGGAATTGAAATACAATAATCCCAATGGTTAGATTGTTCCAATAAACAAATTTAATTATGTCTAACAATTTTTTTTTAAAGTTGAAAAACATTTCATTCAAAAATGAATATTTTAAGTTATTTTTTCAAGAAGATGCTTAGATTGCTCAAAAAACAAGATTGTCCATTACTTTCTCATCACTAGTCCAAATAGAACGAATCCAACCTTCAAAAAATAGACAAAAATATAGTCTTTGAGAAAAGATGATGATAATCAAAAAAAAGAATTCTGATTTTTTTTGGGTTGCCTCTCAAATTGCTCTTTGGACTTAGAGTGGCATAACCCTTGCTCTTGGAGACAGATTGAAATAAAAATTAATTCGCCATAAGCTAATCTGATTTTCTATCTTCAAAAAAAGTTACAAAAAAATCATATCAAAAATTGAAATCACACAAGCCTACTTCAAATTTAAGGAGTCCTACGTAGGGACTTTGGGGCTTTGGGACTTTAGATTGAGTTAACCCCTAAAGCCCCGCTTGTCTCCTCGGGGGACAATTTGAGTCCAGGTAGGTTCCTATTGTTTCAATTTGAAGTGTATTTTTTTGAGATTTTTTGAGGTTGTGTAGCTTTGCAAGAGCTTTGTGGATATATAGTTTTTGTTTCAATCGGATGCCGGATGAAAAAGTTATGTCACAATGAACAAGAAATGGAGATTGGCGGATAGGCCCCCAAAAATTACAAAAAGTCAAAATAATTTTTTTTTTGAATTTTTTTCCTGAAAGATTATGTTTTTACCTATACGTGAAGCTTTGATTCATTCTATTTGGACTAGGGATGATAAAGTTATGGACAATCTTAGTTTTTCGGGCAATTTAAGCATCTTCTTGAAAAAAAACTTTTTGTTCAACTTTGAATACTAATATCTTCCAATCCGTACGGTCAAATTTGATGAAATTTTTACTACATGATCTCAGACAAGTTAAGTACAAGATCCTACAGTTAAATTTCAAAAAAAACAAAACTAAAACTGGCTTCCTTAAGTGAATACAGCGGAAGTGGTAGTTTCGAGTGGTTTTTGGCAGAAAACACCCTCGGGGCTTTAGGGGTTAATGAAATTACTTGCAAAAAAAACACATACTGACCAATGAGACTAGGGACGGATCTTCTTCTGGTCATTTCTGTAATTTGTACCATGTATAAAAATCCCATATTTATAAGTTTTATCATTTAGGGATATTTTGATTTTAACACATAGAATTATATTTTGTTCAAATTTCATTTTTGTGATCTCTAATATTTCAATGTGCCTTTTGATCGTAAGCTCTATTTTTTACAAATCATGGAGCTTTTCATTGTTTAAAATTTTGATAAATTAATATAGCACAAGATGATTACATTCTCCTCCTTTTGCAATATGGGATGATTTTTTTCATGGAAAGTGTTGTAATTAGTACTCAAGGCTGTTGTTTGCAAAAAAATTGAATTTTTATACATTTAGATTATTTCCATTAATATTTACTACACTATACCATTCAGCCTCCTAATAATATCTGAAATTTTCATTAGATACCATATTTAATTATATTTTGAATTATTTTTTTAACGAATCTGACCGTCGCGTAGGGTATTCTTGTTTTTATGCTGCCGGATATGCTTTACCTAGACTAGAACTCTGCAAGTTTACTAAGAAAGCGATAAATGCGGTCGTAGGCCACAGTGCGGACACGTGGTCAGTATTTCCATGTACCTGTTTTTCATCGAGAGCTTGAAACTGCCGAACCGGCATTAGTTTATTTTCTGTGACTGACAGATGTCAGCTGGATATTTGTTTTGCAGGATGGTGAAGTGCCGTGGTCATCCGACGTGGGTGAGTTTACCTTTGTTCCCTTTTGCTCCCCGGAAATCAGGAGCCCCCCAGGTCAATGATTTTCCCAAGTCTGACAATCTGAGCCCAGCCAATCAGATTTTGAGAATTATAAGTCAATTCTCCTCCAAAGATATTTTGGAGGAAATTATACCTCCACCTGGGGTGGAAGTACCTAATCTGGTTTAGCAATGCTATGTGACGAAAACACAATTTTTTTTTAATTTGCCACACACGATACAATTTGACAATTTTGAATTCATATTTGCAGTCAGAGGTTCCTTATTATAGCTAATAAAGGTGAAGATCCACATCATGAAAGTGAGTGCATGCGAATATGGTGCATTGAAAATTTGATACTAAGTTTGCATGGAGGTTGGCACCAAATTGGCTTGATAGCGTTTCAATGCACCATATTGACACCATATTAGCATGCACTTAACTTTTTGATGCATAGAATTAACCCCGAAAGTTCCAAAGTCCCTATAGGGGACTCTTGGGATTTTCGGTAGTTTTTTGTGATTTCAATTTTGGACATTATTTTTTGAACCATTTTTTGAAGATAGGAAATTAGATTAGCTTCTTGGGAATATAATTTTTGTTTCAATTAGTGCCCGAGAGCAAAATTTATGCCAACCCTAAGTCCAAAAAGCAGTTCGAGGGCAGCCCCCTTCCAAAAAACAAAAAAAAAATGAATTTTTTTAATTTTTAATTTTTTTTCTCAAAGATCTTATTTTTGTCGACATTGGAAGCTTTGAATCATTCTATTTGGACTATTGATGATAAAGTTTGGGACAATCTTGTTTTTCAGGCAATCTAAGCATCTTCTTGAAAAAAACTTGTTTTCTTCACTTTAAATGCAAATATCTTTGCATTCTACATTGTCAAAGTTTTTAAAATTTCTTCCATGCATTCTTATACTAGTCTAATTTAAGATTCTATGGTTAGATACACGCATAAAATAAAATTATTAAAGTATTTTGCTCTTTGCCATAGAAACGACAGTTTTGAGTGTTCTTTGATGGAAAAATTGCCTTTGGACTTAAGAGATTAACACAACACAATGCATGCAACTTTTTTTTACAATTACGGCATGCAAATCACATAATTCTCCTTGCAAGATCCACTTCGTATGACTACTTTAATGTCCTACATTTGTTTTGCATAATATTAGATGGTTGTTCCGTCCTGAAATAATGACATAACATTCAATATCGTAGACTTCAGAGAAATTATGCACCTTTTTCCCTTTGAAGTTGTCATCTAATACATTTCATGGAGAAATAAAGTAAGCTACAATAATAGTATGGTGGCTTGATATTTATAATGTGGTGCATTTTTTTGTTAATCCTAGGACCAAACAACCAAATCTACAAATAAATATAATGACGTTTGTTGAAAATCCAAAGAATCCATTAAGTCCAATACCAATTTTGTTAGTTAACCATCTACCATTAAGAATATGTTTTATGGCAATTTGAAGGAATTGAGTCATTTACATTTTTGTAGGAATGAAGGGTGGAGAGATTGTTTTATAATAAAATTCATTGTCTATCATGAATCCTCACAGGATATCAAATAATTTGAAGATGTAAGCTTGACAGCTCATTGTCTAAATGTAGGAATTGTGTTTAATCCTAAGCACTCAAATGACCATTTTATAGTCGTTGCATGACTTCGGGCAGAATTTTTGTGCAAAAAATAAATAAATTTAGTTTAGTTTTGTTTTTCCCAAAAGATTGGGTTGTCTTTCAATATTGATATTCAAAACTTAGGTTGCTATGGTCAAACAAAAGTTATAAGAGAAATAGCACAAAGTGAATTATAAGAAAATTAGAATTGGCTAGTGTTGAAAAACTTACTATTTCGGAAAATTGTTGGTGTTTTAATTTCTAGATCTAATGCATTTTTTAACAATTCAATAGAAAACGCAATTTTGACCAATCAAAAAAAAATTCAAATCCTAAAGGTAGAAATTATAGTTTTGGTGAATTTTTGAATTATATCTTCAAAATTCATTTGAAAATAGTCTAAAAATAATTTTGTAATTTTGATTGTACTGATACTTTTTACTTTTCATACTTCACATTATCTTCTTTGATGCAAAGTTCAACAAAGTTATAGAGCTTATATTTTATAACACATTTGTGTTTTGTCCAAACCCTTTGGGCTCTTAGAGGTTAAAGTAGAATTTTATACCTCATTTTTGCATGATAATAGAATAACTATTTTCAAAAAACTTTGAACTAAGAATACTTGGGAAATTAATCTAACTTTCAGAATTCAAAATAAATGTTTGAAAATGTTCCTTCTAATCCTTAAATTGTGCTCAAGTTAAATAAAATTTAATTTGCTTACTGCATTCTAAACCAAGTTAAATAAAACTTAACTAAGCTACTATTTTCAGTAATTTATATCTTTAAAAAAAATTTATAAATCTAATTTTGGAAATGAATGATTATGATTTTTTTTATTCAATATTTTGTGCATGGGTGTCCGTTGCAAATCTTGATTTTTAGTGTTGAAGGCTCTTGAAATGAGCCTCAAATACACTAGATCTTGGAGAGAAAAAATCACATTAGAAATTCATTTAAAAAGAGGATGTAAAGTAGATTTTGAGAAGCCGCAAATTGATTGGGGTTATGCATTTTATGCCCTTTAACCTCATATTTTTTTGGTGACTAATTTTTTTAGATTTGACATGTGGAAAGAGGATTGGATGACTTCAAATCACTTTCATAGTTTTAACACCTTTATGATCAAACATTATAATCTTTCAATCCATTAGTGATATTGTTGTGTTTTTTTTTTCCCATGTGATCTCTAACTTGTCTAAATTGAATTTGTGAAGTTACAATTCAATTTTTTTTGGTTGAAACTTATCAAAATTTTGGCTTTCTGTTCAATTGAGAACAAATTCCAAGAAGCTCAAAAAAGGGTTAAGAGTTAAATATTTTGCAGCGGCATTTGCTGTCCAAGGATGCGGGTCCTGTAAATTAGAGGAATCAATGAGATCAGTGACTGGATTTGAGGGTTTCAATTTCAGCGTGCAACGGTGCGGATGCTTGCAGAAGGACCAAGCCCTCAGTTCCGGCTCAAGCATGGACGACCTTTTCGTTTCCAAGATTCCGTCCTGGTTTCAGGGCATGAGAGCATCTCCACCCATTCCCCCAAAACAGGACTGGGGAAATGACGTCTCAGGCTTGTTCTGGGCGGGAAGACACCCTAGCCAGAACACGGTCAAAAAATTGAATCACATGCTTTAACCCATAAATCCCACCGAGGACATTTTCTGGCCGATGAATGACAAAGAAGCTCTCCCTATAGACTAGAAGTACAACTATTCATCTTCCCAATTTTGTGTGAAAAGAGAAGATCATCTACAATAGTTTGTCTACCAATGAGTGCTTTCGCAATATTTTAATCCAACAATTCACACGGTGACAAAACATATGATTTCCACGGTTATGAGATTGTCGTTTAAGGGTTAATGCCATGACTTTAATTGTAGGTTGTCGAGGTCGTTGGACTTTAGAAATTAGAGGGGAAAACACTATGCTGAGATAAACTCAAGAACAAGCAATGAGCTTTAATTTGTTTGGGAACTGTAGAGCCAAAAAATGCACTTATTGATCTAGATCCACTTTTGGATCTACATCTAAAGATTGGAAAACTTTTTGTTCTAAGAATTTTAAATAATAAGTTAAATATGAATGCTATAAATCATTTTTTAAAACAATGTTGTGAATGGCTCCAAAACAAGATGCTCTACAACTTCTATATTACTATTCCAAATAGAATGAATTAAAGCTTTCTATGTAGACAAAAATACAACCTATAAGATACAGATAAATAAATAATTCAAACACTACAAGTTGTGCAAATTTGAATCAAAAGAAAAAAAATAATATAAAAAGTGAATTGAGGGGTGCTTGAGGTAGACCTCAAGCACACTTTTACTTTTCACACTAAGTTTACATTAAAATAAAACACAAAATACAAAAAATGTGCCTGAGGTGTACTTGAGGTCTACCTCCAATGACGCTAGTTTGTGAGCCTGAAAGCGCGAGCTTGAGAGTAGTGAGCATACATTTTATGAGCCCAGAGTTGATAAAAAAACACTTTGAATTTAAGAAGTAAACAGAGTAAACAGAGGAGAAATTCCAAAATTTTATTATTAAGCCCTATGACCGTGGACCTATAACCATGGAAGCTTGTCATCACGCATGTTACACTTGGCTTGGTCTGTTGGCAGGTGACAAATTTAATTCACCAAGAGTCCTAAAAGGGGTCTCTTAATACTGAGAGTTTTTTTTGAAGAAGACAAAAATGCAAGAATTTTAATTTTTAATTTTTTAATTTTAATTTATTTATTTGGAAAGTCCCAAACTCCAAACCCTAGAAGGGGTCTCTTGCTACCGAGAGGGGTTTCTTGGGGTCACAAGGTTGCAAAAAAAAATTGAATTTTTTCTTTTTTTAAAATACTTTTAAAGTCCCAAACTCAGATCCCTAGGAGGTGTCGCTTAGTACCAAGAGGGGGTTCTTGGGGTCACGAAGTTGCGGAAAAAAATTGAATAAAAATTGGAAAAGAAAAAAATCTTTTTTTTTTGCAGAGTTCCAAACCCCAAACCTCAAAAGGGGTCTCTTGGTACTGAGAGTGTTTTTATTTTTATGGAGTCACAAAGTTGCAAAAAAATTTAAAAAAATTTAAAAAAAATTTAAAATTTTAAAAATTGAGAGTCTCAAACTCCAAACCCCAAAAGGTCTCTCGGTAATGAGAGGGTTTTTTGAAGGTGATGAAGTTGCAAATTAAAAAATAAATAGTAGAATTTTAAAATAAAATTTAAAATATAAAATAAATATTTTTGAAAGTCCCAAACTCTAAAAAACCTCAAGGGGCTTTTGGAGGGTGATGAAATTGCAACAAAAAAAAATTAAATTTTTTTATTTTTTAAAGTTCCAACCTCCATACCTCCTAAGGGTCCTCTTTGTTCTGAAAGGGGTCTTTGACTCTCTAGCGGTGATAGAGTTGCTATAAAGAATAAAAAAAATAAAAAATAGATAGGGTATATAGATAAGGTGTTTAGAGAACATTTGGAATGTCTCAACCCTATTTCAAGCCAACTGACATTTTTTTTCCAGTTCACTAGCTAGAAAGATCCTCAGATCTCAAACCACGGTCATAGATCTACACCCTGAAAGTCAAAAAAATTGCAAGCTCAAAGGCTCTCAAGCTCTTGCGCTCACGCTCCAAAGCTCACAAAATAGCACTCCCGGTCTACCTCAAGTACATGTCACTTAGCAAACTTTTAATTTTCATATTAATTTAAATTTGGTTTAAAGTAGAGAGAGAAAGTAGAAAAAAAGTCTATTGAGGTAGACTTGAGGTAGACCTCAACTCACTTGTCCTTTAGATATTGAATGTGAATATCAACAAAAATTAAGCTCATAGGAACCTACGTATTCTGATAAAATTTGATGAATTTTGAGATGATGGTCCTTTTCTAATATCAAATTTTAACATACAAAATAAAAGTTGTTAAAAGCAAAATAAAAATAAATAAAAATAAAAATACATGAAAACACACAAAATCCAACATGAAGCTATACAAAAGGCAACAAAACATCCACTGACAAAATCTTTGCCTCATAGTCAACCATTTGGCAAAGACGGGGTCCTGCGGTTTGGAAGTGTCAATTTAGCTTGGACAGGTTCAAAGTATCCCTACCCGGGTACCCAATGGGGCCACAATCCTACGCTAGACACGCCCAAACCTCGGTTGGGCAGCTTCCCAAGGAATGGCTGGCAATGCTCTGATGCAAGTGGTGAAAAAATTGACCGTGGTGGAGACATGAAGAGTTGTCAATTGGTGCATACACTTTTTTGTCACTGTAAAATATTTTATCTTTTGAACAAGGTAAAACTACTCCTAAAAGTGTCCCCATTAGAATCTGATTACTTGAGCATAATTTTAAAAAGGGAAAAGAGAAAAAAAATGACTACAATAGCAAAGAAGAAAAAGTCCAATTTAAGGGTTGGAATGTACAAGAGTTCCATAATTAGACATAACATTGTATACTAATGAGGCAAAGGGACCCTTTCGCATAGTTGAAAAGGAGACCCCTATAGTGAACAAAATTATCTCACATGACTCCCACTAGAAGAAACCTGTGTTTTTTCTGACGTCCAAAAAGTGGATGTCAAATTTTTTGGACATCAAACATAACATTAGGATGCTAGTTTTGACATCAAAACCAGCATCCTAATGTTATGCTTGATGTCCAAAAAATTTGACATTCACTTTTTGGACGTCAGAAAAAACACAGGTTTCTTCTAGTGTCCTGAGACAAATCTAATCCTTGAATTAATTAGTAAGTCTTTCCTTGATATCTAGTGAAGCACAATACCTTTTCAACATGGTGAAGGGCCATTGCCTAGTTGTACAATGGTATACACTTGAAAAATTGGCATAAATTAGAATTCCACAACTACATTGTTTACCAATGAAGCAAAAGATACCTTCTGCATTGTTGAAAGGAGACTTCTAAAGTGGACAAAAGCGTCTAACATGGCTCCCGCAAATAAATTCAATCCTTGAGTTAATTAGTAAGTCCCTCCCAAGTATCTAATAAAATATGAATAAGAGTTGGTGTTGGTTCGTGCCCCCCTTTTTTATGGTAGTTTGTGCCTCCTTTTTTCATTTTGTGCACTTAGAACATGTGTACTCATTTTTTGTTCAAAATTGAAACATTTTATCCTAAAGGGATTAAAAGATGGATAAATTTATAAATCCATTGCTTTATCAAATTATTTTAAATCATACCACCTCTTCACTAGTTCCTCCATCATTCTTACAATTGCACATACTAAACAATCTTATGATTTATGTAGACTAAAATGTTCTTTTAACTAGCTAAAGCATTTGATATGGAAACTAGAAAATGACCTATCCACTACAAAGAATTATTGGTTGTGCAAACATGACATTGGTCATTAACTCTAGATGTTCATTACAATTAACTTCAAGAGGTAGAATATTGTGCTTTCTCTAAGTAATAGAACATTATCTTAGTTTATCAAATCTCGAAAATTGAACAAGAAATATAAGTTTTTTCGAGAAACCAAGAGTAATGAGTTGACAAAACTATGAAGAACAAATGAAAGATAGACAATGGGCTTGAGAACTTACAGCTAAATTTACAACTATTCAAATAGAATAACAATAGCCTTATCTATTAGAAGATTTTTGGGGCCAAAATAAGATTGCAAGTTCTTGGGAGTTCTTGGACTACATGAACAATGAAAACTCTACCAAATGAGCAAACTGACATGGATGCAATTATGCTAAGTCATATAATATTATTTAATTATTTAATTGATATTTTTAAATGTTTGTTCCTAAAAAAATTTAATTTTTTAATTTAATTTATTTTAATATTTGACTAATTTATGATATGGAAAATAGGCTTTAAATGCCCTACCATGCCCTCAAATCCATTCTAATGTTTGTTAATTTTGCAAAGTTTGTCAATTACCAAACTAATTTTTGGCATTTGTAGGCAAGCTCATATGAATACAATTGTTGACAATATTTTCTAAAATCACCATTCAAAATGGGGACACTTTGTCTAGCTTTCCAATTAATCAATTTTGCAAAAGAAAGAAGTTTGTAGTTAGAAATTTATGTCATTTTTTTAGGATTTAGGAAAATAAAACTTTTGGAGAACTAAAAGCAATATTTCTAAAAAATAGAAATTAATTTCTTGTAAAATAGGTCCACATTTAATTATAAATTATTTATTCATCCATTATAATGAGTAAAAAAAAAGATATGAATAATTATGTTTTGCAAGCAATTACAACACATCCCCTAAAACGAGATTTGTTTTTAAACCCAATTTTCACAAATTTTAAAAACAAGAAAGTGCATAGATTTCAGTTGATTTTTCTACAGTTTTTTACCATTTGGATTGGCTTATTTCAATTCCATGTTAGATTTATTAGTAATATAATTAGTTTTTAAACTTATCTTATACATCCTTCTATATAATGCTTATTTAAAGAAATTTTCTCTTGATTATTTTTTTTTAGCTAGATTTCCAACTCAATTTTTTTAATACACTATTAGATTCCTTAAGTAACAGAAAATAATTATTTGTTTTAAAAGTTTAAAAGTTTAAACCTCACCTTTTGGAACAATTGGAAAAAAACTATTGTACTATTTTGTACATAATGATCTTGGAAATGCTATAGAACTAGTCTCTGAAAATTGGTGGAGAAGTAGGCATTCAAGTTACGTACAAAATCCTATAGTTAGAAGTTGCACAAATTTGCCCACTACAACCTCCCTGTTTTTTTGCATGTCTTGTTTTGTTTGTGTCAATTTTGCTTAAAAACATCTAAAGAACTTTAGGGGATAAATTAAATTATCATAGATTACATGGACTCAAATGATACCTAAGATCCATTGTTTGGATGATGTAATATGACATTTAATGAAATAAGCATACATTTAAAAAAATCATACTTTAGATCCATAAGGAATGGATTGGTTTACCAAATCAAATAGAAACAATTAGACAAATGTGCAATACAATGTTCATTTGTAGACCCCATACCGTCAACTTGGTCTAGAAAAAATAAATTAAAATGGTGCCTAAATTTCTGGAAAATTCTAATCTATTTTTTCCTTCAAAATTAATTCAATTAATTTTTTTTTAATAATAATAATAATAATAATAATATCAAAGGATTGCCCAAGTCATAGAAATTTCACTTGCATGTGTTGAAATATAATAAATTAGCATTTGAATTGTATTCTAAAGTTGGCACAAGTAATAATCCTTGAGCGCCTAGTGAGCATTTACTAAAATCCAAAGCCTTGTGAACTCATTCTAATAAAACTATTACTTAACAAGAGATTCACATAAATTGACCGTATTGATTGGTAGTTGGGACAAGCCTGGAACTCAAGGGAAAGGGATATGTCTTTTGAAATGATTATAATGGTCAAATAAAGAAATCTTTAATTTTTGAGAGACATGATCCCGTCGCTAAAGCGCTTAGGAATTAATAACTATTTTTTGGCATTTCAAATTACTGATTGATAAGCATTGGTTTAAAAACTTAAAGCATACATTGCAATGTATTTTGCCTTGCCATTTTTACCGCTTTACAATACAATATCTCACAAACAAACATGTCTCACACACAATAAACCTTGATACTGAACAAAACCCAGGTACAAAAAGGTTGAAAGCTTTGGTTAGAGTTGGGAGGTCAAGACAAAGGTTTATAGACGAGCGTCTAACTTATTTAAATTATATTTTAAAATTGTCCAATTTTAATATATAATTTTTGGACTACCTACTATAACCGTTTTTTTACTTTACTTTACTTATTAGCCAGAAAGCTGCCCAAGCTGTAGGACCCCATCAGACCAGAAAGTTAAGTTACAGTACAGTATCTATAGAGTAAGTTAAAAGCCAAATCCATCTGGCATAGCTTTGCAAATTCCACGTGGAGACCTTCGAAGTATGCTGACTTGGCCCTAGAAAAGCTGCCTGCCACGGGGGATGTTTTGCCAGGAGTCTCTACTGTTGCATGCCACGTAAGTTCAACCCCAAAATTGAAGGAACATTCATTAGAAGGACAGGAAAGTTACTATTTCGGTTATTACTTACCCCCTTGAAGGAAAGAGACGGGTGGTGGTTGACTCAGTATATCTTGTTTTCTTCACCATCTCTTGTAACAATTCCATGATTCTTCTTTCGTGAGGATTAAGTTTAATGATCGTCATTGTTGAAATAAAAGAAGATTTATATAGCTTCCCTATGAAAAAAAAGATCGACAAAATCACACAATTTTTGAGAAAATGTCATTGTTGATAAGATTGATGAAAGGTGTTTGGTCAATAGGCAGTGCTTTATACATATGTTGAAATTGGAGATTTATAATGCTGAAATTAAGACGCTCGAAAGTGATTTTTTCCCCCAAGGATACATATCATCATGATTTTGATGTGTATATTTTTTCAAATCATTTTGAGGTGTGGAAAAAAAATGATATGAGGATGTGAAGTGAAGGCTAAGAGTGCCTTTTCTATTCTCCAAAAAATCACCAAAAATTAAAAACTTGATCATTGCAGCCACGGAAAAAATCATCTAGAGTCTTTTTGTTGCTCAACGGATTGTTAATGAGGTTTACATTTCAAATTTTCTACGAATGTAGTTGCAGAAGCTACTAGGTAGCCTTATGGTCCTTTAGAGGTTACACTACAACAAAACCAGTGTTTTATAACTGCAAAATATGACTGCAATGAGTCGTAAAATCGAAAAATATGACTGGCCGCATAAATTACTGTAGATGACTGCAATATGACTGACATGAGTCATTACCAACGAGTCGCTTCGGACATCAGTCATATTGGCAGTCATATTTTTTGGAGGGTATAATTATCCATAATTAACCGTATTTTGCCAACAAGGCGTATACTTTGACAATCTTTGAGGACTTGACTTTTTTTTCAGTTGCCCGGGCAAACAAAAATAAATCCTACGTGGCATGTGACTCCACGTAGTCAATTTTTTTGGATGATGTGGAATATGATTGCGGTCAGTCATATTTTGGCTGACGTGAAATATGACTGCGGTTAGTCATATTTTGGCTAATGTGGCATATGACTGCGGTCAGTCATATTTTGGCTGACGTGGAATATGACTGCGGTTAGTCATATTTTGGCTAATGTGGCATATGACTTTGTACAGTCATATTTTTTGTAGATGTGGAATATGACTCTTGTAAGTCATATTTTACTAATGTAAAATATGACTCTTATGAGTCATATTTTGATTGATGTGATAGTTCATATGGATGTCATTGGTAGTTTCTAACTAATTGCAGTCATATTTTGGAAAATACAAAGTCATATATTGGAAAAGACTCCATGTAGTTAAAAATGAATACGTATGATTTTAAAGATATACAAGAGATAATCATATTGGAAAGAAAGAATGTAAGAAGGAAAGCAACTCTCATCATTAACATTTATTAATCACCAATACAAAACATATATACTACAATGAATCATTCACAAAATCCAATAAGGTCTATATTCCTTACAATAATGTGAAGATGGCTCTATTGGGTTGCAAGTAGCCTCCAATGACTTTGTTTCAACTTTTGGTGTCTGCATAAACAATTAAAGAAATGGAAGGTTAATTTTTAGTGAATGAAAAACAAAGCTCAACCTTCAAAGGCTTACAACAACACAAAATATGTAGCTCAAGTTTAGGGTAGGAAAAATAAGAATGGTGATGGAGAAAACAAGAAGAAGAAATAGACAAGTACTAAGAGATAACAACAAGCAAGAGTTAAGATGCAACAAGAAACAAGAAGCAACAACTAAGACACAACAAGAAATAAGAGTTAAGATCCAACAAAAAGAAACAAGAAGCAAGAATTAAAAAACAACAAGAAGAAACAAAAAAAAAAAAAACTAAGAAGAAGAGAAGAGTTAAAATGATAGAGAAGAAAGAGTTTAGATGCAATAACAAGAAACAAGAAGCTTGATTAGAACTAAGAAGCAACAAGAAAGAAGAGTTAGGATGCAACAAAAGACAACAACTAAGAAGCAATAATAAGTATGAGCTAATAGACAATAAAAGGCAAGGAAGAAGGGCCAAAAGAAGTAGTGGCTAGGGTTTCAAAACCCTAAAAAAGTGGCGGCTAGGATTTCAAAATCCTAAAAAGTGGCGGCTAAGGTTTCAAAACCCTAAAAAAATGGTGACTAAGGTTTCAAAACCCTAAAAAGTGACGGCTAGGGTTTCAAAACCTTTAAAAAGTGGTGGCTAGGATTTCAAAATCCTAAAAAAGTGGTGACTAGGTTTCAAAATCCTAAAAAATAGGTGAGTAGGATTTCAAAATCTTAAACAATGGCTTCTCTAATCTTTTTTTGAATTGCTCGTATTTTTCTTGGGTTGCCCAAAACAAAAAAAATGTCACTACTATGGAAATATGACTGACAATATGACTTAGTGTTCCCCAAACATGTTCCCTACGTTCCCTATGAAATACTTTGGTGTTCCTAATGGTCGTATAGTGTATAATTATGAAGTAGAAGGCCCAAAAATGACTGACAGTCATATTTTGCAGTCATATTTTTCCTCAATGTGTTGGCCTTCAAGAATATGACTGCAACTAGTCGTCAATCATCCTCAGTCATATTTTTGCAGTCATAAAATACCCGTTTTCTTGTAGTGTTAATACTAGAACAACACGACACCGTGAGCAAGGTAGTCATCAAAATACTTTGATTATTAGAGCAATATGTGCAATTTTGTTTCTACAATTAGTAGTAACAGTGAAGTCATCCATCATATATATTTCAGTTGTAATTAATCTTGGAAGGACGTAGCCTCTATAAGCAAGGTAGTCACTAAAATACTCTAATTATTGGACCAATAGGTGCGTTTTCGTGATTATCTTTGAAGTCATCCGTCAAAACTTTTATATTTGAAACAACTTTACAAGGTTAAATCCTAAAGGACCATTGTCCATTCAAAGGACAAATTGGATTTTGGGCGGGTACATACGGTCTTAATTTTTGAATTTTTTTTGAAGAAAGAAAAACTAATTAGCTTTGTAGGAATATGATTTTCTTTTTCAATTAGTACTAGGGAACAAAAGTTATGCCCAAATAAGCTCAAACTAGGGGAGACTAGAGAGCAAAAAATAATTTCAAAAATTTCAAGTTTTTTTTTTAAATATTGAAAAAAATATTCTGATGTATTGTATTTTTGTATACATGGAAAGCTTTTATTCATTTCATTTGGATAAGTGATGTGAAAGTTATGGACACTCTTGTATTTTGAGCAATCTAAGCATCTTCTTGAAAAAATAACTTATAGGATTAATTTCTAAATGTAATTTTCATAAGTTTTCAAAAATAATGTTTGGCAATGTTAAGTTTGCTTGCTAGAACAATCTCACCGTTGGAATTATTGTATTTCAATTCCATCTTAGAGCTATTAATGATTTAGTTTATCCTTCAATCTTGGACCTACTTCTACTTAACAATTTTTTTAAGTATAAGAATGAAGTGGTTAATTTTTTTTAAATTTTTTCCTAGACTTTCAACTCAATTCTTCAATATAATTTAAAAAAAAATTCAAAGTCAATAGTGAAAAAATGTTTCCACAAATGATGGTCAAAGTTCATGAAGTTTTAACACATGATCTCTGACAAGTAAGGGACAAGATCTTGCATTTTTATTTTAAATTTTTATTTTTTGAGGTGAACGCATCAAAAACAACATTTTTGAAAGGTTTTTGACAACTGAAACACTACACGAGAAAAGGGGTGTTTTAAGTGTGTTTTTAAGTATAGTCCTAGAGATAAGATATTAAGTATTGACCTTAATGGAGATTTTCAGTAAAAATTTACTAGAAACAGACGTATTTCACCAAAAACGCTCCAAAACTGCCATTTCTAGTACAAGTATCAAATTTTAGAAAAAAAACATTTTTAGACACATACAACCATAGGACCTTGTAATAAGCTGGTTTGAAAAGATGTAGAAAAAATTTCAGAAATTTTCACCGTAAAGATTGCAAGTTATTAACATTTGAATTTGACCAAAATACTTTTTTTGTCCCTGCAAAAAACCAAGTAGCTACACTTTACAAGGATACATTTATATGAAAAAATGTCTAAAATGATGGTTACTCTTGAAGGCAAGTTGGCTACATGCTTGAAATTTTTTAGATAATTTGGAGTTGTACAATATATAGGAAAAAATTAGTAAGCAGAAAGAAGTATAGATTGATTCAAATTTCAAAATTGTTAAGAATTTAGTTATGAATTTGAAAAATGCCAATTCCAATGGTTATAGTGTTGTAATAAACAATGTACATCTATTGTTTTTATTTTTTTTCAAAAATATTGAAATTGAATTAAATAAAGGACTTCAAAGTTTATTTTAGAGTAAAAACTTCTTAACTACCCGCAAACTACCCACAACTAAAACTCCTCATAACTTTCATCTCATTAATTGAATAAGTGATTTTTAAAGAAGTTTTTTTTACTGCCCGAGCTGCCCGCCCAACAATGAAAATTACATATCATCCAATAACTTTTTGACTATATAGTCAAAAGTTATGAAATATGTTGGTCCTTAAAGCTACTCCTTGGGCATATGATGTGTGACATTTCAAAGAAACAAAAAAAATCTATTTGTAGTGAGCTGCTCAAAATTGCTATGTTGCCAAGAAACACACTTTAATCCTTTAGGAGTTAAGAACTAAGTTTATGCCTATGCAATTGAATGGGTGATTTTTATCATTAAATGAAAGTTGTATTCCATCTTTGAATATACACTAAAATCTCATGAGTTTAGCAAATCAATTAAAAATAAAATAAAAATAAAAAATAATATTTATAATTATTTTTTGATATACAATTGGTTGTAAGTTGAAATTTTTGTAGTTGAAGTCTTTGAGGTCTTCATTTGATTGTTATAAAATGAATTATTTTAAATTTTTTGTAAAAAATAAAATTATATATATATATATATGTGCACAATTTGACCTATTAAAGACTATGATGACTCCCAAAAGTAGTTGACTAGCATATAAATTGTTCTCATAAAATTAAGAAATTAGAATTATGAAGTGAAGTTTGGACACGTTGATCTACTAAGGGACTTTTACCCTTGTGTGCAATTTTACTTAGAACAAATTATATTTAGACCAAATATTATTTGAATGAAATTTTATTCAAAAATAAATTTTTTGTGAGAAGCCAAATAATTCATTTCTTTTTATAGGAAGAATGTACATCTTGACTAGAATCACATGTTACAAGTTTTAAGAATTTTGGATTTTTATTAATTGAAATTTGACCTCAAAATTTTGATTTTTTAATCTTTCACTCTATTAATTGCAAAAAAATAAAATAAAATTCAAAGTAGCACCAAATAATCATATATATATATATAATTTTTTTTTGCAGTTTTATTAAGTGAAAAATAAAAATGTCAAATTTTTGAGGTCAAATTTCAATTGATAAGATCTCAATCAATTTAAATCCAAAATTTATGAAACTTGTAACATGTGATTCTAATCAAGATATATATTCTTTCTATAAAAGAAAATTATATAATTTGGCTTTTCACAAAAGAATTATTTTTACATATAAATTTCATTCAAATAATAATAGGTCTAAATATAGTTGTTCTAAGTGAAATTGCACATGAGGATAGAATCCCCTGAATACAACAACATGTCCAAGTTTCACTTCAAAATTCTAGTTCCTCAATTTATGAGAACAATTTATATGGTGGCCAACTAATTTAGGGGATCACTATAGATCTTCATATTTTGAGCAATGGATGAACATTAATGCATCCAAAGCACACAAAAGTGCATTTTTTTCATCCATTGAGTTCGTTTGAAGATTGCTGTGTTAGTTTATTAGCATTTTTATAATATAAAATTTGAAGACTTTGCATTGTACATATTCTATAATTCAAAGGATATTAGTAGGTTTGGCTTTAAAAAACACTTTTTCAGCTCAAAAATAACCTTTCAAAGTTGACTAGAAAAATAATAATTAAAAAAATTAGTATAATTAAAGATAAAACATTTTAAACTTCAAAGCTAAAAATTCTTGTGAAAATCATAAATGTTCAATCTACAATCAAGTTTAGAAAGAATTTTCAATTTTTGACTTCAAATTTTATTGAAAAATATGAGGTTGTGTTTTCGTTGATCTAACCATGTGGATATGATCTATGAATTATATTTTACAACTATTGTTTGAGAGTCATCATTAAAATTATTATTCTGAGTTGCATTTTATAACAAATCTTTATAGTTTTGAAAATATGGACTACACCTTGTGCTTTAGATTGTGCTTTAGAGGTTAATCATGTAATAAATATCATACCATTAGCCAAACATATCAGAATCCATTATTTTAATTGAATATTATTAATACATGCAAAAGTTTTATCCTTAAAATATCTAAAAAAGTTCAAAAAATGTTCCAAATTTAAGAAAAAGTCACAATTCTTCACAGCAATTCTTTCCAGCTTAAGTGATAAGATTTGTAAAATTAATGTATAATTGTATCTTTAGTTTTAATTATGGTTAATTAGGCATGAAGGATTAAAGATCATCTTGTGTTAATATTTCAATATCTTTCACTTTATATGCTTCATTTTACCTCTAAATATGAAATAAATGTTATTTCGTTTTTTTATAAATGCAACCACATGTTTCCTACAAGTCCTAAATTTTTTGAATTTTTTAGTGAAGATTATAAATTATTGTGAATTTTTGAAGAAAAATCACTAATCACGGGTGTATATTCTAGTAAATGGTATCATAGAGCAATCCAAATTTCTTTGGCATTCTATTTTATAAACTTAGATTCAACCTATTAAGGTAGTATAATGGTATGAAGATTTAAGGTAGAATTCCTCCAATTGCATAGGTCCTAGACGGCTTGACATAATTACTTTAGAGAGGTTCAAGGCATTAGAGAAGGTCCGCACTACATAGGAAGTTGCCCTTGTGGTACACATGCCACATCTTCAAGCCACAAAGTTTGTTAACAAGAATTTTTTTCCCTTTTTATTGACAAGTTGAGGTCTACCACTAATTGCTTGGTTTGCTCTCATTAAGTGTCACCACTTATTTTATTCTGGAAGCCGGGACCACTCATACCTATTACTTTACGGAGGTTTATTCACTCATGGAGGGTACACTTGTAGGAGTTCTACTGTACACTTGACCTTGCCTAAATATTGATTTAAGAAATATGAATATGAATAGAAAAGCTTGCCTATTGTAACAAATAAACCGCCACAATTGTAGGAAGCACCATTGAATTAGTTTTCTGTCTAGGCTCTTCTCAGGCCAAAATCTATTTTGCCTAATAAGCTCCAAATCTACATTCCCCTTGAGTTCTTGCCAAATACTCTTAGGAATTAAGGTTTACAATCTGGTGTTTCTTAATAAAAATCATTTACGAAGACTGGAACCTTTTAATCCAACATTGATGCCACAAACTGGATATTTTCAATGAATGACTTCAAGAAAACTATTAACCCCTAAAGCCCTGCTTGTCTTCTCTGGGGACAATTTGGGTCCAAGTAGGTTCTTATTGTCTCAATTTGAAGTGAAATCTTTTGAGATTTTTGAGGTTGTTTAGCTTTGCAAGAGCTTTGTGGATATATATTTTTTATTTCAATTGGATGCCGGATGAAAAAGGTATGGCACAATGAGCAAGAAATGGAGATTGGTGGGTAGCCCCCAAAAAATTACAAAAAGTCAAAATTTTTTTTTTTGAAATTTTCAATAAAATATAATGTTTTTACCTATACATGAAGCTTTGATTCATTCTATTTGGACTAGGGATGAGAAAATTATGGACAATCTTAGTTTTTCGGGCAATTTAAGCATCTTCTTGAAAAAAACTTTTGAATGCTAATATCTTCCAATCCATATGGTCAAATTTGATGAAATTTTTACTACATGATCTTAGACAAGTTATGTACAAGATCCTATGGTTAAATTCAAAAAAATAAAAATAAATTTGGTTTCCTTAAGTGAATACAACAAAAGTGGTAGTTTTGAGTGGTTTTTGGCAGAAAACACCCTTGGGGATTTAGGGGTTAAAAAAAAAAATACCTTTACATTTAAAAATTAGATCATTTGTGTAAACAACCTTGGTAATAGCTCTCATCTTTTCACCGTTGAAGAATTAATTGCAAGAAGTGGTAATTATTGATGAACATTCCTCAGTTTCAAGAATATTATTATTGCTTCTACATACAAGATGTTCGTCCAAATATATCCGAATTTCATTCATCCAAAGCGTATCCAACATTTCATTCATCCAAAACATTTTCCAAAATTTCATTCATCGAACAACTAGCGGGAACGCATGAGCATGATATGGTCCTCATCCTCGTCGGCAAAGCGTGGAATTCCGATCTTGCGTGACGCATTAGATCTCACAGCTCCTCACTTGGCAGTATCCCCAATTCCGCTCTCTCACACTCTTGCTCATCTTTGCTTCACGCCTACCATTACGCTGCAGTTCAAATCACAGCCCACGACACCGGAAGGTATGTCTCTTATGCGCCCTCATTTCCTAAATTCCCCGAATGCTGTGATTCCAGACGTGAGTTTTCCCATCACTTGCTCACAATTTCCCGAATGCTGTGATTCCAGACGCGGGTTTGACAGCATTTGTTGGGTTTTCGGCGTTTTGGGTAGCTAATTCTCCGTGTTTGGATCCTTGTGGTGAGCTGGATCTTTGGGTTTTGCTTGAGATGGATCGTTAGCTGGTGACCTAGAAGTTGCGATGTTCACTTTCGAGGGATTTGGAAGGGTTTAGAATGGCGTGGTTTCGTGGAATCCGATCTACATTGAATCTGAATCTTTGTTTCGGTTTTGTCGATTTGAGATTCTGTGAGTATTTGATTGAAGATTGATGGCGGGCCTCTCGAATACTTTGCGCTTGGGCGCTTTGGATCAAGGTGTTGCAGCTTCCCTGGAGCTTAACAAACATTCCCGGCATCATGAACAGAGGTAAGACCCCAGTTTCGTTGTGTCGTTGTTGCCCTAATTTTTAGTTCGTGGTTACATCATCTAATTGCTCCATGTGGTTACAAAGAATGTGTGGTCGGGCAATGGCTTTGTTCTTGCTCAATCGTCTTGCTTTCTCTGCTGTCAATGGAAATCAATTCAATCATTCAAGGGATGCTCCCTTGAACAAGGATCCCACCTATGTGCACATGATGAGAATTAATTTTGAATTTTTGCTGTTCTTGCCAATAGAAAACAAAACCCAACGCAAAGTCTTTTTGCAATTTTTGGAGTTTAGTTATGCATTTTCAAATTCACTATGATGTCTTTCCCAAAACCATGCTCTAGACCATGCTTACCTAATTGCTGAAAGCTTGGCTTGAGAAGTTTAAGCGTAAGGCAATTTTCACGAATAGAATCTTAGATTGTGGCAGTTCTCATTGGTTTAAGGTTGCTGCGTTATGGTTTGAGGATCTCGGTGGAATTGGGACGTCTACTCTGGGATCCCAATCGTTCATTCATCTAGTTAATGTCTTCCACCTTCGATCTAGATTCGTGGTCTGAAACTTCCAGTATATGATCAAGTACTGGCCTAGTATTTCATTAGACTGATCACTTCACATGGAGAACAATAATTCTTTGCACCTCATCCAATAGATGCGATTGATGTGCAGATTCCGGTCAGCCTGTACTCAGCGAGTGATGGTGCGAGCTGCAGCTGAAGGTGTGGATTTGAGTGTCACTGTAAATGGTCTGAAGTTGCCGAACCCGTTTGTAATTGGGTCCGGACCACCAGGCACCAACTACACTGTCATGAAGCGTGCTTTCGATGAGGGATGGGGTGGTGTGATTGCCAAAACGGTATGCGTTTCCTACCTTTACACTCTGTTTTCGAGTTATAACTGCATCATTGTTGATGTCTATGCCATGCTTGAGCATCTGCAGGACCTGTACTCAGTGTTTTACAATTTGGAGTGCGTGAAATTAGATGGCAACTTGACCCCTAGAGGTCCAGAGATTCTGGGTTTCAAGATAACCAATCATATCGGGCAAATGTATTTGAGATAGTGCTAAAACTTTATATGACTAGAATCAGCGAGGTTGTGTTTAGGGTTTAATCCTAAACCAAACAGTCCCTTTGCGACCTCTTCGAAAATTGGCCTCTTGGTCCTCTAGGGGCTACATGTCAGTCCTTTGCAACGCTTGTGGCGATGGTGGTGTTTGATTTCTTTGCACTTAGACTAATTTTATTAGGAAGGGGGGCTGTACTTTTGATGATTAAGCATGCTGTTAGTTCATTTTAAACTTCACTGTTGTCCTTTCGGGCTTCTTGGGATTGAACGTGTTGAAAGTGATGACCGTGTAGAATGACTCCCCTTTGTCATGGTATTCTCACTAACAAATTTCGTGACTGGCTATGAAGGTGTCGTTAGATTCATCCAAGGTTGTGAACGTGACCCCACGTTACGCAAGGTTGAAGGCCGCTGCACCTTCGGGGGGCAAAGCCGAGGTCATCGGTTGGCAAAACATCGAGCTCATCAGTGACCGTCCTTTTGAGACTATGCTTGCTGAGATGAAACAGCTCAAGGAGGAGTACCCTGATCGGATCCTGATCGCATCTATTATGGAGGAGTACAACCGTGACGCGTGGGAAGAGATTATTGAGCGCGTTGAAGAAACGGGTGTGGTACGCTGGAGTTTGTACTCTTAATCCCTTATAGCGCAATTTGGAGAGCTCATAGCAACGTCCAAAAACATATTTATGACCATTTGAATATGTAGGGCATGGTTTCTTCTCTTTTTAGCGTATTTTTTACAATCCTTGAAGCTTCCTAAATGGTTCATTTCAGCGTTTGTAGACATGGGAGCAGCCATTGTTAGCCATTTAGACACTACAGGGTTAATGGACATCAGACTGTGTTGTTTTTAGATACTTATCCTTGTTTGTAGACATGGGAGCAGCCATTGTTAGCCATTTAGACACTACAGGGTTAATGGACATCAGACTGTGTTGTTTTTAGATACTTATCCTTGTTTGTAGACATGGGAGCAGCCATTGTTAGCCATTTAGACACTACAGGGTTAATGGACATCAGACTGTGTTGTTTTTAGATACTTATCCTTGTTTGTAGACATTTCCACCGAATTCTTACTAGAATTCAACTGTTGCATAATCCTGTTTTCACAAGAAACCTGCAGGATCGTTCAATGGTTTAGTGCCTTGACATTCTAGGAATATCTGCTGTTAGATCATCTAACACCTGAAATGATATTCCCTTGTTTGTCAGGATGCTTTTGAGGTCAACTTTTCATGTCCACACGGGATGCCGGAGAGAAAGATGGGTATGGCCATGGGACAAGACTGTTCCGTTCTGGGAGAGGTCTGCGGCTGGATCAACGCCAAGGCCACGATCCCTGTTTGGGCGAAGATGACGCCCAACATCACGGACATTACGCAGGTGGGTTTCCTACAGCAACCATGTTATGCAAACCAAATTTCAGGGTATTTCTCTGATCTAATCGTGGGGATCTATTATACAGTATGTGATGGTGCTTTGTCGTTCAGATTTTTGAAAGGTTTGTGACGTTGTGTGTGTCTGGGTTGGACAGCCAGCACGCACATCCTTAAATGCCGGTTGCGACGGAGTAGCAGCCATCAATACAATAACGAGTGTCATGGGCATTAACCTTGATACATTGAGACCTGAGCCCTGTGTTGAAGGGTAAGTATCTTTGGTTGTCTTCCTTGGTGTTCAATGCACCCTTGTTTCTGTGACTTTTGTGAACGGGAAGTTTTTTTGCCACTAATATTTCATTTTGAATATGATATTTTTGGGTGCCATTAGAGGAGAATGTAAATTTCTGCCATTTAGTCTGCTGGTATTGGCAGTGGGCACTTGCTCTATCAAAAAGAGTATCTGCTGGGCTCTTTCAGAGGACTGCACTGACTCGATGTAATTGAGAAGAGCAGTTCTCAAATTTTTACGTGTGTTTATTGTAAAAGAATTTGACATTTAAGCTCAATGTGGAGATTTCTTAGCTATATTTCGCTATTTGAAAATATTCCGCAGGTACTCAACACCGGGTGGGTACTCGTGCAAAGCGGTGCGACCCATTGCGCTTGCGAAGGTTATGTCTATTGCTCAAATGATGAAGGCCGAGTTTCCGGGTCAAGGCAAATCGCTATCTGGCATTGGGGGAGTGGAGACTGGCAATCATGCTGCTGAGTTCATACTCCTTGGGGCTAGCACTGTGCAGGTTAGTATCCAACTTCTTTTGCATTCAAACTTTATAGAACTGGAATCCTTTGTCGGCGTCGAGTATGCAACTTCTGTTATTCATCTTTTTTCAAATATAGCAAAGTAACTTGTCGTAGACACTGAGTTGATGATTCGCTTACACTTGTATGGGACGCGAGCAGGTATGTACTGGTGTGATGCTGCATGGTTACGGCCATGTCAAGACGTTGTGTACAGAATTGCAAGCGTTCATGGATAAACATGGATTCTCTTCAATTGAAGATTTTCGGGGGTAAGCTTCGTTGACACCTCCCTGATTTTGATCTGTTAATGACCTTCCTTAAGCTTCGAGTTATCCTTCATTTGTATCAATCTAAAATTGTTCAGCAATTCGTGACCCTGATTGAATCTTATGGGGTTGGAAAGCCTTTTTTGATCTTTTTGAATTTTTTTGCCTGTTTAAAAAAAACAGGATTGGAAAACCTTATGAGTTAGTAAATGTACTTCAACGATCTCTTATTTTCACATATCATGGTTCCAGGGCCTCTTTGGACTTTTTCACAACGCATGCCGATTTAGTACAAAGACAGAAAGCGGCGACTTTCGAGAAGAAAAAGCTGCGGAAGGGGTTGGCGTCAGACAAGGACTGGACCGGGGAAGGCTTCGTGAAAGAGACTGAAACTATGGTATCCAACTAACTTGGTTTTTTGGAGATGTGGACGTTTCACTCTATGTCATTCAACTACTGTTGTAAAGCATTACATACGTTGCTACACTGTGAATTAGTGTAAAGGCCTTTGTCTTGTACAGACAAGAACTAGGTGCATAGTCTCTGTCGCATGTGCACACTCGGGGTGTCAAGCTATTAGTCTCGACATCTTAACCCGATGAAATATGTATATCGCCGTAACTTCTGTTTATTTGCAATCTGGCGCATTCCCAGGTTGTGAATGATCGTGTTATGCCACAATTTTGGGAGTGTGTCGAGCAGGTTCTCCCCGGTTGCTGCAGTTGTCCAAGTGGTTGTCAATTGCTTGTCACCTGCTTGTCGTAATTTCTCGTGGAAAGAGTCTTTGGTTACCGATCTCTGAGAAAGTATATTCTGGCCACTGTAAACAGGGCTTCTACATAGGTTAAAATCTGATTTGGGAATTAGAGAGACCATAACATCGTTTATGAGGTTTGCATTGTATTAACACTGTTTGCAAGGTGCTATTTCGTTCCATCACAACTGTCAAGTTAGGAATCGCTGGGTGTCATAACTGGCGTTTGAGAAATGACTGCGACACTGATTTTCCCTATTGACAAGGACTCAAAATGAGTATCACTACAAAAAACTTTTGTTTTGTTTTGAAAAATATGTACAATGTAGCAATACCAAATAGTGTCACTTCTACTAATCGGCTAAATCAAAACTCCAGCTACTTTTGATCCAAACAGATAAAACTTTCTACGGTTGCCTAGGCTACTTTGGATCCAAACAAATAAAACTTTCTACAATTGTCCAATCTTACAAAACTGGGTTGCCATTCAGTATTCTAGCCATTTGGCCCTACATGTGCATTTCACTTCATGTTGCACATTTGTGATTTGATTGCACCTATATTGTTAATGTGACACTCCCCTAAATCTCAAATCCACTAAAAACAATTCTCCTCGCAAATTCCAATCACAACCAAGGAATATTATGCCAATCAAATAAAATTGTCTTGATTTTCCATTGATGGCACATCCTCCAATGCTCTATTTGGCTCTACCCACCTTCCCTCCCCATTCCACACCAAGCCTTTATTCTCTTCTTGCCACCAATATGCTGGAACACAAAATTCCTTCTTCAATCCATCACAATTCTTATTCACAAGTGCATGGTCCCTCCCTGTCTCCGACCGAAACTCTTTTGTTTTCAACCCTTGGTACCCATCCACATGGTGCAAATAACACTCTAAGTTGTGGCATAAGATGGGATCCCGACCGGGCTTTAAGTAGGGTGACAACTTGGAATTTAATTTGAGTTCCACACCTACATGCTTGTAAGGCTCACTCCATGGAGGTTGAAGACCTCCAATGGCCTTGGGTACCATGTCGTGAACGTTGACAACGCGAAGGGCTTTCAAGTTCAAGGCCTCAAACCTGCACAGCAAGTCAACCTTGTTAGTAGCAAGACCCTCCAAAATTATCAAAATTTAAGGTAAGTGCATCTATAATC
The DNA here is from genome assembly GCA_951230915.1 of Antitrichia curtipendula. Lineage (NCBI taxonomy): Eukaryota > Viridiplantae > Streptophyta > Bryopsida > Hypnales > Leucodontaceae > Antitrichia > Antitrichia curtipendula. The sequence goes on from OX579642.1 coordinate 20,062,131, forward strand.
ATCAAAACTAAAGGCAAATGAGCTTGTTCAATGTTATCAAACATAATTTTATTGGATCTTATTGGCAAGTTGAAGAAGAGTCCAATACACCCTAGCAAACATTATTTGGACACCATATGCATAAATTATGAAAGTTCAAAATAGATTGTTTGGTAGTGCACCAAAAATCAACATTGGGATCTCATAGGCTTTCATGTTTTAGTTTCACTTTTTGGTTCAAATATAGGTATTGCATTTTGGATAATGATGATTATAAGTATACATGCACATATTTTAAAATAGTTACATTTAATTGTGACACTTCCAAAAAACAACTCCAATATATTCTTGTCTAAACTAATATTGCTTCTATTCATGAGGGCCAAAAGGTGCTTTGGAGTTCACCTATTTCTTGGCAACACTTTTAAGACTCATTGTCTTCAAAAAAACGCATGATAAGAGAATTTTACAATATTCTTTTAACTTCCACTAATATCCAAAACTAAAAATTAAGCAATTTAATAAAAGGAAACATTCTTCAATTGCTTATTTGGATGCAATTACAAAAGGTGTAGTTAGATTTTAAATAAAAATTTAAAGAGAAATATGAAGTAATAGAGTTAATTGTAAGGAGAATTTTGGTTTGTGTTTAATATTTTAGAGAAAAGTTTAACTAAGAATAAGGTAGTGTGCTCTAAAAGCACCCATCTTCTTCAAACCACCCTTATTTTTAAGTGGAGAATGAAAATGGGGTGATCTTTAAATGGACCAGCAATTGAATGTATAGAGGAAAAATGTTTTTTCTATTGCAAGAGCCAATCATTGTCTTTGATTTCCGCTCATCTCTTTACAAATTGCAAGTGGATGGACTTTGGAAGATCTATGGTCACAAATCTTTGAAAGTTTATAAGTAATTCAACAATACTTAAGAAAAATACAAAACCACTTGTGTTAAGGTTCCACATCTATTTTTCTTTCTCTGAAAAATGATCTAAAAATATTTCTGTCCACGGAAGCCTGTGAAAAAGGCGGACCAGCCCTTAAATGGTCGCTTTATGAGTATGTTACCTTAGTACAAAAGAAACACATGACCAAACTCCATCACATCACAGTTTGGATGCTTCAAGGAGTTTCATCATGTGTTTTCCTCAAAGTTCATCTCTTCGTCCCTCATTGCACATTCTTTATGAATAACTCTAATTTTATTTTAAAATTTAAAGATTATTTTGTTGTTGCAAAACAAACTAACAAAAACATGATGCAAGATTTGTCAAAATTAGGAACCCCAAGCAAACAAAAAAATGGAAGTCAGAACGCACCTTCGTTTGAAGATGGCATCGCCGATACGAGGACTGCCGAAGGAGAACACGGTGACAGGGATTACAGTGTTCGGCGTTTGCGCGTTGAGCCCCGTTTCGGCAATTTCATAGGCGGTCAGGACCGCCAAAGCTCCACCCAAGCTGTGCCCTGTGAGTGTGATGGACAGAGTCTCTCCTCTGTAGAGCGTCAGGAGCCGTGTCAGCTCCCGCATGACCTGCAACATCGATCAAAAACATGAGAATTTCCTTCCTTCATTACATTCTTTACGAGGCCGGGTTCATGGATTCATACTCGAGTTATCGAATTCCAATGCAAGCAAAAAAGTGATAGTGATAGTGAGATCGAGAGACCTGTTCCGAAGCACTCTTCTGATTGAACTGCGACGCTGAGCGTTTACAAGTGTACAAGCTCCAGAACCCTTTCTCCACTTTGGGTTTCAGCACCGCAGGTTTATTATTACTGTTGGCGCCATCCGCCGGGGGCGGCACCGTCGTCATGGGCGCCAGTTGGATCTGCGCATCGACCAACCACTCCATGGGGCGCGAGGTCCCTCGCCAACTCACCACGATGTCCCGCCTCCCCAAGCGAAGGATCTCCTGCTCGTCCACCACCACCGCCACGAACCCCATCCAGTTCGACTCCACGTCCCACTTCTCCGCGGAGATGGAGCTTTGCAAGATTCCTGGTAAAGGATTCTCGCAAGTCGCGTACAAGTAGCGCGTCACCTGGAAAAGAGTTTACAATCATTGTTTGTGTTAAACGTTGGTATGAATTGTCAATCGTACGTAACTATGAAGAAGATTGAAAATGATGTTCAAAACATAGCGTCACAAAACTATTACAAAAATCATTGATGTGATAGCTGAACAAAGAGCGTCGGAAAATTGTCATGAAGATTGTTTATGATGTAGTAGTGGCGCGTGATCCGTCGCCCAATAATTTTGACACTGCACATCCCGTGAGTGCATATCCTATACTACAGGACTTGGGACATAACAAGTTCATGCTATTGAGAAAAATTGATCAGATTTTGAGCTTGGATTTTGTTGCTGTAAGGTTGATCCTTTACAGAAAAATTGATCGTGAACATATATTTTGAACTTGGATTTTGAAGTTAGAAGGTTGATGCTTTTTAATTAGACAAATTAAATCGATCTCATATATTTCCGAATCGAAAAACAAGACATTGAGTTCGAAGAGCAAACTTGCCTGGTACCCCATCTTCTCCTTGTGCATCTTCTCGAACAAATTCTTCTTGTTGAATTTCGCACTCCCGGCGTACTTGGACCAGCTCTGATCCTGGAAATTGTCATACGTCATCTGCGCCAAGTCGCCATATCTCAGAATTTCTGCTCGAAGATCACGATCCAAGGGCTCCAGCAAATTCTCCCAATCATGTTCGCCTTGGATCTCCCGCCAGCGTCTCGCCAGTGGAACCCTATCTTCACCTTGGACGACGTCCACTAAACCCCCGCTCAGGGTCGACAACGACGATGACGACCCACTCACTTCCAAATCCGAGCTGCTGTATTTGGAGCTCGCGAAGATGCCAAAACTGATGTAGTGGAGACTCGCTTGCGATTCGTTCCTGGTGTCGAGGTGATCACTCCTTGAAGGTGGCGATGGGGATCTAGCAGCAACGGAATAAATGTCGGCTATGGAGTCCACGGAAGAATTCGAATTCGATTCAATCGAGGCGACGACGACATCGACGGGGTTGAAATCGTTTGTCGTCTCCATTGAAGAAGCGTCGCCCACAGATTTCTCGGCTACGGAGTCCACGGAAGAAATCGATTCAATCGCGACGGCGACGACGGCGGGGTTGAGATCATGCTTCCTCTTCAGTGAAGAAGCCTCCTCTAGTGATTTATGGTTCCGTGAGTGCCAGAAGTCGCCGAGCTTCCAGTCCCATTTCAGTCGACTTGACGGAACACGCATGCTAGTGGGGGCAATCGTCTTGGAAGGCGCTCCATCTGAAGCTCCAACACTTTTGAGTTTCGACTGGAGCGAGTCGCTAGAGAATATGGAGAACATGGAGTTGTGGCGTCGATGTTTTTGAGATCTTGCCGTGGACAAGACGGACGGATCGGATTGCACGCTCAGCAGACCAGGCGCAGTCCGATCACTGAGAGTATTGGTATCGCCGGCCTCTGTGATTTCGCTGCCGGACGGCATCACGGCTGCACTCCCGTAAACCATGACAGCCGCTTTCTTCTTTAATTCAACTAGATCGAGGCACCGTCTGTACAAATCTAGAACCGAACCTATACAAATCAAGGTGCCCGATCCGGTGTGCCTGAGAAGATCGATCTCAACAAGAAACTAAAGAATCTAGCTAGATAACTTTGACAAACTCTGTACAATGAGAAGACGTCAACGAAGCCTGTACAACTTAAGATAACGAGATTGCGCAACGTCGATGTGCCGCAAATGGTACCTTGCACAGGAACACCACCACTTTCCAAGCAACCAGAACTGGAATCTTAAGCCAATTCACAGACCAGCTAGTTCTCAATATAACCTTTCGTGCCTAGGGGGGCGAACCACCAAAGCCGCCAGGATAGATAGAGTTCTTGAAACCAGGTTGATCGATGATGCGGGTAGCGTTTCCGGGGATTATGTAACTAAGCAGCCTGTCTATAACGCAATTCAAACGCCACCCCTAGCTAATTAATGGCAGGACAGCTTCGTTACAGGAACTACTCGATGATTATGCACTGGAATATACTAAAGCTGGACCAGGTTGTCGATCTCTTATAGAATTTGCAGTAGCGCCGAAAGTCGGTACAGATCGATCGGGTAGGGCCTGATCGAGCGCGCATCACGCAACTCCAGAAGGACCGATGTGTGACTGTCTGCAGGATGTGGGGGTGATGATCACTTAATTTAATGCAATCTAATGCAATTTGGGTTGTTGGCAGCCATGTTTAGTATCTGGTCGCCGGCCGGCGTGCCTGCACAGCTCCCCAGGCGTATGGTTCAAGATTCCGTTCGTTATGGTTGCCGTGAAGCTCAAGATTCCTTCCTTGGGTATCGTCACAACGCTGTCTTTGTTTGAAGAGCCTGTTTCCATGCACCTCCCAAACCGCCTTTTTGGAAGGGAGAGGGTGATTACATGGTGATTAATATTTTTCAACCCATCATGGAGTTGACGGTTCTTCTAAAAATTGCGGGCTTTTTAAGAGTGAGTGGCAAGGTCTTTCAACTTGAGCGGCGCTACTCTTCTTTACTGGCTCTATCCTTTTAGACAAAGACTGTGGTATCGACTTTGGTTTATGAAGTTTCCTAATCTTATCTACAACCACCACTATAAAAAAATAGTGTCCGAATTGACACGGCTTAAAGACAAATAGTGTCTGAATTGTCTGAAAAATTATCCGAATTGATCGAAAATTGATAGAAAAAGTGTCCAAATTGACTAGAAATGACAACGTTCCCGTATAGTGCACATTCATACTTTAAAACGTGGTTAGGGTTTGGTTGAAGTGGAGATGTGGGTTTTCACTAGTTGGCTTATGAGACAATCTTAATTGGATGCTCCCCTCCCCCTCCAAAAAAGAGCTTTACATTGTTCAGTCACCGATCTTGTTTTCTTAATCACTATTTAAAGGACCCAGTGTCCCCTCGAGAGACACTGGAAGGTTTGGGCAAATTTCAATTATCTAAATTTTTGATGAGATTTAATTTTTTTAAATTCTTTTGAAGACAAGAAAACATATTAGCTTTATAATAGGAATATAATTTTTGTTCTAATTGGTGCCCCAAAACAAAAATTCTACCACAATAAGCTCAAAAAGCAATTCACTACGTAATACAAAGAAAAACCATATGAATTCAAAATAAATTTAATTTTTTTTGGTTTTCATAAAAAAACATTTTTGGCTATATAGAAAGATTTAATTTTCTCCATTTGGACTAGTGATGAAAAAATTACAGAGAGTCTTATTTTGGAGGGCAATCTAAGCATCTTGAGTTCTTCAAAAATAACTTGTAGGATTAATTCTTTATCTCAATTTTCAAAAAATTTCAAAAGTTCTACATGGTAGAACAATTTTAGTGTTGCAAATAGTGTTTTTCAATTATACCTTAGACCTATTAAAGATTTATTTTTTCCTTCTATCTTGTACATACTTCTACATAACAATTTTTTAAAGAATGATAATTTGTTTTGTTTTTAACCATCCAAATTTCTAGATTGTCAACTCAATTCTTCAATACATAAATTTTTAATTCAAATCTATAGTGCAAACAATTTAGGTTAAAAAAATTCAAAGCCAAGAATTTTGGTCACAAAAGGTGCAAACAAAACTTGTTTTTTTTCACTTCAAACAAAAATATCTTGCATTCTAGTTTGTCAAAGTTTTTGAAATTTCTTCCACACATTTTCATACTTGTCTAGTGCAAGATCCTATTGTTAGATATGAAAAAAAGATTTAAAAACTTTATACCTTACAATAGAAACATTTGATAGTCTTAACTAGTTTTTGACCAAAAAAGGCCTCAAGTTAGGTCCGTAAGGGGTTAAACTAAAACTTGAGGTCAATAGTGCTAGGTGATTGCAAGAAAGTCCAAATGATTTGGGTAGCGTTTTGCCAAACTATTTTTTATCCAAGCTATAACTTTTGACTTTTAAATCCAATGCCAAAATTAAAAAATCTATTTCTAGATGTTTTGATTTTATTTGTATCCCTTATTTTTAAATTAAATTAAAAATCAATTTATATTTAAAATTCAGGTCCTCTAATTTGTCACGCTTTCAATTTTTTTTGTTTTTAGTACTGGAGAGTACCCAAATTTTTGTATACTAGAGCTAAAATTTTAGTGGTCTATTCCCACATTAGTGGGCATATTCCATATGAATGGCATCAAAAAATATGTTATTTTATGTCCTCCACATTTGTACAAATAGGCCCAAAAAGGAACTCCATGGCGCGTACACTTACGAACATTGAAGTTGGTTTCAAATTCTTTTTTTGTGAAATCTCATTACCATCAAGTTCCACAAATAGTCAATTATTTATTTTTATTTTTATTTTTATTATTGATTTTTATTTTTTTTTAAATGTTGATATGCACCTTTTCTAGGATATTTAGAATTGTAGGTAGAATTTCTGACATTGGGTTTAAAACTCAGAAATTATAGCTTGGATCAAAAATAATTTGGCAAAATCCTACCAAAATTATTTGGTCCTTTTTGCAATCACCTTGCTTGTCTCTCACTTTTCACATTTATTCCTCAAAATTCTCCTAAAATTTGGAGAATGTTGGAGAGCTTTTAGTTTTATCTAGTCTATTTGGTGAGTACATACCAATGGTCTATCTAATTTTTCCGTAATTATGCAAAGGGGTGAAAATGGAAAGCTACAACAAATTAATAAGTTTTTTTGGGTGATTAATCACCTAAAAGTTGATTGTCATCTTTTGGGTGCATAGGGATAAGCATTACATGTGGTTGCATACTGACTTAACTATTTTTGGCAACTTGGGTGTGTACAATAGTTTACACAAAAGATAATACAATAAGAAACCTGTATTGTTTCAAACACCAAAAATTGACATGTGAACGTTGTTTGAGGTGTCCATGCATGTCTACGTGAATGTCCAAAAGTTTGCGTTAAGATTGGCATGGCAAAATCGTCCAAAATCTCAAATAATATGCCCTAATGTTTTTGAGTTAACATCCACAAAAACATGGGTTTAGAAAAGTGCTAAAATCTTGTCATGTAAGTGCTACATAAGTGAGGAAAGCCATGTGGGAGTTTTTTCATCCGACCCATCCATAATGTGGCACCTAATATGGTGGCGGGAAAAGTGACATGGTAACCATCAAAGATGACATGGCATGCCTAGTGGGACATGGAATCCTGGAGGCATAGATTCATAGAAACATCATGGTTCTTTTATTGGTGGTGGATTCAAGTCACAATAGGTGCTTTGACAAAAAAAACTATAATGAATGTAAAGAATATTGAGAATATGAACCACATTTCAAAGGTAACAAGGGAAGCCTTCAGTATTCATGCCCTTAGGATATGACTAAGGGAGGATTATCCAATTCTAACCATTTTCTTAGAGCCAAGCTTTAGAAAAAATAGAAAGATGTAGATGCTTGTTGCACTAGCTTTCTTCAAGGTGTGGACATTGAAAATATGGCACAGTTTTAGAAAATTTACCAATTCAAATTTGACCATTTATAAGTTTTGCATAATTATTATAATCAAATATTATTCTTGGATTTTTCTAACTTTATTGCAAAATTGTCTTTATGTGATGAAAAATGAGAGCTTTTCAACACTCAATGGTGCTTGTTAAAGAAATTTGCTTAATTTAAGGTGATCCTATCATAGTCAAACAATTCCCAATAGATTTTTCATTCACAAATGTTATTATTGTAGTTATTATTGTTATTTATTATTATTACAATAGGGATAAGTCAACAACTATTAAGCTTGTTATTGTAAATTCATTAATAGACCAATTTGGGATAGAACATGCATTTTTTTTGTGTATTTTATAAAAAGTTATGTGAATTGAGGTATATATTAGTGACAAAAATTTGTATTCATATTAAGTCAAAACCATTGATCCATAGCACTCCCAATTAGGATCATTATTGCAAGCTTTATTGTACCTCCTATATGTCTCAAAAGCTACTATATAGTCACATATCACTACAAGAAAAAGGGATTTCAAAAAAGATCAATGCATTTATATTGATTAGGACAAAAAAATTGGACTTAGTTGATTTGACAATCTTCTAAACATCAATCAATAGAACTTTGTTACTTTGCCCCCCCCAAAACAAGATTTTAAATTTACATAAAATCAATGAAAATAGATTAAGTAAGAATAGATAAAAACAAACGCGTATTATATTCATATAGCTTCAACCTTGGTGCAATGGTTGAAGCTATGCTTTACCACATATGTGGTTGAAAGTTCAAACTCCACCAATGGCCATGCCTACGTGGCACCCTTGCTTGAGTGATGGATCTCCCTACATGGTGACCCGCCCATGTGTTTTTTTTGCCTACATGGCAACCTTGCCCATATGCCAGGGTTGCCTACGTGGCAATCCTATCTACACGGTGGTTTTTATATACATGGTAGCTTTGCCCATATGGAATATTTTTAAATATATATATTTTAATTATTTGACCAAATCAAGAAATGAAATCAACAAAGAAGTGTTGATTATTGTCTGAACCAAAATGTCTTAAGCAATTGCCTAAATCAACATACAGTTTTTGCTATTCTTGTTTAATTGAACATTACTTGATAAATATTAGATGTTGAAATGACATTCAAATGATTGAATCTCATTGTTGAATTATCATTCAAATGTTGCATATCTTGCCATATTTTAGTTTATAATTTATACACTAGAAGTCAAATACGTTATCATATATGCGTTTTCCTATATACATTCAAGTGTTAGAATTGACAATGCAGTAGTTGTAAAAGTAAATGAATGAATTTTATCACTATTTATTCAAAATACATGGAATTTGTAATTCAAATTAAATGCTTTAAGTTGGTAGTAAATCTCCAAACAATAACTAGTCAATTGGAGATATCAATAGTCAATCTTTTGTAGACTACATATTGTTATATTTAGAGAATTTTAAAATATTTTAATGAACTTATAGTAATGAGCTTAATGTGGAAGAAAATGCAATAGTTATTTGGCTAGATTCTAACAAGAATTTGTCAAAAATTGTATTGTTGCCACCAAGAATATTATGAAAACTTTATTAGACCTTCTAGCTACCTCAACAAAAATTTATACCAATCGAAGAAAAATGAAGAAAAACCTGCTAATTGAAAAATAAAATCCCAAAAAATTATGATCTAGCAAACATGGCCATTGTCTCCCACATTTCTATAAATAAAATTTATACAAAGAATGGCTACCAATCTGGGGTGAAGTTTCTTATGACAGTAACATAGATTTGCAAAGTAGAATTTGTACTACTCATCCATTGTGTTTTCTGTCGATTTCAGCTGAGGTGGCTCCAAAAATTTGGTTGAAGCTACTAACTTTGACAAAATCTACAAAATTGCATTTTCTTCCCTAATTTCTATGGTCTTGTAGCTTGACCAATTTTTTTCCCCTATGTAGTGATCATTAGACCAAATCTAAATGAATAATAACTGCTCATATACCAATACTTGATTTTCAAATATTCCACTCGTCCCATAATAATTCTTTTTTGCATAAAGAAAGTTCTAATTTCTAAAGAACTAAACTATGTTTAAAGCAAAATTGGCTAAAATTGTTATTTTTTGATGCATAGAATAAAAATATATGAAATTTTTTAATAAAAAAAAACAATAGTAATTTTTTTATTCTTTTATAATTTGTTGTGTGGGCAAGTAAAATGCAAGCATAATTTTGTGGGCATAGAGTCAATTTATTAGAGATTGGTACTTAGGGCATATTATACAATCTCAATTGTAGTCCATATTTTTTGAAAATTCTAAACATAATATATATTATTTAAATTTATCATTGTTATTTTGGAGAAATTTGTTGTTTTGATAATTTTTACTAGTGAAGAGCATCTAAAAAATTGAGTCTCAATTGAAAATGTAGAAAAAATGTTCTTTACTAGGATTACATCCATTTGTTGAGAGATTTCTAAGAATATAAGGTCCTCGTTTTTCACATAAGTGCAAAAAAGGCAATCTTATACATGCATTTTTTGACATTCAAAAGTATCATTTCTTTCATATTTTAATTGTTTGCATCTCATTTCTATAGAGTCTAAAGAAATGAATTATATTTGTTTTGTTTCTTTAAATATTTTCACTAATTTCTAACAATTTAAGCATCAAAGCATCTTTTTTTGTGAAATTTAAAAAAAAACTTATTTTATGCAAAAAATTTGGAGATTATAATTTCTTATTTATAAAATTAAAAAAAATATTGGTAGTATTTTTCTAATTATCTATGTTTTATTTTTAAATAATATTTTTTTAATAACTCATAGTACTTCTAATACTATTTTCTGAAACAACTGAATGCAACAAAATAAGGAGATGTTTTGTGCTTCCACCCACATATATATTTTAAAACTTTCTTCAAGGGTGTCCATGCCCACATTCTATGTCAAAATTTTAAAAGGGCCATCCAAAATTGTCTTTGTAGAAACTTGCCTTAAAATTTCAAATATTTTTCTCATGATAATTGTCAATTTGGAGTTAATAATTTGGTAAAGATATTTTAAAGCAAATAAGTACTTCATGCTTTCACAATGTAACAATGTGACAAAAATATGCATCATGTCCATTTCCTCCTCCCTCTCGCCCTAAAAATTGAGAGCTGTTGATTTAAAAAAAAGAAAAGAAAAAGTCTTCCCCCTCCCAATGCCGTTCATCTTGGAAAACAACTTTGGATACGGATATGGATACGGTACAGATACAGAATCAGATATGGTACATATATAGATAGGATACAAATGTAGTTACAATACGGGTATGAAATATGGATACAAATACGGGTAAGGGATTTGGGATATATTCCATATCAAATGCCCCCCCATTCCCACTTGAAAACTACAAAGGGGTGGTATGGGGGGGATTACAAAATTTAATTTAATTTAAATTGTTGTTTGAGCTTAGTGGCGGGATGAAATCAATTTGATTACATTTTATTTTATTTTAGAGTTCATTGTCATTGTGACAATTTGTCACAGTGACAATGACAATGACAATGAGCTCAAAAGATGTAGTAACTGCATTACTACATAATAAATAAATAATGTGTCCTCTCAATTGTAAAAATTAGCTTTGTTTTATAGAAATTAGAAAATTATCAAGGAGTTGAGGTACTCCTACTATATATTACGTGCAATTTTCTATTTAAATTTTCACAAATAAAAAATAATAATCTGAATAATAATGTCATGAAAATGTAAATGTGATTTATACAAAAAGTACTCAAATGATTCAAAGTTTTATCTGTAGATAGATAAAATTAATCAGTTTTTAATATTAAATCTTTTAAACAGTCTCTTTGAGATTGAAATTAAAAAAAACTTTTAACTTTTGAAATACTTTTAGAATGATATGAAACAAAACTTCACAAGTATAGTAGAAAAAGAAAATTACATGGAAAAATTCATTAACCTTTAAACATTGAGGCGGACGTTTTCCAGCCAATGAATGACAAGAGAATCTCTTGTGTAGGATAGAAGTGCAACTATTGATCCTCCAAATTTTGTGGGAAAAGGGAAGATTATCTACAGTAGTTTTACTTCCAATGAGTGCTTTTGCATTATTTTAATCCAACAACTCACACAGTGCCAAAACAAATGATTTCCACAGTTAAGAGCCAGTCATTTAAGAGTTACTAAAGCCTACCTAAATTTGCAAAAACTCAAGTGTTAAAACATTAAGAGTTAAAAACGTTCTATTGGACAAACTACAAATGTGACTTAACCCCTAAAGCCCCGAGGGTGTTTTCTGCCAAAGACCACTCAAAACTACCACTTTTGTTGTATTCACTTAAGGAAGCCAATTTTATTTTTCTTGGAAATTTAACTGTAGGATCTTGTACTTAACTTGTCTGAGATCATGTAGTAAAAATTTCATCAAATTTCACCGTACAGATTGGAAGATATTAGCATTCAAAGTCAAACAAAGAGTTTTTTTTCAAGAAGATGCTTAAATTGCCCGAAAAAATAAGATTGTCCATAACTTTCTCATCCTAGTCCAAATAGAATGAATCAAACCTTCACGTGGAGGTAAAAACATAATATTTTAGTAAAAAAATTCAAAAAAAATTATTTTGACTTTTTATAATTTTTCTTAGGCTGCCCGTCAATCTCCATTTCTTGCTCATTGTGCCATAACTTTTTCATCCAGCATCCGATTGAAACAAAAATTATATATCTACAAAGCTCTTGCAAAGTTATACAATTTCAAAAATCTCAAAAAAATTCACTTCAAATTGAGACAATAGGAACGTGTCCGGACTCAAATTGTCCCCCGAGGGGACAAACGGGGCTCTAGGGGTTAATCCTCAAATGTGTAGCATCTTGACAATACAATTTTTTTATTTATAAATTTGATCTAAATCTCATTTCTTTATCACTTCTGCAACTTTGAATTGAAGTCATTCAATGAGAATCCTATCTTTAATGGAAAAATATATTTTGCTATGAAAAAATAGAATTTCAAAAAAATTGTGAAATTAAACTACATTTAAAAAATGTATTTCTGCTTAAAATTGTTTAAGAAAATGTTTTTTAAATGTTTTTGTCACATTTTTATAGCAATTTTAATTCAAAATAATTTAATAAGCTTTTTGATTATTCAAATTTATCTTTAATACTGTAAATTCTCATAGCAGTGCAACTCGCAAATTCACTCAATTTCAAAATCAATGCAATTTTTTTAGTACTCAAATTAGTTTAAAATTTCGAAGGGAAGGTGGATGTAAGTTTTGAATGGTTTTGGCAAAATAAATTATGATATGAATACAATCTAAACATCAAATCTTCATTTTTGCAAGTTTTTCTTTCCTTCCTATTCCTACATGAATTTGTTCACAACCTTGAACAACAACCATGAAATTTCAAGTGAACAACCTAGGCGCATTTTTCATAACTAGACAAAAATTGTTTTTTCAAAATACTTAGATGTATTTCATCCATTTCTTGTAGCTCCGACACTAAGCTCTTGAAAACATTCATTATCCAGATAGTAAATGCCAACTTCCAGATTGTTTTTTTCTAGTTATTAGCCCTCGTGGTATTAACTCTAATTTGTACTAATTTGGAAACCATACAAATTTTTTAGCCTTATTAATACATAAATTTTCGGTGTTTTGATAAAATCAATCTAATGTGGTCTATACTATTTTGGTTCTACCAAATAGTGCAATAGCCGTCCACCTTTCATCTAAATTGTTTGCACTAATTTGACCAAATTCATCCAAAATTCATTTGATCAATATGAGGAGATTTTGCATTAATCAAATTCCCACGATATTTGAATAAACTTGACTAGGTTTGAGCATACAAAGTGGATTAATTGGTAAGGTAGTCTGCTCTAAAAGCAACCATTTAATGGTTGGTCTGTTTGTCTCATAGGCTTTTGTGGACGGGAAGATTTTTAGCTTATTTTTTGGAGAAAGAAAAATGGATGCTGCATGTAATATAAGTGGTTTCATAATTTTTCAAGTAGTATTGAATCACTTGTGATTTTTTTAAGATGTTGGTCCTAGGCATCTATTCTTGACAATAGGTGTGGCAAATTGCATATACATGCAACTTGGTAAGAGGGATGGAGAAACCAAGTAGAAGCATTGGCACTTGTAACAAATAACAAGCAAATGTCCTTTCTTTTCAAAATTTGGCCCATATTTGTATCAATTTATTCCATAGATTCTATATTTTTTATTAAAAGGTAGTTGACTAGCCAACTTTGATTTTAAATATTTTAAAGTGTCACTATTTCTGAAAATGGACCAAAACACATGTTAAACCAATTCATACTTGAAATCTAAAGCAATATCTGACAAACTTTACTACACCCCTACTACTTTATCCTCAATCCATTCAATGTCTGTTACATATCCAGTTTAGGACCACCTCATGTCTATTAAATACCTAATTATAAGTTTGATTTCAAGAAGATGGGCACTTTTATAGTACACTGTTATACTACATCTAATGGTGTACATGTGGTCAACTGGTAGCTGCATTCCTTCTCAAACATTTAATAGTTGAGAGACTTGATTTGACAAATGCTCAAAAATAGAAACATTTGTATTTTTTTTCCATACAATTAAAAATAAAATAAAAAAATTCCAAAAATTTTGGCATCTAATTTTAGAAATAGGTGTTACCATCCCCCCACCAGGAGCGTTATGCTCTGAAAAGTATGGCCATTTCTTTGAGGTAAGATCTTCTCTAATTGCAACAAGGGTTTAGATTAGAGGACATTTACATTTTAGGGTTCTTCCTCAACACGACTCGTCACATCACCGCCATCGCCATCACAAGAATGGAATCATGTCCTGCTAAGCTAATTAAGCTTTATCGCTCTAGCCAGACCAGCTCCCAATTCGACGCCTCAATCGCACATGCATCCAGCATGCGAGCTCCATCGCCCTCCCTTTGCATCATGTCGCGCTGCATTTTTCGTCTGTTACGATTACAATGTGGCTGCTTAGTAACGAAGACGGCGAGGAGTTTCACTTGATTTCTTAAGCAATTCCAGCTCGCGGATGCTGTGTTGGTGTCGCAATTCGGTGGAGCAGCTATGGCGGTTTAGAGTTTTCCCTTAGTTTTTGGTAAATGATCGGGAGAGGCCGGGCAAAGAGGAACTTCACGGGAGGAATGAGAGGAGGAGAGTGGCTTTTTGTTGTTTTTGAGCTAGACTAGGGCTTGACAACGGACGCAGACGATTGTTTTGTCCGACAATTTTTTTGATCTGTCTTCCAACTTTTTTTCTGAGTATCGATAGTTTGGGAGGATTTTCGTTCGAGTTCTTGTCGCGGCAATCGGTGAAGGGAGATGCGTGAAGCTGCAGGGTTGAGTAGAAGTGCAGTCTCGGGGGGCTGTCGTCAAGATGTTGATCGTTTTCTTGCTGGATACCAGCGCGTCCATGAACCAGCGCTGCAACAATGGACTGTCTTTGCTGGATTGTGCGAAGAGCGCCGTGGAGCACTTCCACAAGGTCTGTGGCTTCCAGTCTGTTCAAAATTGAGTTTAAAATCGTAATTCGTGGTGTTCCTGTACCAATCGTCTCATGGTTTTTGGACTGACCTAATTGTTAGTGAGAAAGGAAGCTCTGCAGTTTCCGGACTAAATTTCGTGTCCGCTTCTGTTTACAGGTACGATCACGAGATGCGTCATGTCGTTTGGACAGGTTGGCGAGTTCTACTCTTGATTCTTCTTCTTCTTGCCTCGGTGTTTGTAGCAGGAAGACTTATTAGTGAGTGTGGAATGATATCTTTCTTGAGTTTGCTAGAGAGGGGATATACAAAGGGCTAATGGCGGAAATATGGTGCAGATACATGCTGGTCACTTGCGACGAAGCAGCGGATTACATCAAGGTATTACCTGAGGTTTTCCTATGTTCAATTGAATGCTAATGAAGGGGTCTTTCTACTGAATCGTGTGTTGAGTGCATTGGAGTTTGGAGTGTTTGCTTTCAGTAATCTGACTCGTTGACTGACTACTACTATGATCAGGTGGTTGATAAGTACCCCTTCACACATTTTATGCGTGCTTTGAAGAGCGTACAAGCGCGGGACTTGACCAATCTTGGAGCAGCTTTGCACAGGATTTTTAGCTTTCTGCATGTACAACGTCTTGCACTTGACATTGATCGTTACGGTACAGTCCACCTGTCTTCTTCACATGCCGACATTTTTGATACTCTGTAGAATCCCTTGAAGGATTTTAGGCGTGCATTGAACTAGAAATTATGATTCTAAGTTATGCTGTTCTGCATGCAGGGCAAGGGCGCAATCCCTGTTTCATTGACTTGACCACCATTTTGTTACTTACCGATGGGACAGAACTCACCTCTCTGGTATGCTACTTGCTCTTTATTGATTAATTGCCAGTGGCTGAAGATTAACTGGTATGCTGCGTCGATTGTTTCGCTTCTCAAGTTTTCATTGTGCTGCTCAGAATGGAGTGAGTATCAACCTTCAACCTACCGGCCCTCCTGCTGTAGGAAGCGAGTTGGCACAGCAGCCGTTTCGGTGGGATCAACGTGTGTTCGCAACTGTCTTGAGGTGATAATTTATGTTTTTCTCCTATTCTAAATTTTGCTCTTTCAAGTCTGTCGTCTTGGGGTACCTTTAATTGTCTTTTTGCTCACCTTCGTAGTGTAGTCATCTGGTAAAAGAGTAACTTTTCATAAATCCTGACCATATCAAGGCATAGTTTACACCTTTGTTTAGCAGATAAAGAATGATGGACAATGGAATAGATTTAACTTTAGATGAGGCTACAATTCTGGCATTGGAATCTCTGAATCGAAATATTGACTGACCTGTACATCTTTTGATATTTGCCATGGTATCATTTCTACTTGAAGAAAGTACTTACAGAAAGAAATTTCTTATGTAATTGCGCAGGATACCATCTGTAAGTGCTGCAGTCTTGGAGAGAAGTGGACCTATTCCTCAAAATGCGCCAATCTCTGGAGCACCGTCTGCTATGGTTATGGATACCAATATTTCACAATTTTGTGAGTTCACGGGGTTAGTAACTGAACTGGAACTTGATTTTTATAGCCCGTAATTACTGAGGACAGAAGTTTGCCTCTTGAATTGTTGATGCGGAATTGAAAGCCACGTCTGGTCATGCATACATCACATGTTTGACTGAACCGTTACAAGATGAATTTAGCAGCCTTAGAGTTCTTTAATGTTTTTACTGCATGTGCAAAATGTTTTTTTAGTGAAATTTTGTATATTGAAGAGTGACATCTGTGAATAGGGGAAAGTGCTTCGTTGCAACTAGCTGGAAGGTACTGATGCAGCATACAGAAGTTACAGCCTCACGCTTGCCTCCTTGCGTCATCGTCTCTTTTGAGCCCATGTCCAACTCTGCTACTCTCCCACCTCAGGTATCATACTCAAGCATCAGATCCGTTCAGCTGTCATATTGACTAGAGCTGTTCTGCTTTTGTTGGTGAGCGACAATATTGTGAAAGAAGAGGTGTTGTGTGAGTCAGTACTTTTAATCCTGTAGGTTGGGAAGGCAAATGCAGTATATGTAGAGTGTCTTTGATCTCTTAGTTGGTAGTAACGTTCTCCCTATTGAGCCAGGTACAACAGGCTTGCCACCGGAAAATGTTACTGGTCCGAGGCGGTCAAGCACAGGGGCAAGGGCACTGGCCTATTCCTGAAGCCTACTGGCCAGATCCCACGCATCAGGGTATCTCACCTCGAGAACCTCATCCCATGATTGCTTACAAGCCAGTTGATGCTGATCCTCATATACCTACCAACTTTATTTTCGACAAATATGAGGTAAGCTTCTGCTTTACGTACGTCGAGTGTTTCCAGTTTTTTCTACCATGCACATAGCATAAGCCAACCATGTACAGTGATGTATTTTTTCAGGTCTGCTCTAGAGTCTGTGTTCTCAGACTAGGGTGAATGAACTTAATTTTTTTGCAGATTGAATCCAATCCGATCATGGGGTTCCTCATGAAAGCAAATGCTGGGGCTTGCTGGCAAGTATTTGTCCGAAATAGTAAAGGCACAAATCATGGCTATGGTGACCCCTTTGGGTAAGTCATTGATTTTTGGTCAAGGCTTCTGCTTGCATGGATTATGCAAATGCGTGTCATAGATCTGAGCTTTCACTAATGGATTGTTTTCTTGAACCGCAGGTATTTGAGACTCAATCGAGTTGGAAGCAATCTTACTCTATTTGTTCTCCCTTACAACTATCCAGTGAGTAATCTTTTTTACATTGCTATCGCTACGTAGATGCATGGACCAACGACTTTTCAATCTCAATTAAGAGCTATTAGCGTATTCTGTCGATTTATACCACCAGCTTGAAAGTGGTATTATCTCACACATCTCAGAATATGTGAACCAGTTGTCTTAGACCGCTTAATCTTTTACTGTAAACTTATCTGAGTGTTGGAATTCAGGTCTTGTGGCAGCTGCTAGATCAACTTGGCAAGATGCCTGGCCAATCCAAAATGTCTCCATTACCTCAATGGCGGCAAGATATGGAGAGGTATTGTTGCAGTATTCCTGCATATTATGGACCTCCTCTACGAAGTGCCTTGAAGCGTTGGGGCATCAACGCTCATGTAGTACCGGAATCGATGGAGAGTAACCTGTTTGCAGGATTTGTAGGCACCCAGCTGAAACGGTTCAAATCCCAAGCCAAGGAGATTTTTGATGTCGACATGAGCCGCATCATGGTTTGTCTTTCAACTGAAAGATCATTTTTCACAAACCTCTACAAAATTTAATGCAAACAATACTATTAAAAAAAATAGTACCTTGATTGAGCTATAGTTTTCCGTCAGACAGCCAATTAGAGGATCAGGTAATGGTGATGTTGGCACTCTAATGGTGATGGTGGCACTCTAATGACACTCACAGAATTGCACTGTAATGATTGGCACTGTCCTTGTTTATTAGTTTAATGGATTGGACATTTCATTATCTTCTCATTCATCTTTGACGATCTCTGTATTGTAGTTTGACTGTGGCTTTTGTTGATTTGTAACAGGCTGGACAACAAGTAGTAAATGCAGGCAATGTGACTCGGCCTCTGGTCAGGAACCTTCCGCAATCCACTCCGCCAAGTGCAGAGGTGCCCCCAGGGTTTACATCTACAGCAACTCCTATCACACATCAACGCGGAATAGGTCACGGGGAACAAGTTAGTGCTCGCAAAACAGGCTGGGAGCTTCTTCTTCCTACTGGTCCTACCCCTGCCCTTGCTCCCCAACCATATGTCCCAACTGCTTCATATCCACCTGCGCTGAACATGACTGGTCCCGAAATGGCAGCACCTACGGTTCCAACTGGTATCTTGAAAGATATTAGCCTCTTCAAGAATCCTTTCGATATTCCACGGGATCAACTACTTAGGTTCTTGCTTCCTCCTCTCTGTTAAATTTTTCACCACAGTTACCATCTTTTACGTATGGATAGCTTCTTCTGCATTTCACGACTGAACTAGTTTTCTTCTGGATGCAGTCAGCTGCAGTATTTGCCCATCCGAGTTGCACTGGCTCTGGAGTCTCGACAAAGCAGAAGGCTTGAACGAGACGGTGGAAAACCATCCATTAAGTCCAGTCTCAGCAACTTAGCTACCCTATTGGCGGCGAAGGAAGAGGATGATGCTCGACACTCTCTCCCAATTGAAAAGGTTTGTTTATTGATGACTTGAGAGTCTTAGTTTTTTTTTTCCTTGAGACTATTATTGACTGCATTGCATTAGGAACAGATATTAATTGTCTATATGAGTTTTGAACAGAGACTGGAGTGTAGACTAAAGTGATGGTTGCCATGATAGTAAAGTGGCATTTTACAATGATAGTAATGAACCCAATTATTGAGTTTTCTTTTCTTGATGCTATGTTGTGTCTCTAGTTGGAGCAATACATTTCACCGTCTAATTTGATTCCAATTTGACCAGATGGGAGATTTCAATGATGCGCTTCTCAAGCAGCAGCCACCCCGTAACCCATATGTAAGCTTCTTGAAACTGAATATTCTAGAGATTCTTTCTATAGGCAATATTTTCAGCATAATATATTTGAAACTTTTCTAGATACCATGAGTAACCTGACTAGTGCCAGTTTATACTTATGCGTTAAAAAAATCAGGCGGTCTACATCTTGTACAGAATGGTGTTTTTCTATGCCATACTGGTTCTTACGTGGTGTCTTTCATGATTTAATTCACCCACAGGCTGAAGAACCCGACAGGACAAAGCAGCAGCGCTTGATGTTTGGTAACCCGTATCGACAGGAGAAGAACGATGGTGGAGCGGATGAAGGGTGGAGTGAAGGTACTGGGGGTCTTCTGCAAAGAAATCGGAAGCGACGCCGGCGCATTCAGTTGCAGGGCGATTCCCCTTCTTCTCCATCGCTCTCTTCATCTCCTTCCTCTTCCAATCTTTCCAGCCTTGCTGATACTTCTTCAGAGACATCATCACCCAACGCAGAGGTGACATCACCGCAGAGGGGCCAACAACAAAGCGTTGATAGTGTGAATACAGGCACCGCAGATGGAAGAACTGTGGAACCAGGCTCAGGTACTCAGGAAAGGAAAGATACTGATCACAGAAGCCTAGTGGCAGGTACTGAGAACGCAGAAAAGGGGAATATGCTGCGAGCTAATCACAAATCATCAGTTTCTATCCCTGAGAAGTTGAATGAGTATGGGGACAAAATGAGAACCGTTGAAAAGGCAGACAATGAAATCGATTTAGAGCTAGCAAACGATATAGGGAGCCGGGCACTGGATCAGGGAAGGCGAAAGAGGCATATGGCCCCGTTGGGAATGCATCAAGAGCAGTCACATGTAGTCGCGTTCCTTCTTTCTGTTATCAGGGCTCTTCGGAAAACGAAGTCTTCAAATACGAAAGAGGTCATAGTCATCTTCTTTTCACCAATAGATATCTTACGCTAGAACTTATTGTGGTCTTACGACTTCTTTGCTGTGATCCTTAACAAGGTCCCGTGTCATTTTATTTCTTGTTATGTTTCCTACCATTCTTTGAGGAGAGTACCTTCCGGTTGGCTAGTGTCAGTGATATTACGCCTGACATACAACACTTATTGTATGTGCAGTTGTTCGAACTTCTGTCAGTACCGGACTTTCCGGTGGACAAAGGCAATTTTCTGGAGCAGCTCATTCTTCAGGTGTGTTCTTAATTTTGTACCTATTTATCCTTAGCTCGAGTTATTTTCCCTGAGTTCTTATGGAAGTGAACCAGTGTATATGCTTGTTTCTTCCCATCTCGAGAAGTTGAGTCGACTGATAAGTTTTATTACACATGGAAAGTTTGCCTTTTTAGTCATTTTGTGGAAAAGAAAATGAAAACATTACTCCAAGCTTTACCACGTAGACGTTTGTTTGCAGGCCCATCGGTACAACAAATTAGCTGTGGCGAAGAAGCTGGTAGAGTACCGAAATCATCTTGTGACAACTCATCCTGATAATTCTGGGTCCTGATTTCCAATTTTTTTCTCGTGCCAGTATATGCCATGCTTGGAGTTTATCCATTTCAGAGGTTTAGACATGTTTCCAGACATGCTCTTCTCGTAGTAGGCTGGCACCTTGGCCAACGATGCTTTTGGAGATTGCGAAGGCGGAGGTTTAGGCTTCCAGAACTGAGGCATTGCTACAGATTAATTAATGTCGTTTTCATTTGATAGAACGACAGGCAACAGGGAATAATCAAGTGAGCTCATCAAGATTCGATGCCGTTATTGGACACTAATTAGATTGAGCTGAGTCGGTCTTGGCGATTCGACACAGCTTGGCCCCAAACATTTTATCAAAATGACTGCCAGGAAAGAAATCGCTTTGCAACTGGTGCTCATAACTGTGTTACCCTCAAAAGGGGTGGGGTGATCGTGGTTGCTGAAAGGCAGATGCTTGAGATTTTAGCCAGATAACATTACCGCGTGTTCTCCTATTACAAGATGTTTGGTAAATTTGGGGTAGCTGGATGGTACATCCTCTGACCCTGATCTTTCAAGGGGGGGAATATTGTTGAACATATATACTCAGCACGTGGTAATTGATACATTTTTCAGGAATGAGAATGTACTTTACACCATCTTGACATCATGGTCTGATCCTCTCAAACAAGGAACTTTTTGGTGGTTACCGGTACTCGAGCCTTGGCAGACCCATTATGGACTGCAGCCCAATTCGGACTCTACTGTTGGATCCAAATCAGTTCTGTTGCATTCTCATGTAGTTTTTATTGCACGGAGTGTGCAATTGGGGATGAAAGAGTTGGGATTGGGTTGGAAAGTCAGCTGATGGGTGAACCCATAAATGTCGAGGTTGTTTTTTGGTTGATGAATAACAAAGAATCTTTCTATGTGGGACAAAAGTGCAACTCCAAATTTTGTGTGAAAAGGGACAAAAGTGCAACTCCAAATTTTGTGTGAAAAGGAGGAGTTTTTTTTACAGAAGTTTGACTTCCAATGAGTACTTTTGGATTTATTTAAACTAATGATTCACTTGACACCAAAATGGATGATTTCCATGGTCACCAATTTGTCCTTTAAGGGTTAATGAATTCACCCATGTGACTTTTGTACATGGCAAAAGGTTTATTCATTCTTTCACTATACTAAGGTGTAGCAAAGTAAGAGACACATTAGAGTCTCAAAGAATAAGGGTATTATTATTTTTCCAAAAATGAATTGAGCAAAATAAATGTGAAATAATCCTTGATATGTTGTCCATTTGAAAAAAGAATTTGTGAATACAATAATTGTATCTATTCATAATAATGAAATATACCTACCTACCTTACACCTGGTACCATCCGCAAGTAATAAGTTGGTATAGGTATGCAATAGAGAATCGGTAATATTTTTTGTGCATCTCTTTTTGTACACTTCTAAATGAAGTAATTGTCCAAAATAAGTTGAAAGCTTACGTTATAAGTGTAATTTAGGTTAATTGAAAGCTTAAGTTATTAGTGTAATTTAGGTTAATTCAGCATTCAATAGATGTTCAAGATATACCCAAATTTATCCATATTAATAAGAAAATGCCATATTTAACTACTTCTGGACTTTTGAAAGTCCAGAATTAATAATGGTCATCGGGAGATTTCACAATGGTCATCAAGAGATAATCTAAAACATCGAGAGATCATCACAAACATTGGGAGATCTCACAATGTTAATATCTCATGATCTTCAAATGTTTAGTCCAAAATTCATTGAATAGTCCAAAAGTAGTTAAATGTGGCATGAAATCAAAGTCTACTAGAAATCAAAATTGACATTTAAAATTTTATGGTATGCACTAATTAACTTGCTAGTAAGGCCTACGTCGGCAATTCACTCAATGACTTTCCTCAACCGTAGATTTACTTTTAATTTCTAATTCTTCATGGATTGCCAAAGAATTTGAACCAATTTTTGAGCTACTGATTAGGTGCATTAGATAGCCGAGATGTGACTTGAGCTTCAATTATATTAGTAGTAGAAGAACTTAGCCAACCTACTCAATCTCAAGCTTTGTAAAAATATTTGGCCCAAGCCTCCAATAAATCATTGTAATGTTCATAAGTGTCCAATTGAGGATTTTGGGCTTTGTACTACTACAACCACAAGCTCTGAAAGTCATTCATTCCTATAAATACTTCACCTTGAGGAACCAAGATACGGAATACAAACACATGAAGGTCAATTGATGGCTCTTATTCATGAAGGATCCAAAATGGATCAAAATCTCAAGCAAATTCATCGAATGCTTTGGCTATCGAGCACATTGATGATGATGATGACGGATGTGATGCACGAAATGCTTGAAAATTTGTTTGTGTTCTTGATCTCAAAGAATTGATAAGTAGATCTTGTACTGAAGCATGTCTTGATGTTGCATTGTAATATGATGCAATAGGCATGCCAATTGGATAAGAGCTTCCATTGGACTGTCCTACTTTTATAGCTAGTGCATTGGGTCGAGGGGGCCGAGTACCTTCTACCCTAGAACTTGACCCTCTCTAGCATCCATAAATAGGAATGATGCCACGGTGTTTTTCTATGAGCTTGCACATTGGGCAAGGCTTCTCTTGATGTTGTAGCCATTTGTGAAGGTATGACCAACAAAACAAATGCCCACATGAAGTAAGGACTACATTTTGAGGTGGGCTGTGCAAATGTTGCATTGAAATACGTCTTGTTCTTTGATTGCTTGTAATTCCATGTTGCCTTCCATAAGAGTCAATATATCCTACAATTTAGAAGATAGTACTAGATCAAATTAGTACACCTTTGCTTTTGATGCAAATGTACAAACAGTGTGTATAATTGAAACAATAATACACATGATTAATATCTCTTATTGTGCCTCTAGTCTCTCTTATGGAATCCCAAGCCCTCAATACTTGCATGTAATTTCACATTGTAATATAAATCTTTCACACTCATAGTATTTCTCATTGTTTTATTAGATAAATTTCAAATTGAATCTAAAGAAGGAAATAGTTGTGGTTGGAGATGTTGCTCATGGTCATATTTATAGCTTGAATAGGTGATGCTTTGGTAGAAGGATACATGTGCTTGGTCTCAAATGTCACTCTCTATGATCAATGTCTCAAGCATCAAACATAAACTTCAAAGTCTTTTGGGTATTAAGGACATGAAATTTAACCCATTGATTTGTATCCTTCAACATACATAGACATGATGCTTTCCATGGTATACACAAAAACCTCAAATCAACTTTATTTGAATTCTATATATTCATATTTTATAAAACGACAAATTTCAATGTGAATGTTGTTGACATAGGATATCTGTGAAAGTTGGTTGCACAATTCTAAAACTAGAACTAGTATAAGATTGACGTTCTACATTGATGACTAGAAAAGTAATCAACTTCTTGACTCGAGAAGATCCTTGTTTTAGTCTTTCTAATTTTCTTCTTTCATTACTTTTGGTCTCCTCTACACTTTCAATTCTCTTAAAGCCTCTAAAGTAAATTTCAAAAATTATCGATACAACCAAATAGAAGAAGAAACTTAGTTGTAAATTAAAAAAAACTAATTAAATTTTTTCTCATAAACTTTGGTTGTTTTTACAAGTGTGCAGTGAAAAAAAACATGCTATTCTTTTGGTTTGTTTTTACACTAGAATCATCAGTGAAAAAAGAAATTAAATATAATTTTTTATTTATTATAATAAAATACCAAAGTTTTCAAAATATATATATTTTTTTCAAATAAATAAAAATAAAAATATTGCAAAAAAAATTAAAGTCTTGCAATATAATTGCATTCTATGAGTAAAAAATTTATCTATAGTAGTAGAAAGTAATAAAATAAGATTTTCCATTAGTAAAAACTTCTATCATTCATAATAGTCAAATCACATTTTCATTAATAAACAATATAAAATATTGAGGGACCAAAAAAATACAATTCTCATTGCTGCAATGGCTTAGTCATCATAAAAATTCATGAAATAAACTTTAGAGGTAATTTTGTCACGAAATCTAAGGTGGTATAAAAAGTTATCCATTTTGGGATATTTAGGGTTACATATGATTGATATTTTTTCATCTATTTTGAGCATTCATGTATGAGACTTAATGAATAGTGAATTTGTACCAGCTTCACCTTTGGGTTTTTTGCTTGCAATCACAATATACAAATTACTTTGGTTATAGTCTTTAGTCCTCCATACAGACCCCTCCTAAAATATGATAAGGTAGGATAGACCCCTTCTACTTGTTGCTTGGCTAGAATGAGGCCTTACTAAGGTGATTAACATTGTATAAGGTGGGATCATGTTAAAGTGAGAAAATTTTATAAAGAGCATTACTCAATGTTGGAAAGTTTTTATTTTTAATCACATAAAGATAATTTGCAATTAAAATGGGGTGAAATCCAAGAACAATACTTGATTATAATATATAGACATTATAAGAGGTCAAATTTGAATTGTTAGATTTTCTAAAATCGTGCCCTATTTTTCAATGCTCATATGTTGAAGGAAGTACAACAAGCATTTGGTTTTTCTTTGGTTTTTCTAGAGCTCAATTTTGGGAACATGCTTGGAATGATCCTCTGTTAACCCTTTAAAGACCAAGAATTTCTTTAGGAGGCTCTTGAAGGTTTGTACAAGTTCCTATAATCTCAATTTTCAACATAATTTTTTGAAATATTTTGAAGTTAGAAAACACATAAGTTTTTTAGAAATATAATTTTTTTAATCTCAATTTAGTTCCCAAGAACAAAAATTATGCCACCCAAAGCTCAAAATGGAGGTTGCTGGGCATTAAAGAAAATCACAAGAGCTCATTTTTTTTCTTTAAAGAAAATATTTTTGTCTATGTAGAAAGATTTTGATTCCTTTTGTCATTAGAAAAAATTTTAGGCCTGTAGAGGGCCACAAGTTTGCATGACAGCAATGCAATTACAACAAAAAAATTATTAATTTTCTTTTAGGAATTTGTCAAGGTTCTACTAGTGCCATGTCAAATTGACGATTTTTTTAATAAAAATTCCAAAAAAATATTAATTAATTATTATTTTTTCTCCCCTATATTTATAATGTGGCCAAAAGTCAAATGGCCTTCTACAAGATTCAAATTTGTTGTAACGTTGGTGTAATAAAGAGTAAAATGTAAAGAGTCTTGATTTTGTGCAATTATAGCATCTTCTTCAAAAAATAACTAATAGGGTTCATTTTTCAAACAATTTTTATGATTTTTCAAAATAAAAGTTTCACATGGTTTAGTTTGTTTGCTAGAAGAATCACACCATTGGAATTAGTGTGTTTTAATTCCATAACTTCAAACTATTAATGATTTAGGTTTTCCTTCTATTTTGTACCCATTTCCTTTTAACAATTCTATTGATAATGAAAATCAAGTTGTTACATTTGAAATAGTTTTTTCAGACCCTCAATTCAATTCTTCATTGTAAACAAAAATTTAATTCAAAATCTATAGTGCAAAAAATATAAGTTAAAAAAATTCCAAGCCAAAAAAATTAAGCCAAGCAAGGTGCAAGGAAAAACAATTAAAAAACTTTAAATGCAAATAACTTGCAATTTACGTGGTGAATTTTTTTGAAATTTTCCCATACAATTTCATACTAGTTAAGTGCAAGATCCTACAATTAGATTTGCAAAAAATTCAATTTAAAAAAAAAATTACACTTTACAATAGAAATGACAAATTTGAGTGTTTTTGATCGTCCCAAATGGCCTTGGTCCCTTAGGAATAAATGATAGAAGCAAGGTGGTAAAATAGAATGGCCCATTGTCTTCCATTTGGTTGTTGCATATATTTAGGTGGATAGGATTATTTTAGAATTTTTCCCTACCATACTTTGAGTCTATTCTTAAACGAGATTTTGTTGGACTTGTATTATTCTTGCTACTTCGACTCTCATTACAACAATCTTGGTCATTTTCCATTCCAAAGATCATGACCTTTGTCACTTCTTGCTCATTGGAGGCTAAAAATGACCTAATGTTAGTAGCCAAGTCAAACGCACGTTTCTTTGTTTGTGACTTTTTTTCACTCACCCCATATTTTGTCACTATTTCAGGGAATGAAAAGCAATAGGGATTGTAGTATGGTAGATGATCCATTTCCAACCACTTAAGCTATTATTTATATTTAGAGTGTAGGTTTTTTGAATGCCAAATTTTTCCATGTACAAAAATAGAATTTGGAAGGATTGCGTATTTTTCTAGACTTTTATTACACAAAATGTAATTATTATGAATTTTTTAAGTGAAAGATTCTCTTTGACCTATATTGGTCACATAGACCTTTCTATTTCTGACTATAGGTTGATTGCAAAATTGACAAAGGTCTGGTTGCAATATTGACAGCCTTCCAGCCAATCATAATGCACCACAACTATTCCTCAAATTGCACCACAACTTCATGAAAATAGAACAATCTACAGGTTCAAAATTGCAGGGCTGGTTGGAAATGGGTATGGTGGTTAGAAATGGGTCAGCTAATCTTGTAAAAAATTACGAACTTCACTAATTCCTATTGTCAAGAATTCCAGCAGGATCTAATGCAACCTTCATATGACAATTTTTAGTGCTGAGAGATCGAAAAGATTGTACTTTATGCAGGAGGCAAAACTAGAGCAAAGTACATGAATTTACATTCACAAGGGTTAAAGTTGTTGAGTGTTTTGCTGACAGAATGTCAATACAAGAGAGTTTCGTCATCATGGCATGTTTTAATTGGTAAAGGCATTATAAAAAATTCCAGGCTTGTGGAGGGCCGCTCCAGAGTAACTAGAAGGACCCCACAATAACATTTAAATTTGCTTAAGGATTGTTTTTTCCCCTATAGTTGCTAACCTTATACTATGATGTCAGATGACTGTCAATGGTTCAAAATCTAAGTAAGAGGTATTAAATAATCAAGGTTCATGTATTATAATGCACCTTAATCCTAATTATTGCATATCTTGTACCCTAACCCATTTTTGAATAAAAAACAAATTTCGAAATTAGTCCAATGACATCTACCACCAAGAATTCTTTTAATGGCAATCTGATGGTCATAATCCATTTCCAGTTGGTGGAAATGAAGGATGAAGTGGTTGTTTTTATAGAGAAATTAATTGTCCATGGTGAATCCTCGAAGGGTATGGGATATGTTGAAGAGAGATCACTCATTGTCAAATGCAAAGATTGTGTTCAAAATCGAATTTCAGACCCCATTTAGGCACAGTAAAATTTATTTTTTCAGAAAGCTTTGATCTAAAAAAGGTTGGAGAATAAATATAGTTTTCATCTCCAAAAATTCATTTGAGGTTTACAACCTCCAATAAAAAATTATGGACAAAATTCTAAAAGGGGTTGAAAGGGAAATTTTCTTTTAACATTTTCAAACTCCCTCTCTGAATTTTGTCCATAACTTTTTATTGAAGGCTCTAAACCTCAAACGGATTTTTTGATATAAAAACTAGATTGATTCTACAACTGTTTTTAGCCCAAAGTTTTTTGAAAAAAAATCAATATACTATGCCTAAATGAGGTCTGAAATTCAACCATAAACATAATTCTTACTTTTCATTTAACTATGAGTAGTTGTGCGTCTATTAATCCTAATTTACATATCCCACATAGATTGTTTTACCTAATACTATCCCACTTGTATAAATATCTCAACTTCTCAACTTCAAATGCCCTCAACTAAGTTCCTTGTGAAGTTACTACAAAATCATCAATGTTTCTAGTTTTTTTGGTAATTAGCTTCAAAAGCCACTTCATTTGGTTTGATTTGTTTTGTTTGTCAATGAATCATTGTGTAATCTGATGCCGGTGATTCTTAAACATATCTTTATCACACCCTGATTTTTGAGTCTCAACACCTTTTGCAAAATTCACACAAGTTGACAATGCACTGCACCTAGATTTTGTCAGGCTACCTATTTTTTTATTGATAGATTGGTTTGGTCACTTTTTGGCAACCCTCTTGATGCCTCATTTCCTCTCTAAATGGAGAGGCACATTAAGATTGATAATGCTCACTGCTTGCCTTGTCCAAATTTTCAACGGGGGGGTGATCTAAAATAGAAAATTCATTGGTTTGGCTATGAGAGAAATATGAGGGAAATCTTTGCTAATACCAATTGATATTAACTCAGTGAGTGCGAATCCACCTCACATAATCTAAATGCACAAGACTTTCACCATTGTGGCATGTTTTGATTTGTTAACCAATCAAAGAAGTCAAATGGCTCAACTCTCCTACATTAACATTAAGTCCAGTAATTGCCAAGTAGGCCAAGTCATCAAGAACAATCACAGGTCAGTACCAACCTCACCACCCATGGCTCAATAGGTCCTAACCAGACGATTATTCTTAATAACTTGACCTGCTATGCAATTACCTAGTCCATAAGGCGTTAGAGTTGCAGCAACGTCCACATTTAGTGCTATTCCCTGCCGATTTTGCTAATGGTAAAGGTAAGCATGTATTAACCCCTCATCACTGGAGGGGACGAAAAGTGTCCTCACAGAAAATTCAAAGTGCTGTAACTTTTGCATCCGATGTCCAAACTCAATAAAACTTGTTGGTAAAGTTGCGCTCTCTCTTCTAGTTTATGTGGAAGAATTTTCAGATCAATTCGAGATTTATTGATTTCTTGAAAGCCAATCGAGTTCATAGGTTCAATTTGAATTCAGCAAACTGCATTTGAAGGCTGCAACTTCGGGGGCTTGTATCTCCTTCATCCAATGTTCGTTTTCAATCAAATTTGTTGTGTTATGTTCCCCTTTAAGTCTAGTTATTGTGGTTAAATTTTCATGTCAACCCAAGTTGTTTTGAATGCTTGGGAGCAATTCGAAGTTCAAAATCTAGACATTTTTGCATTACAGTGAACTTTGGTGGCTTATAACTTCTTCATACAGGAGTTTTTTTCAATAATTTTTGTTGGAAAAGTTTCACATACTAGTCTAGTTCTTGTGGTAAAAATTTCATATCAATATAAGAAGATATGATTTACTGAGAAGCATTTTAGCAGAGGTAGGTTCAGATGTAGATGTGTTTTTTTGCTACTTTTTTCACTGTTTTTTGACATTTCAAAACAACTTTGCAAATGCAATGAGTCAATTAAATGTGTTTTTTTTCCACCAAAGTGTTTGTCTTTTGGTTTAGAATCACCTTGTAGTTTAAAGTTTTTTCATTTGAGTAGGTTTAGAAATCGAATTCCACCTCGAAATGTGTTTTTAGGAAAATTTCAGCATCTTTTTTCAACACTAAAACATTATAATCTTTCAATCTATACGGTCAAATGACCCCAAATTTTACTTACACCATCTACAACATGCACACTATAATATTGTACGGTTGAGATTTTTATACCTTACTCACATTTAGATTTATAACACTTGAAAAGCAAGGTTGTATTTTGACATGGTTAGAGCTTCGGCAGTGAGGGGTTAAAGATACCTTTCCCCCAAAACAGAGAATTTGAAAGGACATGGCATAAGGAATTTCAAATCAAACCTTGATATTCTATAGGCTTGAGCACCTAGAGGTCATAAGTAGACATGGATTACTCCCATGAACATGGAACTCCAAAGAGAATGGTCAAAAGCAAACGATTGCCTTTGTCAATTGAAACTGGTAACGGGCAGGGCTTTTTTTTACTTTCTAGTGCCAGATTGCACCAGAACAAAATAATTTGGCTAAAAAATGGCAAAAAATTGAATTGTTTTTTACCAAAAAACTTTGAATTACAATAAAATCTAGGATGAAATTGCCAGATTGTGGATGAAAACAAAATTAGAGACATGTGGTATGTGCAAATGTGATAATTCCTATCCAATATTTGGATGAATGCTGAAATTTGGAGCACCAATATAATATTTTATATCGCCACCTTGGCACTTCATAAAAAACAAAAACAAAAGCCCTGGTAACGAGGTGCTTGAAAATGAAGGTGGAGTCGACAGGAAGCTCCAAACTATCTCAGTCTACAACTATCC
Organism: Antitrichia curtipendula; assembly: GCA_951230915.1. Taxonomy (NCBI): domain Eukaryota; kingdom Viridiplantae; phylum Streptophyta; class Bryopsida; order Hypnales; family Leucodontaceae; genus Antitrichia; species Antitrichia curtipendula. The sequence continues at coordinate 20,093,121 of OX579642.1, forward strand.
AGATCCTTGCAATGAGCACTAGATTCAAAGAACTTGCAACATCACCAACACGCTGACTAGGAGAAATAGGGTTGCATCTGCACAACCATACTGTACTCATATTTGAGGCAGTGCTCCAGACACGAGAGTTTCCAAAGCTTTTCACGAACTGCAGCACGACATTTCCTAACTCATGTTATCTATGCAATCAAATTAAAAAAATTCGTCACTAATGTTTTTCAATCAATTATCATGTAAAATCATGAATATTAAATGAAACAATTCACCAAAAACAGAGTTTTACTTTTCTGAAACTAATATTTGGTATGCTTGATTGCGATTGTAAGAATTGAATGTTAATCATGTGAGACACACAATGCCAATTGTATTCTATATTATGCAAAATTCTTTGAAGGGCACAAGATCATTGTACCCTGCTATACATCCTCAAATTTAATGTCTTCATTCTAAACAAGAACCGGTAAATCGGTGAAATTTTGCATTGGATCTAGATCTAGGTCGGTTTTGGACCTCAACGTAATCGTGGCCCTTCCCAATAAACAGTGTTTTCAATCATCTGTGCATCTGTGCATCTGTGGTCAAGGAGGCGGTGTATTTGAAAATCTTCTAAGGTCATCAGAAAGGATATATTGTCATGGTCTTGCATAAAACTGCAAAAAATTCTCACATTTTCCAGTTGCACTCAAGCTCTGAAACTGAAAAGGTTAAACAAGCCAATGACCCTGGGTTTCAGGAATTGATCGTGGTAAAAAATATCACAGCAACCAAGAGTGGAATTAATAGAAGGTTCACTACAGTATGAGAACTCAGAAGCAGATTCAATAGTAGATGGCAGTTGCCATCAGGAGTAACTGAGCATCTACCTCCGACCGCGTCCTCGTCCTCGTCCTCGTCCACGTCCTCTGCCTCTACTGCTCTCCACACTGCTTGGCTCTGGGACGAAGCTGAACATGCTTTGTCGAAGCTGCTCGGCTGCGCTCATCTGTTTAGGCTGCGCGTCCTGCTATCCCACACATCCTCACTCAATAAATAGATCATCCAATCAGATGAACTATGAGCCGCTTCAGATTGCACAGGTCAAAGCAACAAACCTAAAAATTTGAACCAACATCAAGTGCAATTAGGGGTGAGATAACAAGCTTAAGATAATCCATTGCATTTATGACGCCTTATGGCACCTTCTGACGAATTTGAGGTAACAGTGTACAATCCAACTCAAAGACATAAGAGCCATGTCTTCAAGCATAGGAGCCATGTCCTCAAAGACATAGGAGCCACCTCTTCAAGCTCAGTATTTTTCCTTGGATGTAAAGACGGCATAGAACAAAACAAGATGAAACAAATAAAATTGATCTGGCGATATCTCAAGCTTGATGCTTGGGCCAGTGCAATCTGAACTGGTCCTAAGAAATCCTTGTTCTCGTTCAGAAGGAGAATGAGTTTGAATTTGTTTTACAGTACTTACATGAGTCGAGTCTTCCAAATTGAACTGTTCTTGGAGCCTCCTTGCAAGCTCCTGGTCAGAAACGGCTGCAGAATGACTAGAGCTGGGTGCTGATGTTGTTTTCTTGGCTTCCCATTCGTCCAATGTCATCACTCGCTCATCATGCTCATCAAAGTCGTCTCTACCCCTACCTCGGCGGAACCCCCTTCCACGCCCACGCCCTCTTTCACTCTCACCTCCTGCATCCGTCCTCCTGTCCAAAAGCTTCTGCGCAGCTTGTCGGTTTTGAACTGGTGCAACTTCTGGTGCCTTTTCTCGTACTCTCGCTTCTGCATAAGGTGCACCGAAATAGCAAGAAGTCAATAAAAACATCCCGAGCAACATGAGAAAATCAGCATATAGAGTAGAGGATACTAAAACCATGAGGGACTTGATCCCGTCTCCTATGCGACCCTCGTTACCAACAGCTTGGTTGGCGTTCAATTCGCAAGTTGGGTGTAAGCAAGACATGGATACATGCCTACAGTCTAGTAACCATTGAATGGAAATGAGGTTGTCTACTGTCCCGTCAATAGTAGCCTACAACATCTCACTTTGAATGATTGCATATAAAATCATCACATATTGAGTCAGAAACATTTGATCTCGAGAGAGTTTGGCTCTTGTTCCCAAGGTGAACTCTTCCGAAAATCACACTCAACATATGTTAAGGGTGACGCAAAATAGTATCCTCGACCTCACTAGTAGTTTGGATCCCTCAAATTTGCAGGCATTAGGACTGAAATCATACCTGCTTTGGGCTCTGGTGCCGAGGATTGCGAACTGGGTCCAGCAGTGACTGTCAGTGGCCGTGTTTGGTCGATGAAGGGCTTTTGAGGTGCAGCCTCTGCAAGAGTGGCATCTGGCACTCCGCTAGCAACATGAGGTGCATCCAATTGTGGTTGTGGATTTCTCTCGTTCTCTTGCTTACCTCTTGGGCGGTACGGTTCTGCTCCAAGGCGGATAGGAGCCCTAACCCTTGAGCTGTCTATGCTTGTACTTGCACCTCCTTGCTCCCTAACATCCTGTACAGGTCTGTTGGGTTTGATACTTGACGGAGCACCTGGCCACGAAATTCACAAGTAAGCATTGACACTTTCAAGTAGGCTTTCAAAGTCATAGAAAGTCTCGAGAGCAAAAGTAGTATCGATGATGTATATAGGATATTGAAGGCAGAGTATAGACGATCCTAGTGTATATGTAAAAAACAAAAGTCAATTAAGATTAACTCCTTGGGGACCCCCTTCTCATAATTTTTCGTAATTTTTTTAGAGGCCAATTCAGACATATCATTAACCCTACTCGCTTCGAGTAATAAGGTTCTATGATTTACGATGATCTTTGAAACTCGGATCAAGGGTCTTCATCTGCAGTGGTCTTAAACGCATTGGGCCAGGAGGGCCAGCAATCAAGCTCCGGATCCTCCACAGTACAGACATTGTCTTGAAGAGGTCGCTAGTATTCAAATATAAAACAAAAAACCGGAAAAACTATGAGGTCAATGACATGAACTAACCAGTTGGTTTGGGAGCCTGAGCCTGAGTCTGAGCCTGAGCTCCTTTCGTGGTGGAATTCAAGCCGCGAAATGGAGGCGGTCCAGTGCCACCATCTGTCGTTGAACGAGACAAAGCTCCAGCGTACTTCCTTTGCATAACCCAGGCTTCATGAAGCGCTGCAACATGGCCCCCCTCAATTCGTATTGCATTTGGCTCCAAGAGGACTATCCCGCTGTGTACTGCCACTGAGCCCAGCAGCGTAACCTAAATCAACCCAAAAGCCCATCTCAGCAATTCAAGTTCGAGCAGATTTGGTACAGCGAGAATGAAATCACCTCCTAAAAGACCAAGGCTCACGCTTTTTAAATGGTCAAATCAAGTATCATATTGTGAAAAATATAATTCAGAGGGGGTCTAATTTACACCACCAGAAACAACGCATGAGTAGGTCAAGAACATTCCAAGTATTGGTAAGTAAATAAATAGAAGTAGACAAAGAAAATCCTTATGTTACCTACTCAAAACTGCTAAAAAAACACGAGGTCGAATTTGAGCTTTTGTGGTTAAGAAATGCAGAAAGAATTATCGTCTACCTTGGTACCGGGCGGGACATCAACAGACAGGGAAGGAACAGATCGGTACTCGATTGCGGTCAGAAAACCGTGTCCGTCAGTAAGGCGAAGATGAAGCAGCCTCCCAGACCTTGAGCCCGAACCCTGGTTACTCTGACTTGCATCTTTTATTGCTGCAACCTGGAATTCTCCACACATTCAAGGAAGAGGATTCTGAAACCATTCGCGACCTGATTCGGTCTCCTATACTGACTCTTGTTACCAACAGCAACTCATAAATTCCAATACAATCGATTGGCCATCAAACTAAACGTCTATGTCTAGCAATCTTTGAATGGAAGCGGATCTGTCTACGGTCCCTTCAATTGTGATCTATAGCCTACCACTTTGTATGATTGCATACGAAATCATATTGCAGAGTGATAAAATTGATATCAAGAGAGTTTGGCTCTTGTGCCTAAAGTAATCTCTCTGGTGCGCTCTATTGGGAGATTTTCCAATGAAAGCACACTCCTACACATTGGTTTCAATGCTTAAGTAAGGGAAGGAGTATCCTCTACCTTGCATGAACTAAACCCTAAACCCTGGACTAAACCTCGACGACGCAGCAATGCAGACGAAACTCGAAAAATTGTAAAGGCGGAAAGCGGCACCTGCAAAACGCAAGGGGTTTGGAGAGTGCGCAGGCTGAGAAGGGACTGCACATCCGGCAAGTAGCGAGCGCCGATGGAGCTCAAGTCTGTATCCAAAAGCTCAGCTCGCACCCTCCTTTCAAACTCTTGCTCATTCATGCGAGTCGCAGCGTCTTCTTCTTCTTCTTCAATGTCACCAATGACGTTGCTCACTACGGAAGGCTTCAAATGCCATCCCGCCTTCTCCAAACTCTCCAGAATCGGCTTCTCCATAGAATCACGCAACTCAGAGCCCCCAATGCTCACAGAATGATTGCTAACTCTCAACTTGTCTCTCCATCAATCACGGGGAAATCACTCGTTCTACACGAATGAATTGCATCTCTAACCCCTAAAATCCATGTTCAAACCCTAAATGCTCAAACAATGCTTGTGACGTTTCTACTTGCCTCTTCATCAACCGGAAAATCGGACCGAAATCTCCACCACACTGTACTCGCTTCTACAAGAATCAGCGGCATTCCTAAACCCTAAACCCCTGAACACCCGCCATGATGAAATCCGTTCTCAATGAGGGTGGTAACTGTCGCAATGATCCGCAACAATGGAGCCACTCCAAAACTGGTACAGCACACTGAATTTGAAAGCCTCCAGTCTACACTGAAAACTGTATTTTAGTGTCACCAACACTGAATGTCAAGAGTCGTAAATGTCAATACAATTGTCAAGCATTGTACTCCCTAAGGTATGGAGCGGGTTCTAAAACCAATCAAGCTCTAGAGGTACATTTTGCACTTTTCAATGTACAAGTGCTGTGCATTTGAGGAGGTGGTCGATTTTAGAGCCCACAAAAATGAACTTTTCTGCAACTTCAGAAATTCATAACTAATTCCACAAAGCTTCAAAAAATATGAAACAACTTGGGTTAGATGCCAATTTCTCTTGCCTTTCAAGGAAAATTTACTGAAAAATATTTTAAGAAGATCTACCTCCCCGAAAATCAGCTTCAGCTCTTAGATGAGCGGTTTATGGACCTCCTATCTTAATTGGTTTAGGTTAATAATTTTTACCACTAAATACAGGTTTACGAAACAGACGCTCACGGCACTTTGGACCGCAAACACCGTCTCCAGCGATCCCCGGTATAGAAGCCTCCAGAGCGCGTGCTTCGCACGCGCGCAGTATGTGCGAGTGTCGATCACGTCTGCATGGAGGCTTGGTCGATAGTTAGTTAAATTTGCTGCAGGCTGTGATCGTTTCTATACTGCCTCTGTGTCACTATAAACCGATATTGAGCAACACTGGTCTCCATATTCACTGGTTCTGACATTGAACCCAATACTTGCATGGGACTTTGCCGGCAATTTGTGAGTCTGTGCGAGTGTTAGTACCTCTGCATGTAGGGTTGTTCTGCAATCAGTTGCATTTGCTGCTGCTTGAAGGAAAGGTAATCTTGAAATCAATTGCGAGGGTCTCGAGTTTTAGGCTTCAAGGTTTCGGTTTTTGATTTTATTAAGCTTGGAACTAAACGAAATGAAGAAGGGGGACTGCAACAGCGGCCATCGATCTTGCATCGCTGTGTGAGAAATACGATCTGGTAATTAATTAGTTGCAAGGGTTGCAAGAGCTGCAAGGGTTTAGGGTTTAAGGTTCGATTTTGTTGTGCTTAGAGTAAGAGGTATTGAAAGGGGAGCCAGTTTTGCAATGCCGCAGTGCAGGGCGAACTCGGAGGAAGAAGAGTCCCGGCCCTATTCCACTTTGTGGAAGGAGGCTTTCCCTGTAGGCACCGAGTGGGACCAGTACGACAAAGTCTACGAGATCGACTGGGACTTCACCAACCTCGAGCAAGAATTTTCGCAAGGCGGCAAACTCCACAACCAGCGTGTTTACCTCTTCGGCTGCACAGAGCCTCAGCTCCTCCACTTCGCGCACCACTCCCGGGTGATTCACATTCCAGCTGTGGTGGCCGTCACTTCCCCGTTCCCCCCCTCAGACAAGATCGGCATCAAGTCCGTGCAACGCGAGGAGGAGCTCATCGTCCCCATGAAGGAAATGAAAATGGACTGGATCCCGTTTCTCCCTCCCGACCTTGCCGTGGAACGTGTGAAGACGCCCCAAATCTTCACCCTCAAGTGCACGCAACGACGAGCGGCCTTGAAGCAATTGCACCAAGAGCGGATCAAGAAGTACGAGTATTGTCTCCCTTACATTGACTCTCCTCTTAAGGAAGATCAAACCATCGACGAGACAGTCGTTTCCATCATGTATCCCTTTGAAGACGAGGTCAAGCCGCCCGTGGTGTGTGAATTCGACTGGGATTTCGACGAGTTCGAGGAGTTTGTGAGCAACTTGGTGACGGAGGAGATCTTGCTGGATTCGGAACGGGAGAAATTCATGGCGTTTCTGAAGGATCGGGTGGGAAATGAGAAGAAGAAAGTTAGGGAGGCGAAGAAAGCGAAGAAGAAGGCGAGGGAGGAGATGAGCCAAGATTTGAGGCAAGGGTTTCAGAATATGAAATTCTTCAAGTTTTATCCAGTTCGGAGCGAGAAGTATCCTGATATTACGGAAATGAAAAGCTCGTTTATTAATCGGTATTACGGCAGGGCGACGGAGGTCTTGTAAAATGGGAGAACAGTGGCCTGGTGCATTCTTTTCGTAGAGTTCATTCAATCGCTCGGTGGTTTGGGGTTTAGGGTCTCAGATTCTACCAGACAATTCATGGAGATGCTTTCCTTTCTGATCAGTATTCCCTCCACCTTGGAGTTGTAAGCTTAGTGGAAGAGAGTTTTGTCTTTAGACATGTTCTTGTAGAGAGAGAATAGTACTAAACCATTTTCTGAAAACCGTTTCATTCTTCGCTAAAGAGTTTTGAAGTCCCGAATTGATGAGAATAGGTTACATCTGTATTTCACTTTGATCGACGACACAGATACCAAACAGGAGGAATCCGAATACAGAAGAAGTCGTGTTTCGCGGCCATTTTACACACACATCTGAGTTCAATTTAAGTCGGTTCAATTCCACAAAAATTATTGTGAAACATTTGCATTCATAACAGTGCTGGAATCCTGACAAAACGAAAGCAAGAGGTTCATGAGTAGTGTAAGCAGGGCCCTAGTTTTGCCCCGTTCTATCAATTCTTTTTGTACAGAGAAGGCTGCTTCTCTTCTAAACGGATTGCGTCTATATACTTTACACTCAAAGGTCCTTTCTTACGAAGGGTTTAGCAACTGTCCGGTTCAATGGAACTTAACAGGCCATTTGTCCTCAGCTGCATGCAATAGTCCTCCGCATCTTCTTGAGGGCACACTATCACAACCGCAAGCCCGTTAATGTGTGCCTCGTTCATGACATTCACAGCGATGTCAACAGTCATTCCGGGGATGGCCTTCATCAGAACTTGGACCACATACTCACGCTTGTTAAAATTGTCGTTGTGGAGCATGACACGGTACGGAGGTGAGGTTTTCTTCTTCCTCCTACATGAATAAAATCAACAGTTATAACACAGAATGTAGAGGTTACGGACTAAAACCATGAGGAACCTGCTTCCGTCTCGTAAACTGACCCTTGTTACCAACAGCAAAGCATCTCTTCCAATACACTTAGTTGTCCTTCAATTAGCAAGTTGGGAGTAAGCATGACTTGGCTTAAAGTCTATGGCCACTGATCTTTAAATGGAAACGAGACTCCATACTGTCAATTTTAGTAGTCTGAAGCTTCCCAGTTTGAAATTGCATGAGAAATTCATACAAAATGATAAAATTTTGACCTCTTGTACTTTGGGTACAAGATATGGCTCTTGTACCCAAAGTGATCCCTCCAAAGCTCTATTCTGATCTCCCAAACATCACACTCCTACATATAGTAAAATTCTCAAAGTGACACAAAGTACCCTCTATATTATCTAGAACTGCCCACACTAAAACAGTCCAAGACAACAACCCACAGGATTCTACAAGGCATAGCGTTTGCAGTTCAACTTACTTCAGATCAAATTCGCTCTCACGACCGGGAGTGGGTTTATCAAGAGTTGGTCTGTCCAATACACCACCTCCTTGGCCAGGGGCTGTAGCGGCACGAATGTTATATAATCCATGCACTCTCTTGTGCACGTTCTGCACTTTTTCAACACCTGCACAGAAGACAAGGAGATCTGTATTGAAGTGGAGAATTTTGCCAAATTGATCCTCAGGTCTCTCTCTATCATGCACTGTCGCTCATTCTTGAAAATTCCTCGTAAAGTCCAACATGTAAGGTAGAGCATGCTGCTGCTTGATTTGCATGATCCGTCACAGACCTGATACCAATAGCAACTCATCTAATCGTACACTTGGTTGCAAGGATGACTTAGCTAAATGATCTCTGAATGAAAATGGGGTTGTCTACTGCCCTTCAATAGTAGTCTACAACCTCCCAATTCGACATTGCATAAGAAATTCATACATAGTAATAAAATTTGATCTCTAGCGAATCGGCTTATGCACCCAAATTGATCTTCCCCAGTCGTCGTCTGTCGTTATCACTCAAAAATCGCACTCCTACATAATAGTTAAAATGCTCAAAGAGACGCACATAATATCTCTACCCTAAGCCCACATCCAGGTCAAGAAAAAGACTAGTGATTAAAGGTAATTCACAATCAATTAATAGAGAGAGCATACCATTGATTCTAGTGTAGGTTCTAGTGTAGGCTGTTGTAGGAGGGACAGTAAGAAACAGGCGAAGGCCCCCCGCCATCCCTGCAAAAGTGCTGTAGAAACAACCACCATTTGCCATTTCAGTATGCAAAGTACAATACTGTAATTCAAAAGCAGAGGAGAGGTCAGGATAAATATGAACGGCGTAGAACATCAATATCTGCAAATGAGAGAGTATCTGTCTACCGCATTTGCACAGAATTAAGAAGTGTTGAGACAATGAGTTCAAATAGCAAAAAATTAAAAAAGATTCGGAAGAATCCAAAATATCAAAATCACTCAATACCAAGAGAGATATTGAGAAGGCAAGTTCGAACAAACCTTAAAATCGAATTCGAAGGACCAAAGCCCGAGACTCTTCAACTTCAAATGTGGAACGGCTATAACAACATCGCAAAGACCACAGTTAGGTCGGCGTCTCCCACTCAGAATGCGCACAATTTTATTTCTTTTCATATCACAAACCCTACGTGAATCAGTGAAATAGCGAAACCCTACCGGAGAACTCTCCTCTGAACCCTCTCAGCAATCGCTTTCCAAACAATGGAACGAAAACACACCGCAATCCCCAAAATTAAAACCGATAACCAGGATATTTTTATAAAATTGGTCACACAACAATGGCCCAATCTTACTTTCGCTCAATCACGCACGAACAGAACGAAATTCCACTCGCATGAAGCTCAAATCAGGAGACCCACCTGCAAAAGCCCTCAGCCCTTGCAATCTCGGGGCGACTTCGGCGAACGGCAATTGTGCGCACGATTGCGAGGCGAGCCAAATGTGCAATAAGCAAATCGTTGTCGCGAAAGGCTTGAAGGGGGAAAATGGCGAATCGAAAGGTGGGGTGGAGAGGGAAAGACAGTCGCATGGTGTGTGTGGTTCCAGAGCGAGCAGCTCCGCATGGATCTCTTTCGTCGACGAACGAACGAACCAAAACAACGAACGTCGACGATCTCTTCAGTTCGTCGAAATGTGGGTTGGTAAATAGTCGTGGTGTCAGAGTTGGAAGTTGAAGTCATGTTGGTTTGTACACATGGCATCTTGTGAGAAAAAAATCTAGAATGTCACTTTGACGTCCCCTCAATCATGAAGTTTGGTGACGCATGAATGACAACTCAAGCAAAACCACACTCAATAAAATATTATCAAAATGATAAAGATTTTAAAAATTCAACCTTCAAGTAGCATTTTTAGAAAACCTAGAAGTTCCTATCTTTTGGCGACTTGTGTAGTTGTCCTTAAAAGTAGGGTTCTTTTTTAAAATTGGAAGTTGAATCTCCTTCTCCAACTCCAAAATTTGACGCCCTCTAAATCTATCGCATATCACGCTTCAAGGCCACTACTACTCCAAGCCTCATGACCACATCTAGCCAATTTTATTATTTTGTTCTTGCCCCCCAAAATGCATAAGGGTAAGGAAAAACTAGATAGAATCATTGATATGTAAATTTTCATTTACAAGTATGTATTATTAGTAACTTCCATCCAAATAATGATTAATCTAATATTTTTATGAAAATATTTGGCAAATTGCATCTATTTTTACACCCATTTTTCTTCTTAATAAGCCCTAAAGACCCCTACACTCCAAAGTAGATGCACCAAAGTCAAACTCGATTATAACTTTCAAAAAAATCCATTTTTGATATTTGATTCTAGCTAAGAAAATGAAATCTAATAAGTTTTTCGGAATTTTTTTTTAAACCTTTATAATTCCAAACATTCAAGCAATTAGAAGTTCCAAGTGTTAAAATCTAAATTATACAACAATAAAATCCTATATTTTATCTGTATTTAAAAAAAAAAAATGTTTCTTCAATTTAGGTTACAAAATGATGTTTTGCATTATAACTGTTAGTTCTGGTCAAAATTCCAAATTAATGTAAACTATATTGTAATGGATATAATTTTATATACACATTGCACATTCAAAATCATCATAATTTGATATTTCTACCCAAAATTCAACATTTGTGGAAAAAAAATATTTATCTAGATACAAAAATTATCAAAATTTTAAAGATTAAAATCAAATTTTAAATTGGCATTGGTATTTGACTCAAAATTATGTATTCTTATTGGCATAGGCTTTTTTATGCACAAAGAAATTTGATGTTGTTGAATATATTTATGAGTTGTAAAATATGTGATTTAAAATATTTTAAGTATCTATGTCTTTGTGCGTTTTGGATGATGGAATTAGAATTTATGTATACTAAGTTTATTTCCTTATGTACTCAATCCTAATCTTTGGCCATTCATTTAACACAATTAGGTCTATTCATTTATTTTATTTAATAAAGGACACCCGCAATGTTTGCAATTGACCATGTCAATGAAACATGAATGTGATGAAGCACATAACATAATGAAAGTTGCAAGGGATAATAGATGCTTTAGGAAGCAAATTAAAAGCACATTTGATCAACTTTTGTAATTTTTTTTTGTAGCAATTAGTTTTGAGTTCAATCAATATTTTTTCGTGCAATTATATTGTAAGCAAGAAGACTCTTTGTAATTGACATCACAAAAAGTAAACATCTCATGAATAGACCATTGTTTCATACTATAACTATAAACTCAACGTGACACTAATCCACGAGGTTCAACAAACTCTATATGAATATCTTGAGTATCCAAAACCTCACTTTGAATGGCTGATCAAAAGGAGGTTTTGGATACTCAAGATATTCATTTTGAATTTGGTGAACCTCAAAAACTAGTGTCAGCTTGAGTTTATGGTATTATACGGTGGTTTGTTCATGAGATGTTGATTCTTTGGGATGTAGAATCACAAAGACCTTGTTGCCCAAGGCAAAATTGTAAAAAGAAAGTGTTGATTAAGCCTATGCCTAATCACTACAAAAAGATTAAGGAAATTGTATGAGAGAAGGGGGTTCATAGATATTTTCATGGACTAGTAGAGATGTTCTTAACCCTTGAGGTTCTTGAAAGCCTTCTGCGGCAATATAACATATTATGAATTTGGTGGTATTTGATCATAAAAAACATTTACCAAATATTTTTTAGCAAAATATAAATTAATAATCATGATAGTATATAAATAACAAAGTATCACAATTCATATATTAAACCACAATTGAAGAGTTGCAAGGCTAAATACGGGTCGTATAGAGGGACCCCAAGGGCCTTTCAAGGGTTAATGAAGTTGGAATTTGACAATAGTTTAGTCACTCTTTGGCCAGTTGATAAAAATAAAATTTGAAATGTACACCAGGCGTACATTTCACAACTATGATAGCTTCTGAATTGCGGCACAAATACATACCATACGGCCCACAGTAGTTGCACTCCCTGCCGAGCTGTAGTTACAATGGTCTTGACCACCCAATCCTGGTCAAGTTCGGTAGGAGACCGATCATCGCGCACGCTAGCTTCCTGTGCGATCTCGGATTTTCTGGCACCCAATTTCGGTGTCAATTGCTGAAAAACGGGATACAAATGAGCTTGCCATTTTGAAATTTTGGTATTCAAGGTTTTCGTACGTAATTTCAGTTGCTAGTGACAGGTGTTTGTGTTTGTGAATTTGCGAATTTCAGTCGGTGCAGAGAGCTTGAGCATTTTCGAAATGGGAGACGAGTCGCCGTTCCGGAACACAGTTCTGAAGGGCAAGGTGGCGCTCGTCACAGGCGGTGGCTCAGGAATAGGGTTCGAGATCGCCACTCAGTATGGGCTTCATGGCGCCAAGGTGGCCATCATGGGCCGCCGCAGACATGTTCTCGATTCAGCTGTGGAGACGCTGGGAAGTCTCGGCATCAAGGTGAACCCTCTTTTTCCATGCTGTTTGATGATCTTCACAGGCGATAGTGCATAATTGGAAAGAGTCTCTGTATCCCTGAATTTTTAGGTCTCAAGTGTTTTTAAGCTCTTTGCTACACTGATCATACGGGTGAGCTTTGAATTGTGAAAATACTTGATCTATTGATATTTGTTTTTTGAAATCGTTTTGTAGCTTAACACAAAATAAGTGTGCAAAATTTTAGATGGCGCAAGTGTCTAGATTGTTGTAGGGAAAGGTTCAAAGTTCAACTGTATGATGAATGAAGACCTTACATTAGGGACTTTCTTTATTCAATTTTTATTTTACTTTGACCGATACATGTTCTTCAGTGCTTCTGCTGATGCAAAATTCACTCTATTTGAATTGTATTTTTCACACAATATGGCCATCAAATTGGTCATTTCAGTACCGTGCATTATTGGGTCTATTAGAAGTTAAGATTTTTTGTGGTGTGTGGGAGAGCAGGCTATAGGTGTGGAGGGGGATGTGCGCAAGAAGGAAGATGCTGGCCGTGTTGTGGAGACTGTGGTGAACGAGTTGGGCAGGCTCGATATTCTTATAAATGGTGCTGCAGGCAATTTTCTGGTTGCTGCCGAGGACCTGTCTCCGAATGGCTTCAAAACTGGTAAGATTGCTGGTTGATTTTCGGTGTACTGTGAGTGGAAACGTTGATGGGAGATGAGAGATGGGAGACAGGACAGGACCCTACCTTCTTGTGAATTCTTTGAGCTCTCGTTTGATGTTTCCACTTTGGTGAAAATTGTGCAGTGATGGATATCGACGCCGTAGGGACCTTCACGATGTGCCATGCAGCCGTGAACTATTTAAAGAAGGGAGGTAAAGGAAAGGGTCCAACCGAAGGGGGAGTGATCATCAACATCAGTGCCACATTGCATTACACTGCAAATTGGTATCAAATTCACGTTTCCGCTGCTAAGGTGTACTAGCTCTTCTTTTCTTCATTTGATATCTTTCCATTTCAGATGTTGTTGAGAAAGATGCTTTGCGTGTCACCCGGAGAGGATTGTCATTAAGCATCTCTACCTGCTTTCTACTCTTGTAGACATCACTAATATAAGTATTATGCATCATATCATGACTCGATAACCAGCTGCTATTATTAAAGCTTTCGTTTTGAGATGCAGGCAGCAGTTGACAGTCTTACAAGAAGTTTAGCCTTGGAGTTTGGTACAGATTACAGTATCCGCTGCAATGGTATTGCTCCAGGTCCCATTTCTGGTACTCCTGGCATGAGCAAATTGAACCCGGATGAAGTGGGAAAGTCTACAGACATTGTCCCTCTTGGAAGGATGGGGGAGAAGTGGGACATAGCCATGGCTGCTATATTTCTTGCAGCTGAAACAGGTATTGTTTTGTTGAAGCTCGGCAATCACGAGATTCCTAGTATTTGATTTTTATTTTCTTGAGGATTTATTGATGCTATTTAATTGGTTGAGACTTACAGATCGATACTACAAATAGTTCATTTATTTGGAGAGCTAAGGTTGTAAGCGGACCGTGTACGATCCTTATTTGGAAGGTTGTGAGTGAAGCTGACGGACAAACCCCTACTTGAACATGATGTAATGACTGAATTTGATTGTGCATGTGGCAGGTAATTACGTCAATGGTGCAGTCTTACCAGTAGATGGTGGCTCATGGTTGTCAAAACCACGGTTGGTTTCCAAAGAGCAATTACGCGAATTTGGTCGTGCAGTAGAACAGAGGTCGAGGACTGTGAAACCGCCAAACAGCAGGTTGTAATGGTATTGCAAATGGCCTCATTAATTGTCATGAAATGACCGACTTGCACTGGATAATAGAGAACCATTGTTCACGTCATGTGACTTCCAGGTATTAGCCTATGACCGCATTTGATTTTGTCACGAGGCTTCTTTGTATTCATGAGACTTCTGTCTAATCAGAAATGAACTTGAATAGACGGGCTGTTGTTGAATCACGTACTGTAGTTGTGAGGATTCTGCAGCTCAAGAGTTCATAGACTTTACAAAGATAAAAAATTCTTATTTTATTGATGAATAATATGATGCATTGCTTGGAGTTGTGCAGAGCTAATTGCTGTCGATCGGCTCTTCTTCCTGCGTGTGATGCCATGAATTGCTTTTACATGTCCGTATTTTTTATTGTGAGGTGTCTGTGAGTACTCTGCATAAGTTTCTGTGATAGTGAATGAACTGGGTACATCAATTTTTTAGGGTTTGGTGAGAGAACACAAGATGTGATGCTAAGAAGGTGTGGATGTCCTTGTAAGGAGTGTTGCTTCATATTTTATTTGCACACACAGTGTTGATTGACCCTTGTTGTGTTTATTAATTTATAATTTATAAGGTTTTTAAGAATATGTATGATAAAGAAAGTAGTAACCCATTGTGTAACTCACTTTAATCAGTCTCATTTTAATTGACAATCAGGGTTAATGTTGAATACTAATTTAGTGCAAGTTGAGCTATCTTTATACTAATTTTTTTTGGTGGAATTTAGTTGACAATTAATGTTCATACTGACATTTAGTGTCAATTTTAACATTAGCAATGTTGTTTCCATTTAGTGTTCCAGTAGAGTTCATGATTGGCACTGTAAAATTCTGAATTTCATTATTAGTGTACTAAACGTATTTCCCACACCATATCTTTTTTCAGATAATAGGTACTTGCTCATTATACAATGTTCAACATAAGTACATTAAAATCACCACATGGATTACAAAATGTACCACTTGAACTTTGACTTCTTACAATTTTTGCTTATAATATTCAAATGTTATTTTTGAACTTTACTTGTTTTTAATTGCAATTTGTCTCTATGACTAACAAAATTAAAATCTTACTAAATAAACTTTCAAGCATGGTGTTAGATAAGTTTGTTGATTCTAAGCACTTTGGCCTTATGTCTTTAAAATTCTATTGCTTGTGTACTATTATAGAATTTAATATTGTAAATACATGTTTGGATTGAATCTTTATAACACATCCGAAAATAAACGAACCAATAATTGCAAATTTTGGATTTGCAATTTTTTGAAAAAGTAGGTCTTTGGATCAATTACCAATTAATTCATTATTACTATTTGAAATCAAAATGTATATCTTTACATGTAGATTGTACTTTATTATACACATGCAAATAATAGATAAGCATGATTATTATAATATTAAAATTACAAATAGCAATAACATATATATATATAGTTGAAGAATGATTGGGAAGAATTTAGAAGTTCAAAAGATTTCACTTTTGCATTGATACCTTGATTGTGATCTTTCAAATTTTTCACTATCCTTTAATCCCTTATTTATAATGTTTGTTTATCACATGTGTTGTTTATTTATGCTTTTCAAACTATTTCACATGTTCTTATATGCCCAAAGTTGTGATGTGAACATCAAAGGCCTTTTATGGTCTAGTGAGAGAAGTTGCCTAGGATTCGTGGCATTAGCCTCACCCACCTTCAGCTTTACTAGAAGCAAAACAATCAACTTCCAATTTGAGAAATTGCTAAGAGCGAATGCTGAGATCCTTATGACACTGATGGTCAAGATCTTTTATAGATCTAAATCTAAAAAGCATTTTACAATAAAAAGATCTCATAATACATTCTAATGCTCATATTTATGTTGACGATTATGGCCATTGTGGATAGGGATCTTTGATTAATCCATAAAAAAATTTAAAAGCAAAATTGGTATTTGGTGATATAATTGACTTAATATATAAGATTGATAAAATTAAAAATAATATAAAAAACAACCAATGTAGATCATATCAATACAATAAATTTGATATACAAGACATTTTTACATCATAATTGTCTTATATTTTGCACCACAGACAATACCTCCCTAGGCAAATGCACAATATGGTCACCCAACTCTTGAACAAAGATTCTATAAAGATTAGTACACTTTGTGAGCATTCTGCATTTTATTAAAATGACTAGTTTTAAAACCAATTTTATAATTATTGAGCATTTTCATGAAAAATAAAATGAAATAGGTCTACATATAAATTGTATATCAACTAAAAAATTAAATCTTAGTTTGTACAAATTTTTTTTCTAGATTTTGACTTTCAAAACAAGTCACTTTGATATTAGTTTTGCTAATTTCTATCCAAACTTTAATTGTAAAAATAGTTGCCATTTAATTTTAGATTCCCTTCAATAAAATTCTCACCTTCACAATTATATTTTGAACTATATTTATATAAAAAATCATACAACAATGCTTTCAAATAAATAAAATTTTAAAATAAATCATAAATATAAAATTTTAATTTATTAACTCAAACATTCAAAAGGATCTTAAAATCTTTTAAAATATTATTTTTATATTTTTGTATGTAAAAAAAAATTGATTGCTCATAATTATAACAATAACCTTTTTTTTCATGAAATTTAAGGAACACTTTTGCAAATGGGGCATGTAGTGTTTTGAAAGAACTTAACATTGAAGTATATAATATCTATTTTATTAATTTTTTTGGATGATTATACAAGATTCATATTCTCAAACCGTTCAAAGTTTAATTTATACTAAGAGTAATTTTCTATTTCTGTCTATGATCTTTTAGAATTCTCAACAGTGACACATGTAGTACACCAAGATACAAAATGTACACCACCCTATTGTACATTCATTCTAATGCAATTTTGAAATCTTTTCTCAATTGTTGAGATATCGTAGTGGGATATTTGTAGTGAATCTATGAATTATAAATGTAAATATATTTGTAGATTCATTTATTTTTACCCTGTTTTTTAAATTTTAGCTTAATTTTTCCAACTTAGGAATGGCTCATTTGACTTGTTTTGACTCCTTGGAGTCAAGCTTGGGCATTACGATGATCATTTGTCATGTATACCTACCAATTAATGTAGAAATGCTAGAGAGTATCCAACGTGTTCAATGCATGAATTTTGTGGTTTATATGTAAGTGAAGAATGCTCCTATTCATTTGTGCAAATAATAAGGAATACTTCTTAGATGACTGCACTAATTTTATCAATGAGTATAAGATTAATTTACTAAAGTTATACTAGTTGTAAAGTAATTAAGTCAAAGCAAGTAGAAATATTCTTCTATTGTACCAATTTCTAAAATAAACTTTTGTAATGAAGCTATTTTTTGGAAGTGACGATAAATTAAAGTGGGCAAGCAACATTTGCAGTAATTAGTGGTAACCAACAATTAGTGAGAAAAGAAATGCTTTGAATCTTGAAAATATATTATGGCAAACAATCAAAATTTCAAGAAATCTTCTAAACAAAATATAAACAAGCAACTTGAAAGATAGTAACTAATAAGCTCTTGAAACTTTTTGAATGTCAGTTTTTTAGTGGTAATAGAGAGGCCAATTCTAAGGCCACCTATTTCGAGGCCTATCCCATCCGCTTCCATCTAAGAGCATCTACCCCATTACATGCTAAATCTAATGTACAGAAACATCTTATATCTATTTTTGAAGAGCCCTTATAATTCTCATTCTCCACATTGATTCATCAAATACAACCAATAAATAATCAAGTGACTTTTCATCAAGAAAATTGAAAGATAGTGACTAAATTTAAGATGGAAAATGATTTCAAGGACCATTGCTTGATACACTACTCAACTTGAGTCCAAAATGCTTACCATCTAAGGTAGTATGCTCTTAAAGTGACCATTTAAGGGCTGGTCCGCCTTTTTCACAGGCTTTTGTGGACGAAAATATTTTTAGATCATTTTTTAGAGAAAGAAAAATAGATGTGGAACCTAACACAAGTGGTTTGGTATTTTTTCAAGCATTCTTTGAATTACTTATGAATTTTCAAAGATTCAGGACATAGGCACCTATTTGTGACCATAGGTCTTCCAAAATATGTCCACTTGCAACTTATAAAGAGATGTGCGGAAATCAAAGACAATGATTGACTCTTGCAATAGAAAAATAATTTTTCCTCCATGCATTCAATTGCTAAACCGGTCCATTTAAGGATCACCCCATCTCCATTCTCCACCCAGAAATAGGGGCGGTTTGAAGAAGATGGGCGCTTTTAGAGCACACTACCTTACATTTGAAGCATGTCACACCCTTAACACACAAGGATGTGGATGCTCCAAGGTCAGCATACCCGTTATGAACCCAGTTGCCTAACATCTCCACCCCTTGTACATTTCAAGGACTCACTAACTGAATGTAAACTCAACCGAATTGCGTACATCTTCACTTCTGGTACATTTCTCGGACTCACTAACTGGATCGTCCTGTGAGGAGAAGGCTTGCCTCCCTGTCCTCTGGTGTCGAGCTCGACTGGAACCTGCTCCAACTGTAAACTGGGACAGCTTGTATTCACTCATTGCCCAACCAGCATCTTTAATGAGCTTCAGCCCTTCATCTCTGCAACCAAAATTTCCTCACATAGGCTCTTCTGTTTTGAAGACTCCGCTCTCGATGCTGTGGAATTCGCCGATCATTGCAGCAGGAGGAGAACGAATCCTAATGTTGGGCAAGCTGGGATGTTCACGTGAGACTGAACGGATTTGTTACAATTGTAGAGGATGTGAGATTTTGTTAACCCTAAAATTCGAGAGTGGTGCTGCAAAATTGGATCGATTGCTGTCAGGCTTAGCTGGGGAAGGGATGAACTGCTCTGGAAAGCAATCAAAGGCGTTTCACATAGGATTCCAGGGATCGTCGTCGCCCTGTGTTGTGTTTGTGAAGCTTTAGGTTTTTCACCTGTTTTTGGTGAATTATTTTATTTGTGGAGGACGAAGGAGGGGCGGTGGTGTGTATTCGAATACGGCGAAGGAACAATAGTGAAGCGCTCATGTTCGGTGTGCAAGAGAAAGCACGATTAGGGATTCATAGCTATATGAGGGGTAGGAATCGTCCTCTGTTTGAGGCTTTAGGTGTTGAGCGAATTTTTAATATTTTGAACGGATGAGGGTCGCTCGTGTCTCATCAATGCAGGATCGGACCTCAGCGAAGCAACAGCAGTGAAGCTCGATTAGGGATTCATGACTGTGGTGATGTCGTGCTCAGTGTTACTCAATTAGGTCATGGAGAATGGGTATTTTTGTAAAGGAGGCGGACGAAATGGCGGGGCATTGGCAATGTCGACTATGGTGGCCGCAACATCTCAGCCGCGCTCACCCGATCGCTTCCATGGCGCTCGTTGGTTGGGTGACGTTTTCAAAACCCTGCTCGTTGGACCTCGTGATTGCGACCACCTGCCCAATGCCCGATTCGCAATCTCTCCAGGTTCAGTCTCCACTCTTGACCTCGAATTGCGTGTTGGTGAGGTTCTAGAGTTGGGTTTTTGTGTTCTCGTTTAAAGAAACTTCCTGTGCTTTGAGAACTTTAGGTAAGGAGAGGCTCCATTGACCATACAGGTGAGCTTTGAATTGTGCTATCTGTGGAAATACTTGATTTATTGACATTTGCTTTTTTTGCAATTGTTTTGTAGGTGAACACAAAATAGATGTGCAAAATTTTAGATGGTGCAAGTTTCTAGATTGTTGTAGGGAAAAATTCAAAGTTCACCTGTGTGGTGAATGGAGCCTCTCCCTTCCTCCCTTACTGTTTGGTGAATGGAGGCCTTACATTAGAGAATACTAAAACCTTTACGGACTTGAACGCCTTGTTAGCAACGTCAACTCATCTATTTATGCGCTTGGTTGGACTTATTAGCAAGTGGTGTAAGCGTGGCTTGGCTGAATGTCTATGGGCCACTGATTTTTGATGGAAAAGGGGCTATCCACTGTTACTTACAGAGCTGTACAACCTCCAGCGCTGAAACTGCATAAGAAATTCATATACAGTATATTGATAAAAGTTTGATCTCAACAGATTTAGCTCTTGCAATCTCTCCACAGCTCTATAGCGATCACGTACAGTGATACTACTACATATGCTAAAATGCTTAAAATTAGTTGAGGTTTTTTGTCACGAGCTCATCTGTAGGGAAATTGCAGTTTAGTTCGAGGTCTTTCATCATGAGTACACTCAAGCTCTGTGACTCTGTGACTTAGCTCAGATGTTTCGACAAGCGAGTGCTCAGGTAGCCATTGATTGTATTGGTAGGTAGGGTTTAAGTTCTCCAGAGTATATATGAAGCCCTTGTCCACATTATCAACAGTACGTTTTTAGCATGTATTCAGGGTGTTCCTCAGTATTGGATACGTACTGTAATTGCCTGGGTGGGTGCTGCTCAGGAGATATTCAGTGTATGTTCTAGGGAGATAATGTAACATAGGTGTACATTTCAGGGTGGTGGGGTGGGTGGGTTGCGATCGTCCCCGGCACCCGCACTTTCATTCTCGTTTAGGAACCCACAATAATGTTGATTCCTATATTGTGTGCAGGCATTACAAAACATATTAAGTTCTACAAGCAAAATGCTGCGGAGTCAGATTCCAACAGCAACACCCCTGTGCATTGTAGGCCAATACTACCCGTCTTTTTCATGGGACAAGGGGTTTGAGGGCTGTAGCAGCGACAGTTTAAACGGAGTAGGTGACTGTGGAGCTCAAATCTCCTCGACCACCAAGGAAAATAGCGCGAACACTTGTGGTTACGTGAATGGCTTCAAGGATAGTCCTGTCTGGGCAACTGCAGTGTCGTGGAAGGTTGAGGGTGGTGGATTTATGCCAAGGTTATGCTATCTTAGTGTTGAGGGGGCACATTATTATGCTGATACCCATGTGAGTGACTCTATTTTGTTTTTTGCACATTTACAAAGCAGGTTGCAGAGTCTAGTTAACCTATCGTTTGATTCCACAAGTCCTGAGTTTGTGACTGCATAATAATGCACCGTATTATTCTGGCTATGGCTGGTCAGCATATTGTTTGATATTTCCTTGAGTTAGAGCTCTGTGTAGGATCGAGTATTCATTCTATTGAGGTCAACTTCATTTCTTCGAGTGCAATCTGAGTAGGTTCCTTCGTTTTATATCTAGATTTCAAAAGTGCTAGCATGTTCTGATAGTTCGAAGTGTGTTAATGGCAGATAATACTTTATGAACAGCCTCAATATGGTAGGGGTCATTTATCATGCCGCATGTGGTCCTCAGCACATCTCGCAAAGCAAGCTTGCTTGAGGTCAACGATCAAACCCAAATGGGTGATGGATGCTGAAGCCGAGCAGCAGTCGTCATCAGATATTGTGAGCTCATCACCTCTTTCAATATGATCCTCTCTATTACATCAGTTGGGAGTATTTATTTGAGAATCTTCGATGGTAACAGGTAGGAGATTTGGAATTTGGATGTTTTTTGTCCTCATTAAATAGATCGAGTGTTAAACACCATCGAGTTCTGATTTCCTTTACAATTGCATTATTGTTATTGTTATTTGCATGACAGCCCATTCCCTTCTGTCCCGAAATTTGTCCTAAACGCTTTTATGAAGCTGAATTTTTTGGGATGCAGGAAAGGGTTATTGAGCAGCTTAACTGCACTTCTTTTATAGAGCAGACACTTGCGCTGTGCTTGGGCGCAGGTCCAGCGAAACCAAGCTTACTCTACAGGTGAGGCGGCTGTTGCTTTGAAAGTTTATCATGATACTATTTGGTATTTTTTCTTCTGTTCTGCAATTGATTCCTTTTAAGGGAGGGTCGATGGATCGCCTGAGTTTGGAAGACAGTAATTGTCGGTATGAAAATGATTCACATAGTGTGCTCGTGGATTACAACGTGTATTATCACTCACTCTGTGATTGTTTGGCAGTTGGTGGAGGCACACTACTGCAACTTTCGTTGCATCTTGTGCTACTATTCTCTATATTCTTGCGCGGGCATGTTCCACCCTCTTAGATAGATGGCTATCTATTGTCCCTTGCATTCGATGTGTCCAACAGATGAGCCACACTTGGCATGCTCTGCATCTCCGATGTCATCAGCTCTTGGCCTGGCCATTCATTCTTCTCTGGGGTGGCGCAGGGTATTTCTCTTTCCAAAACTGACTGCCTTGCAATTTACGTTAGAATTCTATAAACAACAGCGATTTGAAAGTGATCCAACATTGACCGTAACATTTTCTTCTCTACATGACTATGATATCTCACATCAACGTATAGATTTGAAATCCTTTCACACATGTCCCTTCACTACATATCAGTCATTCTAATTTTAGTTGCTTATTTTGGTGCAGGTCTGAGCAAGCAAATGTAGCTATGGCCCACCGTTGTGCTCATAACAAGCACGCGACTTGGACTGCTATAGTGGTAGACATGGTTTTGGGAGCCATAGCCGGTGTTCTGGTTCTCTACCACGAACTGGCAATCGCCAAGTTCGTGCATAAAATGATCCGAATGCTGACTAACGACATCATGCGAACTGGCTGCATATGGTTGATGGGAGTCCCTGCAGGCTTCAAACTAAACGAGGAGCTTGCTACGAGACTTGGAACTCTTGCACTACATGTAATTCAGACTTGGGCAACCTTGGGTGCTTTAGTCAAGTCGGCTCTGCGAGTATTTTTACCAATTTTAGCTCTCTTTGGGATCTTGCTGGGTCTTACTGTTCCAGTTGCAATGCTTGTGGACTCCCTACTATTGGGTTCAATACACATTGCTGTTCTCCATCAGGCTACCGCGTCCTTGTACGCAAGCCAGCTCCGTGCGCTAGCTGCTCTCTGGCGCCTTTTCGGGTAAAGTATTTAATTACATTCCTGTTCCTGCCAAGTAGTATTTTCCTGTTTCTTTTTGTTAAGCCTTCAGTTCGTTGCCAAATTTTTACCATCGTTTGGAGCAAAAGGTATGTGATATGTACGGGGATTACATCACCAATTTGGTTTCCAAAAAAGTGATATTTTACTGATGAGAATGTGCAATACTGTTTGAAACAGGGCTAGGAAAAGGAATCCTTTACGAGGGAGACAAGATTCTTACGAGTGCACAGTGGAGCAGCTGGTTGTGGGGTCGCTTATGTTTACCCCTCTTCTGCTGCTGCTTCCTACGACTTCCGTCTTCTACACCTTCTTTACGCTCATCTACTCCATTATTTCAATAGTTCGATTGTGCCTTCAGTATCTGATCCTCATTCTACAATGGTTTCCATATGCGGAGGTCGCACTTTGGCTCTTTCAGCCAAGAAGATTTCCGTCTGGTATTTGGTTCAAGACTCTTCATGCTGAGCAAATGAAGTCCTCGTCACTGTCGAAGAGATCAAACGGTTCAAGAGGACTTTGGAACTTGGCTCACCCAAATGGGACTGCCTCTGCTGATCACTCTACGGAGTCTGAGAATCAGCAAGACAGGAAATCCACTCTAGTGTCATCAGTAGGCGTGGAGACGGCCGGTATAGGTTAACAAGCTTAACTGCTCAATCTGAACTTCACCTGAGTCTTTAAACAAAATGTTAGCTACTAAGACATGTTACTGTGTAGCTTTTGATTGTCAAATTCGACTCACATTTATGCTATGATCCAGGAGAGTTGCTAGCCCCATTCGCGGAACAGCTAGGTGGAGTTTGCACTTCAAGGTCGGTTGTTGCATTAATGTACAAGTCTGTCAGTGGTGGCAGGTAAATAAGCTTAACTGCTCAACCATTTGTTTAAACGTTTTTTCCTCCAATGTTGGTTAATGGAACATGTTTAATCATGTGTCACATCCTTTGTTATCAATTCCGTGCTGACACAGATTACTTTTCTAAATTTTCCGCCGGCTGCCTCATTTTTGTCCTTCTGTTTTGGTGTCGCAGGATTCCTTTGGCATTGGAGTTAGAAAAGGGAGCAAAGCTTCCGCACACATTCGTGAGTGTACGTAAATTTTGGAGGTTGTGTTTCGAAGCAGTTTTTCCATCTACTGAGGTGTAGTGTTTGGAGCGTTCTGTGGTGGCAGCAACCATCAACCAATTACAATTAATCGAATCAGTTTCCAGTGCCCTTACTGTATCAGAAATCATGCAATCTGCTTACGGGCGAGAGCCCTTTTATTCAGGTTGGTCATTTTGAACTGTGACTGCTGTGTGTTTCATGATAAAAGGTTATTACGGTTATCCTCATCATGAAAAACTTTTACTTCAGAAGTTTTTTTGTTGTATCAGGTTTGTAATATTTATGTACCAGCAATATTTTTATTCAATAGCTGTAATTTATTGACTTCACTTCACCACTCAGTTTTCTGCGGGTGCAAATTATTTGTGCAGGGTTGAGTCAGTTTGGAGACTCTTATAACGAGTACTTTACATCACACTAAATCGGCCAGTCTCTGCGATCTGCAACTGCTGGTTCCTGAAGGATCCTGCATCTGATATTTCCGAATCAAATCGCTGTGGAATCTTTTCAACTTGGTGAGGACGAGGCAAGATGGTTAGTTTAATTCTAGTTTCACCATCATATTTACTAGTTGCTCAAATATCGTTCATGTACAACAGGGATATCGAACTGAAATGAAGGTAGGCCACATTGGCCGTTCCAAGACTTGTTCCTGATTACCATATCGATTGATATCTGCTGCATTTCTAGTGATGCTTGTGCATGAAGTTTTTGATTTGTCGTAAGATTCTTTGAAGGCTGCTCTTATCTAAGTGGACACTTGTCTAGAAGTATCTTATGGGGATGCCTCTGTTCCGGTAATCTCATCTTTCTGAACATATACAGTAGAACTCCTCTAAATGCATAGGTCCGGGGCCTCTGACAACATTCATTTAGAGAGGTTTTAGCAATAAGAGAGGGTCTGCGCATTCAAAATCTTTTCCAAAAAGATGCAATGAGTTCATAATGATGCAGTCTTGGAATGCGGTCCGCTTGTAAGAAGACACTTGTCTTAAAATATTATATAGTACTGCCTCAAGCTGGGACTGCTAGGACCGGATACTTATAGAGGTTTTTGCAATTATAAGGGGTGCAATTAGAGGAGTTCTACTGTACAAGCAAGACAGATTTTGACAGGCATTTGAAAAATTCATGGTATGTTTGATGGTGCGTTTTTGTTTTTGAACCCAATTTCTTGGAATCATGCACCCAATGGGATTGAAGTCATTGTTTGATTGTTCAACTTTGGACAAAAAACAACAACGGCAAAACACAGTTTAGCAACTGTTGAGGTGCAAAAAGTTTTTTTTGTCCCATGATTGGGCTTGGAGGTGCAAAGGTGTAGCAATCTTCCAATTGGGCAAAGGAGCAACAAGATAGTACAGAGTAGCCGTTAATATATTAGGTTCTTTCAAAAAATGTTCTTTAAATTTCATGAAAAAAAAGTTATTGATATAATTTTGAGCTATAAATTTTTTCATACATTCAAAAATATGAAAATAATTTTTTTTGAAAATTTTCAGATCCTTTTGAATATTTGAGTTAATAAATTAAATTTGTATACTTACGGCTTACTTTGAACATTTATCTATTTTAAAGTGTTGTTTTATGTATTTTTTAATAAATATAATCCAAAATATAATTGTAAAAGTGAGAATTTTATTGAAGATCAAAATCTAAAATTGAATGTCGACTATTTTTACAATCAAAGTTTGGATAGAAATTAGCAAAACTAATATTAAACTGGGGTGTTTTGAAATCTAAAAAAAATAAAATTTGCAAACTAAAGTTTAATATTTTAGTTGATATATAGTTAATATGTAAACCTATTTCATATTATTTTTCATGAAAATGTTCAATAATTATAAAATTGATTGTAAAACTAGTAGTTTCAACAAAATGCACAATGTGCACAAAGTGTACTAATCTTCACAGAATCTTTGTTCATGAATTGGATGATCATATAGTACATTTGCTTTTGGAGGTATTGTTTATGGTGTAAAATATAAGACAATTATGATGTAAAAAAATCTTGCATATCAAATTTATTGTATTAATATGACCTATATTGGTTGTTTTTATATTATTTTTTATCAATTTCATAAATTTAGTCAATTATATCACCAAATATCATTGTTGCTTTTAAATTTTTTTTTATAGATTAATCAAAGATCCCTATCCATAGTAGCCATATTGGTCAACATAAATATGGGTTTGGAGTGTATGATGAGATCTTTTTGTTGTAAAATGCTTTTTTGGATTTAGACCTATTATAGATCTTGACTGTTAGCATCACCGAGAGTGAAGCATTCACTCTTGCAATTTTTCAAATTGGAGTTTGATTGTTTCACTTCCAATGAAGTGAAGTGAGGCTACTTCTAGTCATTCTTCAACAATACATTCTGCAAATGAAACTTTTTTCTTAAAAATATATAAATTATTTTTTACTTATATAAATTCTATCTATATGTTGGTTATTGTTGCTATTTATAATTTTAATATTATAATAATCACAGCTATCCTGTACTTGCACATGTATATTAAAATATGATCCATGTGTCATTCTCCAAAGTACAAAGTTGAACAAGAATACAATTTAGACTACAATTAGGAAAGGGATTTATCATTTGTTAATAAAATGTGGATTAAAGAGGATAATAAACTCCAAAATGTAACTTTTAAAATTCTATTCGTGTAGATGCAAACTTGTGTTGTTTCACTTGCAAAAATTATATTATTATTAAAATTCAATTTTAGGTACTAGTGCGAATGAACAACTAGTGCTAGAGGTGGTTTCATCTAGAATCCTATTGTTCCCATTGTGTTTTACTAATTACCTTTTGTAGATGATATTGACATTGTTTTGAATTTCAAAAGTTGTACATATACATGAAATGGCATGATTGTTAGTTTCAAGCGACCAAGTGGGGCTTGATAATAATTCAATAGTTCATAGTAATTAATTGACACACAAGTTAATGTCCCAAGTCCCCACTCCTAATTGAGTTTTTTGTACGGTAGATTGTTGCAATTTAATACTAAATAACAGTTTAGACGGTAATTATACAAATCATGACCAACATCGAAACAGTTAATAGGCATGAATTTGCGGCATGGCATCATTCCTAAGACTGGAATTCTTTTGGTGCGACAAGTTGGTTAAATTGGTGATATAGGTAGAACCTCTCTTAGTGCATCCTCTCCTATTCCATATTATGCAATACCAGAACTTGCAAACAGTAGGTGGGCCTACGTGTGATTCAAGATGGAAAGTTGAATTAAATCTTTACAGTATTTGTGGCCTCTCTAAACGCATAAACCTCTCTTAGTGCACAGTCCCGGGACCATGCACTAAGAGAAGTTGTACCTCTATTCCATTACTTGGGAAGGGTCATGGCGACAGTGCCGGTTGATCTAAAACCAAAATCTAAGTTTGTGGCCTAAAATTACAGCTTAACCCTTGAAGGACGGACCGGTGGCCGTGGAAATCATGCATTTCAATACCATGGGACATCATCTACTTTGAATAAGTCAAATGTACTCACTGGAAGTCAAAGTACTGTAGAAAATCTCCCCTTTTCACCCCTAATACTGAGGATGAATAGATGCACTTCTATGCTACAAGGATAGATTCTTTATCATTCATCGGACGCAAAACGTCCTTGTCGACGTTTAAGGGTTAAGTTTGTGAAGAAATGTGTCACAATTTTTTGGCTTGTGAAACATCGCCAATTTAACGAGCTACAAGTCGTTTAGGGCAGAGGCCTTTTCAGATGGAATCAGTGTGTCCAACTTGTTCACGCAACTAGCCAGTGCTTTTATGGCCATGCGCAAAATGAGACTTTGTGTGTTCCAAATTGTGATCAAACTGGGTGAGAAGAACAGTACGTATGAATATTGCTGCCTACCTCAATATATGGAACTTGGAATAGCCAGCAATGAATTTATACACGGTGTTTCAAATTGGGATTGAACTGGGTGGAAAGATGAATGAATCTCGACTGCAGGCAGCAACTCCGATGGCTGATCCAGACTGACTAGAATTCGGGGAGTGACGCACAAGCAGCGTGGATGTGAGGCTAGAAACTCGGGACACATTTGCAATGTGAAGCTTGAAACAGGGAACACACTCCATGCGCTGCGCGCTAGCCGTGTGGGACTGTGGGAGGTAATGCGAAATCGAAAGCAGTATTAGTTCTCGACACACTCTGGCTGATGGCATGTGATTTCGAGCAGCACTGCGTACGCGGGTTCATACATAATGAAGCTCTCTCGGCTCTCACTCTTGCTACTCGTATGGAGTTATTTCTGGGTACAGCGAATTGTCGGCCAGGGCAGTGAACCATCTGGATCCATCTGCCAGGACATGGTGGCATCGCCGCAGCTGGAAATGTTCGTCGACGAGTTACCGACGCTGCAGGAAATTCACGTCTCCAATGGCTCCCAGATCACACTGGGAGCCTACAAAATTCAACAGGTGAGCAAGAATCGATCGGCCAGCGATCTTCAACTATTCCTCCACTAGCAGTTCAAATTTCGAGTCTATAATTTCGACTAGTATTGCGATTTTGTGATTTTCGTCTGCTCGTTTTCAAAATTCTCTGTGATTGAGAAATAGTTCACAGCAGAAATCTGATACAGAAAATGGGCAACTGTCCTTTTGTGTCCAAATTCCATTCCATTCCTAGTGTATCCTATTCTACCCTCAGTGGACATTGACTGTGGAATTCTTCAGAACTTCCATAGATGGACATTTTGGATTTCTTCTTTGGTTGGAAATGCGTCCAAATTGACGGTGAGCTAGAAAGCGACAGCGTTCTCGAATGCCTTGCTTCGTAAGTATACTTGCAACAGGCATTGGATTCTGATATGGTGTGGTTGTGCAGAAATTGCACAGGGACTTGCCATCCACGACGCTGTACGCATACGGCGCAACAGCGCAGACCGCGACCTACCCCGGTCCAACACTGGAAGCCGTCCAGGACCTCCCCACGCACGTCCGCTGGGAGAATCATATCACCGACGCGACGCACATGTTCTCCGTCGACCCCACCGTGATGTGGGCGAATCCCCGACGCGGCGGGGTGGCCACGGTGACGCACCTTCACGGCTCGGCCGTGGCGAGCGTCTCCGACGGCCACCCGGAAGCTTGGTTCACCGCCTTCGGAGACCAAGGATCGGCTTACACAACACAGAACTACACGTACCCAAACGCACAGCAACCCACGATGCTCTGGTATCACGACCACACAATGGGCATCACAAGGCTAAACATCTTGGCAGGCTTGACTGGCGTCTACATCATCCGGCCGAAGGCGAATCCACCGCCTTGGATGCCGGGAAAGGATGATGAAGTGACGCTGATTCTTCAAGACAAGGCAATTTATACGAACGGCTCAGTGAATTTCCCCACAGTGGGGCTGTCGGTAGATAATCACCCGCAATGGTGCCCAGAGTATTTCGGAGACGTGATTCTCGTGAATGGGAAGGCGTGGCCGTACCTGGTGGTGAAGCCAAGGAAGTACCGGCTCCGAATGCTGAACGCCGGAAACGCGCGCGTTTACGAGCTTTCGCTAGGGAACGCAGCTGCTTTCGTGCAAATCGGCAGCGACGGAGGCCTCCTGGTAACTCCACAGCATGTGGAGATTCTCACGGTCGCGCCGGCGGAGCGAGTGGATGTCATCATCGACTTCGCGCCAATGGCGGGGGAGAATGTCACGCTGCATAACAGTGCGCTTGTGCCGTACCCTGATGGCGACCCCTTGTTTACTCCGAATTCCACGCGCAGCGTCATGCAATTCAAAGTGACACAGGTGGAAGCTCATACACACAATTAGAATGATCTGACGCATGCATTCATCACCTTCAATGTCCTTCGAGTTGTCGAAATCGTGAGAATGTGAAGCTACGGGAGCTTGAAATTTCTCGCAACGAGGTAGTTCTATGCTGCATGTGTAGGCTGATAATGCGGCCAGTGACACAGGTGGAATCCCATACACGCTGCTTCGAACGATCTGACGCGTTCATCATCTTCAATGTCGTTCGAATTGTCGAAATCATGCGAATGTGACGCTATGCATGGGAGATTGAAATTTCACCTAACATCCCAGTTCTATATATGTTGTGTAGGTTGACGATGCTGCGGCCATTTCCTCCCCACCCATACCTCCCCTCCTCCGCGCGCCCGACCCCGTCACCAACGTCACTGGAGCCCTCATCCGCACCCTCACCCTGATCGAACACACAGACCCAAACGATTTCCCCACAGGCTCCCTCCTGTCCAACCTCACCTGGACGGATCCCGTGACGGAGACGCCTGTTCTGGGTGCGACCGAGGTCTGGGAGTTCATCAACCTCACGCCCGACGCGCATCCCATGCACGTCCATCTCATCAACTTTCAAGTCCTGAACCTGCAAGCGTTCAATCGGACGCTGTACGAGGAGGGCGGGTGTGAGTTGTTCGAGAGGGATTGTATGAGCGCGGATCCTGTGGCGCCCATGGCGTATCACGTCGGGTGGAAAGACACCGTGATGGCGTTGCCGGGGTTCGTCACGCGCTTGCTGGTGCGATGGAGCCCCCACGGCTATGGCGATGAAGAGGAGTTTCCGTTCGACGCGACTGCGGCGCCGGGGTATTTGTGGCACTGCCATATTCTGGATCACGAGGACAATGCCATGATGCGTCCCATTCAGGTGGTGAAGAGAGAGAGGGCGTTGCCTTAGTCGTGGAGGCACGCCATGGCTGGTTGCTGGGAACTGCTGGGAACTGCTGAGAACTGGCCATGTAGAATTTTAACACTCTATGAACAATCTATGAATAAGGTAACTATGAATTTTCAAAGTGTTGAAAATAGGTGTTTTTATAATTGATCCTAGACTTTGACTTGCAAATAGTAGGAATATATTTTAGGCAAGAATCTATAGGGGTTGGTTTTAAAAAGGGGTTGAAGTTAGGTGTTATTACCTTATATATACCAATGTTTTTTTCTTAAGCAATTTATCACTTAAAAATGCTATGCAAGTTTGTTTTGAAATAATGTTTTGTAATAATGTTCCCTTATTTCCAATGGATGGAATCATTCAATTGCTACAAAATCTAGGGACCAACTGTCGCTCTACTATAGATGAAAATATGCACTTTGGGATGCATATGTGTGTTTTCATTTATAATTTGTACATTTCATCCATCTCAATGGAGGAATATAGTTTCACCATTCCATTGGAGATCACTTGCTGTGTCAAAGAATAATAGAAAAAAAAACCTTGAACTACACCTAAGTGCGTCCAAATAAACACTTGTGCATTGTTCATATTAGTAAATTACCTAATGTTTTGTTGGATCTTGATAGAAATCAAATACTTAGTATTTTTTTAATTATCTTTGTTTGCATTTTTTGAACAACTTATGAATGAAATTTGAATTTTTGAAATGTTGGAAATACATGTACCCAAAATGACCCTACATTGTTATGAAAACAAGATTGTTACATTGTAGGCAAGAATTTGTAGGGGCCGATTTTGGAAAAGGAGCACAATTAGGTGCACCTAATGTAGCTCATGTTCTTGAGTACCAATTAAGGTAGAAGTAAGCATAGATGCTTCTTATTTTCCTAATAATTGTAGATTGCTTGCAAGATTAAAATAAAATAATTCTAGAATTAAAGGTACAAATTTTGAAGAATATAAATAATTTTTATATGATAAATAAAAAATATCCACAAAATACTACATTTATCTAATTGCAATTTTTGCAAAAATAAAATAAATTTAGGTTGTGCAAAACAAGTAGTGACATTTTTGGCCGGATTAACAAATGTACATATTTCATTTAGGAAAACTATAGATGAGGTTCACCAAAATAAAAATTGGCTTTAGGTGCACATTA
The DNA here is from genome assembly GCA_951230915.1 of Antitrichia curtipendula. Classification (NCBI taxonomy): domain Eukaryota; kingdom Viridiplantae; phylum Streptophyta; class Bryopsida; order Hypnales; family Leucodontaceae; genus Antitrichia; species Antitrichia curtipendula. The sequence goes on from OX579642.1 coordinate 20,125,447, forward strand.
CAACTCTACTTGCTTATGACTAAGTACAACTCTTAATCTCTCAATTTTTAAATATGCAAATTGAAATATTGCAACATTTCTAGATGTAAAGAATTGAGGTTTATTAAGTAATTTGTAAATTTGTGAATAAGGAAATTCAAAAATTTAAAGATAATAAATTGAAGGTTTTCAAAATTTTATTATTGAATTTTCAAACTTTATAGTTCCTTGAGTTTTTGAATGATAAATTTTTTGTTCTACCCCAAACACTCATCTAAGATCACTAAACAATAATCTCCATTCAAGACCACATTCAACTAATATCAAAATAAATAAGCTTCTATACTAAACATGCGCAAATGAGTTGTAGTAATATTTTGAGGATGTTCATGAGGATATTTTTTTTTGTTGACCCAAATAGAAAACCTTTTAATTTTTGGTTGATTTATGTAGTAGATACAAAAGACAAAAAAGAACATCTTTGTCTTTCGAGAAGTGTTAGGATGTTTTTGCAAACTACATGTTTAACCCCTAAAGTTCCTTGACTATATTTTCACCAAAAAAGCTCCAAAATTGCAATTTCTAGTACAAGTAAAAAGACTTAGAAAAAAACATTTTTGGACGCATGAAACCGTAGGATCTTGTAGTACTCTAGTTTGAAAAGAAGTGGAAAAAATTTCAGAAATTTCTACCGTGTGGATTGCAAGATATTAGCATTTGAAGTGACAAAAATAATTTTTTTGGACCTGCAAGAAACCGGGCAGCTACACTTCACAAGGTCACATTTGTATGTCAAAATGTCCAAAATGGTGTTTGGATTCATTCTTCAAGGCAAGTTGGCTACATGCTTGAAAATTTTTAGATCATTTAGAATTGTACAACTTATAGGAAAAAAATTGTAAGTAGAAAGAAGTAAAGAATGATTCAACTACTAAATTGTTAAGAATTTAGTTATGGAATTGAAAAATTCCAATCCCATTGGTTGTAATGTTGTAATATATAATCTACATCCTATGATTTTTTTTTTTCAAAAAATATTAAAAATTAAGTTAAATAAGGGATTTTAAAGTTTATTTTAGAGTAGAGATTGCATAACTCCCCACAACTAAAACTCCTCATGACTTTCATCTCATTGATCAAAATGGAATGATTCACAACTTTCCACGTATGTATAAATCTAGAATACCAATTTCAAATTTTTATTTATGAAAAAAGTGATTTATTTGAATCTGCCTAGGCTACCTAAGTTGAGAATCAAATAACATTTTGCATCATAACTTTTCACTTGTACTCAAATGAAATGAAATTGAGCATTCATGGAAGATATTTCTCGTCCGCACCTTGTAAAAAAAATTCAGGATAAATAAGTCAAATCTTTGCTCACATATATTTGCCCAAAAAAAATATGTTGCCAACAACACAAGGTTGGTCCTTTAGGGGTCCTTTAGCAAAATAATGTTTACTTTAAAACACTAATATCCCTCATTATATGTGGTCAAATATTTTAAAATTTATCCCACAAATTCTCATAGTAGTCTAATGCAAGATCTTGTAGTTGAATATGTAATTTTTTTGGTAGTTTTTAGAAATTTTACTCGGAATTTTAAGGCCAAATTCCTCCAAAAATGATCCAATTTAAGAAGAAGAAAAGTTCTTATATTTTTTTCCTTTAATTTATTGTTTGAATTATTTTGATGGATTTTTACCTTGTTGCACCATCCAAAAACCATTATCTATTGAAACAAAATGTTAGGAGATTGAACAATGCGTGGTTTATTAATCCTAGAAGGATAGGCCTATAACCATTGATTTTAAACCTCACAAATTTATGAATTTTTCAAATTTTATAATCGGAATAGAATTAGACTTGATAAGCATCATTTCATTAGTTGAACACAATTTCAGAATATATTGTTTTTATGGCTAAAATTCACATCAAGAGCAAATAGCAATAAATGGACAAAATACACTACAAGGGTGCTCTATGGATTAAACATCTTCTTCTTTTAAAAAGTCAATAATTCCATAATGAGGGAATTTGCAATATCATTCACTAAAAAGGTACTCAAGCAGTTTCTCAATAGAAGATAGGATGAAAGAACAATTTTTTTGCATCCTACAATCTTGGGTGAAGTCATCTATCAGACACTTAGTGTCTCTAGCATCTTTTTATAGTTACTCCTAGAAGGAGAGGTTAGTTACCGTGAAAATTATCCTTTTTTTGTATTGTGAAAATCATTTGCTTAAAAAAAAAGAAAAGCACTCATTGGAGGTAAAACTATGGTGCAATACTTCATCTTTTTACACAAAATTCTAAAAATAAACACACATACTTTTGTCTTACAAAGAAGGACTCTTTGTTTTCCATCAAACACTTTGTGTCTTCAACATCCTTCTAGTATAGGGTTAAAAAATGAATGAATTATTCATTTTTATATTACACATATCATGTAGCAAAATTCTTACCCGGTTAGCCCTTTACATCGTAGTAAAGAGATTAGCCCATATCATCATATTCTCAAGAAGTATTCCATAATTTTAGTCCATTGCTATTGTGGGCACAAGCAAATTTTTCCTACTTCGTGTGATATGTATGAGAAAATAGAAAAAATATCAGAAAGTAGAGAAATATTTTCTTTGCCAAAGGCAATTTGCAAGGGGGTGCCCAAAAGGATGATAATTTTTTTTCACTGTTTCTGACTTATTCACTGTCAACTCGATACATTATCCAAAAAAATGTCTATCGGAGCCTTTAGGGATTGAGGAAGAAAACATAAATGAAAAACACACAATATTTGTGAAATTTGGATTCTTATGTACAGGGTTTTTATAAAATTTTGTTGAGTATTTTCAATATTTTGAATAATGTAGAAGCAAAATTTGTCAAACTTCATTTGGTAGCTTGGGAAAGGATGATTTTTTTTTCACATGATGTATAAAGGTATGTATAGCCATTATCAACAATGTCCAAAATGCAACACCTACATTTGGACCAAAAATCATCAAAAAAATCTACATACTGATTATAGATGTTGTACACAATTATAGCACAAGAGTCTATAAGAGGTTGCTATTAATTTTGGGTACACTTACAGAATGTACTTAGAATATTGATAATCGTAATGTAATCTTATGTGTCTAAATAATGCAGACTAATTGCAAAAGTGGATGGAATCTTCTTCTTTTTGCCAATAAGATCCAATGAAAATAATTTATGTTTTAATAACAATGGCTATGCTCAATTGTAATTAGTGATGGTTATAGGTGCACATAACATTTAGGTGACTCAAAACATAGGGTACCATTTAGTTTGAGCTCTTTGGAAAGAAAAAGTGCACACTTCTTTTTCCTTCTTTTCTTTAAAGGTAAGTAGGGAAAAAAGAAAAGAAAAAGAGAGATCGTGAAGCATTGGTTTCGGGGTTGGATTACATTAAGGTAAGAGGTTTTAAAAGTGCACAAGCTCTAAAAGGGCCCCACCTTCTCAAATGTACACTATTTGTACATGTTTTTTTTGTAGCCTTTAGCAATATCCATACAATGTCCATTTCAAGAAGTGGGCCATTTTATAGCCATATGCCATTTCAACTTCAAAATTTTGTAACTAATTCCCCAAAGCTCTGAAAAATATGAAACGACTTGGGTTAGATGCCAATTCTACTCGTCTTTCTAGAAAAAATTATTGAAAAATATTTTAAGAAGCTTCACCTCCCCCAAATCCAATTTCAGCCCTTCGGTGGGTGATTTATGAACCTCCTACCTTACGGGTTGTCAGACCTTCTTCTAATGCATTATTTGCATTAGAGATTACACTAAAATTGGTAAATAGTGTTGGCAATACTAATTGTCCCACCGAATACTAATTGTGATTTGCAAGGTTAGTGTTAGATCATTATTTATCCATTCTACCACTATTTAAGCTCTATGATAAAATTTGATCATTTCCAGGGAAAGACCAGAGTTTGACGGCGGGAGTTAAGAGCTTCCCCATTGCAACTCTCGAAACAAGCTCAAAACGGCGAATGGTCAGGCGGAGCCTGCGGAAGGGCCCCATGGCAGGCAAAAACAGACTGGGCTCACCACATTTTTATGAGTACATGGCCAAATGGTGGAGCTTTATTGCAACTAATCATATGGTCAAATTGTACTTTTCACCCCGTTCCCGAGGTAAAGGTCCGAAACTGACCTCCAATTAGTCACTCCTAGCTTGCTAATCCTAGGACCGAAGTATTACAAGTTGTAAAAAAATGAGATAATGCCAATGTTATTTCACACAACACCTTATAAAAATTTATTGACAATGTATGTACTTTACGGCATTGGCATACCTTATATTCTAAGAGGGTGAAGAGGTGGTTTTATAAAGAAACTCATTGTCCATTATGGATTCTCAAAGAATATGGGATAAATTGAAGATGAAAACTTGATCACTCATTGTCAAAACTTAGAAATTGTGTTGAGTTCCTAGTAATTCCAATTTGCATATACCATATTGATTGTTCAACATCCTACCACTTCACATGCATATAAAGGTATACTATTATCAATAGAAAAATCGACTTAAGTTTTAAATTCTTTTGAAAACTCAATAGACCTATTTTCATGAATTGAAAGTTGATTTTCATAATTTACAATCTTGAAATATAATTCTTACAATTAATTTTTTATCAATGAAACTTTCACAGGGCGTGTACCCTATTTGGCGAGCCTGTTTGGCATGTTTGCCGCCACAAAAGAAGTTGGCGTGCCCATTTGTCAGTCGTAGCAATGCTCTAAATGCCCCAACACTATTTACACATGCATTGGTAAATAGTGTTGGAGGTAAAAAACAAGGAGCAATACTAATTGTCATCTAACACTATTTACCAATTTTAGTGTAGTGCTCTCTTTGGAGCTTTTGCCAATAGAGAAACGCATACACACTTATAAACATCCGATCTAGAGTGGATTCCGTCACTGCCGACCACATAATTAAAAATCGATACACCAAGACTCAAGTACAGATTCCCTAACCCTAACCCTTGAAAGTGAAGAAATGCACCTTGAGATAGGCGAGTTTCATGCTACCACAGACAACTCCAACGGGAATGGCATCATCTCCCTAGTTTGATTTCAATATTATTTTGATACCAATGACAACACTCAATTAAGGTAACTACACCTACAATTGCACAAATAACCAATTCAACATGGTTCCCAATATGGAGTATTATATTGGAAAACTTTTGTGGGGTCTTCTTGGTAGTGAATAGGAAATTCTATATTTTCTTAGAAGACATTTTTTGGACACCTTATGAATAAACTATGAATTTTCAAAATATTGAAAATAGGTGTTTCTAAAAGTGATCAAAGACTCTCATGAACAATGGGAGTACATTTTAGACAAGAATCTGTAGTGTGCGATTTTAGGTAGCGTGTGCTTTTAGATATAGTTACCTTACATGCACATATAGTGGAAAAAACAGAAAGGTCATCGAGTTCCCGCATTATTGTGGACAGTAGTCTCTGCAGCTCCGACGGAAGCGAACTGCAAACTGCACAGACACCCCACACCCGAAACGCAACAGCGAAATTCATGGAACCCTAAATCAAGAAACCCTAAAACACTCATCGGACCCGAAGCTCCTTGAAGTCGCTCAAACTCGTCCTAACTGAAATTGAGGCTCGTCCAGAAACACGAATCATGGTCATCGACACTAACAAAACGTGCAATTGAATACGAAAATTGAAAAATTGCGTACATTCAAGGTAGTCATCCACGTAAATTCCCGTTCTCGTCATGATCGTCCACGGACCGACATGAATCGCATTTGGAATCGCCGATGCATTGCGAGAATGCCACGAACCACAATTGTTTGCGAAATTGTGGGTTGGCGAATTTGTAGGCGAAATTTGGCTTGCGATGATCTGTTGCAACGCCTTCGATACCGACCGACGACGGGAGAACCTAAAATAGGCAGTAATCCAAGTAAAAGTAGATTTTAAAATTTCGTAGATTTCAGGAATCCAGTGCTTTCCCCGGCGCCGAAGTTCCCCAGTTCTCGTCATAACTACCGTGGTGGTCCGTTCTCGTTGTTTAGGGTTCCATTACCCCCGAAGACCACTAACTTACAGGCCAAAAATTCAAGTTTCACCGCTTCGCTTCTCGCTTGACCATGCCTGCCGTTTTCACCTTCGATCTGCGTTAGAGAGTAGTGCAGAAATGCGTGCACCTTGTAATTGAAGTTGCCGCAATTCGTTTTTTCTGCATCCCGAGAATTCATTTCACGTTTTCTCTCAGGTGACAACCCCTATTGGTCTATTTTGGGTTTTAGGGTTTAGGGTTTAAGGTGCTCACAACGCAGGCTCGGATTGCGGCGTTGGAATCCTCTCGAATTTGGGAGGCGAAGAGCGTCGTGTTGCAGAACGTTCGATTTGGGAGCTTCCGAGCGGGCGCGCCTTGAGGATGGAGTTGGTGAATTGTTAGGTTGGACTGTCGTAATTCTGCTCTGCGATGGCCCATGGGAGGGTGAAGCCGGGGCAGAGCCAAGCGGGCACTGGGAAAGGGAAAGCCAACAGGGCAAAATTCAGGGGTAAGAGAGTGGACGAGCAGGAAGAGATTGAGTCTCTCGAGGCTCGAATTGCCGCCGGGGCACCTGCGCCCGGGACGAATCCTCTCGCTTTCACGATTGCCAAGGAGCCCGAGGGAGATGAGGATGCTTTACGGCCTTACGCTGGAGCGAAGGATTTTACAGGGCTGCCTCTGTCGGACCGGACGCAGCGGGGCTTGAAGGAGAATAAATTCGTGCATATGACTGCTATTCAAAGAGCATCGATTCCCCATGCGCTCTGTGGTCATGACGTGCTGGGAGCTGCGAAGACCGGCAGCGGCAAGACTCTAGCATTTCTCCTACCGGTGCGAATTTAAATTTCAAATGTTTTCATGTAGTATAGTTTCAAAATCTAAAATGTGTTAAATGATTTGAAACTTCTTGCAACTACTGACGATTGAGTATTAATCTTCCACAACAAAGATGGTTCAAGAATCATTTGTATTTGGAAATTATGATGCATTTTAGTGATGAACATCCGAATTTCATTTGGAAGTAATACTTCACAGCGCATCCACTGCATTTAGTTTTTTTCAGTTGTTTGATGAGCAATAGTTGGTCATACAATAAACTTTTGCAATCGCATGTCTATGTGGATATATTGGTCAGGAAGGGAACCAAATCTCTTACGAAATAAGCAAACATTTTTTGCCACCATGGTTAGTGTGTGGTTTGTATGCGGAGAACGGGAGGGTGTGCAGTCAATGGCATGTCTGACCTACGTAAGAGTAATTTCAGGACAATGCTCGTGCTTACAGGAGTAAAATCTGTGCAGGTAATCGAGAAGCTTTATCGATTGAAGTGGGGCTCCATAGATGGGGTGGGCGCTATCATTATTTCTCCGACGCGAGAACTTGCTGTTCAGATTTTCGATGAGCTTCGCAAAGTGGGAAAACACCATTCCATCAGCGCAGGGCTGCTTATAGGAGGGCGCAAGGGGGTGGATACGGAGAAGGAGACCGTGAACAACTTGAATATATTGGTGTGCACCCCTGGCCGGCTATTACAGCACATGGATGAGACACCGAACTTCGACTGCTCACAACTTCAGGTGAACTGAAAGGCATAGGGTTTCCATTTCCTTCATGGCCTACTACTGGGAATTGCGCTTGCTGCTGATGTCTTGGATGATAGAATGCAATGCCTAAAGGGTTGTGTGAAGCAGGACTGTGCTCTGTAGAACTTTCTCGTCGTCACTGTCTTTGTGTGTTGAGACAGGGTTTTCAGATTAATACTTCCTGGACATTTGTTTTCTTGCGTTTCGCAGTAGTCCTTGGTTTTCTTCCAATCCTATATAGTTGTAACCAAAGCTGAAGCAGTTGGTATGGCAATGGAAAATAGGATTTGGTACTGGATGAGGCGGATCGCATCTTGGACATGGGTTTTGCTGGAACTTTGAATGCCATCGTAGGACAACTTCCCAAGTCGAGACAGACAATGCTTTTCTCAGCTACACAAACCCGGTCGATCAAGGATTTAGCTCGCCTGAGCTTACGAGACCCCGAGTATTTGGCAGTTCATGCAGAATCTGCAGCTGCCACACCCGCTAGACTGCAACAAACTGCCATGATCGTTCCGTTGGATGAGAAAATGGACTTGCTGTGGAGTTTTGTGAAGACACACCTGCACACGAAGATGCTTGTCTTTTTATCCAGTTGCAAACAGGTAAAGATGCTTACCATGCACTTACTCATCTCTGTAGGTGCAAATATTGTCTCCTTGAGCTTCACTACTTTTAATGATTACTGTGATGCTTATGCGGTTGGTTGTGGATGGTGAGCAGGTGAAGTTTGTACATGAAGCCTTCCGGCGACTGCGACCTGGTATACCTTTATCATGCTTACATGGGCGCATGAAACAGATGCAGAGGATGGTTACATTCTACAAATATAACGAAACTAAGGACGCGCTTATGTTTGCTACTGACGTGGCTGCACGAGGATTGGACTTTCCGAATGTTGATTGGGTTCTGCAGGTAACATTACCTCTTGCGACCTTTATTAGGTTTTAGATGACTTTTGTAGAGTTTTGTTTCTCATTAAATTCATTGTGTTACGTGAATCAGGTGGATTGCCCTGAAGATGTCCCCACCTACATTCACAGAGTGGGGCGTACTGCTCGATATACCGCAAGTGGTCACTCCCTTCTCTTTCTCTCACCGTCAGAGCAGCTGATGCTAGGAGCGTTGGAAGCAGCAAAGATTCCTGTGAAAGTGATCAAGGTGAGTCGAGCTTTTAGTTGGTGTTTGCTTGAAGGAAATTGTGCAAGTGCAATAGAATTCTGTTAGTTTGTTTCCCGACGGCCGTCTTCTTTCTGTAAGGACACAATCGACGAGCGTTGCGAGCTCTATTTGGAACCTTTTCTGCATAGTGATAGATCCATTGGAAATGTGGCAGGCAAATAAGGAAAAGGTTCAACCTGTATCAGGGGCTCTCGCTGGATTGTTATCTAAAGACCCAGATCTGAAGTACATGGCACAACGTGCATTTACGACATATTTGCGCTCTATACACGTTCGTGCGGATAAGTCAATATTTGACGTAACTCAGCTTCCGCATGAGGCGTATGCCGCATCTTTGGGATTGCCCACCACCCCACGCATTCGTTTCTTGAAGAGAAAGGTGAAGGGTGGCAAGAACATTCAAGGTTCAGACCAGGTACCTATTCTCTTCTCTGGCGAAGCTTCACAGTCTGATGCGGCAGATAGTTTACTCCTTTCTCTGGTACCTCTGATTCCTTGGTTTGTACTGTTTTGCAAAATTTTCATTCGTATTATGACTGGTGAATTAGTGTTGAGAATTATGGGCGTTTTAAGGGGAATAGATTCTCCTATCTTCTGTTACCTTGATGTCGATTGGCAATGGATTGCCCAGCATTGCTGTTTATAGTTTTGTATATCTGAATGAACCGACCCGAATTTTGTCCAGGATGTGAGTGATGAAGGAAGTGACGATGAAAATGTTGGCGAAGACGTGGTCGAACCTATGATTACTGGAGATGACATGGAGGAGACAGCGAATGGCCCTGTGGAGAAGAAGAAGAAGAACAAGTTGGATCGTCTGTTCGCTCGGAAAAATAATGATGTTTTCTCATCTGCATTTGATAAGGTTAGAGCACATGATGAGGAGGAAGAGGACGGTGGTGGTGGTGAGGGTGATAGTGACGCCGACGAATTTTTGACGAAGAAAAGACCTAGAGAACAGGTAGCTGCCGATGAGTTCCTGACGAAGAAGAAAGCAAGGCCCGATGAGGAAGAGGTTGAGGGCAAACAAATGAAGGCGAAGAGGTGAGACTTTAATCAGCAGATACTCTCTTAATACGTGATTCATTTGTTGGGCTGATATCTTTCTTCCGAAGTTCATTTTAGAAGGGTTAGGTCTAAGTCCAAGCACCTCTCTTATTTCCGCTGACGGATTGTAATTTCTTGCCGTCCTTGCAGCGCGGGTGTCAAAGTTTTGAAAAAGAACAAGTTAAAGATAGATCCGGCCAGGGCTGGAGCGCATCGTATGGTGTTTGATGACGAAGGCGTTGCTATGCCTCCTCTTGCTGCTCTTGCTCAACAGAGCAAAGAAGTACTCAATGCGCCACCTGGTACTGCTCCCCCCGACATCATTTTTAATATTCTTTTACCACGGTGTCCTAATAATCATATGCTTTTCTGTATTAGTATTTCCATTCCGTGGTTCATATTTCATTTCTGTAGTACATTGTTTCCATTGACCAGAGCGGACACTTTTGGCCATTTGGCACCTAGGGGTTAATTCTCAAATGCATCTGTCGGTGAATCTTTCCTCCATAGGGTTTGTAATCTTTTTACATTTAGAAGTGGTATGTACATATAACTGTTACGGGGTACTAATTTGTGCAAATGGGTTACCCCTGATGTACAGGTGTGAGCAACGAAATTGCACAAGCAGCCAATGAACGGTTCAAACTGTTGAAGATGGAAATGAAGCAGAGAGACAAGGAGGATCGCCTTCAAGAGAAACAAAGGCTCAGGGAGAAAAGAACGAAGCTGAAGCAGAAGCTCCGGGCAGAATCAGATGATGAAGATGATGAAGTTGCAGACAGTGGTGGAGACTCCGGTGATTCTGACGATAGTGAGAGTGATCATGGTGAGAATATCAAAGAAAGACAGCGAAGGAAGTTTAAGCGAATAGCTCAAGATGATAATAATGATGAAAGTAGCCATGATGATGCAGAAGACTCTGACTCAGACGACGCTCAGCCAGAGAGACGTCAAGTGGGGAAGAAAGGAGGGTTTGGAGGTCGGAAGGAAGATACCATGGAAGATTATCCTTCAGACCTTGAGGAGTTATCATTAGCTGAAAAGGAAGCTCTTGCTTTGAAGCTCTTGAAAATGAGAAGGAAATGAGGCGACTGATGGTCCGCGTTGTTGGACTGACTGTCATTTTTTTTGTAGTTAGGGCTATGACTTCTAGTTTTAGACGTTTCTCTCTAGGAAAACCTGGTGGAAACAGACCTGATAGACTGAGTTAGCAGAACGTAGAGCAGAGCTCAGTATTTTTTTAGCAACGAATTAGACTGAGGGATGGGCCAGAGCGTCTTGCGACAGTGGGAGCTGAAAGGTGTTTTGAGAACAGTGCTCAGTTGCTCACTGCTCAGCCAGAGGTCATGCTACAGATCCTCTACAGTACTGTAGAATCTGAGAGAGACAACAGAGGGGAGCATGCATTTGATTGCATGAAGATCTGATTAATAGAATTATAATTATATCAATTTTGGGATTTGCTAAAGAAATCAATCATTAGACATAACATTCAAGAGCCTTCAAAGAGGCTGCCTTTGCCTCTCTGAAGTCTTCATCCATGAAATGCATCCACATATTATTAATGTAAGCTTCAGGACGGAGACAATGGCATTACATTTATGGTGCGATCTATTTATTTGGCTAATTCTAGGACAAAATATACAAACAAATAATTATAAAGATAGATGGTCTGTCAATCCTCAAAGAATTCATTGAGTATTATACCATTGAAATCTAACCACTTGCCATCCATAACTTAATTTGATTTTTGGTCAACAAGAGAAGCTCTTTATGTACACTTGGAGTGGTAGGAGATAGAACAACCCATGTGGGATATGTAATTTAGAGTTTGTAATTTCTCAACTGCTCATAATTAAGTCTAAAGTAGGAATTGTGTTAAAATTATAATTTCAGACCTCATTTAGGCATATTGGAATACCTTTTTTTTTTAAATTTGAACTAAAAAAAGTTGGGGAATCAAGCTAAGTTTCATCTCCAAAAATCCGTTTTAGATTTAGATCTTCCAATCAAAAGTTATGGACAAATTTCAGAGAGGATGTATGAAAACGTCAAAAAAAAATCCTTTCAAACCCCTCTATGAAATTTGTCTATAACTTTTGAGTGGAAGATCTAAATCTAAAACGGATTTTTGGAGATGAAACTTAGCTTGATTCCCCAACTTTTTTTAGTTCAAATTTTTAAGAAAAAGGTATTCCAATATGCCTAAATGAGGTCTGAAATTATAGTTTTAACACAATTCCTACTTTAGACTTAACTATGAGCGGTTGAGAAATTACAAACTCTAAATTACATATCCCACATGGGTTGTTCTACCTCCTACCACCCCATATGTTCATAAATAATTGTCTTCTATTTCCAAATCAAGGAACACAAATGACTTACAAAGCAATGTTACAGAATTCAAACAGTGAAATTTTTGACCTGAATGAATTGATTGTAATGTAATTAGAGCTAATTTTTGGGTTCAATTTCCCAGTAATCTGATTGTGCAGTCATGACCTTGGCACTCAGCAGAAGTCTGACACTATTGACGCGTGGCTTATTAGCTAATGTTGGATGTGGAATATTCCACATCATTCCGTCAGAGGGAAGGCAGCTGCTCTCACAGCTCTTGAATGTTATGAGAGATTGAGAGGTCAGTACTAAAAGAAGCTAGAGATATAACATACAGCGAAGAAAGCGGAAGCACGGTAGTAAGTTCCTTCATTTGGGCAGCATATGTAACCTGGAAGATTCTACAATTATAACTTCAATCTCAATTGAATGACTTGTGAGTTTTGTATTCATGTACTGTAAGGTAAATTGGGTACCCCCAAACCGGTCACTTTTTGCTACTGTGTGTAGTTACTAATTAGTGTGCATAATTACTAATTACTCTTCAAATTTACATATTTTCTTGTTGGCACGTGAAAGTAAGGTTCCAATGCACTGAAGAACGTAGCATTGTTCACCAATGTTGAGGGGGTCCCTTTTGCTTCCCCAGAAAGTCGGATTTCCAAAATAATATGGAGCTTTGACACAACTTGTATAAACATATGTTGAGCCAACCAGTCCCTGTGATTACATTATAATTGAATGCATACCAAGCATCCAGTGAGGGATTATACCTTTGTAAAGTGGGGAAGCTTTCTTGTTGGTTAGCAATGTTATGAATGTAACATTTGGATGTTGTATGCAAAAGTTAATATGAAGGGTCAAAGTTCTTTTTGGTAGATGTTCTAAAACCGTTTCTTCAACATATGTGTATAGAGTGATGATGGCAACTTTTAGGTAGGGTGTGATTTAGGGTGAATCCCCACTTTGTGTGTAGTTATAATCAGAATTGCCTAAATTGACACGTACATTTGGATAAAACAACTAGACTAAAATTTAGATTTGATGATACAAGATGTACACAGTTAGAACACGGGAGCTTGAAAGAGACTATTGTTGCACCTACAAACAATACTTTGAAATTTCATAACTTATTCATATGGTGTCCAAATAATACATGCTATAATCTTTGGGAATCTTCTTTCACTTGCCTATAAGATTCAATAAAAATAATTTTTGGTTTAGTAGTATTAACCCTAGAGTGCTCCGACGTCCAAATTTTGGACAACAAATAGATTGAAAATCAATTTTTCTTTCTCATTACTACTTGGATGAAAGTCATCCTAATTTGTAGAGATACTTTATCAAGTTGTTGTCCTATCTAATGGTTGGATTTGGTGTTACTAGAATATATATTTTTCTAAAATTACAAATGTGGAAGAGTGCCATGTGGTTGACCAAGCCAAAATTTCATTGACTCTAGTTCAAAATTGGACTTACAAAAATGAGGTCGTAGATGTAAAGAATGAAAAAATTTCAAAAAATCACCATATCAAGAGAAACTCATTTCAAATCCATTCCAACAAATTTTACTCATCAAATGACAATATTTTTCTTGTAATTGAATTTCAAAGGGATTTTGAAATTTCCCTTTCAAAATTTTTAGAAAAATATTGGTGATAGCATTGGTGAATCTAATCATATGGATGGAATCTGAAATTCAAAGTCTACATCTTTCATTTGTTCATCACTTCTAAAATATGCTTCCAAAGAGTACTTTATGATGATTTTCTCAAATTGTCAATTTTAGAGAAGGCTCTTGATTTTTAGGGGTTAAGTTTGTTGAGGTGCTATTTGTGCTGATTATAGGTGAACTTAATTTTGGTTCCTTAAGAAAACAAGAGCTAGGTTGCAAGTCCAAAGCCCACCACAGGTTGGGGCCCAAAAGATAATCCAAATCAGAAAATTACTTCACCAAGTTGTAACCCTGATTTCGGGGGTGTATTCCTTTCACTACAAGAGAAAGGGGTGTTTTAAGTATAGTCCTAGAGATCAGATTTTAAGTAATGACCTTTTTAGGTGACTTTTAGTAAGAATTTATTCAAAACACGTGTCTTTTTAGTAAAATTTTACTATAAAGACACGTGTTTTGAATAATTTCTTACTAAAAGTCTCCTAAAAAGGTCATTACTTAAAATTTGATCTCTAGGACTATACTTAAAACATCCCTTTCTCTTGTAGTGTTTTGGGGTTCGCTATATGTTATATTTCCCATATTGTGTATTCAAAGGGTATTTACTTGAGATTTATTATATTTTTTGCACAAATTTATGGCACCTTATTGTTATGTACAGTCACTGACAAAATTGAGTACAAAGTTGAAATGTTTTCATTCAAACAACCATACCATAAGCATAGATGGATACAGTTTCAAAAGTAGATATATGGAAGCTGTAGTGTGCAATATACTACACGTCACTATGGAAGTTTGAGGAAAAAATCAGTTGTGATTTGAAAGAAAATCAATTTCAAAGTTAGCCATGTCAAAAACTTAGATGTGAATTACTTTATCTTTTGTCAATTCTTTTGTAGAATTCCAAGAAAACTTTTTGTGCCCTAGCATGTTGGTATACATTATTTCATATTGTTGTACACAAAAGTTGAAGGAAATTGACATTTATAGAAATTCAAATAACAATAGTTTGACAAACATGCAAATGATGTTGATGATGTTTTTTTTGGAATTGAGAGCATGGGATAGCATTAGCCATTGTAGAGAGAGTATAGGCTACAATATGGACCATTGTTACATCTTATTGTTCTTGCATTTGAAACATTTGTTGAATTGAGCAATGCATTCAATTTATATTTCACAACCATACTAACAAATGATGCATTTTAAATTCAATCTTTTTGTCCAAAGACTAGAGTTCATGATGCACATAATTGATCCAACAAATCCCAAAAAATGTAAATCATCATTGTCGATATTGTTAAAAAACTGAAAATACGACCTTACAAACTTTTTGAAGACATGACTAACATTATGTCAAGATTCCTCTGGAATCTTGTTGCTAGCTAGGATTTTTGGGAAAGCAGGTGAAGAGTTTTTTGTCTTGTGCGCCCACACTATTTGAAATATAATTATGTGTCAACTTTTCACAATTTGGAATATAATTATGTGTCAGCTGTTCAGAGCCCATCAATTAGATTATTTCAAGTTCATACTTCAACTTTCCATACATCTCTTTTGAAAGATTATAAATTATACTCCCTCTTTCCAACTAAAAGCCTCCAAAATTCTTCTTTTTGAGGGATTAATTGTTTTTTTAGTCATAGTGCTAGCAATACATGTATTCAAAAACAAGTGAGCCATCATTTAGATCTATGAAAAATCTCCAGCTTAGGCATTGTTGTTTAGGCACCTAAAATCCATGTGAAAAATACGATATTTGAGCATAATTTGTCAATGCTGTCAATTCTGTCATTTTAAATGATTTAAAAGGTGGTGGCAACAATAGGATTTTATAAATGTGTTTCCCAACCTAAATATGTGCAATAAAAAAAACTAGCCCACTTTACAAACAAATTTTTTTAGTGTTGAAGTGGTCACTAAATGCATCATTAACACTACTATCTAAAGAAGCAATTTGTACAAGGTGCCTTATATAGGCAAGACCAAACTTGCTAGGCCAAAGGAATGCTCCTAGATTGTTTCAATTGCGCCCACGAGGTTGTTCAATACGCCAATCACTTACCCAACATTCAAAATCAAGAAACAGAGCTTTTAGTAGGACAAAAATTATGCTTGATTTGGAGGTTATTAGTGAGACATAGGGAGTAGATGTTAATGAATTTGTCTTGAACACACGTGAATTTCAATGTGTTTAAAAGTATCTATTCAAATTTTAGATCATCCATTGTAGCCCTTTCTTTGGTCATCCTTTTATTGTCATCAATATTGTTCATCTTTATTGTGATTGTTATGTAGAAGGAGATGGAACTTGTTATTGATGAAGTAGTCAAAATGTTAGAATAGATAACATCATATAAAACACGGATTTCTTATAGTGGTTAGAAATATGTTTGATTGGTTTCGCAACTAGTTATCTTATTTATATTGAGCAATATTGAGGATGTCTATGCATTGTTTGTAGTGACTTATTCATGACCAAGAGTTGTGATGTGAGTTTTTTAGGCCATTAGTAGTAATATGTCAAACTTAATAAGTGGTAAAGTGATCTATGATCCTTATCTTATAGTTTGAAATTTTTTTAAATTCAAATTTCTAGTCAAGTATTTGAAAAATGATCACTTTTATGGAAAGTATCTATATCTAATTTAAGAATAAATCTAATATGTACTAGGAAGTAAAGATAGATTTGATCTAATTTGTAGGCAACTTATTTAGCTCAATATGGAAATGGTGACTCTCTTAACTCCTAAAGGACCAACCTTGTGTTTTTGGCAACATATCTTTTTTGGGCAAGTACATGCACATAGAGATTTGACTTATTTAGTCTGAAATTGTTTTACAAGGTGTGGATGAGGAATGTCTTCCATGAGTGTTAAATTTCATTTCATTTAAGTACACAAGTGAAAAATTGTGATGCAAAGTGTTATTCGTTTTCCAACTCAGGCAACCTGGGCAAATTAGAAAAATTCACTTTTCTTAGAAATAAAAATTTGAAATTGGTTTTTTTGATTTATGTATATGTGGAAGCTTTGAATCATTCCATATTGATCAATAATTCAAAAGTTATGAGGAATCTTAGTTTGTGGGTAGTTTTGGAATCTCTACACTAAAATGAATTTTGAAGTCTTTTATTTAACTCGATTTTTAATATTTAAAATTAAAAATAATAATAGGATGTAGATTTTTTATTACAACATTACAACCATTGAGATTGACATTGTCAATTCCATAATTAAATTCTTAACAATTTAGTAGTTGAATCATTTTCTACTTTTTTCTACTTACTATTTTTTTCTACTTACTATATGTTGTACAATTCCAAGTGATTTGAAATTTTGCAAGCATGTAGCCAAATTGCTTTGAAGAATGAATCTAAAGAAGCACCACCATTTTGGACATTTTTACATACAAATGTGACCATGTGAAGTGCAATTGCCTAGTTTTTTGCAAGGCCAAAAAAAGGATTTTTGTCACTTCAAATGCTAATATCTTGTACTCACATGGTGGGAAATTCTGAAATTTTTTCCACATCTTCTCAAACCAGAACGACAAGATCCTACAGTTTCATGTATCCAAAAACATTTCTAGTACAAGTTTAGGGGAGAGAGGTTGTACACTAAAGTGACAAATTTGTGACAAGATGTTTTGCAAGTGGAATTGGCCTTGGTGAGAAAGGAGTTAGAGTGTGAAATCTTAGTGAAGGAGGCTTTGGAAGAAGCCATGGCAAAGTTGTAAGCAATTGTAACAAAGGCATCAAATGGACAAAAGGCCATATTCATTATATTGAGATTTTTTGCAAATTTTGAGACACAATGCCAATTATTGAAAAATTCATTTAAAAAACTAAGAATTAAAATAATAAATAAATAATGCTAAAATATTGATCTTTAATGAAATTCTAAAAGTTGGTGTTGTTCCCTATTTATAAAAGAATACTAGTAAAGAGATAAAGTAGTTTATCCTCAAATCAAGGATAAAAATGAGACTTCAAAAAGTCTCAATATAACAAATATGACCTTACAACAAAAAATCAACAACCGGCAGGATAAAGTCATTGAGATGCTAAAACGTGAGAATAGAAAAATAAGAGTAGTGAAATAAAAGGGACTAAGGTAAACTAGCCTATGACAGGCCAACTGTCTAATGCAGACATCTACATAATCCCCCATTACAGTCCATTTCAGATTTTTGCTTCTACAATTTAATTAGGTTGGTTAGTGGCCCACATTAGTGCATTAGGTGATTGTGATAGAATTAGTAATGAGTGTCATAAGACACTTACACATTGTGAGTGTAAACTCATCATAAAGAGTTTTTTTTTTATTCCTTTGTGTGATGGCCACATTAAAAATTCTTGTGGTTGTGTTAGGAAATCTGAAGACTGCATTAGGTGGTAAGATGACCATCATGAAGACATGTTTTATTGATTTTAGATAGTCTACAGACTATTTTGGAAAAATACTTAAAAAATTCATAACAAATTCCTACTTTGTTCAAAAACTAAAATTTTAACTGCTTCTTTCATTTCTCAAAGTTGTCTCTGCTAGAAAAAAATCTGATTTTATTTTGCTAATGGCAACATACCAAATCAGTCATTGTGCCTGTCATAGGCTGGTTTACCTTATAACCAACTTATAATGTGAAGTTGGTACATAAAAAGATCCATAGCTTCTATACAGACCGAGCACTACCAATAGTGCTATTTGTTGAGTGCAGAAGTAAAATATCTTAGGCTGTTGGGGCAACCATGTGTTGAAGCAATAGGTAGCATTAGAAAGAGCTTGCACGAAGATTAAGGTAGGAGGCTGTTAAAGCAACCCTTTAAGAGCTCATTGCATTTTCAGTGAAGCTAAAATTCCTTGAAACAATTTTCAGTCAATTTTACTAGCCAGGAAGCAAAAAACGAAATTGGCATCTAAGGTAAACCAGCCTATGACAGGCAGAATGACTGATTTGGTATGTTGCCATTAGCAAAATAAAATCAGATTTTTTTCTAGCAGTGACAACTTTGAGAAATGAAAGAAGCAGTTAAAATTTTAGTTTTTGGACAAAGTAGGAATTTGTTATGAATTTTTTAAGTATTTTTCCAAAATAGTCTGTAGACTATCTGAAATCAATAAAACATGTCTTCATGATGGTCATCTTACCACCTAATGCAGTCTTCAGATTTCCTAACACAACCACAAGAATTTTTAATGTGGCCATCACACAAAGGAAAAAAAAAAAAACTCTTTATGATGAGTTTACACTCACAATGTGTAAGTGTCCTATGACAATCATTACTAATTCTATCACAATCACCTAATGCACTAATGTGGGCCACTAACCAACCTAATTAAATTGTAGAGTAAGAAGGAAAAATCTGAAATGGACTGTAATGGGGGGGTTATGTAGATGTCTGCATTAGACAGTTGGCATGTCATAGGCTGGTTTACCTTAATCCAAGTCATTTCATATTTTTTGAACCTTTGTGGAATTGGTTAAAAAAATTTGAAGTTGAAATGCAATGGTTTCTAAAAGCAACCCCCTTCTTTAAATGTACAATGTTGTTACATTGAAGAAAGCAAAATATACCTTTGTGTTAGAGGTCGCTTTTAGAGCCACGTCACTTTTAGAGACACCTACCTACCTTAGGCTTGTTTTGCAGAAGTAGAGGAAGGATGAACCAACTATTTCCAAGAGTTTTTATGAGGAGGATTGGAGTCACGTGTTTGTTGGAGACTACCACAATTTGATTCATGATGTGACCCGGCTCTTTAAGAAAGTTTCCTTGGATGTTAATTAACACATCTTTGACATGGATGCTGTGAATGTTGTAGGAGTTATCATGACAAGTGATGTCAAAGCAGATTGAAGCGCATGGCTATGGATCTTCATGTTCATTAGCCATTCATTTCCATTGAAACTCATTGTTGTTCATACCTGAATTCAGGTAATATGTTCTTAAAGTGCCACTGACCTTAAACCGCCATCTATACCCTGTGTACATCTCCAGAATCAATTCTGTACCTATGTGGAAGAAATGCAAACTTTGTTCTTTAATAACTTTTGCATACATTATCTAAATGTCCCATTCTTTGGTGCGCTGGAACCTCCTTTCACTTGCCAACAAGAGCATATGAAAATTTGACCAATTTAATAATTGTAACTAGGCTCAGTAGCAAAAAGTGGCAGTTTTGGGGGTACCCACTTTAGTTCTGCACACTACAAGAGAATGGGGTGTTTTAAGTAGTGTCCTAGACATCACATCTCTTATAAGTAACGTCTTTTAAGTGAGGTTTTAAGTAAAATTTTACTAAAAAGACAGTCTTTTTAGTAAAATCTTACTTAAAACCTTACTTAAAAGACGTTACTTAAAAGACACTACTTAAAACACCCCATTCTCTTGTAGTGGCACAAATGTGTGAATTTTTTTCTGTTGTAGATTCTTTGGAAAGAAGGTACTTGGGTTGTTGTACGTAGATCAGATTACAAGAAATTGTATTATAGACACAATAGTTTGCATCTTAGAGAAAAAAATGCTATTCTCAATTCTGGTTGCAAGCACAGATCTATCCAACTCTAGGTTCAATGGAACTCCGCCGGCTCTTTCTATTGTCACAAACCTTCAAATTTTGTGAGTTGTAGTTTCCTATGCTGTAATTGTGTGTTTCTTGCATTTAATATTGTTATTTTTTTGAATTCTTTTTTGAATTTATGATCAACTTGGCTTCACATTTTTAGAATGCAATTATTGTTTTGTCTTTGGTGACCAATGGTTGATTCAGTGTTGTAGTTAGTGAAATATATTGCACATTTGGGTTAGAGTGCAGTCAAATAAGAATGATATCGGCTCAGGGTCTAGATTCATTCATTGCTAGCCTTGTTCATTGCCATGGCCATTGATGGCGGGGTGATTGCAAGAAAGACTAGTCCTATTTTGTGTCACAATTGGAGTGACAGAGTTGTCATTGACCATAATTTTTGAAAAATGAAGATGATTTCCTTGAAATTTTTATTGAAGGTGGATAACTTAGAAGTAATAAAAAAATTATTTTCAAAAAAATTGGAATATTTTTTTACAATTAAATTTCAATTTAGCTAATTTGTCACACTTTGCAGTTTAGGATTTTTTAGTATTGTGGAGTATCCAAAAATAATGATGTAGATTTGAAATTTATGTGGGCTATTTCCACACTAAATGGGCATGTGCCTACTAAAAGAAACTTTAAAAAAAAATATAATTTTATGTCCTCCATATGTTTGCTAATAAGGCTCCTTTGTGCGCACACTTTTGAACATTAAAGATGATTTTGAGATCATTCTTTTTGTGAAATCTCTTCATCATAAAATTCTCCAATATGGACAATTTTTAGTTTCTTAAAAAAAAATTCTTATTATTTACAAATTAAAATGTCAAATTACCTATTGTCTTGAGATTTTGCATTCTTCTAGGTCTCCTACTTAGAAAAAGTTTCTATATTTTTCCTTTCTAGGATACCTTCTTCTTAAAGGTTTATACATTATACATATTTTTCATATTTTCTTAAAATTGTTTTTCTAATTTTAAAGTACTTCCAAAAAAATCAAGAGTATTGAGTTAAATGGTACCAAAATCATTTGGTCTTTCTTGCAACCACTCGGAGGTGCTTGCATGTGGGTGGACATTGTATGGCAGAGAATTAACAAAAAAGCTTAATCTCTTTTTTTCCGACATGATGGCATCAATGATAGACCTTTATAGTATGTAAGTCTTAGATTCCACCCATCATAAATGTGAAGAATCCTCTTACAACTTGTCAATTGCATCTAATGGAAATTCCACTTGTTGAATTGAAAGATGCATTTATCTAGTAGATTCTCCAACATCAAAATTTGACTGTAGTAGGGCCACACTCTAGCTTTGTGTTCAAATTGCCCTAGTATTTGTGCGCCATGGCAAGGTTCCCTGCCTTTTGGGCAATTGTTGTTTTTTGTATCTATCCCTTTGTGCTTTGATTTCGTAGCTTGGTTCTCCCACTCCATATCACTTGTGTATGGGGTTTATATTCTAGCATTTCTTGCAATAAAGGTAACTTTTATTTGTATCAAAAATAAATAAATTTTGACTATAGAATCATATAGAGTATCTAATAGCAAATATAAAAGATAGTAAATTTGATTAGTGTGAAGTGCGTTTCATTGATGTGAACCTCGCATGTTCAAATGTTGCTCTCGTTAGTTTTACATAGATCTTTACAACAATGGTTTCTTTGGAGAAATTCATCACTTTTGGTTCCTTCAAAATATAGACGTCAATGGCAATCTATTTAGAATCAATGGGTCCTTTCCACTTTCTACAATGCATAGTAAAGGCTTTGCCCAATAATTGATCCTTGGCCAAAACAATTTAAAAAAAAAAAAATGTAAAGATGCCTTCTCAAACATGGTGGAGCTCTTCCACATAATCTCATATTAGTTAAGTGCAAGATTTTATAACTAGATATGCAAAAGAAAAAAAAATTAAAATTAAAATTATACTTTGCAATAGTCCTTTAGGAATTAAAATTAGAAAGAAAAAAAAATTTATATTTTGAAAATATAAACAATATATACACTTTTTAGAAGATATATCATAAGAAGATAAAACATATAAAATAAAAATAAATAAAAAAATAAATAAACATAGAAAAATTATCAAAGTAGAAAAATAAATAAAGTGCAAAATCTCAAGAAAATAGGTACTTTGACATTTTAATTTGTAATAAATAGGATTTTTTAAAATAAAATAGAAATTGGTCATTCATAATAAGTCTTTGAAGATGGTCATTCAATAAAAGAAAAAGAACCACCCAAATAATATTTTTCATATTTAAAAATGCAAGTAGAAAAAGCTCATTTTGTGGACTTTCAAACAACATACAATTAACTATTTTAAAATTCCTTCAAACAGTAGCTAATTGTCTAATAGAAAACCATCCCCTTCAAATTTTAGTCCCAAATTCATTTTTGGAGGCTAGAAATAATATTACCCCCAAATTGGTAAGTGGAACATAAAAGTGGGACTATTTTTAGATAGTAAAGTATTTCTGGAAAGTGAAAAAAATTATCCATAGTGTATAATTGTCAGGAGTATTTTTCTTATGGCAATATGTGATAGAAATAGTACAAGTGTTTATTTGTTACAAACCTCCCATGTCTTCTAACATCAAATCACAATGCACTCTAAGTATGAACACCAAATGTACTTATTACAAGAACGTTACACAAGAGCTCAAACCACCCAACTATAGAGAAAGATCAATCTCCAAGAAGAGATTGTCTCCTCACCCCCAAGCTCTGTCTTATATCATCCGGACTATCAATAAGGACTATTAGTCCTTAATATAGACTAAGCCTTCTTTTCTACTTTTAGCTTTCTACCTGTGGTTCTATCTAAAAACCATCCACTAAAGTAAAAGTCCTAGTTATACTTCTCCAATCATATCTTATCTAAATTTCTTATCCATATCTTGATCTTCTACTTGGAGTTATCTAACTCCAAGTTTCTTCTGCTTGTCTTTGTCTAGGAGTTTTCTAACTCCAGTGCACTAGTCATCCAAGTAGAGTTGTCAACTTCACTACATAAATCCATCATGTGTAGATATCTATCTCCAAGCACTCTAGTGCCCTTGTCATCCAATTGAAGTTGTCTAACTCCAATGCACAAATCCACCATCTAGAGATCTCTATCTCCAGGCAATCTCTGTTTATCCACTAGTGCACATTTCATCATGAATTAGTTCATGATCCATGAATGCATTCATCCATCAAAGGTCATGACATGAAAGTCATGACACAATCATCATAAATTCTTTCATCTATCAATGCATTCATCCATCAAAGGTTCAAAGGTTGTCACAAGGGTCATGACATTATTGCAATTGCCTCATTGCATATACGAAAATGAATGTTGGGGGGGAGACTGTTATGTGTTATTCAACATGGAATTCTAAACATGAAAATGACTTCATTACCATATAATACAACATCAATATAGTGGAGAAAAAAAAAATATAAATCCAACAAGAACAAATGTTATCCAAAACAAAAAATAAATTTATGCTGAGGTCACAAACATAATTACAATCTTGCAAAAACAACATATTGCCATGTGTTTTGGAGTCATAATACATTACAATGCCATGATCTAGTTTATCCCCTTATAAAAAAATCCAATTTCAATACCTATATACGGCTAACTCATATCAAGACAAAACTTCTTCCAGTGTATATACAGTCATATCTTGTATTGCGTCATGGATGCACTAAACTACTCAAGGATAAGAGAAGAAAATAGATGTAATTGTGAAGCTCGAAACTTGATAGCAAGCTATATTCACAAGTAGAAAGTAGAAGAAATATATTCAATTTGGCAACACAACTAGCAAAGGAGTCTGCAAAATTAATGGCCTTCAATCAAAACGATACTTTCATTTGTTAAACCAACAAGATTTTTATTTTCATCCAAATTTGTGAATAGAACTTTTTAGATATGCAAGCCATCTCCAAGATTTCAAGTTTTACTCCACAGTTATGTGAAAAAATAAATTGGATAAGGTTCGTTCTAATAAGTGCAAACAAAATTCAATATGATATCATGCCTATTTTATTTTTATGTTGTCTTATGTTCAATATAAGAGTAGTCGATAATTATATTTTCCTATGGTTATTATAACCATATAAAATTTTCTACTAGTTTCCTATATTGAAATTAAAGTAAAAAATTCAATTTTTTAATTCAATTTTGAAAAAATATTCTATATTTGGACTCACATATGCCTAGTGACCCCTTTGAGGCGAATTCATCCTAAAAATGTTGTTAGGTCCTAAAATTTATTCTAGGTCACCTTCTATTATTTCTACACCTACAGTAATATGTCTATATATAAAATAAAATAAAAACAATTTTATAACATTACTAAAATCTTATATTGAGACTAATATTTTTTTTTAATTTTAGGGTGGCTGTATTAAAAATATCTTTAGTTAGGATTCTCATTTTTATAAATTTTTAATCACATTGAAATCCCTTAGGTAATTTAAAATTTCAAAAACATTTTAGAAAATTTCTAAAGTTGTAGATAAAGTTATGCATTTGGGTGAAAGTGTAAAACACCTCTCAATTTTTTTGCATTTGGACCATTTTGGAGGGCAGTATTGGACTATTGAAAGTATTTGAACTTTTGGAGAAAAATTCTAAAAATAATGAATAATAAAAATAAATCAGTAGAACACTTAAAATATTCTATTCTCAAAATCTTATTAAGAAGTAAGGAAGATTCTCTTCATAAATTTATGGACAAAATAAGTGGATGAAAAATATCAAGATAATAGATGTTAGGATGTTTAAATTGTTAGAAAATAGTGGGAACATTTAAAACCATAAAAAAAAATACTTCAATTTTAACAACTTTGTAGAGATGAGTTTTTTTGAATGACAACATATGCACTCAAAAAAGAGTCTTCTTTGTACCATATAGAAGATGAAGAATTTACTTTTATTAAAAGATTCACAATTTATAGCCTTAAATAGTTAAATTGAGTAGAAAAATATACTCTTTGAATATCTAAATGTGTGCTTAATTGTTTTGGGCTTTGGGATATTCAAAAATACTATGAAAAGTCTATTCAATGAAATTGACAAATCTCTTCAAAACAAAAAAATAACTTTTGAGTAGCTTATGATTTTTTTTTTTAATTTCAAAAAAATATAGAGTACATAACATATTTCTAGTATTAATTTCAGATACATTGATTGTTGATTATATGCTTTAGGGATGGTATGCACACCAAACATCTATAATATATGTATCCTATAATCATAGAAGATTTCTATAATATAAATACCTATAACATAGGTGTTTAGACTCACAGGCTTATGTGCTCATGATCCTAGGCTCACATATTAGCACCCCTATTATGCAAGCATTTGTGCTCCACACACAATAAATTATGCAACACTGTTTTTAAGAATTTCATATTGTCACAACTTTATGACTTTATATACTAAAGTTTCTTAGTCCAATGTTTTTCTCCTTTAAATTTGTAAGCTTGAATCTATTCTATAATCATACATTCTAAAAAGAATGGAGCCTCAAGACGGTTGCCAGATTGTTGGTCCACAATCTGGTGGCCCTCTTGAAGCCCCATTTTTTCTTCTAATGTTTAGGACAAAATTCATCATATACTAAATATGGTCTACATGGTAGAGGAAATGTTTATTATACTAGTTAATT
This sequence comes from Antitrichia curtipendula, assembly GCA_951230915.1. Classification (NCBI taxonomy): domain Eukaryota; kingdom Viridiplantae; phylum Streptophyta; class Bryopsida; order Hypnales; family Leucodontaceae; genus Antitrichia; species Antitrichia curtipendula. Next base: position 20,151,550 of record OX579642.1, read on the forward strand.
CAATTAGTGCAAGTCATTCTAAATGTTTAGTATTTCCATTTCCATTTAAGAACCATTTTTATATGTCATTTGTTTAGTGTGTACACAGAAAAGAAGGGAATGTCTACAACTTTACCTTGGAGTCATTAAAATATCAGCAATACATTCTGCCCTACTAGAAATCAATGATTTAATATAAAACAATTAGTCTGTCTTACACACTTTTCAAAGTTCAAACATCTTATTTATGGAAACTTGAATTTCACTTCATAAATAATGCAAGCCAGCCTAGGTAATTCCTCTCTTCCGTGGTATTCATATATAAAAGCTCCGGTCGGAGTACTATCCTAACCGGAGTGGACACAACTCCTGCAATGAATGTTTGAAACTCTGGAGAGCAGAGACGATCAAGTCTGTCAAGAGTCGGAAGCACCGCGAAGCGGTTCCTCACCTCAAAAATGCTAAGACGAAAGGGAGCTAGTACTAAACATACAGCTAATTAATAATTACCTGAAAAAGTAGGTAGCAATACCGCGTAATCGGATCCAGATGAGTTTGAGCGTTACAGAGAAAACCCAACATGATTGATTTCAAGAAGAGATGAAGCAAGAAATTGCAGAACTAAGAACAGTTGTGAAGATGAAAGAGCCGATATGACAGAAGAAGAAGAGATAGTCAGAAACCATTCTTAACTTGTCAAGCTTAACAAGCTTCCTGCAGTGCAACAAGTAAAAAATGCAGAAGAATCAGGAATGATTTCGAATTTCTAGCTATCGTAGATCAGGTATTAAATGCAGGCTCATGATCTCTCCTAGCCTCACACAGGGACATCCCCGGTGCGCAAAATGTTCACGCAGGGTAGATGGTCCCACGTGTTCACGAGAGGAGGATTAATAGATTTAGACTGAGAATCCGGTTCATTTGTAGTATATATACTGGCTACATTCCATTCGAATTTGGAGAGTAGAAGCTAAACACTTAGCGATCGAACATTCTGGACAACACACTCTTGAATGTAGAAGCACCCCATAATGATGTAATTCACACAAGCAGCAAGCTATTTGCAACTTCCCAAGCTATTTGTAGCTCTCAATGTAGCCCCCTCCAGCACTAATAAAAAAAGAGAGGGGGGGCTAAAAAATAGTTCTGAAATTGTGTCAGAAACCAGGGCTACATTTGAAGTTCAACCCAGACAGGAAGCCACACGTACCCTCAAAGCTGCAAATGCAAATAGCTTTGAGGGTACTTCGATTTAGTTTAGCCCCCCCCCACTGTTTAGCCGGGGGGCTACTCCACTCAGGTTTTCCAGTGTACGTGGTAAAGGTTCAGTGACCTGTTTTCATTTCCTGCTTCTAACTCCTTTGTAGCGAATCCGAAATATTTTGCAGCTCTTTTGGCAAGTTGTCATGGATTAGGTAAGATATATCTTGAGCCTTGTTATGAGAAGAAACATGGTTAGCTATGGATGTGATCGAGAAGGGATGCTTTCATAACAAGGTTCATTCTACTTTCATGTTACAGAACATGACTTCAGTGATAGGATCTTGTTCAATCACACATGCATACTCAATCAAGGTATGGAAAAAAAAAGCACCATAATGCTAAAGCTACCATGAAAAGAAATGCTTCTTTTTAATATGACCTTATCTGATGAGCACTAGAAGATAAAATGGAGTCAAAAGTGACATCAACTAACATTTGGAGGTGTCAATTAGATATTTAATGACACTTAGATTTTCATTTGGTTAATAGGAAGTGTCATTTATAGAATGATTATCATATGCACAATAATGACCCAATTAAAATTATGGACTAGTAGGTAATGTGAAAGTAAAACCTTGTTCATCAGAAAAAAAAAATTGGGGCCTCAAGAGGGCTGCCAGACTCTGAACCAATGCAAAAAGGGCAAGTTAAAAAATAATATTTTTCTTGAATGAAAAATATTAAGAAAAAAATTTGCCATCTGATGTAGTTAGACTGTTGGAGTAAGATTGGTAGAGGATTCTAGATTTTATGATTATGATTATTATGAAACTTCACTGTACTGTTATAGATTATAAGTATACCTAGAATTGATCCTAGATTCTCATGTTATGAGAGTTTACATCTTAGGCAAGAATCTAGATGGGATGTGTTGTTTACGGTCAAAATTAGGTGTACTTACCTTACACCGCTTATTTGGGCGCTCCTGACGAAAATTCTAACCAGGCTAATCACCAACAGATTGAACACAGTCTAATGTGCTGCAGGCAGCTGCAGTCCTTCAGAGTCGGGAGATGCACAGCTAGGACTCAGGGAATCTGTTTTCGCACAAATCTGTTGATGCAATCGATCAGGCTAGATGGATCTTCTGTGGCATGCAGGAGCTCAAGTCTGAATCTCAAACTGGTAGTATAGTTTGGCTCCGACAGTCTCCTTTACACATTCAGTTATTCATCCAAAACCTGCTGTCACACATCTTGAAGTTTCCAAGATCAGAAGTTCAGCAGACACCCCAGAGAGACGTTATACACTTGATATACCCAATTCAGTGGATACATTGCACGTACTAGCTAGCCATTGATCAGTCACTATGTACGTCCTGTACAATGCATTTGTAACAGCCTAACAGGTCAGAAAATCTATGTGAAACGATAATCTAAAAATCTGCCTAGCAATGGAGTCGTCTAAAAATCTGCCTACTAGCAATGGAGTACGTTTCGTTCAGACGACTCCAATTTACATTTGATGATATAATTATGGTTTAAATTCCTTTTAATTTAACTCAAAATAACTCCCTCGAAGAGAGGTGACGTGTACTGAGTATTCGATCTTCACTGGTCTCCAGGTGCAAAACAGGTACACAGTACTCTACACCATTTTAGATGCAAGTCTTTTTTTCCAGGAGTCCAGGACAAACACTGCAATTGTTGAGTACTTTGCAGTCTTAACCCATATAATGCAAATATATAACCGTTCAAATACACACAATGTCACTTCCAGCGTCCGAGGTAACCGTGTCAACGCCAATTTCGTTAGAATTAATTGGCGATATTCCACAATCCGAAAATTGTGACATATATCTTCTCAAAGGTGTAATTTCAGGGTCAAAATTAGGATTGGTATAAATTTTGGTTTCAGGCAGACCGCGTCAAAGTAATGGAATATCGCTAATGTAACGGAATTGACGTTATCACTAAATTCGTTGTACTGTCCTTAGAAGATAGAACTGATTTGGGCTCTCCATCTGGCGGCATATTAAGTAAACCCTATCCCTATAGATACGCAATGCACAGCGCAGACATTCAGAGCCAGAAGATCATGCACCGCTTAAACTCTAGAATCTATGTTTTAAACATGAAATCCAATTAAAGAAATTAACTTACATCCATATCTCGGCGCAAGCAGGCTAGAAACTGGATCGTCTGCAGGAGCTCACGTCTGTTCAATCTCAAACTGGTAATACGGTTTGGCCCCGACGTTCTCCGTCCTCCGTTCTCCATTCAATTATTCATCTAAAACCTGTCGCACCTTGAAAATTTCCAAGAAATGTCAATTTCGTTAAACTGGAGATATTAGCACAGCCAAAAATTGTGGCATATATCTTCACTATGGTCTAATTCCAGGCCACAAACTAGGACCGGTATAGATTTTGGGTTCACGCCGGGCGTCCTGAACCGCGCCAAAAGTAACGGAATATCGCCAATTTAATTTAACCAACTTGACTTAAAGATTAGAAGCTCAGCAGACAGATGTTATGCACTTGTATCCTACTCAATGTATACATTGCACGAACTAGCCACCGACCAATCTACATGATACTATACAATGCCTTTGTAACAGATCTGGCCGGAATTCCAAGAGAAACGATACTCTAAAAATCTGCCTAGCAAAGGAATAAGTTCGATCAGACGACTCCGATTTCTCATCTGATGATATGTGGCGTAAATGCTCTTTACCTCACGAGAGAGGTGACATGTACTGAGTGTCCTCCACTAGCAAGTCTCCAGGTGCAAAAACAGAAATAGTTCTGCACCATTTTAGATTCAAGATGTTTTTCTCCAGAATAATTGCAAATAATTGTTGAGCATATATGATTAACCCATTCAAATAACTGTTCAAATACAGGCATGCCACCTGCAGTAATCAAAGTAATCGTGCCACTAGCTAGCCAGGTGTGCTTGCCTTAGCGCTACTGCCGGCACGCACACCCATTCAGGATTTCAGGCATTCACCGAAGCAGTATTGCCCCGTAGACATTTTGTGCAGATGCAAAGTCAGAAGATCCTCCGCTAGAACGCTGTAATCTATTGCAGAAGTCCAATTACAGAAACATACAATCCAAAAATCCAATTACAGAAACATTTCTTGGTGCACGCAGGTTAGAAAGTGGATCTTCTGTGCGTGTGTAGGCTAGGTACGTACGTCAGAATCTCAAGCTTGTAGAACGTCGGTGATGTTCCCCACTGGTCTCCAGGGTCAGAGTAAAAATCGTTCAATGCAGATCAATATTATAGACAAACTACTAGCTAGTTAGTCCTCTTTGTCATTTCAGATTCGAATTTTTTAAGAACAAACAATGCACAAGTTGTTGAGTATGCTGACCTTAAGTATCTTAAACAACCTTTCAAAGTCCAGTGTTGAAGGCAACCCTGCAACTATCTCATTGATTAGTCGTAAAAGGATTAAAACCCATAAATCCATAGTATTTCAATCTCCTGTTTCTAAGCCCTTCAATTAACCAAATCGTCAATTTCGCTAAATCTGTTTCGGCGCAAAAACTTGTGGCATCTATCCAAAGCTTTAAGAAAATAACTTTGGACAAGTAAGGATTTCCGTCACAGACTTCGGGTACAGAAAAGTGTTTCGGAATTTTGGAAGTTCTGCTCAATCGAGCTTACGAAACACACCTTCTCGCCAGTGTTAGTGTTGATCTGCAGGGGATATTATACATAAATCTCATTTAGAACAACTTAACCTGCCGACAGAAAAAGCTAGACTAACCAGCTAGCCGACTTGAATTAAAACATACACACTAGCAGAAGTATTGGATGCATACCGAATATATTAATTACCGATGCATGAATCTTTTCAACAAAGAGAATACTAACAAGTTCAATTTCTTTCTGTTTAAGTCATCCAGGATTTCAGAGCACCGGGCTCTAAGTTTGATTGTAACATTGAGCTGCATGCTCAGTGCACTAACTTCAACAAAAGTCTGTCAGTTTCGTTGAATTGGCAAATTTCCCAAGTACTTTGGAACTTTTCAGGATGCACAACCTGAACTCAAAAATCTATATCAGTTCAAGTTTTTAGAGCGTCGTGCAGATGATTGTCACAATTATTGGCAACCGAAACTGCTCCATTGATGTTTAATCATATTTTATTCGAATCAGGATTGGGATTGTAATCAAAATTACCAACCTCTTAAAGAGAAAGTAGTAAACAGTCATAATCACGTGCAAGAGCAATCTGGATTATGGAATTCTAGATCATTTCCAAATTTGATTGCTAACATCATTTATTTGAAGTCCATGAATAATTCAACTTGTTTACCTGTCAACTTTTGATCATTGTTGATGTGTGCGTAGTTGTAAAGTGTCTTATTTTTCTTCCAAACAAAACTTGTCACAATGTAGGAAAATTACACAAGGTTAGATTTCACAAATGGTATTTTAAAAAAAACAAGAGTGTATTTTGCATGAGCTGTCTGATAAAGCAAAATGATCCTACATAATCACTGCCTTCATTCTACTTCATAATGTGTTTAAGTTATTAAATCTTTTTTATTTTAAATTATATGAATTATAGACTAAAACATACAAATCTCTTTTGTAATATTGTAAACATGCAAACGACAAAACATGAAAATACAACTCTAATTTCCTGTATCCAATCAACTCAATTACAAATATTACGGAGTTTGATGAGATCCATTCCAAATCACAAAATGCATGCATGCATGCATTTCATTATAATATTTTATCTTCAAAATATTAATGAATTTTCATACAAAGATTCAATAACAAAACAGACACTATCAAGTAGAATGAGAAACAGTGATTGTGAAGACAACACTGATCATTTTGCTTTATCAGACAACTCAAGGAAAATACACGCTCATTTTCTCTGAACTTCCTTTCATGAACTCAAACCTTGCTGTAGTTTCCCTTCATTCGCAACAAGTTGTGCATGCAAGAACCGAAGGAGCAGCACTCCGTGGACTTTAGCCGGTTTCTCAAGAATCGCCGCCTGCACCACGCACCGTACTTCTCCGATCAGTTCAAATGCTTCAATCTTCAATTAGCAAGCGCAATATATCACACGACAGTGCAGAATCTGATCTCTAACTGCTGGTAAGTACCTCATGCTGCGCGATAGTTCGCAATTGCATCGATCTTGATCTTGGTTCGGCGCTAAGGTCGATCAGTGCACCGATCGATCACTGTCAACAAGGAATCGATCGAACACACCGGAACTGCACTGGTCGCCAGCCACGAATTCGAAGGTTGCGCACTGAAATAGCTTGAACGAAATGTGCGGTGATCATAAGTTTGTGGAGCACAACTTACGATCTGACTCTGACTAGCTGTTTCCAGCGATCGACGAGGGTTTCAGACTGAAGCGAAGGGAATGAGTGAACCGCATGTGTTGCAAGCGCGGGCGCGGGTATTTGTACTGTAGTTCGATCTCACTGGCTTTCGCGGAGTTTGCTCGAGTGGGTGGACAGTGGTGTCGCTCGTGAAGGAGCGGTGGGGAGGTGGTCAAAGGGCCGGCTGATCTATCTTCGGCCACCCGACCAGACCGGGTACTGAACCTGGCCCGAAATTTCTTCCGGTCATTACTTCTGCGGCAGGAATTTTTGTTGGATAATAGCCGAGGGTTTACAGCACTAGAACGTGGTGACGTTCTCAGCTTATATTGAGTTCCCTTTGCGGAATCGTGGGAATCGTGGTCCCCAGGGCGACGGCCTCGATCGGAGATTCGACTATGCGACCCTATCCTTGTAGAGTCAAGTAAAGCCTTCCCACGCGGGGAGTGTGTCAGACTTTTTCAGTTCTTCTCACTGGACTATTCGGAAGTCTGGAATGTCTGGGGTGCCTTTAGCACAGATGGCTGGACTGTAGTCAGTGTAGTAAGTGTACAATATGCTTGTTTTGCATCTACATACTTACTGTCTTTCAGAAATTAATCTTCCTTTTAAGTTCAATGAGGGATTGAGTTTGAGAGAATGACTGAATTAAATTTAATGAGAAGGTTTGAGAAAGTAGAAAATGTTTTGCCTCCAACATGTAATTTAAGTGACAAGAAAAAATACAGAACGCCCGTGCCTCTTGCTGTGTAGCTGTCAATCCTTTATCAATTATCACTTGGTGTCGGAGAAACTATATTTTCCCCGGGCCTTGGGCCTTGGGTCTTGCGAACAAACGAACTTTGTTGAATGCCAGGCGTATACGTGTCCGAATTTGAGACGCAGTTGCTGCACCGCTTTTCCAAATTCTGGCTTGTTGCAAGCTGTTTGTTGACATCGTCGGGACATTGGCTTGTTTGACACGTGAAACGACCGAATTTCAACGAAATGACGTCTGAAAGTACTTCATCTGCAACAACACTATCGCGCGCACGCTATTACTCTAACTCTAGGTTAGTTAAATTCATGCTTGCGTCTTTCCATCTACTACTAGTAACTCGGTAACACCTGGAATCTAGCTACAGTCACTAAATTAACACAAATCTAGCCACCGCTGCTCTTGCTAGAAATGGGGAGAATCTTGCCAGTTTCCCACCGTCATAACTTACTCAGGAGCATAACAACGCAAGCAAACATGTTATCGAATTATGAATTTCTGATCATCTACAAGCGTGAGTGAGTGTGAGCTGATCGATGTATCCGATAGGTGGATATTAGTTGGTACCGCCTTTCAATGCTGTAGTACGTCCGGAAATTGCCGTGAACATATACTTGTGACCGACCTAGAACACGGCTCTCAGTTACGTACGTGCTACAAATGCGGTACCGACCATGAAAGTTGTCAATTCGACGTGTTTGTGTAGCATGCAGCGGTGGTGCAGCTTGAATGTGAAGCCTTGAGTTGAATAAAATAGTTAGTAGTACGAAGGCTTGATTAGAGGTGGCCACACAACAGATCAAATGAATACTCCAGATTAAATTTGGGTGGTCTGGTCCCTTGGAATGTGCTTCGATCGCATACAGAAATAAGCGGTGCTTAGCTTAACCGACTTATCACGACCCTCGCCTGGACCTGCCATTTCGGGATTCTTCGTCTCAATCATGTGAGGACTGGAAAGGAGCTGACCTGCTGACGGATGGACGCAGGGCCACTGCCCCCACACAGAGCTGGAAGACTGGCAGCTTGCCACAACTTCAAGAATACTGGAATTTTCTAACTAACTTAGAAAAAGCCAAGGGGAGCATCTCCGAAATGGCACCGTTCTTGTGTTCTGAAGGTGTCAACTATTTCAGTTAACCCTGAATGGACGGACCTATGGCCACTTTTTAAAAATCCAAACTTCCTCTATCTGTGCACATGCTCCCGTTTTGCAACAGTACCACACGATTGAAATTTTCAATCTTCAATATTTCAGACTTCAGAGATGTAATGACATGTCTTCTATATTTCTTAAAAAAATTCAGTTTTTTGGGTGACGATTCGAAATTACTATCAGTTTTGGAATAAAAATTAAAAAAGTGAAACAAATTTCATATCATATACAAAATATGCTCCAATAATCTGAAAGTTTCTACGTCGTTCATAGGTCTAAGTAATAGTTTAGGTTATCATGGTGTAAAAACATTTGCCTCGTTATTCAAAAATTAGGAAATCAACACTCCATAGTAATAGGTCCAAAGTTCAAATTGCAATAAAATATTGGATTTTAAGAATTTTCCAATTTTTCAAATTGAAATAGGAACTAGACTTGATAAGTTTCATTTCATTAGTTGGACTCAAATTCAAAAAGGATCATCTTCATGACTCATATTTTGATATTTACATCAAGAACAATGACCTAGAAGATATCAAAATACACTACAATCATGGTGATCTGTGGATCAAGCATCTTCTCATATACAAAGTAAAAAATATCACAATGAACGGAATGGAGTAGTATTTAATACCATTCTCCAAAAGTATTTTCAAGTATCTCCCACAAATAAAATTGGATGAACGAATGCATTTCTCCATCTTCTAAAGCATCACAAAGTCATCCATTAGTTGATTATTGACTAATGTAGCACTTTAGGATTAATGACAATTGAGTTAATGTCAATTTTGTTAAATTGGTTAAACTCCACAACTTTGGATCTTGAGAGGAGGGCTAAGGCTTGAAATGTACATCCATATTATATAGGCTTAGTTCTTAAAACTTTGTTTACATAAATGATAGTTAGAAAATTGTGCCCATTTAACCAAGTTGAAGATAAGCACACATCAATTATATTTCAAAATTATTTTCTAAATACCAATGTTTATGTCATTAGAATGACACCCTTAAGATGACATTGCCTCAATGTACAAAAAGTGGCAAGCACTGCCATACTATCCTCTCAAAAGAAGCAAAGTCTCTTTTTTGCAAAGTCAATCATTTATGTCCTCCTTTTCTAGATTATGTTGACCTATCATATTTGAAAATGATCTTATTATTGATTTAGTGAGGGCTCAAAATTAGTGTCAATTTGCAAAAGTAGTCACATAAAAATGAATAGAAATTAGTACAATAGGGTGGTTGCAAGAAATACTTGTCCTTTTTTTTGTCCCGTTGCCTTTGGATGGGTGATTTTTTGGCTATAAATTTTGTTGTAAGTATAATATACAAGGAATTTGAAATGAAAATACATGTGGTAGTTGTAGACATTGAATAAATTTTCACTTTTTGAAAATTACTTTATTATTTTTAATAAATCCTTGATTGAATGTCTACTTTAGCCATTTAGTAGGATTATGTATTTTTGTATTGTTTTTCATTAAAAAATAAAAATTTGGAATTGGATATTAGAGAAATGGATTGTATTATTGTATATTAAGATTACAAGCAGTGACAATGAGTTTTTATGCAAATTGTGAGATGTGTGGAATGCAAATGCAATCAAAGTGTGTAGTCCTTTACGAGTTTACGCGAAGACTAGAATACAAAAAGAAATTCTTTCAGAAGTCTTTAGTACAATTCAACCATTAGAGAAAATTGCAGGCCTCAATAGGGCCGCTCCAAAGTGACCAAACTAGTCTATTAATTGAAAATAGGCAGCCTGACAAATCTAAATGCAGTGCATTGTCAACTTGTGCGAATTTCGCAAAAGATGTTAATGAGATTGTAGTAGAAGTCTATTTCACCTACATAAGCGTACATAATGATAAATTGGAAAATTAATCAAAATAAAGTGGATTTTGAAGCTAGTTGTCAAAAAAATTAGAAACACTTATGATTTTGAATTACTTTCATTTGTTACTTAGATGTGCATGTTTAAAGTCAAAAAGGAAAGATATTTATACAAGTGGGGTAGTAGTAGGTAAAACAATCCATATGGGATATGTAAATTAAGATTAATAGGAGCACAACCACTTGTAGTTATGTGAAAAGCATAAATTGTGTACAAAGTCAAATTTTAGACTCCATTTAAGCATAGTAGAATATTTTTTTTCAAAACTCTTTGAAGTAAAAAAAGTTTGAAAATCAATTTAGTTTTCATCTCCAAAAATATTTTTGAGGTTTAGAGTCTCCAATAAAAAATTATGGACAAAATTCTAAAAGTAGTTGGAAACTTGGAATGTCAAAGAAAACTTTCCTTCCAACCCCTTTTAGAATTTTGTCCATAACTTTTTATTGGAGGCTCTAAACCTCAAAAGAATTTTTGGAGATGAAAACTAGATTGCTTTTCCAACTTTTTTTAGTTCAAAGGATTTAAAAAATAAATTATTCTACTATGCTTAAATGCGGTCTGAAATTTGACTTTGAACACAAATTTTGCATTATTTTGATAATGAATGATCTCTCTTCAAAATATCCCATATCTTTTGAGGATTTACCATGGACAATTGATTTCTCTATAAAAGCAATCACTTCATCCTTCATTATCACTAATTGTCAATGAATTAGGATTGTTACATCGACATTAAAAATATTATTGATGGTAGATGTCATTATACTAATTTCGATATTTGTTTCTTTTTCTAAAATTTGGTTAGAGTACAAGGTAAGCAATAATTAGGGTTAATATGCATTATAGTATCTAAATTTTGATTGTTTAATATCTTTTATTCAGATTTTGAACCATTGGCAATCACCCAACGTTGCAATGCAAGGTAAGCGACTATAAGAGAAAAAGCAATCCTTAAGCAAATTTAAATGTTATCTTAGGATCCTTTCAACTGCTCTGGAGCAACCCTTTGGAGGCTTGAGATTTTCTATAATGTGTGTCCTAGTATAAAAAACACTTGTTTTTGTAATTTATGTTTATGAATTTTTTTTAATTATTAATAGTCAAAATATTCATGTATCTATTTTTGTTCTCATATGTAGACTAGGCCTCCTTTTGCTTTGTAGTAGTCCGCAATAGTCAATAGTAGTACATAATACAACACTATTTTTTTTATTCATTCTAATTCATTTTCATGATTTTTGTTGTTTTTTTCTTAACTTTTAATTATTTGAATGTTTCATATGATGATTTTGTTGATTTCTACACATTTCTATTGATTTTTTACTAATTTCTATTGACTTTTGAATTGATTTTTAATCATTTTTAATTAAATTATAATGATTTTGAAATTCATTTTCATGACTTGAGCCCTAAATGCTGAAGGCACCAAATTTTGGTGTCAACAATATTTTGAGATTAAATAAAATCTAACCAAATTACTAATTTTAGTAGTTTATATTTTCTAAAATTTCTTTCTAAAATCTAATTTTGAAAATGATTGATTATGAGTTTTCTATTCAAGATTTTGTACAAGGATGTCCATTACAATCTTGACTCTCTATAGTGTTAAAGGCTCTTGGAAATGAGCCTCAAATACACTAGATCTTGGAGAAAAAATCACATTAGAAATTCATTTAAAAGAATTATAGAGTAGATTTTGAAAAGCCATAAATTGATTGAGGTTCTGCATGTTAGGCCCTTTATCCTCATGTTTTTTTGGTGACCAATTTTTTAGATTTGACATGTGGAAAAAAGATTAAAAGACTTCAAATCACTTTTTCATTTTAACACCCTTATGATTAATTATTATAAACTTTTAATCCACAAGTGATATTGTTGTATTTTCTTTTTTTATTTGATCTCTTACATGTGTAGTTTGAATTTGTACGGTTCCAATTCAAAATAAATTGATACAACTTATCAAAATTTTGGCTTTTTATTCAATTTAGAACAAATTTCTAGAAGCTCAAAAAAGGTCTTGGGCATTGAGAAGGTGAACTAAATTGCCCCCACACTGATAGTACTTTGTAGTAGTGGTAGTAATATGGCCAAAAACAACATGTTTGAGACAAAAACAAAAAGTGTTTCTTGCAATAACCCATTAAAGCCATATCCTAAATTTTTTTAATTTAAAACAATGTAACTTTTATAATTTAATGTCACAAACTTTACCTCACTACTTTGACAAATCATAGTTTTGTGAACTTGAATTATTTAAACTAATGAGTACACTACTAGACTACTAAATGAACTCTCAAGTCTTATTATTTATTGATGAGTTACTTTATTTTGACCATTTTTTTAGAAAGTTAGAGGAATCAAATATATTTAACATCAATTTCATAAAATTGATATAATTTAAAGACTTAGGCAATTTTTTAAATGCTCAATTTGAAACTAAATTACTATCTATTATGGTTTTTTGTTTCTATTGTAGAACTTATACAAATGAATATTATAATTTTTGGTACCCAGAATTGTGTTAATTTCGTCAAAGTGACAATTACAAAATCTTGGATAGAAATAATTTGCTATGAAAAAATGCGTAGTTTCTAGCTCCAGCTAATTTCAATTTGATACTTAAGAGAATTTTGTTTGATGATCTTCAATGTTTTTTATAGAAATAAATCATAACTCCAAATATAAGACGCTATGTACATTATACATATGTGTATCTTGGATACAAAATTCTTATATTATATGGTCCTAAGTATAATCACTTATAATGCATTTTAGTCCAATCTCATGGGATATAATTTGTTTTAATGTAAAAAATTCTTATAGCCCTTTCAGCAAGGAATCCAAAAATGTAATTATATACATAAAATTAATATTTTCTGAGGATAACAATAGTATTGAAAATCTAATTACATGACTTTGTTATAGATGTATCATAGGCCAAGCTAGCCAACTTTGGAGACCTTTTTATAAATATATAATAAATTTTTATTATAAATAAAGTAAAACAAATGAATTTATTTTATTTTTAAATATATACAAGGTGATATTTCAAATGTTTAAATGATTTATATACTCATATGTATGTATATTCATATGTTATACATACATATATAGTATAACCATATACAAGGCTATATACCCAAATACAACCTTGTGAAATTATGTACAATCCTTAGAAATTAACTCAACACTCAAATGAGTATCATGGCTATATAAAAATTCCAAATTAAATGAATCATAGCTTTTGGAAAGCTTTATAAAATGTAACACAAACCCTCAAAACTTTAGATACAGGTCCCTTATAATTTGTCTTTTATAGACAAACAAAATCTGATCTCTAAAATACAATAGTAGCCATCATAGTTATACAACAAGTTATAGACAGAGTGATGCATGAAGGTGTGAGGTTCTTGACCTAGCATTTACAAATATTGTTGGCTTTGAGGTTGCCATAGTATGGTCTCAATTACTAACATCCATTGAATCTATAAAGACTTGTACATTAGAGTTGGAATGAGATTGTCTTGTTGAGGTTTAGGATTTATTGATCCCATTATGTTAGTCTAATTTATTGGATAATGAAGATATGAGGGGACTATTGTAAGACCAACTATAATAATGTGATTAATCATTTGCAAACTTTCTAACATTGTGTTATGTTGTGGTGCATCTTTGGATTTCTTTCTTGGTAGACCCCTAAAATACTCTTTGTTATAATTATTTCATCACTTTCTCTATCTGTTGAATTTTAGTTTGATTTCAACTTTCTTCAAACACACACACTACTGCAACATTTTTTATGCTATTGGGTAAAGAGTAGTGACATTTTTGACTTCATGGAATATTTTGGAGGTTGGACAACTCTAATGGGTGGACTTCTAGCTATGAGTTGTGGAAGGTGCATCTTATGAGGCTATAATACACTTGACAAGGTAATTGGTCCTTGCGGATCATTAAGGCACGGATCTCTAAAATAATTTGGAGTATCATATAAAAAGCTTTGAGAAAGCATTTAATCCCTTCTACAATTTTTCTTTTATGCTTTGACTTCGATATTATTGCATATGTGATATTGAAATGGTTGTTATATAATAACGTGCATTTGAATACTAGTATTGATACTCCTAATGTAATTATAGTGATGAGATGTCTATGTTTAATAACTAATCTCCTTTTGTCTCTATTTTTTATTTGTAAAATCTCTTATTTTGATATTGTTCCTTGTTAATTATATTTTGTATTGTTCATGAAAAAGGCAGCTTAATTGGCATGTACTTGAGATTGTTTGTAAGGCTAGAAATGCGGTGCGCACTTATCTAGCAATCTTGTAATTATTCTTGAGGAAGACAATAACTATTACAAATATTGAACCCGATATCATTATAACTTAGGCAAATAGCCACGCTTGGTTAAGCAATATTTGTTACAAAAGCAACACAACTCTTATTATATGCATCTTGAAGTGTAGAATCTGTCTACTTTTAAGATGACAAAAATTTGAGAATGTTGCATCAAAAGATTTGTAGACATCCAAGCAATGTACCATTTATAATAGAAATTCCAAATTAAATGTTTAGGGTGATCTTAAATTAATCAACATCGTGCATTTGATTTTACAAGGCCAAAACCTTTACTGGCATTAGGGTTTATATGTTGCAAGTGGGCTATAGGGAGCGTTTGTTTATTAGTAAAGGCCAAATTGGAGCTCTAGAATGCTCTAAAAGGTTTTTGACTATTTAATTTTTGTGCGAGGTCTCTCCAATGCTATCCATTGCTCTCCATTGATGCAATTTGAATCCTTCTAACTTCTTCCATGGCCTCCCTTACCAAAAGTTGGCACTCTAATTCCTTCCTCAATAAAGTCAATTTGTTATTCTTTGCATCTGGTCTCAACTTGGTCATCTCATTAAATTGCCCTAACTTTAGTTGGGCATCCATGATTTCAATATGAACTAGGCTAAACCAGTCTTGGAAAGTTCCATGTTCTAGCATTAGGTGATTGCAAGAAACTCCTACCGATTTTATTGCAATTGGAACCAAGGTTGTCATAGTGGAAGGACGTCCGGTTTGCCCGTCCGAGAGAGGTCTCGGCCGTCCGATGTAGTCAACACTAAGTTGACTTTCTGTCATTGAAAAAACAGGTGATGTGGCTGTCACTTTGACACCACCTGGATGCCAAGTAGGATCCAGGGCGCGGACGGAAGCCAGGGTGGGGACAAGACTGTGTCGGGGTGCGGACGTCAGTCAGGGCATGGATGTTTTTTGCTCGAACAATCTCACCATTAGAATTAACTCTATTTCATTTCAGTTTAGCGTTTTCAATTTTAACAATCTTAGGGCGTGTAATAGATCATTGGAAAGGTCTTCAAAATACCTTTCCAATGGTATATTACACGCCCCAAAATTCTCAAAACTCACATCGCAAATCAAAAACAAATTTGCTACCAAGATGCACTGCGCACGGAGTTGGCAACAAGGCGTGGACGCTTGGGCGAGGGCGCATTGACCGGGCGGGGACGTACATGTGTCGGGCGCGGACGTCAATTTCTTTCTCATTTAGCATCTACAGTTTTGAGAATTTTGAGGCGTGTAATAGATCATTGGAA
This sequence comes from Antitrichia curtipendula, assembly GCA_951230915.1. Taxonomy (NCBI): domain Eukaryota; kingdom Viridiplantae; phylum Streptophyta; class Bryopsida; order Hypnales; family Leucodontaceae; genus Antitrichia; species Antitrichia curtipendula. Next base: position 20,167,513 of record OX579642.1, read on the forward strand.
AGGTCTTCAAAATACCTTTCCAATGGTATATTACATGCTCCAAAACTCTCAAAACTCCCATCACAAATCAAAAAACAAATCTGCTGCCAAGATGCACTACGCAGGGAGTCAACAACAGGGCGTGGACGCTTGGGCAGGGATGCATTGACCGGGTGGGGACGTACTTGTGTCGGGCGCGGACGTCAATTTCTTTCTTGTTTAGCGTTTGCAATTTTGAGAATTTTGGAGCATGTAATATATCATTGGAAAGGTCTTCAAAATATCTTTCCAATGGTATATTACACACCTATAAACTCCCAAAATTCCAATCGCAAATTGAAAAACAAATTTCCTGCCAAGATAAAACACGCAAGGACTAGCGCAGATGTACGGCAGGGACACTACAAGACCAGTCTGCACCATGGCAGCACTTGATTCTCTTAGGGACTCACTCATTCAATGATCCATAGGATTCTTCTCTCAAAGTTAAAGAACGATAAATTCTATTGCTAGCTACTAAAATTAGTACTTTTTTTTTAATATTCATTTAGAATAATACCTATCTCTAGAATTTGATGTAGTACGAATTGTAAAAGAGTTTGATAATAATTTTCCATTGTTATAACCTATAATACAACATGATAAAGGTCTTTGTTAGAAAATGACTTTGTGTATTAGGTTTGAATGTTGTGATTTCAACATTGTTTAAAAATTTAACTTTAGGTCATTTTGGTAGATAAAAAGAAGGATTTGCCATTTCAATTGTTGAATTCAATACTAGAATTGCATCGGATTTACATCAACCAATTTATTCAAATTTTTTTAAACATTTTTTTTTATTAATTTAGTGGATATATAGAAGAATTTGTTTTTAAATTAGTAATTGAACATTGGGTTCATTGGGATTTTATTACATCAATTTTGTTTAGTTTAGTTTTGAAGAAAAATTGAGTTGCTTTATTGGATATACAAAAGAGTTTGACAATGTTATTGGTGAATTGAACGTTTGGTTTTGCAAGGATTCATATCAATCATACTTTGTATTTTGTTTTTATTTGCTTCACATTATTTATGTAGGTTGGTATAATTAAATTTTTCTTCTAATTTTTTAAAATTACTTTGGATTACTTAAGTGCTACATAGAAAAAGTTTATTGTTGAATTGAACATTGGGATTGCACAAATTTATATGAACCACATTATATTCTTTTGTTTTTTGTTCTTTGTGTTGCTTTTGTGTTTTGATACATTCACATTTTGTTTATTTTTGTTTTGTAGGTATATTAAAGAGTTTGACATTTACATGATTAAATGAAATATGTGGGTGCATATATAAGACAACTCTAAGTCTCTAACCTTATAGTTCTTACAATTTTAGAAATTTTCATTGTCAAATGCTTTGAGGAAATAACACAATGTATTCTAGGCCACGGAACTAAAACTTTGCCTTGAAGGATTTACTCCCATTGGAAAATGAGAGTAGGTGAACGTCTTGATTTGGGCACTTAGTGACCTAAGCACGGCGCAAGAATGAAGTACTAACAATAGAAATCAACCCGCCTCAAAATTTGTGGAAGAATCCCATGTTGAAAGACTTGTAAGAAAAAGTCCCTTCCCCTCCCTATAAATCCCTTCTTTCCCTCATTCCATCAATTAAATTTTCAAGCCTTTTTTGAGATAAACCCTTCCAAAATAAAATAAATAAATAAATAAAATAAAATAAGAACAAATTATTATTATTATTATATGAAATGTTTGAGGCTTCTACCCACTAATGTCTTCTCTCCCCCATTCCATCAATTAAATTCTCAAACCTTTGTTGGAATAGAATCTTTTGTATTTTAGATATAGAAAATATAGCGAACCTATTTCAACAATTTCATTGCAAGGTGCTTGAGAGAAAAAAATACAATGTATTGTAAACCACGCAAGTAGAACATTGCCTTGAAGGATTCACTCTCATAGGGCAATGGGAGTAGGTGAACGTCTTGATTTGGGTACTTCATGATCCAAGTATGATGCAAGAATGAGGTACTAGCAATAGAAGTCAACTCACCTTGAAATTCGTGGAAGAATCCCATGTTAAAAGACTTGTAAGGAAAAGTCCCTTTCCTTCCTCACAAATCCCTTCTCTCCCTCATTTCATCAATTAAATTCTCAAGTCTTTGTCAAGATAGACCCTTAAAAAAAAAATATATATGAAATGATTGAGGCTTCTATCCATCAATTCCTTCTCTCCTCAATTAAAGTTTGAAGCCTTTGTTGACATAGACCCTTCAAAAAAATAAAATATGAAATGTTTAAGGCTTTTACCCCTCAATCCCTTCTCCCGTCAATTAAAGTGTGAATCCTTGGTTGACATAGATCCTTCAAAGAAATAAAAAATAAAATGATTAAGGCTTCTACCCGTCAATCCCTTTTCTCCAAAATTAAATCTTCAAGTTTTTATTGACAAAGATCCTTCAAAAAAATAAAATATGAAATGTTTGAGGCTTCAATCCACCCATCTCTATTCTCCTTCATTTTATTAATTAAATTTTCATGCTTTTGTTGAGATAGAATTCTTTGTATTTTAGATATAAAAATTATACTAAATCTATTTCAACAATTCATTGCTAAGTGCTTGTGAAGAGAAACCACAATGTGTTTTAGGCCACGGTTCTATAGAACTAGAACTTTGCCTTGAAGGATTCACTCCCATTGAAAAATGGGAGTAGGTGAACGTCTTGATTTGGGCATTTAGTGATCCAATGATGGTGCAAGAATGAGGTATTAGCAATGGAAGTCAACCCGCCTCAAAATTTGTGGAAGAATCCCATGTTGAAAGACTTGTAAGGAAAAGTCTCTTCACCTCCCCACAAATCCCTTCTCTCCCTCATTCCATCAATGGAATTCTCAAGCCTTTGTTGGAAAATATCTTTCAAAATTATAGAATATGGGTAGAACATTGGGGTGCATAGGGCTCACAACAATTATATTGCAATATTTTTAAATTTTTCTTTAGATTATTTTTGTTCATAGATTTAAAGATTTTATATATACATAGGTAAATTAAGAACTCTTTGCTATTCCTATAATCCTATATATGTAGTCTAGAAGAGCTTTAAGTAGAACTAAACTAAATGTGGTTATACCAAAATTCAAATGTAACTCAAAAAAAACACATCAAAAAACTCTCCATACGAGGGCTATTGGAGTTTAGGTGTTAATGATAATTCACAGTTTTTTGACGTTTTTATTAGTGATTGGAACATTGGATTTCCAAGGACTTATATCAATTATTTTTGTATTTTTTTTAATAAACATCAACAAGTCTTTCAATATAATGCGGTTCATATAAATTTGTGCAATCCCAATGTTCAATTCAACAATAAACTTTTTCTATGTAGCACTTAAGTAATCCAAAGTAATTTTAAAAAATTAGAAGAAAAATTTAATTATACCAACCTACATAAATAATGTGAAGCAAATAAAAACAAAATACAAAGTATGATTGATATGAATCCTTGCAAAACCAAACGTTCAATTCACCAATAACATTGTCAAACTCTTTTGTATATCCAATAAAGCAACTCAATTTTTCTTCAAAACTAAACTAAACAAAATTGATGTAATAAAATCCCAATGAACCCAATGTTCAATTTACTAATTTAAAAACAAATTCTTCTATATATCCACTAAATTAATAAAAAAAAATGTTTAAAAAAATTTGAATAAATTGGTTGATGTAAATCCGATGCAATTCTAGTATTGAATTCAACAATTGAAATGGCAAATCCTTCTTTTTATCTACCAAAATGACCTAAAGTTAAATTTTTAAACAATGTTGAAATCACAACATTCAAACCTAATACACAAAGTCATTTTCTAACAAAGACCTTTATCATGTTGTATTATAGGTTATAACAATGGAAAATTATTATCAAACTCTTTTACAATTCGTACTACATCAAATTCTAGAGATAGGTATTATTCTAAATGAATATTAAAAAAAAAGTACTAATTTTAGTAGCTAGCAATAGAATTTATCGTTCTTTAACTTTGAGAGAAGAATCCTATGGATCATTGAATGAGTGAGTCCCTAAGAGAATCAAGTGCTGCCATGGTGCAGACTGGTCTTGTAGTGTCCCTGCCGTACATCTGCGCTAGTCCTTGCGTGTTTTATCTTGGCAGGAAATTTGTTTTTCAATTTGCGATTGGAATTTTGGGAGTTTATAGGTGTGTAATATACCATTGGAAAGATATTTTGAAGACCTTTCCAATGATATATTACATGCTCCAAAATTCTCAAAATTGCAAACGCTAAACAAGAAAGAAATTGACGTCCGCGCCCGACACAAGTACGTCCCCACCCGGTCAATGCATCCCTGCCCAAGCGTCCACGCCCTGTTGTTGACTCCCTGCGTAGTGCATCTTGGCAGCAGATTTGTTTTTTGATTTGTGATGGGAGTTTTGAGAGTTTTGGAGCATGTAATATACCATTGGAAAGGTATTTTGAAGACCTTTCCAATGATCTATTACACGCCTCAAAATTCTCAAAACTGTAGATGCTAAATGAGAAAGAAATTGACGTCCGCGCCCGACACATGTACGTCCCCGCCCGGTCAATGCGCCCTCGCCCAAGCGTCCACGCCTTGTTGCCAACTCCGTGCGCAGTGCATCTTGGTAGCAAATTTGTTTTTGATTTGCGATGTGAGTTTTGAGAATTTTGGGGCGTGTAATATACCATTGGAAAGGTATTTTGAAGACCTTTCCAATGATCTATTACACGCCCTAAGATTGTTAAAATTGAAAACGCTAAATGAGAAAGAAATTGACGTCTGCGCCTTGACGAGAAGTCCGCGCCAAAACATCCACGCCCTGACGAGAAGTCCATGCCCTGTCCAGGCGTCCACGTCCTAACCAGAAGTCTAAGCCTTGACTAGAAGTCCGCGCCCTGACCAGGCGGCCGCGCCGAGACGTCCACGCCTTGACTAGATGTCCATGCCCTGACGAATCCGTTCGTGCTCTGTAAAGTCCCCGCTCTGACGATGACGTCCGAGCCCTAACGTCCACTCCCCGACTTTTACGTCCGCACCCTGATTCCAGCGTGGACCGCCATCGTGGCAATGAGTTGTCAATTGGAATATTGGAAAATTAAAGGCGTTCGAGTTGTCCGAGATGTCCGGTCTGGTTTGCCCGTCCGTCCGTGCCGTCTGATCACCTAGACCCGTCCACTATGACAACCCTGTTTGGAACAACATTTATGATTTTTTTCTAGAGTATTTTAAAATAAGAGATTTTTAATTTAGAAAAGAAAAAAAAAGGGGTTTTTGTTTCAACTTCCCTGATAGATTCAAAGTAGATTCTAGATTCCCATCTCAAATCACATTCAAATTTTTGGATAAGAGTAGTTTTTGTTTCTACTGCAAAAATTGACTCTCATTGATCCAAATAATAACAGCACCCAAGTATCATCTAGTAGCTAGTATTGTGAAAATACTTATCATATCTAAGGCTTTATTTCTGAAGAATGTAGAGCATATCTTAGTGAATAGCACATACAAAGAGCTCCATCAGAAAAGGTGCCTTTCATGAGAATAATTTTTGATAAGCCAAAGGATGTCTTATCGAAAAAAATGTATCCAACAGTAAGCCAGCCCATATGCAATTTCGACCAAGCAACGACTGTCTCTGTTTCAGTGGCTGAAGCCTAGAGGGCTTATTGTAAAAGCCAGTTTGCACACTGAAGCTCATCTAGACTTATAATCAAACAAGTGATCAGTTTGAGACATTACATTCACACGACAATAACAAGACTACCAATCCAAAGCTTTAGATTTGAAAACCCAAGCAAAAAATAATTGGTGTTACACAGGTGCATCATACGCCAAAAAATTCGCAGCTTGAAAATTTTGAAAAAATTCCAGGAGGTGGCAACCCTCACCTGTACCCATATCAAAATAGCAAACAGTTAGTGTGCCATTAGACGTGTACGAGGTGTCTTCAAGTTGCCACTACTTGTTATCGTATATTCGCCAAAGAAAATCTTCAAATCAATCTAAAAAACTAAAGCACGTTTAGTTCCAAAGAGTTGATAAAAAGTCTGCTACAAAAAATAGAACACCTGTTGGCCGCTGTTCTGTGATCCAAGAACCATCTCTGTAAGCAACCGCACTCCTGATTGTATAAACCCAAAATCAAAGTGGTCACTGATCTTTGTCACATGTAACTGAGGACTAAACTCGAAATGCAGTCTGAGTATACTTCAAACACAGCAAAGTTCAAGAAAATTACAGCATTCTTTGTCTCCTAACAAAGCCAGCTCATTCCTGTAAAATTCAGTCCTTCTTAACTGCCACTATAATGGGCGAGTTAAAGCTCCTGTTTTTACAGTGCCGTCATGTTTTCTTTTTTGAAAGATCATATTGATATGTATGGCAGTAACTTTAAACTACCAAATATCCATCCTGACAAGCAATAGATATCAGCATTTACGTAAATTGAGTATTTACAGCTGGTTTAAATAAAATTTGAGAGGTACAGAATTTGTTTAATATGGTATTATATAATCTCAGAATCAGATTGAAAAAACGCTTCTCAGGGAAGAGTTTTTCCAAGTAGAATTAAAACACCACAACAAGTATGATTTAAAACATAAGTGTAGTGTATGTTTATGTATTCTAGCGATAGACTCATAAAATTTTAGGAGTGAATCCTGAAATTCAAGTCTAAAAAAGAAAAGAGCTATTTCTGGAACATCCTTTTCAGGCATGATTCTATCCATTCCTTGTCAGTTAATTTCTGTTCCCTGTAACTTGTCTCATTTTATTGTTTATAGGAATGTCTATACTTTAGTAAGCTTTATTTTTTTATCCAGCTTCTAGTCATAAGAGAGCTTAAGAAGCTTTATGTCAAATCCTCCCATGCTAATAAAAAATATGGTGGAAGCTACCATATTCATAGAGTAATGCTAATAGCTAATGTTTTTTAGCTAAAAGGTTTTCCAAAATAACACCCTATTTTTTTCAATGACATTGAAAATATTACTCTATTTTTTTCCTTGAGATATGTAATGAGAGGATATATACTAAGACACATCCTATTTTTGCAATATTAAGAATATGACAAAAAATGATAATGATAATAATAAAGCAATATCCCAACTATGTCAAATTAGGAGTATAGAATAATATCCTATTTTTTTCAACATTTTGTAAAAAGAGTAAGTTTAATGAGAAAAAAAATCCTATTTTTTTCCAAAACATGTAAAGGAGTAGAGAAACACTTATATCTATCATAAAATCCTTTTTTAAGAGATATCCAATCTATAATCCTAAGTATCATATACCTCCCATCCTTTCTATTAATATGGATTAGCAAGGTATCCATATGAGCTCACAAAAACATCTTCCAAGGTACTTAAATCTATGAGTTTTTTTCTACAAAAGGAGTCTTTTTTTGCTGAAATATTTAAGTGCTCCAAGAGGATGTGGCCCTCACCTGTGCCCATCCCAAAAACAACAACAAACAAATGTGGTGTTAGTGAGGTGCATCGGGTGTCTTAAGACCACATCGCGTGTTATTGCCTTCACAAAAAACAGAATAAATATTCATAAGCAAAAAAAGAATCATAATGTATGAAAAAAATGTATCTCCCTCAAGAAAAACCCACAAAACCTGATTGTTAACAGCATGCTGTGATGCTTGTGACGACGCCATGTTGTGTTCAATAGTTCACGAAAAAAATATAGCACCAGAGCAGTCTTAAGGTAAGAGCTCAAAACAATTCTCCAGCCGTCCGAAAACAATCTTCAGGCTCCCAGTAAGCTCCTCCAGTAACCTCCACGTCCAGCAGCAACAAGTTGTCCGCCAAGGCCACAGTCTGCAGCAAAATTCCATGCTACGGTAACTGTTTTCTGCCCGCAATCTGCAATCAGACAGCTCGCGAGATTGGTGGCTCTCCCAACGTCCCAGTAAAGGACCAGATGTTAAGTCTGCAAATATGGTTGGGATTAAATACCCCTGCCATTGCTTTGTTCTTTAATTGGGAAATGCCTTGCCTTACCTTGCCTTAATCTTTGACAGCAATTAAGTATGTCCAGGCTGGGTTTATTAATGTAGCTTGCTGTGGATATTCTGCAGGACCGAGTTAAATCAGTGGATCTTCTTGACGCGTGCTGCCTTGAAAGGCAGAGGTTGGATTGACTTTTTTCCGTATTGGAACGGATGTGATACTGATTTGGTCTTTGCTTTGAGTGTGCTGTTTATCAGGAATTTTGGTCGTGACACTAATTTTGAAGCAAGTCAAATACTTGATCGAAAATTTGTGGAGACATAAATTTGAGCATCTTGTGCCAACTATCAATCCTCTTTATGCAGTAATGTATACTTAAGCCGTGAGGATCTTATAATAGATATGTAAGAAAGTCTCAAGAAAGTCTTAAGAAAGTCTTTAATCTTCGTTTGCGTGAATGAACAATTGAATATAATCATGTGATATAAAAGTCTATGCCTAAGTGTAGGACTTAATTAAGGCCTTTGATGTGTCAAATGAAATAATGCTCATTGTCATATCTCATTTAAAGAATGATTTGTAACACATGAGTCATTCTTAGTCAAGATTCTAGTACTTGGGATAGAAATCTTAAAAAAGAAAAAAAGAAAAAAAGAAAAAAAGAAAAAAAAAGAAAATATATATATATATATATATATATATATATATATATATATATATGGATAATGTATATACCTTTAAAATAAAGGTAACCATCAAAGGAAATGCATAGATAAAATCTCTAAGTAGGAGAACTAAAAAAAGTGCCAAATCTCAAGAAAATAGATATTTTGTTGTTTTAATTAGTTTTGGAGCCAAAAATAAATCAACACACAAGGTTTGGTACAAAATAGGACAAGTGTTTCTTACAATCACCCCATTGTGGGATTTTCGTGTGCAATCAAATCATTCACTCCAATACCTAGAACACACAATAACAATTGTATAAATTAGAAAATCATAAAGCCTCAAACAAAGCTATCTGAACAAAATAAAGGCTCCATGATAGATTGTACTAACTGGAAAATTGCACCTTGTAAAAAAAGATTCCACCTTGAGGTAAAAGCAATCAACAAATTGATCAAATAGTATGTAACATCGTTGAGCAGCTCTCCAACAAAGCAAGTGCACACCATTCTAAAACGTGATGTAATGTCCTTTGTCATCCCACTTCAAGTGTTGTTGAGTGTTGTCAAAGCTTGTTGTTGGCCAATTTTTAACTCTTTGGTTGGAAATAATATAAAATGCGTCTTGTAGTTGCAACCATGTAGTAAAAAAATTTACATTGTCCAATTTGTACTATGAATAAGCAGTTCCTACAAGGGTATTAGAAAATCATATTAGGTAATACCTGTAGTTAGGTACTATGCTAGAAATCAAGATCTCCTCAAATCTCTCTACGTGGGCTACATGATCATTGTCCTTGGAGCCAAAGAATCAAGGTAAATTGTGAGGGATTGGCACTTCCCTCAAAACATGAAGGACTATAATAGGTAATCACTAGGTAATCACTTGATTGTATCATTGAATTGATGACTAGCACAAAAAGTGCTCCAGCTCATTTGGCTTCCAGTGCTAGAGACCTACTAGGACCTATAGGCTTTTATCTATGGTATCAAATAATTGAGGGAGGCCAACCTCCTCTTTTGCAGCTATAGAAAGGGAAGTTAGTTTGTTGTGAACTTCCTCCAATTGTTTTTATCTTGTGACTCTAATGGATTTTGGTGTGTTGATAGATTCTAGCGGCATCTAGAATCTAGATAATTTTAATTTCATGGCCTCCGGTAGATGCACCTTTATGTGGGATCTTTATCCTCACCCTTGGGATAAAATATATACAACCAAGTTCTAGTGTTTTTGTTGTAGATGAAGTTCTAGTGGGTGTCTAGTATGCCGTTCAGTTATGCCTTTCTAACAATGGACAATTGTTGTTTGTTCCTACTTAAAATTTACCTAAGTGCAAATGCTAATCAAATTAATATAAATTAGTAACAATGGCCGATTTTGGCTACAACAACCAAAACTAAAGACCGGTAGGGATTAGTCAAGCACAAAGGTTAAATATTCTAAGTTGTAAGGATTTTTATGTCCGTTCAAAAATGATAAAGTTTTCCAAACTTGGACTAATTCTCTAAAAGTTTTCCACGAATGTAATTTGTCTTTTAAATTAAATTATAAAATTTCATCCTTCATTTTTTCCTATTCTAACTATTGAAATTGACTTGTGATTTTTGGATTATTTTTAAATTTAATTTTACTTTCTAATTTTTGAATCTGACTTAATTTGGTCAAATATTGTTGACTTTCATCCAAATTTGTCCTAATCAAAGTCAAAACTTCATTCTACACTAACTTTTTCACTATTAAACTATTTTCTAAGTTTAAATTAGTTTTGAAATCTTTAAATTATTTTCTTAATGTTTCCATTCTTATCTTGTCTTTTAGTTGTTCTTTAAGTTTGATTGTAAATTCCTAATTGCTACTAATTATTTCTTTGAATTCATTAATTTATTTATTATTTTTAGAAATAAAGTAATTTAAATTTATTAAAACTGCCTTTCTAGAAAGGTAAAACATTTACATTTTTTACCTTCCTAGAGAAAGTTATGAATGAATGAAGTTTGACCACTTATTAGTACTTCAAACTTCATCCACTACATTCTTTTTATTTGAATTTTAAAATTATTTTTTATCTTTAGTTTTGAATTCTGGTTCTAATCTATATTTTAATATTCTTTTTTTGATTCTATCAGATGACTTTCTAATTTTTCATCCAATTTTACTATTAACTTTCATCCAATTTAACAAAAAGTCAATTCCTTAATCTAACTAGTATTAAATTTACTTGAAATCTATTGAAAATACATGCACATCAAGAAGTGTATGTTTCAAGGAGTGCTATATGAGATTGAAGATGATGTTGTTGTTAAGCCTAATGATAATGTGCATGTACCTTTGAAAGGCAGAATCTATCAATTCATTTATGTATGGTATACAAGAGAAATGCATGCTTTTGGGGCACAACTTATTATTACCTCTATCAAATGACAATTGCAATTGGTGAAAGGATACGACGCAAAACTATAGTCTGTAAAGGGACACATTTGGATGTGATTACAGACCTAAATTTGATATACACAGATGGCTCCATTTGACAATACATGTTTCAAGCATTTAAGGGGGGGTTTTAGAACATAAATTCATGAAGATTGGCCTATCCATGATGGAACTAGAAGGCAAGGGTTGAAAATTGCTAATGAAATGTGTGATACCATAAAATGTGAGCGTCTATTAGAATTACACAGTAGGATACTTGAACAATAGGCTTGAATGATAAAGCCAATGACAACATTAATATTGTGTATAAGTAGCACTATAATGAATCTACATATTAAGCAAGTGTGAAATCAAATCAATTTTGGAATAGTGGATAATATAAATTATGATGAGTATGAGCCATAATATTACCAATTAACTCTCATATGAAGTATAAATTGCAAACAACAAAATAAAATTCTAAATCATTATGTAATTGAGCATTCACAGCAACTGAGTTTTTCAATGTACAAGTATTTTAAAATAAATATTATATTTGCAAAGTTGAAGTGTGAAGGTCTTAAAAAAATTTCAAATAATGCATACCTATAATAAAAAAGTTGGCACAACTCCAAGTCATTTGTATATTTGGCCACATTCTATCATTTCTGAAGACGTCTTTCAATCTCTTTCCTAGATTCACTCAAAATTGTGAACTAACAAAATGTACCTTTTCTTTGTTGCATACCACGTTCAAAAAAATTAGAAAATGTAACCTTCTAATGTCTACTTAAATCCGCACTATGAAGGTTTAAACCTCATAGCTATGTAGTTCAATAAATATAAGTTTAGAAGCTTCAAAGTCAAATAATTTAGTCATTGAAGCTACAAACCACTTGTTTCCGTCACTGTCAAGGCAAATATCCAACTATATGAGTGGCCAAAATTGATAAAAATTACTCCTTGATTTTTTCAATTCCATAACTTATTCATCGCATTTCAATTAGTACAAAGACTTTCAAACAATTAGAAGATGAAGTAATTGTCTAAAACTCTTTATATATTTGAAAATGTGTTGTAAGTAGTTTGAGTATCGAAGAAGTTGTAATGTCACAACTTGAAGTTTACTTTCACAAATATTCCAGAATTTTTTTGTCTTTTACTTTCACTATCTTCCTAGTGCTCATGCTCAACACAATATTCTCTAAGTGTTCTTGTCCACGGATAAAAATTATTTTATATGAATCCAAGTTGTGCAAAGGTTCTTATAAACATTTACGCACTTCAGAAATTGCCCAAAGTATCTAAGAAAGTAGATTTGCCAAACACTTTTTAGAATTGTTGAAATACAAGTGAAACTTTATATGAAACAACTGTTCAAAGAGAAAGGAACAATTTTTTATTTCTTAATAATTTAGTCAAAACTTATTAGTGACACAAAAAAAAGTTTACAAATAAAAGCTCATGAATATTAATTTATAAGTGGAATGCAAATTCATTTAAAAAAAAATTTGTACAAATTTCACATAATTCAAAACTTTGTTGTAGTGTGAGGGTGTGTGTTATTGATACAAGTAGAGAGCTTTATGCACGGGAGAGTGCAAAGGCTTTGTTTCATTGCATTTGGACATGCAATGAAGCAATGTAAAAGTTATTTTTTTTCTAAAAGAAAGATAACTCAATTCAATTTTTTAATTCATAAGAACTTTGAAATTCAATAAATTTGACATCCTAGGTTAGATTGCCATGAATCAAAGCCCATACACCGTCCTTGGAGAGAGCTTTCTAGTAGTACAAAGATTGTGAGGAGAGGACTTATAATACAAGAGGTCTCAATGTAACAAACAACTGAATAAAGAAAACAAAATACCAAAAGTCATTGCTTTTGTTACATGTAAGACCATAAATAGGTACAAACTATTGTACAGAATATTGTTGCTATAGCCAAAAAGAGAATTCAAAATAATTTTTTAATTTATTAATTTGTAAATAATTTAAAAATCAATATCTTTTATGCGTGAAGGAGTGCAAGGGCTTTGTTTCATCACATTTAGACATACAGTATAGAAGTTCTGTTTTTTTCTAAAATAAAAGATAATTGAATTCAAATTTTTTAATTTATAAGAATTTTGGAAGTCAATAAACTCTACATTGTAGGTTAGATTGCCACAATCAAAGCCCATGTGCCCTCCTCGTAGAGAGCTTTCCAATGGTACCAAAAATGCGAGGGGAAGACTCATGGTACAAAAAGTCTCAAGTCCCAACGTAACAAATAAATGAACAAAGAAAATATGATAATAAAACAAGCACCCCAACTTAATTCCTAAAGGAGTAGATCCATTGTAAAAATAGTAGAACATCATATATGAGTTTAATTTTTCCGTTTAAATTGTATTCAAATATCAATCTTACATTTTTATTCAATGACACTTTGAATTGTCAGTCATTAGAAAGTTTTCACTTTGTTTCATGTAATTTTTTTAAAATTATTTTTTTGTGAGTAGAGTTGAAAATAAATTTATAAAAATAGAAAAAAACAATCTAATTAATTCCTACAAGGCCAATGATCTATTTTGCCATAAAACACTTAAGATTGCCATTTCTATTGCAGAGAGTAAAAAAATTTGGAATTTTATTTTTTTCCATATCTAACTACAAGATCTTACACCTAATTAGAATGCAAATATATAGAATAAATTTTAGAAAGCTTGATTGCACTAATTGCAAAATATTTGCATTTAAAGTGAAGAACAACAAGTTCTTTTACACACTGCGGGACTACATTATTTGTCTTTGAACCTTCTTAACTTCAAATTTGTGCACTACAAATTTTTGAGTTTTACATCTTTATGGTAGGGAATTCAATTTAGAGTCTAAAAAAAAACCTCAAAAAAAATTAATTTCCACTCTTAAAAAAATCATTTAGTAGAAATAGGTACAAGAAAGAAGGAAGATCTAAATTAATAGTATCTTTAAGATGGAATTAAAATGTACTAATTCCAATGGTGAGATTTTTTATAGCAAGTAAACTAAACCACTTGGAACTGGGTTTTTTTTAATTGTAAAAATTGCATTTAGAAATGAATCCTACAAGTTTTTTTCAAGAAGATGCTTAAATTGTCCAAAAAAAAGATTGACCATAACTTTCACATCACTTATCCAAATGAAATGAATCAAAGATTTCCATTTAGACAAAAATATTATGCATTAGAAAATATTGAAATATTGAAATATTGAATTTTTGAAATTTTTTGGGGTGCCTATTTTCCCTTGTTGTGAGCTTTATGTGGGCATAATTGTTGTTCTTGAGCACCAATTGAAAAAAAATTAGATTTGAACAAAGATAATCATTTTTTCAATATCCAAAAAAGTTTCAAAAAATCACGACAAAAATTGAGACCTTTAGTACTTGAATGAAATCCAATTTGTCCTTCAAAGTGACAATGTATCTTTGGGGGGTAATTTGAAATTATTTTGAAAAGATACAAGTAACAATGGAGATTAGTGTGAAAATTAAACAATTAGTTGTTTTATTTTTAAGCTCAAAACATCCTTAAGTTTGTAATAACCTTCAAATCAAATTTCACTATCAAGCCAAAGCTATTCTATTGTATCATTGATATATAAAATTTTGATATTTTTCACTTGTACAAAAGTGTATTTTCTATTGTCACTAATTTTCAAAGAAAAAAGCTGTAAATAAAATTATATGAATTACAAAATATACATATTAGAATGAAAAATATAATTTTATAATTTAAATATAATAAACATTTTAAAGCAAAAAAATTGAATGAAAAATATACATTATGGTGTAATATGATTTTTGATACTTGGAGATTGCAATTGCAATAATTCTTTTAATGTTTTGAACTTTTTAAAAATTTTAAAATGGAATAGAACAAAAACATGTCAAGCTTGATTTTCATAGTTTAAAGCACACACCACTAGTGGATCTTTTGAAAGTTACAAATGGGTTTGACCAATGTGCATCCACTTTTTGGATGTGTGGATCTTAAAAGATTAAGATATAGACTAATGTACAAAGTGCTTTTGCAATAGTCAAGATTTTTTTTTTAAATTCAAATTTATTAATTTTAAAAATTCAATATCTTTTATGCACAAAAGAATGCAAGGACTTTGTTGCAGTGCGAGAAATTACATTCTTGATACAAATAGAAATCTTCAAAAATAATTTTTTAATTTATAAATTCTTTAAAACTTTGAATTCCTATAAACTGTTTCTTAATAGTGTGAGAATTTATGCTTTTTGTAGGAATAGAAAGCTTTATGCAAAAAAGAATGCAATGGTTTTTGTTTTGTAGCATTTTGACCAATATTGTAGAAGTTATGTTTTTTTCAAAATAAAAATTTATTTATTTTTAATGCTCTAGGATAAAAGGCAAAAAGAGCATGCTTTAATGAAAATTTACATTAAAAACATGTAATATGAACTATATAATTTTAAATTTGTTCCAACTTTAATAACTAATGTACTCAAAATAATATAGTTCACAAATAATTTTTTAGTTTTTTATATTTTATTTGAAAGAAGTAGACATTTTATTCCACTACAAATTAACCCCTAAATGATTTGAAATATATCTATATCTATATATAGATATATATTTATCAAAAATGCTCTAAAAATGTCATTTCTAGGTCAAAGACCAAATTTAAGGAAAAAAACATTTTTTTATTTTTTTTTGATACATTTATTTTTTTATAGATACATTAAACCATAGGATTTGTAGTATGTTAAATTGAGAAGATGTTAACAATTTACACTTTATTTTTTTAATTTCTTCCAATAATATTGAAAATTGAATTAAATAAAGGACTTAAAAATTTGTCTTAGAATAGAGATTCCATAACTACCAGCAATCTACCCCAAACTAAAACTCCTCGTAACTTTCATCACATTAATTAGAATAGAATGATTCAAAGCTTTCCATGTACAATGACTAATAAAATTGAGTACCATGGAAATTTGAAGAAAAAATTAGTTGTGATTTAAAAGAAAATGAATTTCAAAGTTAGCCATATCTAAAACTTGATTTTGTTCACCGTGATTTGGAATTATTTTATCTTTTGTCAATTTTTTTCTATAACTCCAAAAAAACTTTTTGTGCCTTGGCATGTTGGTATACATCATTTCAGATTGTTGTACACAAAAATTGAAGGAAATTGACAAAAAATTTAATTTAAAATATCAACAATTTGACAAACATGCAAATGATGTTAGTTCTCACAATATTTGAGTTTTTTTTTTTTAATTGAAAGCATATAATTGCATTAGCCATTCATAGGAAGTATAAGGTGCAACATGGATCATTGTTACATCTTAATGCCCTTGCGTTTGAAATATTTGTTGAATTGGGCAATGCATTCAATTTATATTTCACAACCATATAATGCGTTTTTTATTTCAATATTTTTGTCCAAAGACTAGAGTTCATGATGCATATAATTGATCCAACAAATCCCTCCAAAATTAAATTATCATGGTTTGTTTCATCAAAAAAATAGAAATTGAACTCTTATCCCAATGTTTTCATGTATTTATCATTGAACTCATACACATTCTTCACAACTTCACCAAATCTGGTTTATGTGTCATGCACAAAAACTTGAGACCACAAAACTGTATTTGGGATGAAAGAAGATTATTTTGGAATTTATAACTTTGCTTGATTGTAAAAACTTCACCCTATCCTGGTGGCAGCAGGTCTTTCCTGGCATAAAATCAGCCTCTCTCCCTGACGGATACCCTTCCAGTGTGTTTCCTTAACACGCTTGGTTCAAAAAAAAACAAAAAACAAAAAAACTTCACCCTAGAATTGTTTGCTAAGTATGATCAATTGTGCACAAAAATCTGTTGGAAAAAATGACACTGAAAATTCACAGAAGCTTACAAATTTTTATTGAACTATAATATGTAAGAGTGACTTGGAATGAATTTATTACGAGTTTCCCAAAATATTAAAAGTCTTGTTCCATTATACCTGGGAATTACCGAATTAGAAGTGGCAGTATTGCAGTGTTTATTGAACAAAATATTCCTGGTCCTTCAGGGTTCAATAAGCGGTTATAATCCTTTATAACAATGTGAATAATTTGAATGTTAATATCTGGAAGCAAAAATTATTATTTTAAAGTAAAAGGTTACTACAAAATGAGAATATTTTAAATTGACAAGACTAAAAATAAATTATTTAGCTAAGTGTACTATGCACAATTGAGCCTTAAAACTCTTATCCCAACATATTTTCATTTTATTAAACTACTAATTGCACATTCTTCACAATTTCACCAAATTTTGTTTGCATATCATGCATATAAACTTGAAACCACAAAATTGTATTTGAGATGAAAGAAGATTTGGAATTTTAAACTTTCGTTAATTGAAAAAACTTCACCCTAGAATCGTTTGCTATGATAAATTGTACACAAAAATCAGTTTGAAAAAATGACATTGTAAAAATTCACACAGGCTTACAAGTTTTTTTTGAACTATAACATGACAATGACAAATTATTCAAAAGAGCCAATCATGATGCATGTTCCAGGGTCAATCCCCGCCCCCCCTTCCTCCCATAAAAATCAGCAATCATTGCTATGAGTTCAAAAAAATTCTCCACCCCTTCCAGTGCCGTTGATCTTTTGGAAAAATCAAAGCTGCGGATGTTGCCTCACACTTTTATAATTAGAGAGAATGTAACTCTCCAATAATTTGAAATATTGCTACACATTTGATAATGATATTAATTGATTTTATTGCAATGGGTGGCAAGGGCTTGAGTATTGTTCATGAAAAAGTCGGTGACTACTTCTGTCATCCTCAGCTAGAGGAATGAGGGAGAAAAATCTGGTTGCAATTTGAAACTTTGAAAAGAAAAACCAGTGGAGAAGTCTATAAAATTTCTAATTGTAGTAAAAAAATAGGGAGCATAATCGGACTTGGCGGGGCATATTGGACTTAAAGAAAAGTTAAATATGCAGTAAAGTGCAAATATATCCGGAACATGGACCCATACGGTCCCTCATACGCGTGAGGGGCCAAAGGCGGCAGCCTACACGCGGGGCGGGGACGAAGAGTAGAGTAACGTTGCACCACAACGGGGGGCCACGCACATGCGTCTGAATATAGTAGTTCACCAGACAGTGAACTCCGCACTTCACGCACATTCTCGGCGCTGTAAACCGGGCAAGGTTCCCTGTGATTCCGCATCGGCTGCATGAATTGAAGCCTGAATCTCTATGATAACAAATTACTCCCTCGGTCTCAAAAGAAGACAAGTGTTTCCTTTTGCATTTTGCAAAGGAAACAGCGGTCGTATTTTGAGACAGAGGGACTGTTACTTTAACGAGAACAACAACAGATCGAGGCTGTATCGCTCTCGGAACGAACCCAGCAGCATATCTCCTTGACACGAGTCTGAGAAGTGACTGAGAAGAGGCTTGACGTTATGATGGAAGAGTATTTGAGATCGGGCGAACTGAATCGGGTTTTGCGAGGAGGACGTCAGGGATTGGGAAGAGAATGTTCGATCAGAGGTGGGTAGGAGGAGTCAACAGGGTCGAAATAGAGAAAGCACTTTTATGCTCCTTCTACAGTGTCTAATACACCGATATTGGTGGAACTGTCTCTCCTCCTTCTGTGTCTACCGATCATTGGTGGCACTGTTCTTGTCTTCTAGTTGCTTTTCTTGCCCACCGAGCTCACATGTAAGCTGGTCCTTAGGGCCTCCTTACATGTATCGGTGGGTGGGAGGAGTCAACAGGGTCGCAATATAGAAAGCACTTTTATGCTCCTTCTACAGTGTCTAATACACTGATATCGGTGGAACTCTCTCTCCTCCTTCCACGCTTACCGATCATCGGTGGCACTATTCTTGTCTTTTAGTTCTTGTCTTTTAGTTGCTTTCTTTGCCCACCAGGCTCACATGTAAGCTGGCCCTTAGCTTGTAGCAGTCTTTGTTGTTAGCAACAAAGATCAGCAAAACTTGTCCTGTCCACGCGACATCTGGAAATTTGTGAGATCTCAACTACTGCCATATTTTTTGATCTCAACCTTAAGAGGAACACTTTAAAGACCGACCGTGGTTTTTTCTCACGGTGGGTGGAGCTGCAGTATTTGACGGAGACTAGCTAGCGTGCGTTCATGGTGCCTCGTGTAGAAGAAAAATCCTTAATTTTGTTCTGGTGGGTGTTTTGAAAGAGTGTGAGACATGCTTATGTCCAAAATATCCGGCTCACTTCTTACCCAGCTTGAAGCGGAGAGAATGATGAACGAGACTATTTCAGGGTTTGCTGAAGGGCTTGCACAATATGCTGCAGATTCTCTGCTGATCACTTTGATTAGGTCACTCTGCTGACCGATTTATAAGTGTCTAAAGAATACAACATTCGAAAGAAGTCAGAAACTCATTGAAGAGACCAGTCGGCCATAGCGTTAAATGTTATGGAAGGAGTCTTAAGTCACTACTTTTAACTTCACTATTTTTAATTTTAATCAACGGTGTGAATAATCTGACACGTGTTTCAAATGAAATTCGAATGAAATACCTTAATTTGTGGTGTTAGCTTCTGAAAGCTGCCTCAGTATTATTCAAATTCGAAAGGATGGGTCCTGGTGATCCACAATGTGGAAGAACCCTCTCAAAAAACGTTTTCGCTTCATATTAAAGATGTTGTAGAATCTCAAATAACATATCAAATTTGTGTCACATGTTTGCAACCCAGGTACTAGTACTGCTCTGACAACTCTGGCAGAGCCCTGCCTCTGCCCGGTACTACCGTTTGAGAAGTGCCGGTGAAATACCTGAAGGTGATATCAACTTTTTCTGGGACATTGCTTGGAAATCAATGCGTTTGTCCCACCAGCTGCTAAAACCGTGGTATGAAGATTGACAGTTCTAGATAACCTTTCCTTCAAATCATGAGTGTTACATGGTCGTACAGGATTGTTGAGAACCGCGCAATACTAGTTAAAAATTTTAGTCGTAAGCGTTGAATTTCTGATGCTGTGAGTCGTTCCAATACAGCAAAATTGACGTTTTGATATGAATGTGATTGTGATTGTAAGGATTATGTTTAAATTGAAAAAAGCACAATTATATTCACTAATAAGAACTCAATCACTTCCATGAATTTGTGATTATAAGTGGTTCTCCTAAATACTCTGCTGAAAGGAGCAAATGATTCAGTCGATCAATTTGAAAACTCTGTCAGCATGTCCCTCTAGGAAGCTATTGGTAGGTAACGATCTGGTTAATGGCTACTACATTTTCATTCACGCTTCATTCGAATCTTTGATGAGCTTCTAGAAAGCACTGCATAAAATTTATCTGGGGTTGAGTTCGAAAGAATAATTTTCTATGTTCCTCCTTCCTTCAGGATAGATGATGGAAATTCAATAAGGTGGCGGTACTGACGCGAAGTGCTGCTCTGAGAGTTACTGATGAGGTTTATAGACGGCGAATTGCTGATCAGAATCAAACTTTGCGTTGGCAAAGTTTGGAAAGTGAACGTGAGGAGTGGATCATTCCTCTTCTACTCTCTATCTGTTGGCTACTGCAGTGGGATGGCTTGCTCCCTGTTGATTGGTCGGAGGAAGCTCACGAGAAATCTTTCCAGGTTGTATGCCCTTTCAAAATTCTGTTATATCCTGATATCAGGGAACTTTGGCTGCTTTACAGGGCAGTGAATGGTACAAGAAAGGGGGTGAATGGGGGGTGAAAGTTTACTATCTTTGGACAAGTCTAAAGATAGTAAACTTTCACCCCCATTCACCCCTTTCTTGTACATCTTTCACGTAGCAGTACATCTTGGTCTTGTATTTAGTTTCACTTATGGTACCGTAACGGAGTTTCTGCTTTCCTGAATACCGTTTTCCGTCAGTGCTGGTGGAAACAGATCATGTGGTTACTCGTCCAGTCTGGACGGGCGACGATGGCCACGTACTGCAATCAACCGAGAGTATCTGTTTGGAGAGCTTTATTTTTCTAAGTGCAATACTCCTCCCAACTATTTTTGGGAACAAAGAAATCATGCATGAAGCCGGAATTCAGGAGGACAATGGACCTCTGAAATGAGAATGTCAATGGTCATGAAATCCTGTTCATGCTTTTCAAGCAGGAAAGCATTCGCTTGTTTCTCCTCGTATGCGAAAGGAAAAGAAAAGGAAAAAGGAGAAAAAACACGAGCAGAAGAGAAGCAGATAGCACCCCAAAGGCTAAGTATGCGTTTAACGGCAACCCCCGTGACTGGTCTTTGGCTGCAGTACCCTCATATTGCATGGCGAAGGTATGTAGCAATAATTATATATTCTTTTGTATCTAGTGCTATCTTTCATTTGTTTTTAATATTTCGTATCTAGTGCTATCTTTCATTTCGCTAGTGCAAAAGGGGTGTTTAATGACATAAGTGCTTAAAGAAAAATGTCATTTAAACCTTGTCATTTCAGCACCCCTTTTGCACTAGTGTTTGTTTTTAATATTTCGATTCCACTCGTCTTTCTTGGAAAGTTTAGGTCCGTCTTGATATTGAGTAACAAGAACTTTTTCTTCCGTTTATTTAACTAGTAAGGTGATGCAAAGATCTATACTGAATGGATCGTATTACAGAGGTGGTTGACAATGTGATTGGAGATGCGACTACGCACATGTACGAAGATATTCGGGATACAATGCTTTGACGAGGCTCCGGGGCTCGAGAGATCAGATTAGACTGTCTTTAAAGGGCTTTCTAAGATTGCTGCGCCGTCTGAATTAAAGACAATGAAATCGAAATTTGGGCATAGTTCTTCTTCGTGTGGAATTTCAAATTTCAAATATATAACTAACTCTATGTCCTTTTCCTTACGGGTGTTTCTGCTCATTTTCTGTAGGTGGAGGATTCAAAGCTGTCTAAGAATCCTTATCCGAGTGGAGGCTCAACTGGTAAGCGTTAGGAATTGCATAAGATATTTGAACGGCTCAAACTTGCACTGCAGTACAGATAACACCAAAATTACAATTGCACATCCTCCATCGCCTACTTCCGAGTGTTGATGTTCTGTCTTATAACTCGATTGCCATGATATAGGATTCTCATAAGCGAAGTCAAAAATTGCGAGCTTGACAAATCCTGTGCATGCTATCTCAATTTGTAAGCGGAAGAGAGATAGGACAGGTAATTTTTCTACAGGAGGTTTCGATTGAGGTGTGTCTCGAAATTATCAATCCTAGGAACAGACCATGGGTGGACATTCGTGTGTATCATCCCCTGTCCCCCAGGAGTGCAGTACGAAAGCCCAGGTATGGGTATTCTCGAATGCCACATTTAGCGAGTCCCTTGTAGTGCCTTCATGTTTATTAGGCGTTCATTTGTACAAACTCATTGTTGTTCATGCCTTGAACTAGCTAGTTCGATCTTTACAAGTGTGTTAGTTTTTTAAGTTACAGCTTCTGGCAAGAAGGTTCTTGCCTGGGTTGTTCTACGTGGATCAGATTATCAGAAATTGTGCAATAGACACAACAGCTTGCATCTTTGCTAATAAATTCTTTCCTTGAACAAACTCATATTCATTAAAATGGGTTTAGGGTTTAGAGTTTAGTTGAGACATGCATGTGATAACTTGTACAGGTGCAGAATATGATAACTCTCGGCCGTCTTGCATCGGAGATTGATTGTGAGTTCTCATATGGTACCATGGTTTTCAGGCTCTTTCATCTTGTATATCTGTAGCCGTCTGTGTGGTGCTGTTCACCTCTTCAGCAGCTTTGCAACTGGATCATCTACGGCAAGTGCTACCTGCAATTTTTTGCTTTTCATGATGACTGGCGATCTAAGAATAAACTCAGGTGCGTGAGCATATTTCTCCAATGAGAGTCGAAGGCTACGGTTTAGTCATTCAAACGGCTTCTAGAATCGTCTTTTATAGACTGTTCCATCTCAAAGCATACCAAAGTCGGTTAGATACCGGTCGCTTATGTGGAATGAGCACAGGTTTGGCTCTTGAATGAATCATGTGGAGACTTGATTTGCAATAACAGATTTTTACGAGACAAATACTTGATAGTTTGTGCCTGCAGGTGTTAGAAAAAGCAACTGAAGGCTGGTCATTACCAAAACGAGCAGAAGTATCTGAATGACAAGAAGAACAAGGGATTCACTCAAGATTTTTAAGTTTAGGAAATGCAGTCGCCAGCGTTCTTGCTATTAATTACTCCTTCTGCGACAGATCAGTAAGAGTTCTCACTTCATCGCATTCCTAGGATGGTCTCATCTTCTGATAAGGTAGAGAAAATTTCTGTCACTAGACGCAATCGGTTGTCTTAATTACGTGCTGAGGATATTAATATGTCACTTTATGGATTGCTTAGGATTGCCTGAACTAGCAGCTCCTAGAGGATTCCTCCAATTTACCCAAAAGTGAGATCTCAATGTCCAAAATTTCATGCTAAGTAATCAGTTTTGCCCAATGTGTCAAGTACAGATTACAGAAGATGTATGTCAATCATGCAGTACACTTGACTTGACACAAAAATCTTTGGTAGGTATGATACAATCCTGCCAACTTGCTATGTCCAGAACTCCAGATAATAATCCAGTCTATTTTGAGAAGTTTGCCAACAGAGAGAAGGAATTAAATGAGCCAATGTGGTTATTAACTTTGCAGAATGAGTGACTTAACTCAGGGTTCTGCACATGGACTTGTTCTGGGTGAACATGGAACAGATATTTCGTTAAAATGTTGGTATTCCACAAACTTTTTAGGCATTTTTAGGTTTAGACCGTGCATCCTGAGATGTTTACCGCTCCTAGATTTGAGATTGTGCATAGACTTGAGATTGTGCAGTTTGAAATCTATACCATTTCTAGAAAAATGGGGTATGAATGTCACCATTTTAATAAAATATATTTTATGGAATCTCCGCAGATATTGTTTCCATGCTAGAAGTAGTTTTGTCCTTGGAAGCAAGGGACCTACATGTTTACAAAATACAGGGAAACATTAACCCTGGAGCACTCTAATGTCCAATTTTTGAACAATGAACAAATTCATATTCTTGTTTTTTGCTCGTTGTTGCTTGGATGAAAGTCATCTAATTTGTGGATATACTTTAAAAAGTTCTTGTCCTATCTATCGTTTGGATTTGGTGTTACTAGAGTATATATTTTTCTAAAATTCCAAATGTGGAAGTATGTCAAGTGGTTGACCAAGACAAAATTGCATTGACTCTAGTTCAAAAGTCAAAATTGGATTTGCAAAAATAAGGTCATCGATGTAAAGAACACAAAAATTCCAAAAAATCACCATGCCAAGGGAACCTCCTTTCAAATCCATTCTAACAAGTTTAACTCTAGAAATGATAATATTTTACTTGTAATCAAATTTTAAAGGAATTTTAAGATTTTCTTTTGAATATTTATAAAAAAAATATTGATGATGGCATTGGTGAATATAACCATACATATTGAATCTAAAATTCAAAATCTACGACTTTCATTTGTATATCAATTCCAAAACATTCTTCTAAATAGTACTTTATAATGATTTTTTCCAAATCGTCAATTCTGGAGAAGACTCTAGACGTTAAGGTGTTAAATAACTTTGTGAGAAGCAATTGCTAATTGGATATCTGACATTTTTTTTTCCCATTGGAAGTGACAATGATTTGATGGTGGTTCCAATCCATTTTGGGTTGTGTTTTTGAACATTATAAGAATTTGGTATCAATTTTTTTAAGTTGGAAACCATCTTTAGTATGTGTTATGTCATTGATGTTGCAAAGTTGCAAAGAATTGAAATTAAACTCACCATATGATATGTAGTTATATATTATTGTGAGTATCATGTTCTTTCTTTATAAAGAATGAATAATATTGTGTCATCTAATGAGAGTTTCAAGATTCCTAATTTGTTTTCATTCAAACTAAGACTCAAGAATATGAATGGCTTGTTATTACACCTACATAAGAAATAAATGACACATTTCTAACTCTTGTGAAAGTGTGTGAACAATCGTGCAAAAGTGGAGCCACCCGTTATGTATTTTGTATATATTTTGTACATATGAACTTATGAAGTATAGCAAAGATCTTCAAATCTTACATGATTAACAATGATTCAGGACATCAACAAAACCAATACTAAAATCAATAGGAAACAGGTTAAATATCAAATAAATGTAAAGTAATTGAGAAGCTTAACCCCTAAAGAAATAAACATCATTTTTTGACAACTCACTACAACCGGAATTTTTATTTTTATTTTTTGAAATTTTCACACAAACTGTGTCCAAAGAGTAGCTTTAAGGTCCAACAACTTTCATTACTTTTGACTACATGGTTAAAAAGTTATTGCATGATATGTCATTTTCATTGGGCAACGGGCAACTGAAAAAAATTCTTTAAAAATCACTTTCTCTTAAATAAAATTTTGAAATTGGTTCTTTAGATTTATATATACATCGAAAGTTTTGAATCTTTTCATTTTGATTAATGGAATGAAAGCTATGAGAAGTTTTAGTTTAACTGTAGTTATAAAATCTCTATTCTAAAATAAAATTTGAAGTCCTTTATTTAACTCAATTTTCAATATTTTTGAAAAAAATAAAAAACATTGGGTGTAGATTGTTTATTACAAAATTACTACCGTTGGGATTGGCATTTTTCAATTCCATAATTAAATTCTTAATAATTTTGTGTTTTGAACATTCTCTACCTCTTTCTACTTACTATTTTTTTCCTATATGTCTTACAATTCCAAAAGATCTGAAATTTTTCAAGCATGTAGCCAACTTGGCTTAAAGAATGAGTCCAAAGATTAACCACCATTTTGGACATTTTTTCATACAAATGTAACCTTGTAAAGTGCAGCTACTCGGATTTTCTCAAGGACAAAAAGATGATTTTTTGTCAATTCAAACGCTATTATCTTGCAGTCCAAATGGTGAAAAATTTTGATATTTTTTCCACAACTTCTCAAACTAGTTTAATACAAGATCCTACAGTTACATTTTTCTAAAAATATTTTTTTTCTAAAATTTGGTACTTGTATTAAAAATAGCAGTTTTTGAGCGTTTAGGGTGAAAATATAGTCTCTGACCTTTAGGGGTTAAATAAGCAATTCAAGATGGTACCAAGGACATAGAAAAACTCACCAAAGACAAGAAAAATACTAGAAAAAAATTCAAGAATGCTGAGGCTAAGACTTTTTTGATAAAACAAAAGTTCACCCAACTACAAGAAGTGTTACATTGAACTCAATCAAGAACTCGTCCTTTTATGATTTCTCCAGCCCTAGATGTAGTATACTTCTTATGGTGCCAACTTCTTACAACATAGAATTCTCTTGAAGAATTATAAGTCTCATCTTGTCTTACAAAGGCCGTTCCAAAAAGAAAAAAAATACTAAGCTCTAAAACTTAAACTTAAACACACTTACAAGATTGCACATGTAGGCAAGAGACCAAGGGGAACTAAATTAGAAAGCAAGATGAAAGTCCAGTATGAGAGAAAGTAATGAGTGTAAGACTCAAGAGCTCTCCACAGAGAGAAACATCATATATGAATGATGGTAGTGCCATAGCCACCAATAACATTCAAATCTCTATAAAGCTTATTGTTGATTCACAAAGGACATACACAACAAGTGCTACAAACACTAATGAAACTCACATATAAGAAAGCACAATCACGTTGCTTGAATGTAAACGTGTAAACTTGATGCACACTAACATGCCAATCAATTGTTTATTAGTCTTGGTTCATCTTTTAGCCATCCAACTCAGAATTCTTGAATCCAACAATCTTAGATATCTATTTGTCCAAAGCCAAAATATTTATGGAAACTTCTAGAATCAAATCTTGACCATCTATTCATTCATTCCTTAGATTTGTTGTCCATCTACTTCATTAGAAATCCAATCTTTTGTATTATTATAGGGTCATTGCAAGAAACACCATGTGTTTTTTTATAAAGTTTTGTACAATACTCCTAACTTTTGGGGGAGTATTTTAAAAATTTAAAAATTTAAAAATTAAATATAAAAAATATGTTTAATATATACGCCTTAAGTTTAAGAAGACAATATCCTAGGAAGGAAAAGCATAGAAAATTCTCTAAGTAGGAGAATTAGAAAAGTGCAAAATCTCATTAAAAATTGTTATTTTCACATTATAATTTGTAAAAAATAGGAAAATCATTTTTTTTAAAACTAAAAATTGGACATTTGGGAAGAGTTGATGGTAATGACATTTCACCAAAAGAATGATCTGAGAACCATCTTCAATGTTCCAAAATTAGAGTGTTGTTAGCATTCATGTGGAGGATATAAAATAATATATTTTCAGATTTCCTTTGTTAGATATATGCTTTTCTGCTATGCAAATAGACTATGAAAATTTCAAACCCATATCATTAAATTTGGGGACTCCTAACATAGTAAATACCTCTAAACCTCATTGTGTGACAAATTTATTTTTTTAGAAATTTTAAATAAAAATGATTTTTTTTTATTTCTAAAAAATAAGAAATTTGATTACCATCAAGTTAGACATGTTCAATAGAAATTTCATGTTCATTGGACCTATACTTCATAAATTATAGCAGATGACAAGAAAGTCACTCTCATTGTGATAGCAAATAGGATCGATGTTTCTTGCAATGATCCTATATCAATATGCTACAAAAGAAATTTGATCTTTGCTAGTATTGTATCAATATGCCAAAAAAAATCCAATTGTTTCTAATATTATATCAATATGCCACAAGAAGAAATCTAATCTTATACGATATTACACTCCATTATTTAAGCAACTGGTATTACACTTTGTTCTTTAATTTTCAAACGCTGATGAGGATATTTTTTGTCCTATAGATGACAAAGAATCCTTCTAGTAGGACAGAAGTGCAACTATTCATCCTTAAAATTTTATTGTAGAAGGGGAGGTCTTCTACAATAATTTGACTTTCAATAGCTATAAGAAACCCATGTTTTTTTTTATATCTAAAAACTGGACATCAAATTTTTTGGACATCAAACATAACATTAGGATGCTAGTTTTGACATCAAAACTAGCATCCTAATGTTATGTTTGATGTCCAAAAAATTTGACGTCCAGTTTTTGGACTTAAAAAAAAACCCGGGTTTCTTATAGTGAATGAGTGCCTTTGTTGTAATTTGCCTTTTTAAGTGAATGATTTACATGGTAACCAGAGGGATGATTTGCACGGGCACTAATCTGTCTTTTAAGGGTTAAAAAGTTGGTATTCCACGGCATTCATTAAGTCAATCCCACAAAGCTTATGTATTTTTCTAGCTTCAAAAAAAGCTTCAAAAAATTACAGTAAATATTGAGACTATATAAGCCTACTGGAGGTTGCATTTTGGCCCCCATAGGGCCAATGGGACTCTGGGAAGGCCACATTTGTTATACTGAGACTTTTTGCAAGCTTTGGGACATAATGCTAGTTATTGAAAAATCCATTTAAAAAAATAGTAATTGAAATAATAAATAAATAATGCTAAAATAATGATTCTATAATGAGATTCTAAAAGTTGGTGTTGTTAACTATTTATAAAAAAATACTAGTAAAGAAATAAAGCGGTTTATCCTTGAGTCAAGAATAAAAATGAGACTGTGAAAAGTTTCAATATAACAAATATGACCTTTAGGGGTTAAGCATGTCTAAAGATGTTAGTATGTGAGCATAGAAATGTGAGCATATGAGACTTTAGCCTAGGCATAAGTACATAGCCTACAATCATTGAAGGTGTTTAAAATATAAACACCTATAATATAGGTATCTACAACATAGTTATATTATAATCATGGAAGGTATATATATTATAGACATTTATAACATAGATATCAAGACTTTTACAAATTCATAGACTCATGATCCTAGGCTCATATAATAGCAACTGTCGTTGCATATATACATTTAACTATGTCCCTAAAAGATGCAAACAGATGTTATAGCCCTCCATATATCAAGTATAAGCATATCTCAAAGTAAATGTCTTAATGACCTTATAAATCCATTTGTCCTTCAAGCAATGTTTTATATATTGTTTAGAAAAAAAATTATGTTGTGTTCTATGCTATTTTACTTTGTATAATCTTTGCTTCTATCCTTGTATACTATGGGTTTTTTTAAGAAAATCTCATTTCCAGTAGTGAAATAAAAAATATAATGCATTAAGATGTCTTTGAACTAAACCTCAAAGAATAGTCTAAGATCATTGAGCTTTTTGAAATTACTTGGGCCAATGAGATTTGAGTTACAATTCTTAGCAGTAACTTAGAACCTGTGAGCCCTCAAGTTAGCACTTGGAGCTCTGGGATTATTTTTCACAATTTATTGTTAAACTTTAGTGTCAATTCACGCAAAATAACATCAATTAATTAGTGAGAAGAATTTGATAGGCAGTCCCTACCAGATTGGTGAGAAGTCTCCTAAAATTGGAGAGAACACAAACACTATGTTTATCCATATTTTAGGACCTAGTTAAGAGTCTGAGAGTTTAGATTAGTAGTTCCAAGAGAAGTGAGGATATGAGAATTAGCCAGTTCTAGAGTTTTGTCCATGTAAAATGCTGTCAGCCTGCAGAATGCATGTGACAGCTGTCACTATGCCTGCAGAATGCATGTGACAGCTTGGCTAAAGTTTAAAGGTTCAGTTCGCAGATTTAGAAGTCTTAAATTCAATTCACAAAGAATTTGGGTCTGTTTATGAAAGTTTTGCAGGTATTTACAATATGAATCCGAATGCAAAGTAGACGAATGGCAAGGTGATTGGAGCTTATAGAAAGGTGCTTTTAGGGAAAGCATGCCAAGAGGTCAACATCGGAGCTAATCATCCACGACAAACCCAATACCAAATGATTTTCCCCTCGGGTGGAAATTGACAAGGAGTTACTAATTTTAGCCTCCTTATGCATAATGCAATTGGAGATTTGGTTTTACCTGTAGTTTTGGAAACGTCTTAGAGTTTTTTCCAAAAGTTTCGGGATTTTACAAAACTCCACAACGACTCTATGAGAAGTCAATCGCCTTTGAAACTGATGGTAATTTCATGAAAATTATCCAAAGTGCGGTAAAATTTCACTAAAAATTAGATTAGAGTTTTGTGTGCCAAGGAACCGACTTGTTAAGTTTGAAGACTTTCTGTTAGTCAGAAGTACCAGAATTGACATTGACATTGAATTTAACAAGAATTTACAACATGATGGCGAGTTGACCGACGAATCAAGAGCTTACGGTGTCGGAATGTCACAAATAAGTAGTCTTTTCTTGCTTCTCATGAACCTTCCAAGAAACCCTAGCTAGTTAGTTTCTTTGAAAATTGCAACGTCCAATAGTTGGGATTTTGACTTTTCTTTAGAATTACCGTTAGTAGATTTTACAAGTATTTACAACCTGAAGGAAGGGGGTGCGGGGTCTTCTAGACTAATTGGGGTCTTCTGAACGTGATGGCGCAATTGGTTTTTAACTTCAAGTTGTTCTCAAGAAGATAGGAAGAATTCAGCAGTATGTTTGACTTTTTTAGAGTAATTAGTTGTAATTGAGGATTAAGTTGCAAAATATCTTGGTGGAAATCAAAAATTGGATTTAGTTAAGATTTCAAATCTTTCCTTTAAAAACCAATTTGGACTAGACTAAGAATATTTGGAAATATCCTAAGGTTATGCAGAAGTTAATTCAAGAACGATTACGTTCATTTTCTAAATATCTTTGGAAAAATTCTTAGATTTTATTGGAACAAGATTTCCTTGCTAATTAAGGCTTGTTCTAGAAAACTCTTAAGATTAAATAAAGATTATTTAGCAAATATCTTAGGATAGATTAGGTTTAGCTTTATGTTAGTTTTGAGTAAAAGACATAATATCTATTGGTAAATTGAGGTGGTGGGGCCTTCTAACAAGTATATAAGGCCTCCCTCCGAAGTTTGCAAAGACCCCAAAAACTATTTTCTGATTATCATTACTTTGTTGGAGTGTGGAAGACCCACACTTCAATTTGCTTGACCGACTTTGTCAGGATTATCTATTGAGGCTAAGATACGGCCAACTTTTGCTCACTTTGTTTTCTTTTAGTGGAGGATTTGGTTAGAGGACGCGGGATTTCCTTTACAACCAACAAACCACACTAAAATTGTACCATTGGGAGGTTTAGACCCCCAACACTCGATATTTTTGATAAGATACTAATAATTTGTGATTGTAATAGAATTTGAGTTAGAACTTTAAGGCGGTGAAGTTTGACTCCACCAAAAGATTCTAATTTCAAACCCCAACCAACACTTTGTTATATAACAAAAATTGGTCTGATTAACTCCTAATTTTCGGTTTAAACACTTTCATGTGTACCTCATTTAGGACGTAAACTCTTGGATACTTGGAACCACACTTTAAATCCTTGATTTTTGGTTTAAACACTTTCATGTGTACTTCATTCAAGGATTAAAATACTTTCGGACAATTTGAGACCGCAATATGTAAGTTTAGCCTGGGGTTGCTCCCATATAGCAAAGCTTTGACCTTTAAAGAACAAAGTTACCTTTAAGATTTGGGACAAAAACTAGCAGTTGCTAAAGCTTTGGCTGGTTAAATGCTATTTAAGCCCAATACTAACACCAAGATCGACTCTTTCCGTTTTATTTATTGCATCATCTACCTTGTTGTCCTAATTTGCCAAAGTTATGGATTTTTTAGTTTAGATAGTTTTGTTTTAGTTTAGATTTGCTTTGCTTTAGTTATCCCAAAAGACCCAAGAATTAGTTTAGATTTGCTTTGCCTAGGTATCCTAAAAAACCCAACAATTAGTTTAGATTTGCTTTGCCTCGGTATCCTAAAAAACCCAACAATTAGTTTAGATTTTCTTTGCTTTAGTTATCCCAAAAAATCCAACAATTAATTTAGATTTGCTTTGCCTAGTTACCCAAGGAGTCCAAGAAAGTCCAAGGAGGTCGTTGAGGAGCTGGGGTAGTCACTAAGGCGTCGGAGAGATCGCCAAGAAGCTGGGAGAGGTGGCTGAGAAGCCTATGGAGGTCGTTAAGAAGTCCAGGGAGAGACTGAGGTTCAGGGGGAATTTGGGGTTTCGGGGAAGTCTGGGATTCGGGAAGAGTCACTAGGGCGTCAGACAGAGTCTGGGGTGTCGAAGGAGTCACTAGGTTCGAGGGGAGTCACTGGGTTTGGGGAGTCTAGGGTTTCAAGGGACAGTTACTAGGGCTGGGAATTCAATCCAGGGAGTGTTTGCGTCAGAAAAGCTAAGTTCAAGAAACATCAGACCATCAATTGGAATTAAAGAACAAACCAGGGTTAGGCTGTTGCTTGCCACACCACCAAATTTTGACTTCTGTTTCTAAAAATTGGTTAGTCACTCTTGAAACTCAAAAGCTCACTATGCATACACACATCCACAACTCTCAACACTCCAGAGCCACATTTTAAATGACAAACAAGAATTGAATCCAAAACACTTAAAGAAGAAGAAGGAGACGATTAGACGAAATAGCGGCTTTGGGGAGGAATTAGAATTAAAAAACTAATACTTCACAAATATCTAACTATTCATTTGGAATTGTTCTCGGTTTTGTTCATTTTTTTCTATTCATCTAACTATTCATGTGGGCCTTGGTGTTTTTTTTATTCTTTTTCTTCTATTCATTCACTATTCATTTGGAATAATGCTTTAGTTTGTTCTTTCTACTATTGAAGAATTTGTTTTAGTCATTAATTAGGATTCCGGTGCAAATTAGTTAATTGAATGTTGTTTTCAATTTTGTTTTATTAGGCCTAATAAGCCAAATAGGAAAAAATAAAAGTCAACAAAAAGATTAAATTAATCCAACGAAACTAATAAACTAATGAACAACAAACAAACTTAACTATTCATTGGAATATTTATTAAAATTGGATAATACTAACTTTTAGAAATAATTCTTAAATTGAATTGATCTCCAAGGTATTTGAAAATAGGTCCTTGAAGTTCATTTTATTCAAAAGAATTAATTAGGAACCAACTATAAACACTCAAGTGTTTAAATTAAATTCCTAAAACTTAAGGAATTACGTTAAATACTTAAAACTAACAACGTCTTGTAGGAATTAGTCAAGAAGAATGTAGAAAGGAAGACTTTCAAAACATTCTAATATCCGAATTTGCATGAAAGAAGGATAAAACGCACGTGATGGAAGACAACGGATATTATGAATCCATCATGCTGGTGATATGCGACGACGGGACCATGGCTACTATGGACACAAAGGTGCTTTTTAGTTATTTTGCTTTTTGAATTGGTTTGTTTTCAAATTAAAGTTAGAATCGTGCTTTTAGAAGTTAGTTTTTAGATTAGAATTTTAGAATCTAAGTTAGGATTTATAACCTAATAAGTAAAAATTAGAGGTTTCTAAAAACAAATCATACTTAAAGTTTAACCCAATTACAAACAGTTACTAAAAATTAAACTTAAACATAAAGTTGGATGGAAATTTAAGATTTTCCTTCAAAAGAATCTTTAAGGAATCTTTTAGGTAGGAATGAAACAAGAAATCTATAGAGATTTCAAAATCCATTTTTACTTTTAAAAATACCTTAGTTTTGAAGGGTAAAAGGTTGGATGAAGTTTGAGACCAAATTTGGACTAAAAACATCCAAATAGGTCAAAATTATGATTAATCTTAAAATTCCATAACTTAAAAGAATTAATAACTTAACCCTAGAATTTAGAATTATTTTGGATTGATTTGCTATTTTAGATTAGTGGAGGAAGGTTAGCACAAGTAAGGGGCCAAACTCAACCTCTAGTAACTTCTGCTAAGAATATCGGAATCTAACTTTCTTTACTATTCCGGGAAGGAAAAATTATATTCTATTAAGGTACTTGGATACAATTTTAGTTAGATTAGATTTTCTTTTCTTTTCCCATTTTACCTAACCATAACGTTTTAACCCATTTAACAATTAGTGTTTCTTAGAATTAGTGAAATTTTACAAGATTATCAGTCACAAAAAGTGTCCATTGCTTGGAAGGCGAACACTTAACTAGGAATCACCCAACCCAGAGTAAATCTCCATCAAAACAGCCACTAGAACTCGTGTGTAAACTTTCTGACTCAAGGGTGGAGTTAGAAACGCTCACAGAACCCAACTTCAATTACTTGCCTTGTTGGAAGAAAATAGAAATTTTACTTTTTGTAAGGAGGTCACCTAAAATTATATATATATGAATGGGCTAGGCAATCTCAAGAAAGTACACTTAAAACTAACAAATAAACAATTAAGCATAGGTCCATTATTATATTGAAAAAAAATTGTATGCTCTTGTTGATAGTTAAGAGAGGATTCTAGATTCCCTTAGAATGCATTTTTTTGACACGGTATGAATACACTATGAATTTTAAAAGTGTTGAAAATAGGTGCTCTAAAATCAAATGAATACTAAAACTCCCATAAATAGTGGAAGTACATTTTAGGCAAAAATCTATAGATGCCGGATTTAGGAAGGTATTGATTTTAGATGTAGTTACTTTAATTGCTTGTCATATGAGTTCAATTGAGGTATTCAATTGTATTTACTTCTAAAAAAATTAATTTGATTTTCAAATTAATTATTTAATATAAAATTATAATAATCTATGTCTCATTTCCATGTAATAACTTTTGACTATTGTCTTTAGATTTAATTTGGGGAGGAAGGCCCGGTGAAAGGGGGATGCGATTTGCTCTAGCTTTGCATTTTGGTCTCACTATGGTAAATACCCCCATTATTGTGCCGTGCTTTAAAGCGCAAGCTAGAATTGGCCCCAAAATGGTGTAAAGGTACTTCAAAAATTACACCTCTATGTTTTTTAGGTTCTCCAAGGAAGCATTGGCCGTTTGGGAACATGTGGTTGGCTTCTTAGCTCAGAGAATATGAGGATTTAATAATACAAGCAGTTGATAACGAGTACAGACTTGTCAGAGATCAAAGATACAACTAAATATGCTCCAGTTATTAAATTTTCATATTATTTCAACACGTGTCAGAGATCAGAGATCACATTATGAAATCTTCATGTTATTTTATATGCTTAACAAGATACGAAGAGGTAAAATTGTGGGTTTATAAGTTTGCAATTTAAAAAAATACTAATAA
This sequence comes from Antitrichia curtipendula, assembly GCA_951230915.1. Classification (NCBI taxonomy): domain Eukaryota; kingdom Viridiplantae; phylum Streptophyta; class Bryopsida; order Hypnales; family Leucodontaceae; genus Antitrichia; species Antitrichia curtipendula. Next base: position 20,202,698 of record OX579642.1, read on the forward strand.
CATGATTGCATCTCTACATCTTTACTTCTAACACCTTGAGAGGAGGAACTTTAGAATTTGAACATTCTTTGTCAATGCTGCCTATGAGCGATTTTAAGCATTCTATTTACAAAACTATGTACCCCTATTGTGGTCTCATTTTTGTCAGAATTAGAAAATTGATTGTACATTACTCCCTTTTCTACACATCTATATGCTCTTTTGTATTCATTATTTACTAATTAGGCTTTACATTATCCACAAACCAATTTGTGGCGCTTTTGGGTGCACCCACCTTATACAATTTGTTCCAAACTTCAATTATTGACTTATGAGGGCTTTATGATTTGGGGCCAACCGAAGAGAATAAAAAAGTTGAGCACTCTCAACAGTTAATTGGTCAAGCAACCCCATTTCAAAGCTTTGCCAATTAAAGACTCAATCTTTGTAGAAAATGGATTGAGTATCATATTCCAGTTACAATAAAAATGACATCTTCACAAGTGAGGCATGGGGCTTGCAATTTGACCCCTCCCTAGCTTGTGGTTTGTGCAATTTGTAACAATCTTCATAATTTAACCCTTAAAGGACGTAGTCCCCCATGACCAAGGTAGTCACCAAAGTGCTTGGACTATTAGACTAGTAGGTGCATTCTTTGTTTCTACATTGAATAGTCAAGTCATCCATTGGTCGTTTTTCGACCTTAACGTTGTTTAAGGATTAATCCTTAAATGTCAATGAGGATGTTTTTTGTTTGATGGATGACAAAGAAACCTTCTAATATGACAAAAGTGCAACTATTCATCTTTAAAATTTTGTTGTAAAAAGGGAAGGTCTTCTACAAATCTACAATTGTTGTTCCGTCATAAGCGTGTGGACAATCTAAGGGTCGTTCCGTTAGCCATGAATTGGGATCACATGCAAGATGAAGTCAATTACATAAGAATCACTATCCATTTCTGTGAGATATCTGATGGTATATCTTTTATTCATTTTCCTGTTTCTACTTGATAGACTTGTATTAGCTGGTAGCAAATGGACTATTTGTGTCGGCTATTAGCTGATAGACTTGTGTCGACTGGTAGCCAATTGTCATACGTAAGTTGTAAGTTGATGGATTTCGTATTTTTAATTAGTTCTTATGTTTCCATTTCATTGTTGTAAACATGTTAATGAGAAATGCAACTTGAAACCAGTGTCGCAATCTTCCATTAGTTGGCTTTGCAAATTGCATTTTAGGAATGTGGAAGTGAAGGCCATAGGCAGTAATTTCTTGAAATGCACAAAGTGTGACTTTCTTGTGGAGTTTATTGCAAAATATCCCAATGGATGTAACGAGTGGCAATCACTAGTAGAGGATAGAAATCACCACTTCAAATACCAAAGAGCTTGCCACAATAACTATGGTGGTTGGAGTGCATAGTCTGTTCAGAATTATTCATGACAAGATGGACAAGACCAAGACAACTTTCCCCTGAATATAGAGAATCACTAAGGCAACCGCTAGACTCAAGCAAATTCCTATTTCTTGTATTGGCATGCTTACCCAAGGTCATAGTGATGGAGCGTATGCATATTATGCATTTATGCCACTTCACTTTGGCCGAGGGACTCAAATTTTACCATTTCCTCATTGTGTCATGTTTTGTGTGCTTTGGAGGAGCCACCTATTTGTGAATCCAAAGAGTTATTTACAACTCCACCTCAAAACAGTTTCTTTAAGGCTTTACTCCACGGGAAGTCAATATGCACATCTTCCATACTGTTGGCTAGAGAGGTTACTTCTGAAGTATTGGCTACCAGACGATACACATCCATTCTACCGGCTACAGAGGTCATTATATTCCTTCTTTAAACTGGACGACTAAGTGTTTCGCTTCCCAAGAAACTCTACTTGTAGCTTGATAACTCAGCAAAGGACAACCAGAACAGATTTCTTATGGCCTTTTGTTCATTACTCACTACAAGACAAATCTTTAAGGAAGTAACAATTGGCTTTCTCATTGTTGGTCATACCTACGAGGATATAGACGTGCACTTTAGTTACTTATCAAAATTGATCAAGAAGAAGAATACCTACGTCCTTGCTGATTTTATGAAGGCGTTCATGAACTCTCAAAAGATAGTGGCCTTCATTCCAGAGTTTGTCCAAGAGGTTGCAGATTTCAAAGCATATGTTAAAGATTTCCTCCACGATGGAGTCAACAAAATTATCGGACTCGAGGATCAGCATCTCTTCAAATTCTATATTGAAGAGGCCGGTCTAGATTGAGAATGGCTGGTCAAAAGATATAAAAAGCGAGCAATAGATTCATCATGGCTACCTCCAAGAAAATTGGTGAAGATGTGGAGGGCGGATGCTGAAGGCAATTTTAGAATTCCAGCTGGCATACCTAATCCAGTACATTGTGGGAGAAATGTTGAGGTCAATGCAAAGAAGTTGAACATCGAGAAAGAAGTGGCAAGGGCTGGTGAATGTGTCGAGAAACAAAACTTCATCAAAAATAGAATAGCCAAGTATATTGACCACTGGAAGTTTGGAATGGTATGAAATAGAAGGTATGCCGATGAAATGGCCGATTTTGTGGCGTATTGGGCACGAATCCTTGTAGAGATTTATTCTTTGCTGCCCACTATACTTTTAGAACTTCAAGAGGGATTCTGGCCACTCTCAATTTGGAAAAAAGGTCATGTCTCAATCTTTGTTGATAACGGACTAAATCCTCATAATCCAAAAGATATCACACCGGAGGATGAAGTAGAATCATGTTCATATTGTAGTCTTGCTAAGGACAAACCAAAGCTAAGCTTCAATCCATGTAGAGACGTGTTGCTTGGGGACTTTGTTCTTTGTCGACCCTGTGAAAGCAATTACCTTCCAGTTTGGCTTGGACGAGTGTTGGAATGTGTTGACCTAACCCAAGGCCCAACTTATGGGAAGTTCAAGGTAGAATGGTGGACGCCAATAAAAGCCAAGAAGGAGGGCAAGGCCGTCGTTGTAAAGGAGTGTTGGACCCATAGATGGCAGAAGGAATAGTGCCTTCCCCAAATGGTCTATGTAAACATTGTCTTGTTCTTTGACCAAATGCCTTCAGTCATGCAAAGAGAAGACCTCCAACTACTCATCTAATTTCTAAAGCTTCAATTACTACAACTTTGGAAAACTTAGAAGCTACTGGTGCCATGGTTGATCGAGATATTGATGACGGTGGAGAAGATTAAGGTGGCAAGTACACAGAGGTTGTCATCCGCCAGCCAATACATTATTTGTATTTCGGCTATTGGTCAATACATTAGTTGTGTCTTGGTACCAACTATTACTAGATAGGTAGTATTATACCAAGGAAGCACAAAGTAGTTGTCCGCTAATGACAATACTAGATTTCTTTATCGACATATTAGTTATTGGCCAGCGGCCAATATGCCAACAGTCTTTTCGGATTTTGAAGGCTTAGGGTTTAGGGTTCAGTAAGTTCCATTGTCGATTGCCATCTGATACTTTGTTCTTCAAAACTTCATGTACTTAGGGCTATGCGAGTGGCTCTAGGCTTGTACATTTCACTTATGAAAAATAAATAATCGATTGTATTATTTTCATGAACAAAATTGTATGTTTGCAGTTGTGTTGGCAAGCTGTCACGATTTGTGTATTATGCAATTGATGTGAAATTATTGCTTGCAAAGTCACTTTTTGAAATGTATGTATTGATCCCAATAATAGTTTGCTAAATATGTTGGCTAGTTGCCGATACTCCACACTTGTCTTGTTGTTTTTTGACTTCAGGAGGAGACATGGAATACCTGGTCTTGTTCATAATTGGTCGATAAGTCTAGAATTAGTTAAATTGGGGTTTTGGCTTCCAATGAGTGCTTTTGCAATTTTTTAGGTGAATGATTCACACGATAAACAAAGGGATGATTTCCATGGTCACCAGTCCATCCTTTAAGGTTTATGAGGCATTCTGATTGAGCCCAATCCAAGAAAATCAAAAGATTTGAGCACTCTCATTCATCAAACTGACTGCATTTCTAAGGGAAACCAACAAAAAAAATAGCCACTTCAGACCTCTTTGCGCCATCGATCTTGCCATTTCCACCTTCTACCAATCTTGAGGACGCTCCCCAGGTTAGGAGTGTCACACCTGATCAGATCGACGATGCTAGAAATCAGCAGGTAATTGAAAGACTGAATAGGTTTACTTTCTGTGGGCAAAGCATTAATTTCTTGAACTTGGAAACCGGTGATCGATATATATCCATCTTTAATTGAGGCTTGTCTATAGTTCTTTTTTGAAGATAGAATGGAGCGATTACCTTCTCCTGATCGAAGGAGACGATTGACTACTGTGTGATCCGCTTTTCCTGCGCTCCATCTCCGAGTTGCCCGTTTCCGAAAAACTGTATTAATACGTACCCTTCAACTTGATACCAAAAACTGCACATCGAGATCCACACAAGAACTTCATTACAGTTCATGCATATCCATGCGAGAGTTTGAAAATTATACAAAAAAATCTAAAAAATTTAAGAACCACCTTGCGAATGATGCCTCCCTAGCTTCGTTGCTGAGCCTGTGCTTTTCGGTACTTGCGCAACTTCCAGTGACTCCACCCCAGTGCGTGTGTTGGAGTCTCTTCGCCTTACCCAAACCTGGATCTATCACTTACCGGGATCGGGGTAGAAGGGCGGGGTGTGTGTGAGGACGGGGAGGGTGATGCATGGTGACGGGGGCGTCAGGGTACCTGGGGCGTCGGCAGCTTGTGGAGGGCGACATTTGAGTGGGACGCGGAGTCGGTGAGGAGGGCGTGTGTCGGGTGACTCGGGTGTGACTATGTTGTGCAATGGTGGGGACTTGGTTGCCGGATTCTTCGCAGTTCTACGATCTGCTAAATTGTGGAGCTAAATGATAGGATGCGGGTTGGTCAACCCTGATGAACCAAAACAGCCTTGTAGTAGTAGATGCCGCCTTTTGAGAGCCTCACATTCATCAATTTTTCAAAAGCTACTCTTGAAGGTCCTCTAACAGCAAGTGGGAACATATCTTTAACCCATAACGCTGCCGAGGACGTTTTCTGGCTGATGAATGACAAGAGAATCTTTTGTGTAGGGCAGAAGTGCAACTATTCATCTTCTAAATTTTGTGGAAAAAAGGGAAGATCATATGAGTGTTTTTGCAATAATTTAATCCAACAATTCACATGGTGGACAAAAGAGATGATATCCATGGTTATGAGCCTGTCGTTTAAGGGTTAAAGCAACTAAGACTTTAGATTCTCTCTACACAGATTGGGGTGATATTTCCCAATACCGGTAGTACAATTTGTCCATCTCAAGCAAGTTGATCGGCAATTTTATTAAAAATAGCACTATTCCACTACTTTAGCAATTTTTAAAGATCAGACTGGGCGGTTTGAAATGTACAACTGTCCTAGATGTCTGAAATATACAAATATTGTAGATGTCACCTTTACAAATCAAACTACATGGTGTGAAGTCTATACCAATCTTAGATTTCTGAAACCTACATAAATCAAATATTTTTTAAATCTATACCTATCCTAGATGGCACTTTCATGATTCAAACCAGGTGGTCTGAAAATGGCACATGGAATACCACCATTTTAACAAAATTCTCCATGTTTATTTCTTTGTTTACATTCTTGCTTTGCTACTGCACATGTGCAAATTTTTTAACAAAATCTAAAAAAATTTGCAAATTTTAATTAATACGATAATAGATCAATTCACAATCAATATGGTATGCGTTCAATTATGTTCTCAAATTAAACATCTATCATTTTTTAAATTTCTTTCATAGGAGACTACATAAAATTTTGATATAAATAACTTAATATAAAACTTTCTACAAATTGACATACTGCTATGATTTTGTACTTTTGACTTAATTCTATAATTGGTGGCATTATATTGTAAAGTATAATTACAGTAAATATACCTTAACCACCTTTATAAATTTAGATTTCATGTTGACACAAGGTTCACTTTAAAAAACATATAATTAAGTGTTTTTTACTAAAACCAAATTTCTTAATATTACATTGCAGTCGGCATTCCACATTTTGTCAAACATGGATAATCTAAGCCAAGGCGATGAAGCACACACAGTTTCAAGTGTAATAATTTCGAATAAGAAAAGAACATGAAAGTAGATATAATATATAATTGGCAGCTGAAAGGTCATGTAGGATATAGGGCACACACTATTGCGACAAACCATTTGTCATCTCAAGCAAGAGCGGTTATATCAAATAGTGGTTATATCCAATCGAAATTGCTCGAATTCTACTCCTCGCAATCATCCGAAGGATTCATGTTTGCAATGGCTTCAGAACACCATGGAAAAATGACGCTTGAAAAGCTCGGTACAAGAATTGTCTCTACAAGCTCAAAAATTCCATCCCAAGGAAACTGGAGAAGAGGTAGTGGGATACTAAAACCGTAACGAAACTGATCCCATACCGCAGACATTAGGTGATAGATAAGAAATGTAGAAAACCTCCAACACTTACGAAATTGAGCAATAGAAAACTTCAATTGAAGATCCATGATCATTCACAATCCAACCTTATATTGGACATTAAATTGAAGCAGCAGCCCTGATCTAGACTGAAAGAAGTACTACCACAAACAAAAAACTCTACCATCGTTGGTTCAGAGCTCACCGAAAGCCAGCTCCTCCTACCAAGCTAAAGCCGCAATATTTCAAACTCTTCACGTCTCTTCAGTGGAAGAGGGAAAAAATTAATGGGGAAGCGTACCAGGGATAACAACTAATAACAGGTAATAATAAGACTCTCTGTACAAAATGTACCTCAAATATTAGCGTCCACCTCATAGAGTGGATCACTACACAATACTAAACTAATAATTTAAAGAAAAGAGGCTCAAATTGCAATTCCCTATTGGGTGACCTCAGAAATCTCACCCTTGGGCAGCGACAGTGAGGTGCCCGGCTTCCTCTCCAGATGCTCAACGTTCAACTTCACAGGCGGATGGAGCTTCATCTTGGCCGGGTCCGCTGAAGGGAAAATCTCGATGTCCGAATCACTCTCAGAATGCTCCTTGCCGTTGTCAGTTGCGTTCTTCACAGGACCTGTTTTCCCAGCTTCTATTTTAAGCTCTGCTTGAGACGGTGCCACAACGGAATTCTTCTCAGCTTGGGAAGGTGCGGTGTCTTTCTCTGTGACGAAGATCGAGAGCTGATCCTTCACATCTTCCACTTGCTCAGCAGTAGTAGGTTGTAACAAGGAGTCCTCAGGAATCTCCTGACCTGTCTTCTCGGCGAGCTCGGCACTGTCCAGCAACGCCCCAAGCTTCTCCATTTGCTTCAACTTCCCAGACAATGACAAATTCACGGCCTCTGGAGTATCAACATCAGATAAACCAGAGTTTGCATTCAAAGAGTCTTTCTTCAGCTTGGCAAACAAAAGCCTCTTGCTAATATCAATGGCAGGGGCATCATCGTCAACATCTGTGGATGGGCTGTCGGTAACGTTAGAATTGGCTCTTCTGGAAATTTGCAGAGTCTCCATAGGATGATGTAGAACGACATGGCTGGGTACCGAAGGTGATGGTCCAACTGGAGCTCCAGAAATCTGGACATGCCAGGGGCACACAAGAAAGTTAGCCGGGTTGACAGACAGTGAAGAGATCAAGAAATAATTTTGCAAACTGGGGAGAGAACAAACTATGCACAAGGCTACATGTTAAACGGACTACCAGTTTGGTTGTAAACAATAAAAATAAATATTCTAGAACAAAACAAATCAATGCAATCACTTGAATTAACGTCGTCTTACTTCTGTGGCCGGGCCTTCAGGCTCTCCAACAGGCTCTGCAACGGACACTGCAACGGGCTCCATAACGTCTTCCAATTCAGGGGTATCTTCACCAAGCTCCATGTCGGAGTACATTGATCGTTTAACCGTGCTTTTCAAACCTGAATCATGACATATTCTTTTAGGCTAAACATTGCCAGATTTCAACAAAACAATTGATCCAGCTCTACCAGCGTACCGGACTATCAAGAAGGAAAATGCGAGAATGCAGCAAGATTTCAATGAAACTTTCTGAGTAATCAATAGATATGTTATTGCAGCTACCAAACTAGCAAAATCGTTATACAAACTTTGACAGAATTGGTAGCCTAACCTAGATTAAAGTAGCATCCATGGTATGATAATGCAGCTACCAAACTAGCAAAAGAGTTACGCAAAATTCGCGAAAATTCGTAGCCTCATCTACATTCTTGAATCCATCCCAGCGAAAGCAAAACATGAAAGCATTGTAACGCTGACCTGAATCCACCTTGAAAAGCTCCGAGGGTGCCATAAGGTTCGGCAAGAACTCTGCACTCGTTTCTCCAGATCCATCAAACTCGTTCGGCATGAACTCCGCGCCCTTCCCCCACGAAGCTTCTTCCAAAATGGAAACCGTCTCGTCGTTCTTCCAATTCTTGGGCAGTTTGGAGGAAGATCGAGGCGACGACATCCACAAGAGGCTAGACTCTTCGATGCCCTTCACCCAATCCTTCCAGCTTCCGTCGGGCTTCATCCGCTTGGACACTTTCTCCCCATCGCCATCTCTCCTCAACGTCCAATCCTCATCTTCCTCTTGAGAACTCGAGTTCTTCTTGGGTCCCATGGTGAAAAGCGCCAGCATGAAGAGCGCGGTGGAGATCAGTAACGGCGAGAAGAACTTCACGATGGGGAAGAACGGTGGAGTGAAGAAGATTAGAATCACGGCGGAGATGACCGGGTGAGCGCGGACCAGGGACACAAAGTCGTTCCACATTTGGGGCGCCATAGCCACCAAAAAATTTAAATCTCTACAAAGCTTACTAGCTGATTCTCACAGAACATGCACAGCAGCAAGCGCTACAAACACTAACGAAACTCGCAGACTAGAAAACGCAATCACGTCGCCTGATTAGAAACGTATAATCTCGATGCACGGTACCGTCTCCACCAAATTCAAAGCCCACGAAATTGAACTCAACCGGAACAAATTTCTGAACTTCGCAAAATCCAACTCCGATTGCAGACGAAGATGAACTGCCGCCAGAAAGAGAAACCGAACTCCGAAGCTACCCAGTGAGACAACAGAACCACGTCACGTGATTCCTCTGAAACGTACAACGTCGTTGCACGTTACGATCTTCAACTGCAGTAAATTCAAAACCTACGAAATTGGGCACAAACGGGACGCCGACGTCGAAGTCCTACTCCACCACAGCTCACACAGCGCCTGCAGACAAATATCTAAATCGGAAGGTCTAGAGTGGAAAGATCGTCCAAATGAAGAAGTGAGAAGTGTGTAATCTCCTCCGTCTAGCTCACACAAAACCAGCCGCCTGTCGGACACGTCACGCTAGAAACGAATCTCGCAACCCCCACTGCGAAGAAACGGTCAACAAGGTAGCTGATCAGGTCAGCTGCACTGCACATAACTTAGAGCGCCATAGCCAGGCTTTTTCCACCATCAAACACTGAATAGTCTGAATCCAACACATGTCCTGAACCCTAAAACTGAAACTGGATCAGCTCCACTCAGCTGCAATCACTCACTCCAGTGAACACCGCACTGATGGCCGGCTTGAAAGTGGTGGGGCGGGTGGGTCCTTGGGATCTGTGACATGATGCAATGGCTTATTTGGCCGTGCCATGGCTAGGCTGTTGATTGCCTTGTTTGGGCATCCAACAGCCACATTGAAAGCGTCTCCCGGTTTGAATTCCTATCATGCAGGGGTTTGAATTTCAGTGGACCGGGGGCAGAGTGGGGAGGCCGGCATTGGCGGTTTCGTTGGCTGTGGGGGTAACGTTTTGAGTAACGGCAGGGTGGGGGATTCGTTTGGGTTGGGCCTCCAAATCAATTCCAGGGGGGCATGTAAAAAAAAACTGAGACCCCTATTTTGAGCTTGATTAATTTAACTTCGACAGCTCCCGTAGCTAATTTGGGGGCGGTGATTGCAAATATGAATTTGAATTTGAAAATTTTATCATGCGTGGAAAATTTTAAAAATTCAGTGTTTTCTTGAGGGGACAAGCAAAGGGGCAATTCATCTCAATCTTTGGGAGAGGGTGAAATTACTACCACCAAAGAATACGAGCAATACATTGAGGTGACTACACCTCAAATCACACAAATAAGCAATTTAGCATGGTTACCATTATTATATTGAATTTTTTTTTTTGTGCGGTCTTGTTGGTAGTCTAAAGGGGGTTCTAGATTATCTTAGAATACATTTTTTAGATACCACATGAATAAACTACATATTTTACATAGTAGTGAAAATAGGGGGTTCTAAAATTGACTAGACTTTCATGAATATTGAAAATACATTTTAGGCCGGAATCTAGAGCATACAATTTTAGAAAGTGGTCAAAATTAGATGCAATTACTTTACATTATAGCAAAGATGGGAGAAGGAGTGTAACTCCAGCTTGAATGAAGTGTGTGTAGAGAATGGCTCAACTATCTAAGGTAGAGACTTGTACCACAACTCAGAAGCCATGCTATTATGTATCAATAGTTTACTTTTGAAACTTTCAAATGTACTCTACTAACATATAGGGGCCATGAAGTGACACAAATAGTCATATGGTGCAAGTAGGGTCTCCTACCTTAAACTTCATGGACATATGTAGATGTTGAATTCCATCCTTGAAGCACATAGGGACCATGAAGTGGCACAAATAGTTACATGGTACAAATAGAATCTTTAAAGAAAACTTATGATTTTTTCTTCAAAACAAAAAGGATAGATTGATACTAATATAAAAGCTTTAAATAATTCAATTTTGGCTACTGAATTAAATGGTACGAGGAGTTTTGTTTTGTAGACATTGAAGGTAAAAATAACATTTAAGATTCTCAAAGATAAAAGAAAAAAGAAATTGACTTCTCATGACAGAGTATAACTTTTCTACGTACAAATTAAGGACATTTGTATTGGTAGCTTGATCCTAAGGTGAGGTTTTGCCTTTTAAAAACTAAAATTTACGACATCCTACAAACTTTTCCTTTTAAAATTTAGGGCATCCTTGAACTATACCCTTGAAAAGTGGCAGTCACTGCCTCCACTTCGACACCCCCGGCTCAACAAAAAGGAAAAAGTGAACACACCCAATGCCGTCGATCATGATCGCCGCGCTCAGAGACATTCTTAGCCGTTCAGCAGATTAGGGCTTACGCAGTACCTTGCTACCTCCTTCCCTTCCTCCCTTCCGAGCAAGCGAGTCGAGCAGGAATCTCCAATGCCGTACGCTGCGTGAGCCCCTGTTTTCGGGCAACAACAATGTACTTCACTGCTACCTTCACAAGTTGCATTTGTATCAAATGCGCCACTGGAATTGCTGTACTAAGACGTGGAGCTTTATAGAAAAAGGTTTACGGCAAGCGGGCTTGATACGGAGAGAAAACTGACATGCTGCTGAACTGGTTAAGTAGTGTATTACCGTTTGACTCTTAGATTCGAATTTTTTTGGATTTTGTGAATTGGTGCATTATTCTTGTTGGAAAGTTTCTGAGGAGTTTTTGTCGTTTCTGTGGTTTACAGGGTGTGGTTTCTGTGGCGTTGAGGAGCTGAGTTGAGGTAGTTCATCCCTATGGACGGGCATTTGGAGATGAACATTGTGGAGCGATTAGGAAGTCGACGTCAACGGCTCCGATGGCTTGCTTTTTGAACGAAATTGATTTGGCCGAGAGGTAGGAGTTCGTCGAATGTTGTCGAGTTTCTTTTAGCAGGAAAGATTGTTCTCCAGTTTTAGCGCAAAATTTTTTGCTGGAAATTTAGCAGAATTTGCGAATTGTACTGTTCATGGAATACTCGAGCGAAATGTTTTGCTGAGTTTGAACGGATAGGGTTAGGGCTTCAACGACTTGCTTTGGAACGATATCGATTTGACCGAGAGGTAGGAGTTCGCCGAATGCTGTCGAGTTGTTTTAGCAGAAAAGATTGTTTTCCAGTTTTAACGCAGAATTTTGTGCTGGAAATTTAGCTGAAATTGCAAATTGTAGTGTTCATGAAATACTCGAGCGAAATTTTTTGCTGAGTTTGAACGGATAGGGTCAGGGCTTCACGACTTGCTTTGGAACGATATCGATTTGCTGAACACTTCTGTTATTTTCTTAATTATTTTTAGGGTTTTTAATTTATGTTCTTGTTCTTGTTCTTGTTCATGGCATATAGACGTCTATCTCTGCCTGTTTTCGTAAAAACAGAATCTTATACACCGTCTTTTTTTATTGGAGGCTCGAATTGGATAGACGTGGTGATTAGTTTTGTCCCTACCCTAGGTGAAGAATGAATTGCGGTTTTATAGTGTGAGAGTGGTTTTTTTAGAGAGTAGCAATCTCGTAGCACGAGAGTTACAATAAGAATTTATGCAGCCATTGCAGAGCCCTTTCTGCTCTTTGACTGTTTGTGATGTTGTGCAGGGGACAATTTAGCGGCCACACAGATCGAACTAGCGGATTGTAACGTACAGGTGTTACATTTTTTCCTTCCGGCATGGCGACGAAGGATGATGAGCATGAGTCGGAGTGGACGAAAGACCTTCCTTCGAAGGAAGAGCTCACACCTTTGTCCCATTCATTGATCTCACGAATGCTAGCAAACGCCTTCAGGATCAAACATGACGAGCCAATGACAGAAGAAGATGTTCGGAGAGAATCCAAGTCCACTCTTCATAACATCTTCAAGCAGAAGGCCACTCCATCTTTTGACCCATTTCCAGCTTTTCAAGAACAAGAGAACGCCGGTAAATTTCGTTCGCGGAAAAATCAATTAAGTGACTGACGTCTGTTGTCCAAAGAAGTAGTCCTTTATACTTCAATTACCGTTTTGAATTTTCCTCCTGTGATGAGTTGGATTTGCAAGCAACCTGACGTGACGTACTGCGGCTCTTAGTAGACTCTAGACTTTCTTTCTTTGCAGCCCAATGGGTTGTTATCACAATGAAATCATTCCTCTGTATGCTTTAACCCCCAGTACCCAAGTTTTAAAATTAGAAATCTCCACTTTGGACCCTATTAGTAGATCATAAATTATTAAAGCATGTTCCTGTCATTCAGCAAGGTAGAATAAGATTTCCTCTTCTCTTAGTACATTTAAACTCTGCCTTGACGCTTCCTAGATGATTTATTTATACTCTTACGTATGGAAGCGGTCACTTTGGACCATGTGGGCACTTAGGGGCTAAGAACGTGAGGAACTAAGTTAATTAATGGCATCCCACTAATGTAATTTTCTCTGTTGCTCCAAGTGGCTGCACGTTCCAGATTGTTTTGGGAATGGACCTAGAACCCATCTCATATTGTTACTACTGGTAGCATTTTGCTTAATGTTTGAAAAGTAGCTGACTGGTTTTACGAGTCAATTTGCAGGTGGCTATGGCAGCTATGGAGCGGAGGGCCGACGCGTGGAACAGGAGGGTCGAGGGAACCGAGCAGACGATGAGTTCAGAGGAGAGTTCAGAGGAAACCTGCGAGTCGAAGAGCGAAGGGACGGGCGGGCCCATGCAATTGAAGATGGCATGGACTACAATGGTGCTTTTCGATCAGAAATTCCAAGGCAGCCCTGTGCCAGTGGAAATGACCTCGGAAAAGGAGGTGTGAAGAGCAATGCTGGAGTTGGTGGCGCTGGATCACAAGGTGCCACAAATACTGCAATAAACGCAGGACGAGAGTATAGCAATGTAGCAGACAGGGATACTGACGAGCAAAGACCATTGCAGCCCCCTTTACCTGGTCGAATGAATTTGCTGCCTTATCAACCTTACGAGGACAGGCCTGAGGGTGAAGACAGCAGAGGAGGCGAGGGGGCGGAACCCAAGTCAACAGATTTTGATCTGGAGGATGCAAACTCAGCAGGGGGTCCCATGAGCGAGGACCCGAACTCCAAAAGGCCTGCGAGAATTGTGTGGACCCCTCAGTTGCATAAACGGTTTGTGGAAGCTGTTGGGCACCTCGGAATAAAAAATGCTGTGCCGAAGACGATCATGCAGCTGATGAATGTGGAAGGTTTGACAAGAGAGAATGTGGCTTCGCATCTGCAGAAGTATCGGTTGCATCTCAAGCGCATGCAAGCTGGTCATTTCAGTGATGGACCTTCTGCATCTGATCACCTGTTCTCGTCCACGCCTCTGCCTCCTGGGATGATGCTTCCTGGTATGAGTCCCCATTTCATGCCTATGGCTTCCAGCCGGGAGGATGGTGGTGCCACGGCTTTTACCATTCCCATGCCTTTCCAGGGGATGGTTAGGCCGGGTCCCTTTGGAGGCTATGAGCATGTGCCTTACGGTCCTATGGCAGGAGGGTATATGCCACGGCCACCCATGCCCGACCCTCGGATGGCCATGCCGGAACTTTCTGCCAGTCGTAGCCAGAGCCAGCAGAACATACCGAGCCACTCATCTCATGGTGCACTTCCGTTGTTTCCAGCAAACCAAGGTTGATAGCTTCAACTTGATTCTCATGGTGCACTTCCCTTTTTTCCTACGAATCAAGGTTGATAGCTTCAACTTGCTAGGCTTCTTCTTCGAGTGGAATCAGACTTACAGGACTGGCCCTTTTTCTTGAAGCCGCTGCTTCCTGGTGAAGGATTTAAACACTCTCTTGTTGATAACGATGAGTGCAGTGTGTTGCCGGTGTCTTCTGGTCATTGTCGTTATCGAGGAACTAAGGTGAAGACAGCTATGTACATTTAAGTAGCCGCCGTAGTAGGCTTTTCTTTATTGGAAGTTATTCTTTTTAAGTGAGTATTATTATGGACTATCCCGTACTACCGAGACCGACTTGGACGATCCAACCAGAAACATTCACATGAGCTACCACCGAGGTCTTGATATGTAAGTACTTAAGCGCAGAGAACCAGGGCCCTGATGCCATAATCACAGTCAACTCTTCAATGCTAGAGATTAGAGGTTCGGTTCGGTTAGACTGAGCTTCAAACCCATGAGTCAGTGCGATTAGAGCTTTTTCCAGTAAAGCGAATTGAGAACCGGAGAGCATTATTGAACTCCACTCACCCAACCCTCTGCTGCCTTCCCATGTTTTCCACACATTCAGGGTTACACAATTCATTTGCATATATACCGACATACCTGAGTGACATTCGAGTCCGCATTGTGTCTGCATTGTGTCCGCATTTTGAACACCTGAAGTTGAAGTGCAGAGTACGTAGCATAAGATTGACTTCGTTGAAATCATGAGCACTCGTGACTCTACCCAAGACGATCAATCGACCACAGTCCAAGATGACAGCCCAAGGACTCCCTCATCCATGGTCTCGACCACAACTGACGATGCCCCATTCGCCTTCCAAGCAAACATCCTCCAGTGCTTCATCTGCAGTGAGCCCCCCACGGACCCCATCTCCACCTCCTGCGGTGACGTCTTTTGTTGGCCCTGCATGCACCAGTGGCTCCAGAACGGACCCAAGCCATGCCCCGTCTGCGGATATACCTTACGACGAGACCTCGACATCATTCCTCTCTACGGTGGGGGAGCCTCAACCAACACGGGAACCAGTGCGGGCACCAACACCACCAGGAAGGGTGCCAGCGATATTGAAATCCCACCCCGTCCACGCAATCCGTTGTTACTTTCTACAACCTCGACGTCAACCTCAACCCTCGACAACACCGGCTCTGAGAATCTCACTTCCGCTAGCTTCGTGCTCACCCCGAGTTCCGTGTTGACTGCCTACGAGCGCTCGATCCACCAGCTGCTGGAATCTCTGGAAGCAGAACGAGTGCGCGTGATGCGCCTAGGCATCGATCGCACCGAGCTGGAGTTGGAGGTGTCTGATTTGGAGCAGCGGCACACGGGGTTGCGTCAAGCGGTGCGTGATCGGGAGTGGGTTTTGGGGGAGGAGCGAGACGAAGTGGTGCGAAGTGGGCGGAGGGTGAGGATGTTGGAGGAGCGGAATGGGAGGTTGGCTTCGGAGGCGGAGGAAGGGAGGGAGAGGCAGAGGCGCCATTTTGAAAGAGTTAATGAGATGGCGGAGCTCATGGCGACGCTGCAGCAAAGGCTAGAATCAGTTGATCGACAACTGCCACGAGGGTGGAGTTTGTGATGGATCCATATTAGGGGAGTCATGGCAGAAGGAGGACGAGTAAACTTGCCAATCACCGCACAGACAAAATTCAAATCCTTCTCCACATAAATAGAGAGACTTGGCATGTTTTGAAATTTGGCATGATTATTAAATGTCATGTTAAGATTTACCTTTGAGAAATAGAATGTAAAAAGGAGTTTCTTCCTACAAATTTTATTCTAATTTAAAGGCGATGAAGCTAAAATCTTGTTAAAAATTCCTTGTAATCCTTCACTAAAAATTCCTTGCAATCCTTTGTTGCATAGTGTGCGGTCATTGGGTGGTGATACAAAAATTTGTTCCCAATTGAATTGGTAGTTGAATCATGTGGTTATTGTTTGGTAAATGACAAAGGCTGTTTTGCAGTTTTGAAATGTTCAATAAATGGCAAAAGGTTGTTGTGTGGGTTTGGGATGTATTTGGTAAATGGCAAAGGTTGTGTGGGGTTTGGATGTGTGCGGTAAAGGGCATGTTTACACTAGTGATTCTTTGAGTTTATTGAAACCTTGTACCAAAGCAACAAACTCTTCAATGAATTCATAGAATGAAAATGAGGGGATACATATGGAAGGTAGTGAGTTTTATCCAATGATTCACCAAAAGAAAATCTTTTTACATTCTCTATACTATATTATATGTAAAATGATAATATTAGTTTGACTATGTGATAAAGTTTGAAATAAAAAAATACATAATTCATCTAAAGGCAATATCTCTTTTCTTTCCCACATGCATTTACATTTTGCAATGATAATGTGATTTCACCATGTGGTAGAGTGTAGAATTAATCAACACACATTTCACCTAATGACAAAGCCTCTTATTTTTTTCATATGATAATACATAATAAAGACACAATGACTTTTAAAATATTAAACTTCCACTCCTACAAAACTCTTTTTACCATAATTTCCTCACAACTCCATCAAGAACAACCAATCAACCAATCAACCAATCTTTGCAAAATTTTGAATCCCATCAACTAATGACAATGGATAATATATAAAGGATCCTCCTTTGGAAGCTCTAAGTGCTTATTTAATGCTTATCATAGTTGTAGGGTAGGGGTGGCAGAAAATTAATCTAAAAATAGATGCCGGAATTTTAGAAAAATCATTTTTCAAAAAAAAAATTATGGGGAAAAAAAATAATATTCGCAAAAAATTCTATTTTTAGCATATGCCAAACCTTTTTTGGAGGGAAAATAAATACTTGGCAAAGAAGTAACAACCTTGTCCTACATTTACAATATTCATTGCTTACTCCATCCTACACATACCAGTCAATACTTAGACTTTAGTACAACATTAATGTTGTGCATACTGCGGTTGTCCAAAATAATTATCACAACAAAATTTCTATACAAGATGAAAGTTTGGAGTCAATTTTCTTATAGTTTTTTGACTTAAAAAATAAATAAAAATTGGATTGGAGTCTTATATTTTGCAGACATTGAAAATTGCATAACAAAAAGTGAATTTCATCTATTAATTGAATGTAAGGAGTACAAACATTAAATGTTTGTATTGTCACAGATTCATGTTTAGCATTGTTGTATTTTTTTTGCCTAGTTTGGGGTTTCATTCTTACAATTCAAAGAGCTAAATTTGATGCTCTAATGTTTAGGTACTTAGACTAGACACTTAATTAGTGTTTTATGACCTATATAAGAAAATATCCTAGCAAATGTATGATTTTAGTATGAGAGCCAAATTTTGACTTTAAATTATTTTAAATTTGAGAATCTATGAAAAGACCTTTTGGGCCAACACTTAATTTGGATATAAATGTCATTTTGGCTACATTTAGTATCAATTTTCATAAATTTTGTACGAGTTTTTGTACATTTTGTACTAATTTTAACTGGATTGTATATTTGGTAGAGGGGTGACTGTAGTGTACAATCACCCATTAAGATAAAGAAGATGTAATGCCACTAAACAATGGAATCAAGCAAAAAGACAACAAATAAAAGGAAGCAAAAGAAATATAGATCTAAATAAGTTTGGTATTAAGGAAATAAGGCATTGAATGACCTTCATTGTAGCGCAACACTAATTTGCTTGACTCTTCATCTAACAGTCATACACTACTATAGAATATAAATTTTACATAAAAAAAATTAAAAATGATAAAATCAATACATATTGCATAGGCAAACACAAGCACCTTATCCCCTAAAGTTCCAAAGCATTCTTTCCATCAAAAACCACTCAATACTACCATTTCTATTGCCAAGTGAAAAAACTTTAGAATTATATTTTTTGCATATTTAACTGTAAGATCTTGCACTAGACTAGTATAAGAATGTATTGAAGAAATTTGAAATTTTTTAACCTTGTGCATTGCAAAAGGTTTGAGTTTGAAGTAAAAAAATTTGATTTTTTTAGCAATTTGAAATTCATGGTTTGATCATATGGTGTCCAAAAATGCACAAGAAGAGAATGTAGAAAAATCCCTTGAACAAAAAACACAATAATAATTTCCTACTTAGATAATTTTTTTCATAATTCATTCAAGTCAATTAGTCGTTCTTATGGAGTTTATCCCAAAATTTGGCAACCACATCTTTTTGTCACATGAAGTTTGTTTTGTGGTGGATTTTAAAAAAACAACTAGTTGCTTCATATCTTGGGATGTTTATTTAGAACTTCCTTCACTCTATGTACAAGGTAACTATACTTAATTGTGATTCCTTTTCGAAACTAACCCCTACAAATTCTTGCCTAAAATGTGCAATCCTTTATTTATAATAGCTTAGGTTGGTATACCTATTTTTAGCATGTTAAAAATTCATAATTGATTTATACAATGATGTCCAAAAAATGTGTAAGAAGAAAATTTAGAATCCTCTTCTGACTTCTAATAAGATCCAAAGATAAAATTAGGCAATTCAATAATAGGAACAATGCTTGGTTGCTTATTTGGACACATTTAGGCACGGTTACGTTACTATGTGTGTGTTCCAAATTTTATGGCAAAATTTGGAAGAGAATTATAGTTACCTTCAGATGAATGAAGCCGGTTTTCCGTCAAGGAAAGAGACTGTAACCAGGATCTCATTCTTGTGCTCGAATCTACGAAAAAACACTCAAATCCTCGATTCTGGTCATCCAATTCTTAAGAAAGACGGATTCCAGAAAAATCTACCAATCGTGTACAAATTCACTAAAAACGACGACAAGAAGCCAAATACTCCAGGTGGTGCTCATGGTTAGAACTCATAACAATTAGGGTTTTAGGGGTTTGGATGGCTCTCATTTTGAAGAGAATTTTTGAGCAGTAACGAGGGACGAAGAGAATGGTCGCATTGGCATTGCGAAGGAGATGGCGCTGTGAGTCTGAGTAGAAAGCAGCATTTGCAGATTAGCTCGTGGGCCGTGTAGGATTGAAGAGAACATCTTCAGGCAAAAGGAGAATTTGTGCAATGAGTCAGCTGTGGTCGTGTTCTGCCAGATCCTCGTTGCTTCGATCGATCCGTTGCATTGCATCCAGCCCGTCGATTAACAGCTCCTCGCATGGACAGAAGTCGAGAAATGGTGGAAATTGCCGTCGATTCAGTAGTGCGACAGCGAGCGATTCCGATGACGAGAGCGAGGCGAGGCCGCCGCCCTCTGCGAAGGTGCAAAGGCTAGCTGAGGACATCTCGACGCTCACGTTGCTGGAGGTTTCGGATCTCACCACTGCGTTGCGCCAGAAATTAGGGTTGCCGGTAGGGATGGGCATGATGCCCATGGGAATGATGCCCATGGGAATGATGCCTCAAATGGGGGTAGGAAGCGGTGGTGCGGCGCCCGTGGCAGAGGAGGTGAAGGTAGAGAAGACGTCGTTCGATGTGAAGCTGGAGAAATTTGACGCCGGGTCCAAGATTAAGATCATCAAGGAGGTGCGCACGTTCACGGCATTAGGGTTGAAGGAGGCCAAAGAGCTCGTGGAGAAGGCGCCGGTGGTGTTGAAGTCGGGAGTGGGGAAGGAAGAGGCCGAACAGATTATCGAAAAGTTGAAATCCGTAGGGGCGACGGTTCTTATGGAATAAACTAGTGTTGTCCCTTAGGAATTTTGCCTGTGAATTGCCACCCCGCATTGCCGACATTTGCCATTGATGACCTTCTGCTCCTTCGCTACATCGCTGCCCTGATCTGATAGATATGGCAGCTCTGCATTTCGACATTCATTCTTTTTTATAAGACTTCCGCTGGCATGCCTTACCACGTGTTCTCTCAATTCAGAGAACGATTGCTAATGCTACTAAAGCTTGCCGTGTTGGGAGGGGCTCCGCTGCTTTATTAGGTCAGCATCTGTTCAAGGGCTTTGACACGCTCAAGAAGTTGCCTTTTTAAAGATTCCTTATATTAGAAGACCTGCTCGACATTGTAGCAGTAGTTTACTTCGGTACTCGATTGTAGCGTGTGGCATTGACAAGGGGCATTACAGAGACCAACTTCCAGCTTGGTTGAATTGGTATATCTGGGTTTTAGAAATGAGGTCAGGAATTGACCTTGTGCTCCTGTTTTTGATCATTGCTTGGAGCCGATGATGATGACGATGATGTTGTAAGAAGATTATTGGCAAGTGGTTTATCCCATGCTGGACAATGTCGGATACGCGCAAGATTGTTACAGTTCCGACTTGACATATTGTAAGCTCTATCAAGAATGACAAAAATGCTTGCTTATGAGCATGGTTTGGAATTCATTTTGAAGTGTCAAAGCTTAAATCGTGATGCATCAAGATAGGTTTAGAATCTGTTGTGAACAGAATTGATTCTACGCAGATCTGCTCTGACTTTTAAAATCGTCATTCTTCACCTTTGGTTTTCAGTTGGTGAGGGTTACAGGAACTGAAATTACTCTTCACTTCTGCTGCAAATTGCCAACGAAGAGAACAGAAGGGAACTGAAGGGAAGGAGTCTGGCATCACCGACCCTCCAGCAATGGCAATGCATGGCCAACCGTCTGCACCATCCTTTCATACCAACCACGCTCTATGGACGGAATCGCCAGATAATGTGCCGCCCTTATTCCACTACGAATTGTCTTTTCTTTGTCGTAAGGAGTGAATTCTTTTGGAAGGACAAAATGGATGTCAAGGACTACACTTTGTGGCACAAGTTTTAGACTTGTAAAATTATTTCTGAATTTTCAAAGTGAGAGGCAAATAGTTTCCTATTCACTAAATCGGGCAAAACAAACGTTTTGAACTTGTGCCCAACATTCACCTTAACATTTTGAAATATATGAATCACTGTTTGCTTCTTTGGAAACTAAAGCAACTTTACATAGTCTTCACATTTGTTAGAAGAACAAAATCAATACATACTTTCATACCTTGTTTTTACACCATGGAAATGTCTGAATGAGCCACCTTGTGATGAAAGGAACATTCAAAGAATTGAAAGGCGACTCTTTTATGCAGATGGTTTGAAGAAAGGGGACACTGTTAGAGCCCTGTAAGGTAGAGACTGTGTTCAAAACTGCCCCCACTTTAACCCTTAAAAAGATAAGGGTGTGACTTTGGAAATCATCCCTTCGTTATCGTGTAAATTATTGGCTTAAGAAATAGCAGAAATTCCAAGGATAGTTGTACTTTTATCCTACTACAATGATTCTCTATCATCCATTGGACATTTGGCGTCCATGTCGATGTTCAAGGGTTAAGTGCACTTGGGGTGATATTGGGTTTGTCAATATCAAAATGGTGAACGTTTTAGGGCGAGGATGCTTTTTAAGAGTACTATGCCATTCCAACTTCAAAGATTTATGACTATATGTAAGAGTTTGAGAACTATGAATCAAAGGCAATTAGCTACAAATCATTTTTTTTGGAAGATGAATGGAACTTAGGTTTGGTATTCAATTTCCATGTGTTATCCCAAGTAGTACCTATTTCAGACAGTCCCCCATCCTAATTTCATAGGTATACCTATTGTGGACATTAGTTGCATGCATTGTTTATTGAAAAAGATTCTCTATTTCTACCTTCTCGTCCATACATCTCTTTTCCTTCCTTGCTTAGGAAGAAATACCAAAGCTAACCAAAATAGGCAAGTCTAAAAGACCAAAATGGGTCCAACTAAAAAATCTACATTTATATTGAATAAAATATTTATTCTTGGGATTTTATTTATTTATTTTTCATTCTTCCTCATCCTTATGTTTGCACACATTAAACTCAATTTCTCAACAAACTTTCCATATCCTACAAGCTAAAATGTTTAAATTATCACAAATAGGTACTTCTACCTTAGTAAACATCTTTAAATATAAAGTTGAATCAAGATTTGTGTTTGAGCTGGCGCCTCTTCTCCTTTTTTAGCATTATAGAATCCTGCATTTTAGACTCTTGAGCATGATTGAAACTATGTGCAGTGACTTGAATGAGTGCCTCACTATGAACATTGCATCCCCTACCACTAGTATGGTTGAACATGTTATCTCTCATAACAAGGCTTTCATTTCCCATTTCTTAGTTCTTTTTGGTAATGCGCTTAGTTATTATTATTAGACTGATAAAATTTTCATATGTTCTTGTTGGCAAGTAAAAGGGAGTTCCAACACACCAGAGAACGCGACATTTGGATATTGTATGCAAAAGTTATTAAGGAAGAAAGTTCGATTTTAAAACAATTTTTTCCACATAGGTACATAATTGTTTTTGAAGATGTACACATAATAAACTGATGATAGTTTAGGGTCAATGGCACATTTAAGAGTACCTACCTTATACAAGAAAAATCACATGTGTCACATTGTGTAAGTGTACTCCAAGTTCTGGTCTTGTACTCCAAGTTCTGAAGTTGTGATTTTTGGGTATTTGGCAGCAGGTTGGAGTGATGTAAAGTACATGTTGAGTGGTTTCATGGGGAGCATACTCTCCTCCCTGATGGTACATGGCCGTGTCTCCATGGGTGCCTTGGAGCCTCCGTTGGCTGTTCTCGTTGTTGCATGTCTCATGTGACTCTACGGCTTGTTCTATGGTAAGGTAGAACTGCCCAATTCCACCATCCATCCAATTCTGCCACCTACAAGACTCTTCCATTTGACTCAGTGGCCCACCTATTATTACAATCTTAGCAACCCTTTATCATGATGGCAATGCATTTGGAGAGCAGACACATCAGCCCATGCTTTAATAAGCATCTACTCATGCTTCAACAAGGGTTTATTCACAGTTCAACATTTTAGCTTGAAAAAGCGCAGAAAAATCACTTCTTGTTGGAATGTCTTCATTCTTTTTGCGAATGACTTCTTTCAAACTTTTCAATCTCTGAAAAATAGGGAAGTTGACAAAGTACCTAGATAGAAAATCTATGTGGTAATGGGCATTTCTACCGTATGGCCTTTTCACAACTTTCACCTTCACCCAATCTTATGAGCTATTTAATCCCTAAATGCCCAAGGCTTATTTTGAGCTTCTTGAAATTTGCTCTAAATTGAACTAAAAGGTAATATTTTAATAAGTTCTATCAATATTTCTTGAATTGTAACCGTACAAATTCAAACTAGACATGTTAGAGATCACATAGGAAAAGAAAGCACAACAATATCATTTAAAGGTTGGAAGATTATAATGTTTGATCATGAAGGTGTTAAAACTATGAAAATCTTTTAGCTCTCTTTTTGCATGTCAAATCTAAAAAATTGGTCACCAAAAAAATATCAGGTTGAAGGGCTTAACATGCATAATTCCAATCAATTTATGGCTTCTCAAAATCTATTCTACAATTTTTTTAAATGAACTTCTAATGTGACTTTTTCTCCAAGATCTAGTGTATTTGAAGCTTATTTCCAAGAGCCCTCAACACTACGGAAAGATAAAATTGCAATGGATGCCCTTCCATAAAATCTTGAATAGAAAAACCATAATCATTATTTTTAAAATCACATTTTTGATGCTAAAACTAGACTTCAAAAAAAATTTGTCAAAAATATAAACTACTAGAAATAGCAATTTAATTGAATCTTATTTAACTTCAAAGTATTGTTGACCTCGAATCTGATGCCTTGGGCATTTAGGGGTCAAGGTAATTACACCTATAATTTTCCAAATATAATATGCTTTTGAGTTTGGTTCTTGTTATGAGACTATCATTTAAGTTTGTGTGGGGTCTTGTTGGTAGTCCAAAGGTAATTCTAGATTCTATCAGCTAGTATGCTAGTTTGGGGTCATTGTATGGATAAACTATTTATATGAACTAAGGTAGTCTGCTCTAAAAGTTCTCATCTTCTTCAAACTGCTCCTATAATAAGCTCTGGAATGGGCATGAGGTTATCCTTAAATGGACCTCCTTAGCCATTGAGTGGATCAAGGACAAAGAGTTATTTATTGCAAGAGCCAATCAATCTCCTTGGTTTCCCCACATCTCTATACAAGTTGCAAGGGAATGGGTTTTGAGAGACCTATGGTCACAAATAGGTACCTACAACAGTAATCTTTGAAAATTCCTAACTTATTCTACAAATGTCCGAAAAATATGAAACGATTTGAGTTAGATGTCAATTCTACCATTTTTCCTATGAAAATTTACTGAAATTGGTTTGAAGAGTTTAGCTTCCCCGAAATAGTCGATCAGCTCTTAAATGGTCGCTTTAAGAGCAGACTACCTTAGACACTCATGAATAGAAGCTGTGTAATTTCAGGCAATAGTCTCTAGGGGTGGGTTTAGCAAACAAGTCTCAATTGGTTGCAGTTACTTTAGAATTTCGGCTATTTTGCACGTAGCTGCTCGGTGTTCGGTGTAGCAAACAGAGTGTAAGAAACGGTTGTGGTGCAGGAAGAAGAACGTCGACGGAGGCTGCTCTTGGTGCCAGTCGCTTCTGGAAGTGCTCCGGGAATCAGCACCTGGGGCTGCAATCCCTCCTCCGTCAGTGGATTGTTGCGCATCACTTGCCCTAATGGTCAGGTCCTGGACCTGGACTACTCGTCCATTCAATATTTGAATTAGATTCAAGGTCTCTGCGTCAAGGAAGGCTTGCGTTTAAGTGAAACCAACTCGCCTGGAATATTTTACAAACCCTGAAGGCCTGAACACTGAACTAGGAAGGAGATGCTCTAGTGCAAGAGTCCGCGAGTTTCTGGTATGAAGATGTACAACTGAAGTTGATAACCAAGAATTTTTTGGCTGTAGTTGTAATGCCCTGTAATAATCACAGACGCCCTTGCTGACATCGTCACTGGGGTTGAAAGTGATGGAAACTTACAGGAAATGTCACCCTAACTGATGGTTGGAAGAAAGTGACCCATACCTGAATCTCCAATTAGGTAGGAGTAGCTCCAATTATGGAATGGGGTGGCCACAATGGTTGTGTTCAAATAAACAATTAACATTCAAGTGCCTATCAATCCTATCGTCATGGTAGAATTCACGAAACGGCGAATCATTTTTTGGGCCACTGCAACTGCAAATGAGAATGGAATGGAAGTTGAACCTTGTTTTTGGAGTGAAGACAGACTTTCTTTTGAATTTTTGAAGTCTGTTGTTTCGGCAAGAGTCCACAAGTGTCAAAGAATTACCCTCAGCATCATCGAAATGGCACCTCACTCACCTATTGTGGCCACAGTATTTTCTTAAAAACCACGTAATGTCAACTCCATGCTTGGACAGAAAGGGAAAAGAAGAAGAATTGAAGTTCTCTTGGTGCGGGTGGTGATGGCGGGGTATATTGCACAAGTGATTGCGAGAAGGGATATGACTCTTGGGTGGTCGTCGAACTATCACGACTATACTTGAACAGGATCTGTTCTACAGTGTGTGCATCTGATCTGCGTTCTCTAGCATCGCATAGACAAGACCTTCAGCCCGGACGATGATTGTAGGGCTCGCTGCTGTTCAATCGCGACTGCTGCAGCCGATTGCGAGCTCCCTGGAATTCGCAATTGGGCTAGCCAGATAAACGTCCCGATTGGGCCCTGCATGCTTGGCGTTGATGGACGGAGTGCGCGTTCTGACGGGGGTGGCTATCTCCCTTTTTGAAGATCAAGAGCATTTCGCTACCCTAACACGGGGTTAACACGGGGGCAATGCAGACTTTTCCCAACACATTCCTTCAGAATATAAGTGGCGAAATTACAAAGATGACTCTTCAGTAGGTTAAGTAACCTTATATGTTTTGTCATGCGAAAACTCCTTGCAGACATTTCTGTGCAGCTTTGTGGTGTCTACACGCGAATTAGAACCTCAACGTGCACATTGCTGTTCGAAGATTCGCTGAGTCTCAGTACTCAAATCTTCTGAACTCATTCCCACTAGTTCAACGTTGCTGGTGTCACACTCATATTCGTCATATTCGTCGCCCAAGTCAATTCCATCTCGGAGTGTCTCCGATCTCCCACCCAGCCCTAAATCATACAAGCTTCGCACAACTTGATGCATCACTGGCCTCTCTGTGCTTCTCCTCCTCGCACACCACAATGCCAACTCCACTAAGCTCTGACGCTCGGCTCTGTTGAAATCGTCTCTCAAATTGGGATCTGCTAAACCATCAACTTGTTCCTCTCTCCAAGCTTCGCCAACCTGCCCATGGATGCCAACATATGCACGCATTGATAGTCTGTAGCATTTCTATTACGCACTAATAGAATTTCACCCACTGCAGTAACGTGTGTAGCAACGTTTTGCAAATGTTGCAAACATTGATACTTGATTCCAAAATTGACCTTCAACATCGCTACTAAACATTGTCCAAAGTGAACAGTCGTTTTGAATATGCAGGCTGAAAAACGTGGCCTGTTTGCTGCTGTATGTTTCAAAATTTTCATGTTTGCTGGTCCAAAACGTTGCTGAGAACGTCGCTAAACCGTCCAAATTCGAGTTGTGATGTAGATTCTTTCTCTAATTCCTCTCTATTCAACCGAAATGCATCTCGCCTAATTATTAGCTCTTTCCAAAAAAACGTTCAGCCCGGGTAACTAACCTTCTGAGCAATGCACATATGGGACCATCCAGTAAGAATCTCCATCAACACAACTCCAAATGCGTACACATCACTCTTCTCTGTTAGCATTCCTGTCTCATGGTATCTGCAACCCAAGTGAAACCACCAGTGAGACTTGCCTAGCTATATCAGCATCAGGAATATGGATTCCCATGATGGTGGGATGGCAAACATTTGAATCTAGTGCACTCGGAGATCGAGCTCGTGTCAAGGAGAGCTTGCACAGAACCTAGCCAAGAGATGAAAACGAAAGGATTGGAGAAGCTGCAAGTCTCACTCTGGGTCGAGATATCCCGGAGTGCCTTTCACCAACGTTGTGACATGAGTAGCATTTTCCTGTGTTAGTTTGGACAGCCCGAAATCTGCCACTTTGGCCACCAGTTGGTCGGTGAGCAAAATGTTGGTGCTCTTCACATCGCGGTGGATGATGGGCGGAGAGCATTTATCATGCAGGTACTCCAGTCCTGCACAAGAGCAGTGTTCAGAGACAATCACCCAGGGAAACTTGCACACCAGCACCAGTCATGCACTGAAACCCTAAAAAACTCGACACCCACAATGTAAATGATGCGAACCGTAATTTACCTTCCGCAACTTGGAGAACGATGTTGGTTCTCTGTCGCCAACTCAAGGGATTCTCACCACTACTCTCCCCTGCGGACCAAATGAACCGTGTCAGTCAGCTAGGCAGCAATACTAGAATTAGTGGTGCAACATGAAATCGGTTTTCAATGCTGTGCTCGTCAGGCGACAGGATTGCACTCACCTTGCAACCGGTAGCGAAGGTCTCCGCCACCCATGAACTCGTAGATCAAGACCTGGTGCGTGCGAGTGCAGCTGAACCCAACTAGAGAGACCAGGTACTTGTGATGCACTGTGGACAGCAGCTCGATCTGCAGAAGCACAATGATCATGATCCCTAACTTGTTTCTCAGGTAATAACAACTTCCCTGGCTAGGCATGAGACCATACTGAGCCTGATTATCACGGAAAATGGAACTCAAGGTTGATTTTCTTGGATTTAAGAATGTTCAGGAGTCCGATATTGAGCTCCGAAACTAACTCATTGAAAAACTCTTGCTTGCTTTGATGCGAATTCGCTGTCAACACTTTGGCTGCCACCTCTCGCCCGTCTGACAACTTCCCTTTATACACGACGCCAAATCCCCCGCTCCCAATCATATTCTTGTAGTTCTTGGTTGCTTGTTTAATCTTTACCTGCGAAAATGCGTAGATTGTCCCCCCCTTGGCCCTCAGTCGCGCTTGGAATGCCTTCTCCGACGGGTCAAGAAATCCTGTTGCACGAAACAGGAACACCCGTGGATACAATTATGATGTGCAACCCTTCCCTTGCAAATGTACTTGATCAGTAAAGAAGTCGACGACAGCAAGGAAAATGAACTACAAAGATTTTGGATTTAAGAAGTCGACAGGCTTACTTTCTCGTGCATAGAAATACAACCCCAAGACGGTCAAGGCCAGAACTATAACTCCACCAACACCACCAGCTAGGACACTCAAGATTAATGTTGTAGACGACTTTGCTGAAGGCGAGAGCGGGGCGATGGAGAGCGGGTCGTCAGGATAAGTTTCCCACAGGACATTACTAGTGTTCATGATGTCATTGATGCTCCAAGCTCCAGTGAACGAATTCCCCTTCAAAATCCAGTTTACACCACTGACGCCAGATGCGTTGCTGCTCCAGTGAATGGCTCTCGAATTGACGTCAAGAATTTGAAGGGAACCATTCGGCTGGAGAGTCAGCTGACAGACACTATTGTCCGTCCGCATCGACTGAGACTCCCACAGAGTATAAAATATCAAATTATTTTCAGTAACCCTTGTCGATTGCAAATTGCAGTCCATTCCAAGCTCCAGAGTAAATATGAGATTCGTGGTTTGCAGTTTACTTCCCGCGGAAAGGTAGTAACCTGACGGCATGTATGGAAAATCAGCAAGAGAGTTATTCGGTTTCCATGCCGAGTAGTTGGCATTCGAATGAAAGTCCGAGTAGTTAAGCCGCGAAACATTAGGGTTCGATGCTTGGATAGCATTAAAGAGGTTGGTATTCGGAATACGGGAGCTGCTGGAGTTATAGAAGGCCGAACTGCCATCGTCTGCAAGTAGCAGAAATGATCGGATCGTCATGCTTCCCGTTTCACCTAATAGAGACCATCGTGCATTAGGGCTATATCGAGTTTGATCGACGTCTGTGTATATATAGACGACGAGGTTTCCATCTTCTTGCATCCAGAGGGAGCACGCATGCATGGGTGCCGGGTTTGAGATATTGGTGCCTAGAAAAGGCTGAGAGCCGTTATAAACTACAAGATTGCAGTCGGGCTGCACCACTAAGGAGTACTGGCCGTTTGGGCTTGTGAGGTATTCCTTAGGTTTCACATCATTGCCAAGGTCATTGCCCATGAGGACATTTACTGCTAATAATCCTAGAACCCATTGCATTGTAAAAGGGACAAGAACAAGAGGCACGATCTAGAGACGCATCGTCTTCGGATGCATGCGCTCAAGTGACTTAACGCAGATTTCTGGGGTCACAAACAAGCAAGCCCTGCAATGTTCAACCACACCAAGACCAGACTCACAGACACAGAGCCTAAGCTAGCGCAAAATGAAGCTCTGTCTGAAGTTTCAAAGTGATGACCGAACGAGCTATTTGTTGTTTCAGGTCACAGTCGTATTAGTCACTCGTTTTTTGGACACAAATGAAAAGAGCTGGAGTTTCATTGCAAGGGCAAGGTACAAAGCCGCCACCCACAAGCGGCCTGGCGGGGACAGGACGTCAACATAAAACAAGCAACAACGACGCGAGATCAACAACAGACAGGAAGCGCAGCGCAAGGAATCGTAGGTACTCATCAAAAGGAGCTATTATGAGGATACAGACACACCAGGAGCTATTATTTATGTACGTTGTCTGACTTGCTCACTTCATTTCGCAGTGATTGCTGTCCTAGTGGTTTGGTGGAAACAGGTAAACACGTCTGAGTGTTCTGGCGCGCAGGCCGGCTTCGCTTTCCAACGGCCTTGCACAAGTTTGCGTCCTGACTTGACTGTGGTAGTTCGTACATCCAAGCCATGCTGAAGGCCTGCAGAAATATAATTGCTTGGGATTTTGTTTATACCGACAAATGGTATAATCATGATATGAAATTACCGCCACAACCGCAAACCAATGTGTCAGTCTCATCTGACTAGCCTTCGACGGTCTGGTCTGAGATTCCAGATTTCCAGGTGAAGAGCAAGTGCTGCATTATGAGGTAGAGACCTCACTGCTACTTGTGGCTGGCAGGCTTTGCACTATTTTCCTTTGCAATGAAATTTCGTTCCATTGGTGTCAAAAATAAATAAACAAATGAATAAGGTACTACTCTGCTGCAACCATTTCAACCTGCGTAACTCATCAATAATTGTACTCAGGTAGGAATACATAAGGTAAAACAACCCATTATGGTCAGAATTGCTAGTTTGTCCTCATGCCATGATTGAGTTTTTAAAATTTTCTCCCCACATACAGGCAAGTGTGAGAAATAGCAAGAGCAATTGAAATTATATATTTTCAACAAAGTGTGAATTTCCTATGATTTTCTGAAGTGTTCTGCCTAAATGAGTCTATAGACTCCCCCCAACCAACATGCAACTACATCCACAATGCTCACCTTCCTCTTTTAAAGCAGGTACAATGTTTTCTAACATGGAAGGCCTTAAGAAGTCACTTCCTACAATGCTTTACACTGAATAGGCATAGCAACCACAGTTGACTTGCTCGACAAGGGTGCAAAGGTAGGTTTAGAGTGTTGGTTTGAAAAGCACGGCCTCACCACTCCTCCTCTGTCCCACGGCGGATGCGCCAAGAAGGGACACTAGGTAGGAAATGCAATGTCAAATAGTTTCATAGCTTAGAAAATCAAACTACAAAAATTTATCTTTCAATTAACCCTTGAATGACAACACGGACACCAAACGTCTAATGGATGATTGTAGTAGGATAGAAGTACAACTATTCATCCTTGGATTTTTGTTGTGAAAAGGGGAGGTCTTCTATAGTAGTTTGACTTTCAATGATTGATTTTGCTATTTTTTAAGCCAATGATTCACTTGGTATAAAAAGGGACGATTTTTCAAGGTCACCCCCTCGTCCTTTAAGGATTAAGGTAACATGTTCAATAATCGACCATATAAGGGGAAATATAGGTCTGTCGTTGAGCCTAGCCATCCAAACATTTGAGATTTTTTTTTGATGCAAGAAAACAGTGGAATGACAATTTTTTTGGAGGCAAAGGTATTTAGTTTGTTGTTTGTACACAAAGCCAACAGTATTCACCATTTGGGCAATAGAGTCTAGAAATGGATGAAGTAGATGCTATTAGCCATCATAAAAGTATACTCATGTGACTTTGTTGTGTCAAAAGTTGAGAGAGAGTTATGTATATTGCACGTTTCATGCAAGACTGACCTCTGGGGGTGCACTTGGTTCTACTACAACAAACCACATATAAACAAGTGGTTTCTAATAAACTATAATTTCAACCAAAAATTTTAAGCATTGCTTAATAATGATTATAGGTTTCTATTGTCAAAATTTCCAACTCAAATAAAATATGAAATGATTTCTAGAAGAGGTTGAAAATGAACTAAAATGATATGTTTTTCAACTCAAATAATTATAGAGAACACATTTAGATGACCATTGAATTAATATTCAATTCAAAATGAGCTTTCAATAGAGAGTTATTTTAAAGAATTTTTCGTTCATTTTTTAGACAGTTTTTAGTTATATAATATAGGGGTGTGAAAGTTATTTTTCAGCTCTACAGTGTATCTTTTTACTTCAAAAATTTGTAACTAATTATTATTAACAAATAAAAATATCAATAATTCAAAATATAAACTTTCAAAGTAGAAAAATCTGTTCATATTTTTTTATATTTTTATATTTAAAATTCAAAAAGTATATAGGAGGTCTAAAGTTTTGTTTGCACATGGTTTCTAATGGATACTCTAAGTGAATTCCCCGAGGGACTGACAAATTAGCATTGTAGTCTATACTATTGAATTACATATTAATGACTCCAAAAATATACATAATGGTGGTCCTTATGGAGTGTTCACAGTCTTGAAACCAAACGCATGTAATCAAATTTTTAGAGCTCACAAAAACTTTATCTTTTTTCAAAATATTGTGTATAGTTTCAAGCCCTTTTATAGGGGCGGTTCTTAATGACCACTCCATTTCAAAGCTTGCTACTATAGTGCATGGTGCCCGAATTATGCAATAAGAGAGGTTTATGCATTTAGAGAGGCTAAGTATTGTCTATAAATTTTCCATCTTGAATCATGTCCAAGTCCACCCACTCTTTGCAAACTTTCTTATTGCATATTATATACTAAGAGAGGTTCTACCTGTATTATTGCAATGTAATATCCAAGCACACAAATTTGTTGTTGGATGCACAATTGGTTGTTGACTTTTCAAGAGTATCGTGGCTCTATGCCATTGACAACTTGTCACCATCACGATCATAAATTGCAACTCATAACCTTCTCTCCTTTTAATTTGCATCTTATGCCCTTGGATTACAAAGATCAAAGGTTGTAATTAAGAAGTGAACAACCAATTATGTATGATAACCCACTCTCTACTACCGTGGCTCGTCGTTTATCTCATACATGCTAGTAGTATCTTTGATTCATCCTTCTAGAATTCATTTGTGTTTAGCAAGGTGAGACTTAGAGTTCTTCCTCAAATATGGTTACCATGGATTTGAAATAAAGACTTACTATCTAATGACTTGTTGAAGATTTTTATAGAAAAGAGTTGCAAGGGATTCTTCCATGTACAAGAATTATATACCGGCTCATATACATGATCTGCAAGTAGACCTATTCATCTTCCACATGCATTTTCAATTTCGGATTTTCAACAACAAAAGATGATTGCAATAAACACTTGTATTATTTATTGTGTTTTAGTACTTTTGTATTGTGAGTCACTTTCAGTACTATTGAGGGTATGGAACATAATCCCTATTTAAGTAATTATGGACTATTGCACAGTCTGTAAATAATAACAGCTAGTAGCCAACATCACATTTTGCACTTAAAGCAATAAAAACTTGTGGATTACAAAGATGGATCATTGCAATCTTGTGCATTTGATTTAATATAAAGCAAATGCTGATGGACATTTGTTGGTTGGTGGCCAACATATAAATAAATTCCGAAGCACCTACAACACTAATTGCCTAATTACAGAACTACAGATTTTGATTACTTGAATCGAAAAGAAGTAAAGCCTTGTGGATTCCAAAGACAAAAACAATGATGAAAAGTAGCAATCTTGTGCATTTCATATAATATAAGGCAAATGCCGATGGACATTTGTCGGCTGGTGGCCAACATACAAATGAATTCCAAAGCTGATGAACAAGAAATTATAGCACTAATTGCGTAATTATAGAACTACAAATTTGAACTACCTAACTACAAGTTGTGAACTATAAAACTACATAACTTCAGAACTATAAAACTTCAAAAGTACAACCACCCGTATTGGTTGTCGGACAATACAATTCCAAAGAATAAGTCACCAAAAAATTCCATGCCAATCAAGTTGTGCATATTCCATGGATTTCACTACCTCGTAATGATATTGGCCAAGCCTTTGAGAGGAACTCAAATACTCTGAAACAAATTTATACTCATACAAAAGACAAATGAACGGAATAATATCAACACTAACTTGTGGAATAACACAACTAGAATTTGGAAGCGAGAGATCCCCAACAAATGAAAAAAGAATGTAGCAAGTAGGATCTGGGGTTCTACAAAGCGAAAGAAGGCAAACATCAATCATGAGAACCTGGCCCTCTAAGCAAACCTACCTAGACTTCCACTTAGAGAAAAGAGTTGAAAGCATCTTGTAGCACCAAGGGAATTTTAGAGAATCAACGCAATATTCTTGGCCAAAAATGAATGACAATTTTTGAATGACTTTCTCTAGGAGCAAGTGCAAAAGTAAAGGTCTCAACTCTCGCACGGGCATCTTTGACCAAACACCCACATGGAATTGACGAAACAACATCTCAAATAATTTCACAAGCCCAAGATGCTTAACAATGTTTCGATGCGGATTCCAACGATGAGTTGGGACAAGTGGGTCGACATAACATAGCAATCCAGTAACATTAGAACCATACATTTCTTGACAAGCTGTCCTGAACCATTGGTGGATCCCTAAATAAAACACATTGCAAAGCCCTCCAAATAAACAATACATTAGGTCCAATCACAACACAGATAGTGGTATCGGTCGGTGCCCAACAAATGAAATGCAATGCAAAATAGCAACAAGAACATTGGAAGTTCTAAGGAAGTAAGAGGTAAAGGACATTGAATGAAAGATGCAAATGTATATTAAAGAATCTTGAACTATTTATAATTATCCAATATGTTCAGGTTCAAAATCCACTAGTACCATCTAGTTATAAGAGATGTATTGTAGGAATTTTACAAGTCATATACAATCAAAATAGAAAAATTGTATATCTGCTGGCAGTCGACACACTAAGCGTCTTCTTGTAAGCAGAATAGTTAAGGAGATCCTAGGACGATAGTTTGTCCGCAATGTCTGGATTCTCAAATCCGGCTCAACATTTTGGAGTGACCCAACTATAATATGAGTGCATGTGATAATCCGGGAAACAAAGTTTTTGACCAACATTCTGATTTGCCTCACAATACTCTGTAACTGTGAGGCCATAATTCTCCAATCCTTTGATGAACAGAATCATAGTTTGTACTAGATATGGATTTTTTTCAGGTTCAAGATTTGCTTCCGTATACTATGTATAGGTAGGAGGGTGAACTACTAAATATGGGTTATTCAAAACATTTTTGTAGGATGAGTCGTCAATTAGAAGGCAATTATCATAATATGCGTCTGTACAAAGCAAGCCCAAAGGAGAATCGAGAAACCGTGTTAAACACTTCAAGTAAAAGGATTGGTTGGATTTGTTGGGGTCCCTATAAATAGATTTGTCACACATTTTATGTGGGAATCTAAGGCAGTACTCACTGAGCTCAGGAACCAATTCTCAAATGAACAAAAAGCGGGGTTCCAAATTCTTCCCAAAGATGCTAGACAGAAAACAAATCCCAAATCCAGTCTGAAGACAAAATCAAGAACAAAATAGCATAAGCTCTTGCAGTCCCAATTTGTGATAAGCGACACTCTTTTAAGTGATTTGCTTATTTCTCCAAACATAAGACTTAAAGTGGATCAACGTCCTATTGAAGTCGAGTAGTAGGAAAAATTTGGGATGTATTATCTGAAGCCCTGATGAGTTGCCCTTTTATAGGGACAAGTTGCCCTTGCTCAATTCCGCCAACAAAGTGTCTGAGCTCCCACTACTGTCAACAATTACATTTCAATAAATGAATTCTCCAAGCCCAAAATCATGATCACATGAGATGTCCAAGAGAATCCAAACTATAAATATCATAAATTAGGGGTATTGGCTGACAGCCGACACATAACAATTGTCAGCTGACAGCCGATACAATAAGAAAATGAGCTAGGTAATCAAACTATAAGGTCAAAATGGATAAATGTACTACATAGAATCTTGCAGGCAAAGTTATGCTACGGACTCACTACAAGATACTATGATTTCTTGGATCTAAGATGGACCTCCAAGAGTATGTCCACGCTTAGAAAGATAGGACAATTCAACTATTGGAGACAACCCCTTGTTGGGCAAATCTACATCAGGAATGCCGTTGACGCCCCCACTTTCTATAGGAATGTCACCACTATCAAACTTTTGTAAAGCGGCTTTAGACTTAAAGTGAGTTGATTGATGGGAATCTTCAAAGGTCGTAGGTTGCTTCAGTTGTTTGTCTTTGCGCTTCCTTTTACGAGGCCCTTATGGGACTTCCAATGCACCTATTGATTGGCGGTTGATAAGGTTTTATCCTTCGCCCTGAGGCTCTTCAAAAGTCAATGCTTTACAAAGTCCTACCAATTGATTCTTCTCCGCCGACTCAAATTCATATTTTCCACAACCTTATGAGGTTCTACCAATTTGGTTACCAATTCTAAGCCAAGTTGCTACAAATACAACGTTTGGTGAAATCTCAAAAAGTAGAGGGGATATATCGAGAGCTTCCGAATTGGGATTGGAAGTATCTACAACCCTTGGATTTGACAATGAAGTCAAAGCATGGGGCCATGATACTAAGGTCCCAGAGGCTTTGGATGGAGGGATATTATTTCTACATCTGATGACGGTTGCTCCACAAAAATAGAGTGAGAAGTAGAGATGTCAGAGTTGCAACCTCTTCCCAACATAACGGATAATTTACATGGTTGTCCTCTAGATCTATGATGCAATTTGTTGTGCTTGGTTCCTATTGGGTCTGATCGAAAGATGACATCGGGTGCAGGAGAGGTACTAGATTCGTTCCTCTGTCGGCTACCAAACGATACACCTCCTGGCGTCGATGATTAGGGCTACAAACTAAGAGGATTCTGCAGCTAAGATCCGAATGCAGAAGTACCTTCATTTTCAAGATTGGAGGGCAGATCCCTTGATGTTGAATCAATACTAGGGTTTATGCCATTTACGTGATTCTTTGCAAGATCAATGTTGTCCTCCGTCCGAACAAACTCGAGAACGACAAACTCGTAAGTAAGCATTTTATTGACAAATAGCATACACATCACAAGGTATTGGCCGGCAGTCGACAGATGAGAAAGCAAATCGGTAAAATGAAACCAAACAAATAAAGGGCATAGAGAAATATCAAAGCATTCTCTATAACATTTCCACCACCCCAAATATTAATTATTGTTGCCAAGCAGGCCTTCATTGTTGGCTTCAAAAGCAGCTCCTATAGACCATGGCTCACTCCACACAATCCACCATTCCAATTCACTTCACCTTTGATGGGGAAGTGGAACGGGTCCAAGGGTTTTTGAATCCCACTGAACTTTTTGAATCTAGGGAAGACAATAGGATAGTCTTTTGGATAAGGATGAGAAATTGACAACGTCACTAATGGCTTTAAGTCCATGTCGGAACACTTAAAACCAACAAAAAATCCTGATTGATAGTACACGGTGTGTACCAAGGTTGTCATACCGGACGGACGTCCGGTTCGCCCGTTCGATAGGGGTCTTGCCTATCCAATGTAGTCAACACTAAGTTAACTTATGGCACAAAACCACCTCCATAGTGAATACATGACAACAAAAATAGGCTAGTTGTTTCTTATAATCACCCTAGATCAATAATATTGGATCCCATGATTTAAAATAACTTCAATTAAGTTCTATGACAAAATTTCATGTACATGCTCGTTCTTTATTTTTGTAAA
Source organism: Antitrichia curtipendula (assembly GCA_951230915.1). Taxonomy (NCBI): domain Eukaryota; kingdom Viridiplantae; phylum Streptophyta; class Bryopsida; order Hypnales; family Leucodontaceae; genus Antitrichia; species Antitrichia curtipendula. The sequence goes on from OX579642.1 coordinate 20,240,129, forward strand.
ATCACATAGTCAAATTATAAGCCTTAACCTTTAAAAGACAATGCAAGCCCCTCGGGCATTTTGAAAGTCAAAAAGCAAATTTTTACATAGTTCTTGATTTTAAATGGTTTAATTTAGTTAAGAAAATATAACTACCAAAAATCTATTTCTTACTTCATTTGAAGTTTTTCCAAAATTATTAAATCTATAATTTTTGTGACACTTTAAAGATAGCATCTTGAGAGCTCAAAATGCACTACTTTTGAACTTTTTCTATCAAATTTTTCTTAGTGTAATCTCAAAGAATATATCATTTATACCTTGGTTGTCACTATTATTTTTTTGGGATAAAAATTGCATACTATTTTAAGCATTTTCATGATTACTATGATTTTTATACAATTTGAAATAAATATATATATAAAATTCAATTTGATATTTTTTATTATAAAAAAATGAAATTAAGTTTTAGACATATATTACTACATGTGAAAAATATCAAGTTTTTAAAATCTATGTTTTACTGTAGAAATCTGATGAAGTTTGACCAAGCCCAAACATGAAATGTCCTTTGATGGTTAATCTTCTTGGTCTAGTTCTTTAATTTTGCAAGACCACAACATTTCTGAAGGATTTTGAAATGTGAGAAGATTTCAGAAGAATATAGCTTGCAAGTGCAAAATGAAGCCACAATCTATTGTGCAAGCTATCATTATTTATATTGAAGGCAACAAAAATGGTGAATTTGTCTCCATTAGGTGTGAAGCTAATTTTTAGGTAACTCTAATGCCTGGAAGAAGGTGATTGCAAGAAACACCTGCCAATTTGGTTGCATTTTGTATAATCAAATGCTATAACTCTTGAATTATGAATCCAGTGCCAAAAATAAATAAAAATTCTAGATGTCTTGATTGTCTTTGTATTCCATATTTTTTTTTAAATTTAAATAATCATTCCACATTTAAAATTCAATTTTGTTAATTTATCACACTTTCTGATTTAGGGATTTTTAATACCATTGAGAGGTTTAAATTAGTGATTTTTAGCTAAATTTTTTGTAGTATATTCCTGTAGTAGGCAAACATGTTCCTATTAAAGGGTATTTAAAAATACATTATTTTATATCCTCCACATTTGTGCAAATAGGCCTCCCTTGCACTTGCACTTCTAAACATTAAAGATGGTTTTGGCTCCATTTTTTTGTCAAATCTCATTACCAAGAAGTTGTCCCAAATGGATAATTTTTAGTTTTTCTTTTATAAATGTTTTTCTTACTTTTTACAAAAGAAAATGTTGAAGTATGTATTTTTTGAGACATATTTTTGGATATAGAATTGTGGCTAGAACAATTTTTGGATGGTCTAGAGACTTTTTGGACCAATTAGGCAACACATTTAAAAAATTTATAACAAAATCATACTCCCTTTGTCTCAAAATAAATCCGGGTTTCCCTAGAAATGGCTAGATTAATGCAAGAGTTGCTCCTATTTTCAAGGGATTGTGTAGTTACTATAGCTTCTAGTCAACTCCACTAGGCATGAAAGAATGGAAGTCAACAGTGAAGCAACACATATTAAAAACAAGCAATGAAATTGACAAAGTTCTCGCCTTTTAGAATTGCTTTAGCGCTTTTAATTTGGATCATTTTTTGAGCAACATTGATGCAATAAAGCTCAATGACGTGTTCTATTTACAATTCCAAAAATGTTCTACAATTCAACTCCACAAAATTCTCAACAAGAGATTTGTTAGTAGCAATTGTTGTACAATTGTGGGTTGAATTAATCACCTTTGGTTGGTTAGAAATTGCATTTTGATTCCCTTTGTAGGGATTGAATTGCTATATAGTCCATCTTGAGTGTGGTACATCAAAAAAGTTGTGCTAGATTGTTTTGGTGCTATTTTGATACAAGAGGCCACATTTTTGACAGCAAAAGTCATTTCAATGTCATTTTATTCAAGCACTTTGATACTGAGTTGGCATAGAGGTTGGCACCAAATTATCTTGATGGCATTTCAATGCACCAACATACCACCATATTCACATGCCTTGAATTTCTTGATGTACCTACAAATTATTTTGCTTCAGGGTGCTCATACCAACTTCAATTGTTGTCAATCAAGTTGTAGAGAGTTGGTTTCTTGCACCATCAAATTTAATTTGGGACAAGTATGTTTGGAAACCTTGAATTTTTTTAGGGGGAGGGAGTATTTTGTAAACAAATAAAATTCAATTGCTCTCTTAACATAACATTCAATAGTCCCACTGACTACTGCCTCCTCCTTGACAGAATGGTGTTGAATATACCACACCATTTCATCCAACAGATGAAATGGTGTGGTACATTCGTCACCATGATCAGTAACTAAAGGCAGGTGTCAATCCACAGAAGACTTGTAAGTAGTGAACTTGTCTAGCTAGTTCAACGCCATGGTGCTTCCAATTTTTTAGAGTACATACCTAAGCTCCGAAGCACAACTATAAATCACGAGCAAGAAACTTCTTTTCATATAATGAATTAACTTCTAACTCACTATGATTTGAAAGATATTTTAATCAAGAGTATTGGAGACAATCTCTTTATATACATATAGGGTGGTAGGAGGTAGAACAATCCATGTGGGATATCTAGATTAGAATTAGTAAGAGCTCAAGTCAAAAGTAAGAATTATTTTTAAAGTAGAATTTCGGACCTCGATTAGGCATAGTACAAGAATTTTTTTCAAAAACCTTTGAACCAAGAAAAGTTGTGAAATTAAGTTAAGTTTCATGTACAAAAATCCGTCTGGGATTTTAAGTCTCCATTCAAAAGTTATAGACAAATTTTAGAGAGGGGTTGGAATGGACATTTTTTTTGACATTTTTAAAAATCCTCTCTAAATTTTGTCCATTACTTTTGATTGGAGGCTTTAAATCTCAAACGGATTTTTGGAGATGAAACTTAACTTAATTTACCAACTTTTCTTAATTCAAAGGTTTTTGAAAAAAGCTATTAACACCGAATTAGACATTCTTGCACTTGAGGGGTGCGACATTGCACTTGCCTCGTACGATAGTCAATATAGTCATCTTCAAATGTTGGGGGAGGGGGGGAGGCTAATGAAAATCACCATTTTCTCTTTGTAAGAAAAAAAGCTCAGTGCAAATTTTTCAAATGTTGTTTATTTTATAATTACTTCATAAACAGGTAGTACACTTTTCACTCCATACTACTTTAAAAGCATGCTACTCTAAACTGCACACTGAAATACATCTAAACCTAAAGCCTACAACTACAAGGCCGATAGTATATTACATAGGATAATAACCCACTAATACATATTCAAATCATTCTGTAAGCGTTCGTCATCCAGGTCCTCCATCTGCATCGCTAGATATTCTATTAGGTGCGGTTTAGCCTCGGACGGGATGATAATGGTCTCTTCTGTTTACACACCATACAACGTAATGTTTGAATGTAAAACGTGACCACCTCTATCTCGACGTGGAACATCCACCCAAGAATATATAGCGGCTTCCTTCTCAATCCATGCAAACCTCTCACCAGACGGTTCCCATGTAGATTCAATACAGTTCCGATACCTCACTCTGTTACCACCTGCTTCACCTTCTGCTCCAGCTCTCATTGTAGGCCAATACCACAAAATCTTCATCTTTGATGCCCATGTCCTCTGACCAAATTCGAGCACCTTCCCTATGAAAAAGGGTACCCCTTCTCTTACTTTCGTTAGCTCAACGGTAAGAGCTACATATTGACCCACAACAATATCGTTATCCGGATTGAATGGCGGAAATGCATCTTCATTTGCATCTTGTGTTACTTCTGGTAAAATTGCATTTCTTCTGCCTCTCCTCCTCCCTCCAGTCACTCTCCGTGATGCTTGTTGTGCGGGTCTGTCTCTGCGGGGTCCAAAGTAACCCCTCCTCTCAGGATTTGGCATGGTTGCCAGAATGACGTCCGCGGTTGCACTCTCCACTTCTGTCCCATTTGAAACTGTATCTGCTTCTTGCACATTCGATGCAGTACCACCAATCTCATTTCGGTTCACAACATCGCTCGGCCAAAACGGTAAATCACGGAAGCCTTCTCTACTTCGTCCTGGAAAATCCTTCAAATACTCCTTGAATTGATTTGTTTCATCCACTACTTCCATGTCCCTGATGCGGTTGTTCCCTCTCAACACCATCTTCTCCTTGTATGCAACAAACTCGTCCAATGCTTTCAATTCTCTCTGATCAGTAGCAAAGACCTGTACAAGGTCTGGTTTCTCTACTATGCTTGGTAATGAACTCAGACATGAATGTCCTCCTGCTGGGCCCCATTCATCTGAGCAAAAAAATTTGTGTTGCACGCGGACCAAACCATTCTCCACGTAAAACCTCATATGGTGCGGGAATGTTATGCCCGTCAACTGCTCTCCCCCTCTTAACAAATGAGGTGTGATAAATGCCTTCCAATCGCGGATGTGCTCAAGCTTGCAAGCACTCACAAAAGCCTCCGTATACGATGTCCCTTTCTCCACTAGTTGCAACATTTTGTCCAACGTATCTATATCTTTCCTCTTCAATACATTGGAGATGACACTAAACCTCTGATCGATGTCTTCATGGGTGTGGCCCACTATCAAAAAGCAAAGATGCATTTCCTTGAAGAAACCCAACCCAACCAGTGCAGCGTACATGGCAAACATGTAAATGTTCTTGTTTTTCCTCGTGGTGTTATCAGCTTGAATCCTCAACGTCGGTGGCAAACATCCCTTCCTTTGCTTGACGTCGCATATTACATTCATTGGTGATGTTATGACTTGATTGCTATCGTGCTTGTGGTGAGCATCTATCCACACATCTACGTACAAGCCGATACCGTGCACAAGTATACCACATAGATGAGTCTTCACGAATCGAGATTTGATGTTCTTCACTGTCTGCCTCATCTTCGGTATCATGGTTGTATTTTGATCCATACCATCCACAATCAAACACATAAAAAAATCCAGAGTGATCATTGCAGATCTCTTGAATATCCAATAATCTCGCCTCTCTTCCATTTGATATTGGATGTGCAACATGTACAACTCTTTTATCTTCACCTTCGCTAATGCATTTGTTGTAGATTCCATTCCGCACTTGTACTCCTAACAATGATAGCACTTGGAGAATCTGGAGAACGGTGAAATTTGGACGTGTGGGAACTCCTTCCGCCAAAGTCGATGGAACGAGCTCGGAGACAATTCCAATCCGTCCACTAATTTCTTCACTTCTTCATTCACATAACGGAAAACATCAAGCTTACTCGTATTCATTGGCAAGAGAATCAAAGGTAACACTGCATTGTCTGTTTTCCTGCGTACTGATCGATGCGGTTGTTGACATCCAGCTTCATTCACGAAAACGTCAAGGCTTTCTCTAGCTGCTGACATTTTCGCACTTTCTTTTCCTTTACAAGTATTTCCATGAACGGCTGCCACTCTGCCGTACACAACGTGCGCTGTCTTCAATTGTTTCAAACGCCTCTGAGAATAACCCAATGCTGCAGCATAATATGCATTACAAACAACTGCACCATCTAATTTTGTCACGTACTTGTCTCTTATCGGACCATCGGTGCGAGTATAGAAGGCATTTAACATTTGCATTATCCAAGTTGCTCGCGCTTCGTACTTTTGCCCCCATGCCATATACCGTTGATCCAATATGTATTTGGCATCAACATCACGTAGACAATTCCGTTTACATGCTCCTTTCTCTTTTGCACACATAACACTGTCGAGGGTAACTTTATGACTCGCTGAGTCCCCCCTTTCTCTAGGGCTTCTCACCCTAGCCCTTCGATTTTCCATTGAATAACTCTTTCTTCCAGTATGTTGCGCTAATCCTCCTCCTCTATTGAAATTTGCAGAGCTACCTTGAGAGCCTTGCGTACAAGCAGAACTTCTCTCTGGTGTGTTTCTTCCAGCAATACTCGGCGGTGTCAACTATGAAGTGCTCGGGGTGTCTTCCACGTCATTAAAATCAAATTGAGGTGCATTGACCGGGGGAAAAGAAAAATTATTCCTCGAACTTGAAGTCGTGCTTGTTGTTCTCACTTCTGATGGAAGTGGCCAACGAACAAAAGCACGACGCCATCGTATAACTTTCTCTACACAGTCTCCCATATACTTCCCTACCAATTCACCAACCCATTATGTTCTTCGCACAACATGTGTAATACGAATCGCAATTTCAAAAGGGCGTAATTTCACTATATGCAATTCATCACCACATGTGAAGCTAGAATCCACCATCCCAAATGCCACAACACAGCCATCACTTCCAATGAGTTTAACCATGCCATCAGTACATTGCGGTTGCTCAGCAACAACTGCATTGATTTCATCTTGGAATAGTCTGCCACGCACCACACGTGCCAATCTCTGCCCTTCGATTCTTTGCTCTGTGGCAACCAACGTCGCTCCTACCGCATTAAATACCACTGGACTTCCAAACGCTTCTGCTGCCATTTTCTTCAGTTATTGCTTCTTCACTAGTACCATTTCTGGTACATGACTTCGTGCATACACTTTTTTGGGAAACCACTGACCTGTATCCTAATCCCGTACATTAATTCAAAAAATTAATATTGAAAGTGTTATGTTCTTTCCTTAAAAAGACTTGAAGACATTAAAAAACTAACAAATCCAGAACAGTAGGAACACTATTAAATTTTTCAATCACACATTCCCTTGTGTACGCAACAATCTCTATAACATTTTACAGTTTTACTGTGTCAGTATTTTCAGCAATAAAATAAAAAAACAGTTTTTCTGCTCCCACAAAAAAGAATTAAACAATAGAACTCCAAAGTAACAAAGACAGCTTCGTAGTGTTCACATAGTACACCACAAACATTACATACTGAAGTTCGTTCTAAAAGTACATTTAACACCTAGTTTATATAAACTATCAATGTCATTTTTCCTACATGTACCTCACTTCATGTTCTTGTCCAACAATTTTCTATAACAAACAGAATTGAAAGTCTAAGCGTTCCATAGACATAGTACCATTCAATTGAAAAATGAAATCTAAAAAGCATGCCCACATGGTTCAAAAATATTTTTGCAGATGTGTGTAAGCATTACAACAATACGCTTAACTACAACTATAAAAATTAAATGCATCTTCTGGTCTTTATTAACTCTGCAAGTAAAAATTCAATATTATTTTGAAAATGTAGGACAAAAAATCTAAATACAACATTCAATTTTATTTCAATTCAAAATAAAATAGTACAAAAAGATTTATGATTGAAGAAATAACTAAACCATTAGTAGCTCCACGTTTGGAATTCAAACATAAGAATCCCAATTATGATGTTTATTTAATAAGCAAATGAAACATTCCAAAAAAATTTAAGGGGATTACAAGTGCAATCTACATAAAAAAATGAATTCTATATGTTATTTTCCCTAAAATATGATTAGTTTGCCCAATAACTAAGATTGCTCATATGTTTCTCATCAATAGTTCAAATAGAATGAGCTAAACCTTCAAATGTATGCAACAATACAATATTCAAGTATAAACGTCAAAACAAAAGAAAGTACACTTCTTATTATTCTGATTGGCATGCCCCTCAAGTTTTTTGTTGTACTCACAATGGCATAACTTCTACTCTAAAGCACATATTTAAATTAAAATTATATTCACATAAAGCTATTCCTATTTTCTATCTTCAAAAATAGTTCAAAGAACTCAAGCAAAAAAATTAAATCATTGAGGCTTGTCCCAAACCCCATAAGTCCCTATAGAAACTTCGAGAGTGAAAGGATTTATTCAAGTGGTTCCAGAAAGCGTCATTTCCTAATTTGAGAATGTTCAATTATGATGTAGGATCTACTAATACCATTTGTCATATTAAATATTTGTAAATTAGATTTGTCATATTCTATACCATACAAATACTTTAAGAAAAAATCATGAGTTCTCAAGAATAAATGTTTGCTGGAAACAATGGATATTGTTATGTTTGGGATAGGATTCATTTGTTTGATTGTTTGATACATACACACACTGTCCTATAAGGGCTAGACACTTCAACATAGGCACATTTAGCTTTCTTCAATGTGCACGTAAGGAACATTGCAAAACATAGACTTTTTCTTTGACCACAACGTGCATCTTCCAAAACTTTGTAAAAAAGTCCGTGACTGCAGTTCCTTGCCAATTCAATTATATTCCTATAAATATTGAGGTAAAATTGTTTTAATAGTGTTTCAGCTCTATCAAAACGATATTGAATTTGTTTATGGTCTATTGAAACTTGAATCATAATACGGAAAAGCAACCAATACATATCAGTATAGCGAACATATACATTTTCCTTTCTTCAATGTACCAATGCTGTACATTTATGGAGTTGGTGAATTAAACTAACCATTGCGTGTCATCTTCTCAAATGACACAACAAATTCCACAAAGGTCGGAGATAACAAAGACTTAACTTTTTAGGTTGCATGTTGCTTTTGGTTTAATTCCTACAAAAACTACTAGACATTTCTTTCAATTTTCATTACCTTATCCGAATATACAAACAACTCCTACATTGGCACTATAAAAACTCAGTACATTACGTTACAACATACCAAAAAATAATTTTGGGTTCAGGGTGCCGACTTACAAAAGTCCTACTCAAAGAGAACACAGAGGACGGAGAAAATTCTAACACATATGGATTACATTTAGTCCAAATTTAAAAGTGGGAAGTATAATTTCTCCAAAATTCAAGAGAATTTTCATTAGTTCTTCTGATGAACTGATTATGTAGTAATACAACATCATAGCACACTCCTAGCCTCTTTAGTAATTATCCTATTTTTTTGGTTCTCTGTAGCCATCATCATATAAAAAGACCTTCCCCTGCAAATGTATCCTATCACGACCTCTGGTGCGTTTCAAATTTCAGAGAAATTTGCAGAGTCAAATGCTAGCTATTTTGATTTCAATCAACGTTCTAGGAACTAGATTTTGACTTCTAAGAATCTCTTGTAGTTACACTGTAACGATCATGCTCAATCTCTCTCCATGTCCATGGTGTTCACAGTGTTCACTAAAAAGCCTTCCACTTAAATTCTTTTTTAGTTCAAATTTTGTTGGAAATTATCATTTACCTGTACGTTAAGATTTAACTCCTACAATGTCATTCAGTTTCCTCGAATGACAGAATGAATTTCATATTGATTCCTATAACCTTCATTTCTAATGACACTTTTTCAAATTTTCTTGTACGATAGAAAAACTTCTAAGCTTCATGGGGATACAATGTGTATTATAATTGGTGCTTGTTGTAGTGGAAGTTATACCATCATTAACATTATGCTTTAGCAATTAGGCGAGAAAATAATCCACAAAAACTTGGAATTAAAATCATAAATGATTTCTTCATATACATGAACTTCATGTCTCTACATGCAGCTTTGATTCATTTCATTCGCATTAGTAATGTGAAAGTTATGGACAATTTCATTTGCCCGGCAATTTAAATAACTTCTTGAAGAAATAACTTATAGGAATCAATTCTAAATGCAATTTTTATAAGTTAAAACTTAAAATGGTTTAAGAAGTTATATACTGCTTCCTAGGACAATCTCATCAATTGGATCATTGTGTTCCAATCTCATCTTAGAACTATTATTGACGTACTCTTTCTTTCAATATTATACCTACTTGCAATTAACAATTCTTTAATTAACTCAAAACAAACAAATTTTTATTTTTATTTTTTTCCTACACTTTCAACCAAATTCATCAACACATCAACACAAAGAAGTATAAATTCAATGTCAATGGTGCAAAAAAAATTCCACAAATGGTGGTCACAGTCATCTGAAATTGCAGGCCAAAGTCCAAAAAAATCCACACAAATGCAAGCCATTCCCCAACAATTTGAAGAAGCCAGCAAAAGGAGAAGAAGACCTTGAACTTGTCTTCATGCTCCCATCAGGAGAGATTGCTATGTCTCTAAATAAGGTAAACCATCCCATGGCGGTCAGAATTTGAGACCAACCCATTGTGGTCAAAATGTTAATGGTGGTGTACATTTAAGTTCTCAAATGTCCAACACCATTAATATTTTGACCACAATGGGATGGTTTCAAATTCTGACCGCAATGAGATGGTTTGCCTTAGATGATGGGGTTTTATGAAATACAAACAACACTTTGGAATAGTTTCCTATTGATTATTACTTGTTATTTACATTACTGTGAAATCCTATTAATGCAAGCACTCTCCAATTCCCCCTAGCCATGTTGGGGCAAGGTTAATTGACCCCCCCATTGCCGCTTAGGGAAAAATAGTTAAATTTTTTATTTGCCACTTACCATACACTTTTGATATTCTAAATTCATATTTGAAATTAGAAGCCCCAAATTTGCTTCCAAAAGTGAAGAATAACCTAATAAGGTAGGAGGTCCTAAAATGCAACGGGTTATAAAACCAATCAGGCTCCAGAGGTACATTTTGCACTTTCCAATGTACAAGTGGTGTGCATTTGAGGAAGTGGTCGGTTTTAGAGCCCACAAAAATGCACTTTTCTGCAACTTCAAAAATTCATAACTAATTTGACAAATCTTCAAAAAATATGAAACAACTTGGGTTAGATGCCACTTTCTCTTGCCTTCCAAGGAAAATTTACTGAAAAATATTTTACGAAGTTCTACCTCCCCCAACGTCAGCTTCAGCTCTTAGATGAGCGGTTTATGGACCTCCTACCTTAACGTGGCAAACATTTTGCGCGGACAATTCTCTCTAGGTCCATGTAGGTTGAGGCAGCGACGGGGTCCTTTCTCCCTTCCCGCCGTGCTTCCTCAGCAGGGAACTAACGCGGGTTGCGATCGTGGCTGCAAGTCTTGGGATTCTACTTCAAAATCTTAGCCGTCGGTGACGCCGACCGCTCTCGTAGAAAACCTGTCTCGTAACAGTTACTCCTTCTGCCACACGGAGCAACCCTAACTAGCACTCTTTCTGGCACACGGAGCACAAGTTCTTGGTGCGCTAATCGTTCCTGCTGGAGTTCTAGTCGTGCAGTACAATTGCAGCCTCGCGTAGAAGGAAATCGCTGGTACACGAAGTGCAGGTGGAGGCGCATGTAGAAGTGTACTCAGCTGTCCACCACGATCGGCCAAAATTCTACGCAGGTACTGTTAATTGTGAACAGTAATTCTTGTCGAACCCTCCGCGCGCGCGGAGGATCTGACTTGAAATATTGTTTATGAGTTTGTTTGTTTTGTTTTTTTTCGAATTCATGAGTTTCAATCTGGTTTTCTAGAAATTTCTAATACTAATGGGGGTCGAAATCTTACCTTATCACCGCGTCTCCTCGGAAGCCTGGTCTCCTGCTGCGCCGCTCCTCGCGAGGTGGCTCCTTGATTTCTGCCGACTTTGTTCGCAGATTGCCGGGACGAGCTTATTGACTTCTGCTTGACATGCTTGGTGATTGCTGGGACCAGCTCCTTCTGTCGTAACAATCGACAATTCGCTCGTTACCTCTGCCGCAGTGCCGCACCAACGATCCTCTGCCTCGCGTGGGTATGTAATGTTGTGCCGCACCTGCCCCTACCTCTGCCTCGCGTAGGGTTTGATTTCTTATTTGCATTCATTTGTGAGCATCAGATTTCAAAATTAGCTTTCAATTCATGGCCAGTGTAGTAAGTCAGATTCCATTACCACGGAAACGACGGAATTTCGGGAAGAGAGGATGACAGGATTCCGTTACCACGTAAATTCAATTCCGGGAAGAGAGGATTCCGTTACCACGCAGAGGACGAGAAGAGAGGAAATGAATTCCGTAAACAATGTGATTCACTTTTCTAAAAACTTAAAACAAGAATAGAACCAATTTATTTCTTGGACGCACTTCGATCGTTCATGGACTTTGAGAGAACTGGCAGATTCAACTGGCAAGTAAACTAACGTAGCTCAACCTGCCAGTCCATGAAGGTTGATTCAACTAGAAGGTAAACTAATGTAACTCAACTAGCAGATTTCTTAACTAATCGAATTTATCTTGCTGCACCGCCAGGAAGTCGAACGCCGCAGGACAGTGGTTACCCAGCTTACCTGGCCGCAAGACTAGCCTCTTTCTACGAAAGAATTGGAAAAGTGAAGTGTCTGGGTAGCCCGAACCGTACGGGAAGCGTTACTATTGTTGGAGCAGTTTCTCCTCCTGGTGGAGACTTCTCAGATCCTGTAAGGCTATAACGGTAGCTACTCTTGGTATTTTTCAGGTTAGAATTCGTAAACTCATTTATTGGATACTTGTGTTTTTTTTAATTCCGATTTTATTGGGATCAGAACGAAGGCTCGTGAGATCTTGCAGCGAGAGGACGATCTGAATGAGATTGTGCAAGTAAGGCATTTTGTTAGTATGCTTTGCTAGATCTACAATGCTTTGTGCCAAAGATGATCGTATTGTGTTCTTATATCTTATTTAGGTCCTTTGCACTGTACATCTTGTTAGTCGATGACCATTTGCTGTCTCCCATCGTTGCTAATTCACGAATATTCTCCTTGGGTTGCAGCTTGTTGGAAAGGATGCTTTGACAGAAACTGATAAGATTACGTTGGAAGTTGCAAAGCTTTTGCGTAAGGACTATTTGGCACAGAATGCTTTTAGCAGGTAAAGCTTCAACGATACTATTTTGGCTCTCACCCATAATTTAGTGCCTTTGGAATTGGATAGGTATTCCTTGCTTATCAGATATGCATTGGTGCCAAGAAATTTCATATGAAGATTGAATCTTTCTAGTTATTAGTCCTTGGGTATTGGTCGTGCTTTTGCATAAAGCATTAGGACTTGGTCGCAAGTTCGGAATTTGTCAGCCAATGCACTATAGTGTCACTTAGGATATTAAACATAGTGCACTTTTATAGAATTGACAAGGCCTTCAACAATTTACAGTTAGCTCGCACTGTTGAACTTATATGTCTAGACATGGTTTTGAATACATAGGTGCTGGCAGAGCTGGTATGCGTGATCAATGATTGATGGTTTGTCTATGCCTAATGTGTACGTCTCATTTGGTGGCAGTTATGATAAGTTCTGCCCGTTTTACAAGTCTGTGTGGATGATGCGCAATATCGTCCACTTCAGCACTCTTGCCAACCAGGTTTGCTTCAGTTAGAACATCACTCTTCCTGTTTGACACATTTCTCAATATCTATCGGCATTTCTTGATCTCATGGTTTTTTGTTATGTTTTATATAATCTGACTGCTGCACAGACAGAGAAATATATAAATGCTTACATTGTTGAGTTTCAGAAGAAGTAGGGTTATGCAACTCAACGTTTTGTGTCCTTAGGAATTATAATAGCAATTATAAGGCAAGTCAAGGGAATGAGGGTTAGGGGAAGTTTTAGGATGAGGACATTGGAAATCAATAAACTATGTGTTTATTGAATCTCTCGACTATAATTTTCTTCATTGTTACCTATTAGAACAGAATTTGATGTGGCTGATTGAGCTATGCCACTCTGACTTTTTTTGCATCTTTAGTCAACCTGTTGTACCTGAATTTTATTGCTAAACAGAGGCCTCCCTTGAGATGTCATTTCTTTGATAGTTTTGTAAGCACCGCTCTTTATTTGTACATGATACTCTCCCTGTATGCAGTGTTTTGGTTTGCTTCTTGATAGTGTTGTGGAAGTTAAATTGTTTATTTATTTTTGGTTCCTTCTGCTGTAAAGTGACTTTTAATTTGTCCTTGTTGCTTTTAAGTAGGTCAGAGTTCCTTGCTGTCCTTTTCTTCCTTTCAAGCTATGGTATAAGGTAGGAGGTCCATGAACTGCTCATCTAAGAGCTGAAGCTGACTTTGGGGGAGGTAGAACTTCTTAAAATATTTTTTAGTAAATTTTCCTTGAAAGGCAAGAGAAATTGGCATCTAACCCAAGTTGTTTCATATTTTTTGAAGATTTGTCGAATTAGTTATGAATTTTTGAAGTTGCAGAAAAGTGCATTTTTGTGGGCTCTAAAACCGACCACCTCCTCAAATGCACACCACTTTTACATTGGAAATTGCAAAATGTACCTCTAGAGCCTGATTGGTTTTAGAACCTGCTCCATTTTAAGACCTCCTACCTTAAATATTTTTTTGTTGCCCCCTTACTTTGATATCTTAGTTTTCGTCGTCGCTGCAAGGTTCCTCTGTATAATAAGGAGAAATGAATGCTGTTGGTGACAAACTCTTTTTTTTCACGTCTATTAAAATTTCATCTCATTGCCGTCATGATTGTTGTCATGTTCCTCATTTATGTTATGAAATCATTCCTCTGTGACCATCCGAATGATGTATTGCTGATCTCGAATCCACTGCAAATATGACACTACCTTGTGAAAGAGACACAAACAGCACAAGTCACTTAGAATGGTGAGGACATACACTTTTGCCGCAATGGTGGCAGTGACGTATGGCTTTTTGTTGCACCAGCTTGTTGACATTTTGTAATTACACCTTCATTAAAAGAAAATTGAATCACTTGTAAAGTTTAAAGATATCTAAATGCATCAATTAAAGTATAAAGGCAACAAAATGTACCATTCAAGAGTCTCCGTACTCTATTATCACACCTTCATTAAGAAGTGATTGAATCACCTATAAAGTAAAAAGTTATCTGACGACACCAATTCAAGTATCAAGGCATTGAAATGTACCATTCAACAGACTACGTACTCTGTAATCACACTTTCATGAAAAGGTAATTGAATCACTAGTAAAGTAAAAAGGTATCTAACTATACTAATTAAAGTATCAAGGCACTAAAATGTACCATTCAACAGACTCCGTATTCTGGAATCACACCTTCCTTGTTAAAAATTGAATCACCTGTGAAGTTGGAAGATATCTAAATGCACCAATTACAGTATGAAGGCTTCAAAGTGTAGAATTAAACAGACTTTGTATTCTTACAATACAGTGTCTACTTCATGAAAAAGAGTTCCGATTTGAAAATGTATATGAGAAATCAATTCTATTGTATTTTTCACGTAAAATTTATGTAATTTTATATTTGACATAGTATTTGTGGGCATTTAAAATTTTATTTAAAAAAAAAAATTAGTAGTGGGGTTGTTATTTTTTTTTTAAATATCATTTTTGAGTTAATTACTTGAAGCAATTTGCCATGAATGAACAGAAGAGATTCAAAGAGTTTTATATTAGACTTTGAACAAAAGTGAAGAGAACTCTTAGATGAATTAGGATGTGCTACATAAATGCTTTTGTAGATCTTAGTTTTTTTCCCAAAATATCCGTAGGAGCAGAGGTTGGTGTTAATTTCACTGTGAATTTAAAAACAAACAAAGAGAGTTATGATTTATATTGGGTTTCATAATCAAAAATTCAATTTGCAATGCATGTTTATAATCAAATTACTGAATTTACAAGTGAATGATTATGATTTTCCTATTAATTCTTGGTCGAAGTTTTGTACTTCACAGTGTTCACTTTTCGTAGTATTGAGGACTATTGCAATCAATCTTCACAGTTATAAAATTATGTAGATAAAATCTCATGAGCCTTTCATTCATAGAGATTGTGGAGCGCGTTTTTAAAAACAATATACGAATTGGGATTCATGGTAGGTTTGACATGTAAAAAGCGGATTGGTATACTTCATTTTAGTTCATTAACTTCAAAATCTTCAAAATCTAATATTGTGAACTTGAGATGCATGAAAGATATTATTGTATGTTCCATGTAAATTTGGTTTACAACATGTCAAGTTCTTGGAGTATAAACTATTCCAAATCAAAAAAATTGAAGTTAGTTATATAAAAGGTTGGATTCAAGTTCCTTTTTTCGAAAAATTCTTAAAATCTCAAGAAAATCTTCTTCCATGTAGGTGTTCATACATATATAGAATTGCTCTAAGTGTTTTGAATTTTTTTCAGTTGCCACCAATGTTTACCAATTGTGTATGATTTTTTTTTGGCAATAACTTTTCAAATACAACTTAAACAGAAAATTAAAAATCAACTTGAATCGAGTACACATGACTAAGTGACATGTTTATTTTCCAGCTCGTTGTAGCGGCTCTGCTGGAAGTTGGATACCTGGAAGAACATATTGACGTGGAACGCAAGCATCACCGTATTTAGAAATTTCATTTCCATTGAAAGGTGCAAACATCTATTCATTTGAATTGTTTTTGTAGTATTCTTTACAAATTGTTTTTTTAAAGTACTAGAAGAAATACGTAGAAATTTTTTAAGAGCTTTGACTATTAACATTTGAAAAAGAAAGGTTCTAAGGGTAATTGCAAGGACAAGGTGTGCTATTGACTAGTTACAATGTGAATGATGTTTTTCTCATCAATTCTCGCTTTTGAAGCTGAAGTTCGATAAATAAGACATTTTTATAGAAGATGTCTAACAAGATGGTAATGAGGTCTCTTATTTTGTAGAAATTAAACTAGGAACATTCTATATTTGAAATTCATGTAAATTTATTTAGTGAAAATGGAGTTTGTGAAGTACACTATATTTTTGGATAATTCAAGAGTTGCAACATTTCGTACCAATGTATTCGGTGTATTAGAATAGGCTTGGCACTCACGTTGTTTTGGTTTAATATATAAATTTTTAGTACAAGTTTGAAAGCCATGTCCATCATATGCACTTTGTATAGCTCCCACCCACGAAGTGGACATTAAAAACTTTATCGTAACTAGTATTCATGTAAATTTGTTAGAGTCGTACACGGTGTTGCAACAGTGGCCGTATAGTACTTCCAAATGAACATCTATAAGTCTTAATAGTAGTTACATGATAGGAGTTCAGTATGTGAAACTTCGGTAGGTGTTTATTCTTAAGTTAACTTTTACTTTAGCTTGTTATTTTGGGAATTTTTTTTACTTTATATGGTAGACAGAAAATAACATATGAATATAATAGTGAGGAAATGTATGTTCTGTTTTATTGAGGAGAGGTATATGAGGTTTTCAAATATATATATGAGGTTGAAGATTGAAGATTAAAAGTGTATTGCATTTGCTCAAGTAGTAGCAGTATTCATTTTTGTATACATGTCCATAACATTAGTTGTTTCAAATGTAGGTGCATTTGTTTTTATGAATTTTGTTGGTGTGGAAATTAAGTAATTCGAGACAGTATTGTTCACTTGAATTCCATGAACATTTAGTTCAGTCGGAAGGCTTGAGTTCCTCTAGACCAATATAGAACAGCACCAAAACGGTAGCATGTTTTATTTGTATTTGGTTTGATGAAAGACATAGTCTTGAACTTCTGCTTATAACTTTCAGACATTGAAAAACATCCTCAAATACAGAACTGTTGTTTTTTAATTTGTTTTAGGTCATCATGGCACCAAAGGTTCATTCAAAGTGGTTAGAGCATGAATGGTGGATCTCAGCGGAGGGTATGGATAAGTATTTTTTTGGGTCATGGATTTTTCAATCGAGGAAGGGCGTTATTGGGCTACATTGGGGACTTCCTTCGGAGTTGTTGAGGGCCTTACAGGCACTGCAGATGGAGGACTCACTGTTTCAGTGAGTAATACTGAGATGGCATTGGAGAAGTACAAATTGAAGAAGTCACTTATGATGGCTCTAATTCCACCAGAGCTTCTTTTAGTACTGTCACCAATCCATGGCTTGAAAACCTTGGCAAAGTCTTGGAAGAATGTGCCTAAAGAACTACGAGTAAGGAGAGAAGCATCAGTTCAGAAGTTCAAGGATATGACCCCTCAACAGTTGCACGCCGCACGCACTCGGTATAGAGAGATTCGGAGTCACGAAGAAGTACCGAGAGAGAATCCTGACGTTCGCAATGAGCGTCATATATCTCGAGATCCGGAAGACACGAATGAAGTTTATCGAAATGCAGCTGTTCCTGTAAATGAGAATTGAATTTCTTCGAACGAACGGAACAGGAAGCGAGCTGCTGTTGAGGAGGGAATAGCAAGCCTTGCAGAGGAAGAGGAAGTGCCTGAAACACAAAGAACTCAACGTCAACGTCTGCAGTCTGCAACATCCGATGTTGTTGTTGAGACCACGGGAGATATTGAAGTTGAAAGGCATCAGGAGGTAGTAGTAGAAGGGAACGCCCCAATTATGCCAATGTCAGTGGAGGTGGAAGTTGGAGGGGAATCATTGCAACCTGTGGAGACTACATCTGGACCCCCCATACCAGATGCAGCAGTGATGTTCCAAGAGCTAGAAAACGAAGGTGAAGGTGTAGCTCCTGTAACAGTCACAGAGGTTGGATCAGGGTCGAAACGTCCAACCGTGGGTTTAGGTAAACAAATATATAGGTCACGTGTTGTAGTGGCCAATATGGAGGCACAAAGATCTGGCGTTGCAACAAGACGGGGTGCTGGTAGAGGACGCGGGAGAACTCGAGTGCAACATCATCATGAACTGGAAGAGGTCTCAGAAGGCCAGGAACAGCATTGCACTCTTGGAACGGGGTCAACAGAGGAGGGAAGGGTTCCAAGGCAAACTGTAGCCCAAAGACATTCTCAAATAGCTGCTAGACAAGAACGTCCTCCACAAGGAAATGATGGACAAGAAGCAATTTCCAATGATGATTCTTCAGAGGAGGAGCAGATATCTATAAGGGCATTGTTAAAAAATGTTCCTAAAGCCCATGTGGTATTTCCAACGAAGAGTGAATACAAAGCGGGGTACATATGGGAGCACAATGAGTTTTTCGATGCAGACATCAATAGTATTCAGGATGTGAAGAATGCTGAGACGAATCATAGAGTGCTAATGGAGTGGCGAGTGAATGAAATGTATAAGCGTCTAAGGGGATCGGAAGCTCATGAAGTTAGTGCAATAACACTTCCTCCAGTGGCATATTTGTATAGAAATCCGGATGAACAGGGCGAGACAAAGATGGTGGAGGTTCCTTTCAATCAAGAGGGTGCTGCACGAGAATTTGAAGCTGCTTTTTTGAAGCATTGTCAAGCTGATCCATCTATATCGAATGCTGCTGTTAGGAAGAGATGGTTGGAGGACAATATTGTGTGGGAGCCAGTAGACGGACAACACATTATTGGTGCATGTAAACGAGCACAACGGGAAAGAAGAGAGGGTAACATGTCCGATACGGAGTACTATGCGCAATTTGAAAGACGAATAGCAAAATTCGTGGTATACAACAACCCACAGTTCTACATTGAAGCATCTGTCAAGATAAATGCCAGGGAGTTTGATCGCAAGTTCTTCACAACGCATTACGAGAATCTAATCAAGCTGCGTGACATTTGGAAAGCATGTGGAAGTCCAAGTGTGACAACTCGATCTGATGATGATCTCAGAGCGAAGACATTGACAATGGGAGCAAGTGCGTTACATTGGAGCTAAGATCTGCCGAAGCACATGTTGTTAGGAAGTTTGTCCAAAAAAATGATTGACTTCACACGCCATGCTTGGAACGAAGATGAGGAATCCTACAAGGCAATTTTGCAGGTGTGCAAAGATTATGAGGAAGGCAAATTATTTTTCAGCAAGAAGGCGGAGGTGAGGTGGAAGAAGATGGCAAGGGAGCGAAATCTTGATGTCACTGTGGATGGAAGCTCGAAGAGGAAGAGGATGGAGAAGACTTGGTTCAGGACTTTGAGCAGAATTTCAACGGAGAATTATTTACGTGTGGTCAAAGAAATGGCTGCCAAAGATGTGGTGGGAGGGAAGCGACAATCACAGCGTCATTATTTTGATAGTGTTACTTCTCCAAATCCACCGAAAGGCATGGTAGCATATGCAATGGATCGATTGCAACGGAAGGATGCTGTTAGAAATCAAGTTCGTTTCTTGATGGTGCAAGCAAGAGATGAAAATCCATCATCTGTACAGGATTTCTTTGCCATAAATGCGAGCAAATACGGAGATTCGCGTGGGAGGCAATTTATTCTAATGGGGAAGACATTGGACAATGACGCGAAGACTTTATAGTGCTCGCCTGTAGTGAAGACAGTGCAAATGTTGAATAGTTTTGAGAAACTCATTCCTGCATTTGTTCGGCAGCACTTTGTAGATATCCGAGCGGGTCGTAAAGGATATGCGGGCTATGGTCGGGACGTAGAGGACGTATGCAATGCTCGATGGAATTGGCAAGTTTCCCTCTCTGGAGTTCAAAACGGAAATGGTGAAGCGTTACTGCACGTCAGGTGTCGTGAAGGGTTCTTCAAGGATGAGTACATTGAACTTGGAAAACCGTGTTTATGGATTTTCGATTGTAAACAGGGAGGTTCTCAAGGAGAGGAAGTGGAATGGTCAAATGCAGACTACAGCAAGGTTATGCGACAACTTCAAAATTGGATGTCTTTAATTTTACGGCGGAATGCTGTGTTCCTTTTTCCGGCAGGCGTGTACTTTGATAAGAAAATGCAATCCAGGATGGCATTGCCACAGGGTTGTCACGTATTACAGGATTCTTGGATATTTAAGCAACAGACCGTGTTTTCATATGTGCATGATCTACGTCATGGTGAAGAACGAAAGCGTGGAGTTCAACCTGTAGGCGACGTTGTCATCATTATGCAATATCCCAAAGAGAGTGGGCCCATGGAGAACCTCCCAAGCAGTGTATACGATTTGGAGGTGGTATTTCAGGACTCTTGGAGTGTAACGTCATGCCTCGAGCAGAAGATAAGTTGGAGAGGACCCTAACGGAGTTGAAAAGGATGGTGCAGATGTATCTTCCACGGAATTGGGGATTGGTGACACTGGGCATCACTATGGTAGTGCCGGAAATTCTGGAGACTGAATTTGTGGGCAAGGATATTATAACTATGGAAGGAGCAACGGCTCGAACGCAATTTGTGTACAACACATTGCAATTGGTGTACGGGGATAAAATGGCGATGGTCAATAGTGAGAGTGCAGCAGCCGAACGCAGGTTTTCACAAGTGTTGAATACAACAAACGAATCACATGATCAAAGTCCTTCCGAAGCGAATGTGAGACTACCACGTGGTAGTTCAGAAAGGGTTCTGCAACCATTGAAGGAGTCATCCGAGGAAAGAGCGAGATTTCAAGTGTCTATACGGGACAAGCGGAAGGGCAAGAAGACTGCAATTGATTCGGCAGCCTCATCAGGTGATACAGATTCCGATAGAACGCACTCAAACAATTTACCTAGTGGTGGCCGAAGTCTAGGTTCAGCAGACACGAATGCCATGGATGAAGTGCGCGGAGATGGAGCGGAGTTGATGGAAATAGAAGAAGATCCTGATTATGTTCCAACAAAAAATACTAATGATGTGGAGAATGTAGAAGCGGAAGATGTTGGAGTTGGCAGGAGAGAAATTGAAGGTACACCAACATCAATGGAACCCATATCAACGTTATCTGCATTCAGCATGTTGGACTCTATGAATTTGGTATTCGGTGAAGATGGATATTTCTATGATAGAGAACATGTACGATATACTCAGACTGGTGTTGAAGGACAATATGTGTTCCACCGCCAAGTTTCTATCTTAGAAGGCCCTACCTTATCGCCAACTTTATCGGAAGGTGTGTCAACGCTTGTTGCGAGTGCTATGGTGGATAGGGCGTTACAGTACACAACTTTGGTCTTAGTGAGTGAAGTTGGTAGACCAGGTTTGGTTGAAGAAGCAGAAGCAGTTGATGGAAGGGAAGGAGAAGAATTGACAGAATCATGTGCACAAGTATTGGAGACACCGGATGAAGCAGTACCAGAACAAACGTAGTGCAGTACCTGCAATGGTAGTGTAGGGTGTGTGAAAATACATGTACTGTGTGTTAGTTTATAAAATGTATGTAGATGTTGGAGTGAATGTTATTTGTTTGGTTTGAACCTGTATTTTGGGAATGTGAAGGTAGTTTTCAAACCTTCAATGTCAAATTTGGTTTTCTAAATAAATCTTTCAGCACTTGTAATGATTAATGGTGTACATGTGATGTTGCTATGAAAATGGTATAATAATAATGTAATTGTAGGATACATTGTTAAAAGACTGGAACATGAAAGATAAAGAAGTGATTGAGATGGCATAAGGATGTGTTTGCAATTGGTTGAACTCAAAAAAATAAACGTAAGTGCACCTTTGTAGAAAATTTGTATGCTAAATTGAAATATTGCATGCTATAACATAAAAAAGGTGTTCTTGAAAATATGGGGGGTACCCTATTTTTTGAAAATCACTTTTCAGTGAATAGTTTTGCGTACGGTCACTGCACTTGGTCAAGTGCAAGAATATCTAATTCGGTGTTTATTCTACTATACTTAAGTGAGATCTCAATTTCTACTTTAAACACAATTCCTACTTTTGACTTAACTATGAGTGGTTGAGAAACTACAAATTCTTATTTACTTTTCCCACATGAGTTGTTCTACCTTCTACCACCCCATGAGTATATAAATAGCTTCTCTTCAATGATTATAACTCAGAGGAAGATATTGGTGGCAATTGGATAGGTTGTATTGGTACAGAACTCAAATGTAAAATTTGGACTTTTGGCAAACCATCCTTAACCTATACAACTATTTGTTAATTTGGAAGTATGATCCTAGAATTAGCAAAAAAAATGAAGTGGAACATAAGTTTGTTGCTACTATCCCAGCAATGTTGCTCACATTAATGATGTCAGGATGAAATTCGTGGATGAGGAATTCGGAGAGGAAAAGGCAGCCTCTGTGAAGGCTACTGAATCTGTCTTTGTGTGGAAACAAATGTGAATTACTTTTGCTAATGGCACGGGCAAACCACTCGTTCTGCCTGTCATAGGCTCGTCTATCTTGCACCAAACAATAAGACGTATACCCTAATCGATGTGATTGTCGACACTGAAGGATTAAGAATTGATGGGTCAAGGTTCAAACATCAATACAAGAAGAAGCAAAGTAAGCTTAAGTCTCATCGTTGCAGTGAAGAATCAATGATTCATACCAACAAAAGAAATACAATGATAAAGAGAGAGAACTGGGCCTTCATGAAACATCTGCAAAGTCCTTGTATGTGGGTCAAATCGTAGACATTTTAGGTTGAAAATAGTAAGCTTTGGGGCAGCTTTCATGGATGACCATAACAAAACAATGATCACAAATAAAAGGTACAATCCTAGATAAATTGTAAAGATAATCAAGCGTGTGTACTTGTGTCGTCCACCAGACATCAATCCACATTGTAATACGCCATATCTTTCATGTTTTCTGACGTTTCCTTAACACTACGTGAGCAGAAAATTTAAGGTTTTTCAGCTGCAGAATCCCATGACTTTAAAAAATGAAGATTAGAACTAAGGTGTGTATAAATTTCTATCCGGTTCATGTTTAGCAGTAACACTTGTAGCAAGGCCTTATGATTGAACTATCTTTTCCCACTCTTGCTTTCCGTTTTCTCCCTCTCGCGCTTCAAGTAAAGTCGTTCAAGCACACGTTTCGCTTCGCATTGAGGAAAGTTACTCAAATCATAGTAGTGTGGAGCAATGTCGATCAGCCTGCACACAAAAACAAGTTTAAAGAAGAATCTCAGAATTCAAACCCTCTACGAAGATTCAAAAGAACGACACATACAGACCTAGTCATGAGCCCTAGCACCTTGTATATCCTAGGGCTGCAATTACACATTTCAACGTAAATCTAGGTCCAGCTAAGTGGTACATAGGACCACCTCAAATTTCACTACACAAACCACTCTTGATCCTTTGAAAGAAATAAAACACGACACTTTCAATCAATCACCCAAGGGAAAAATTAAGACCCGTGTTACAACTAAATCAGAAGAATAACACGACACTTACCAATCTCCACGCACGTCAGTGACTATTCGAATGAAATTTCGAGTAGTCAGCACAAACTCATTATATATAACCCATTCTGGCTTGTGATCTAAGCAGCTTGACGGATGTAGATGAACCATCTGCAAAGAGAAAAAGAATTCAGTACATTCGTAGGGTTGCAGGACAAAATTGTCAACCCCAGTTCTACAACACACACTGCGTCCTGTGGTTGCTCAAAAACTAGCACATATTGAACAAGAAGCCACACCAAAAGATATAATCAACCTAAAACGTAGGAGGAAAAGGACAGTGGAGAGTAACGAGGTCAGAACAAAGACAGATAAAAACTACAAAAAGGACTCGTGTCTAACCTGATTATCTTTAACAGTGAGGTAGTGACCAGTACGCTCCATGTGCGCCACCTGCATGAAGTAGCCAGCAAGCATTGCTTTCCGAATATTGACATAAAAATCCCGGCTGTTGAAGTCTGTACTGCACATCTTCAGGTTGTAGCGATTCATGATGCGGACTAGCTGAGTCCGCACATTGTCGGCCGACTTCAAGGCACGAACGTTGACAAAATTATCGTAACACCAAGTGGCATCCTCACCTAAACATGCAAAAAAATTGAACCAAATTAAGATAGGTATCCATAAACAGCATTTGCTCATGTTGAAAGCAGACCCCTCTAAACATGGTCTAACCATCTTTCACAAAGTGTGCATCAAAAACCATGTATTTAAATGGCCAGGATTTCATTCTGCACACCTTTCTATCACCTAATTCTTGAGAATACTGTAGATAAAGTTAAAAGAAGGATTCAGACCATTCAAACAAGAATACCATGAGGTGAACGATAGAGAGCTAAGTTAGCAAAATCAAGGACAAAATTGCCAGAATAGAACCAGGTCACAAAAAGCAAAAGCATGACACGTTAAACCTACCAACAGACTCTAACAAAGAGAAAAACAGAAAAGACAAAACTAAAAATCTCACATGGTGCAAGATATAATCCTTGAGAGGCGAAGTCGAGGTAAGACTGTAATACAAAAAGCGGAGCAGATGGGGATAGATCATACCGTTTTGCTTGTATGCGTGATAGACGTTGAGTAGCGTAAGGTGGTCCCCATCAATGTGCGAAAAGCGAGCCTTAGCTTCATCAGCTGCTTTTTGAGCATCCCTTGGACGAAGGAAGCAATTGGGTACTAAAGAAATTATGTGGCAAAGCCAGATAATTTATGAGCAAAATATTTCACAAGAGTGAGGGAAGCAGCACCACGGGAGGTCAGCAGACGCAGAGAGAGCGAAGTGGCGTACAAAATGACGCACGCTGATATGACTCTGCAACACTTCTTTACACTATCAACATCCAAGCTCTAACGGTAACCTAGTGCTATAATCATGATCTTTGTGAGTTAAGCTTTGACAAAAAAAACTTGGCAAGACTAAGACAAAAATCTAACATACTAAACAATTAATGTTCCTAACATGATATTGCTTGACACAGTTTTACGAAATCGAAGCAAACAATGAAAGCTTTAAGTTGATAAAATATGTACTTAACAATGCTTCCTTAATTCATTACTTATATTCTCTATACGACAACAACCTAAATAATGTAACGAAATGAAAGACATCAACTCAATTGAGAAACAAATTTTAGGTGTGAGGAGTACCTGACAGCATAGCAGTGATGGAAAGAATCTCGTTGGAACAATTGAATTCAGGGCTGACCACCAGCATCTTCGACATTTGCGGATCCAAAGGAAATTCGCTCATTAGCTGCCCTAGCCTTGTCAGGTTCCCGTCATCATCCAGCGCAGCCAAATAGTTCAGTAGCTCAAGGGCCCTCATGAGCGTCTCTGGTGCAGGAGGATCCATAAAGTCGAAGTGTACCAGATCGTCAATAC
This sequence comes from Antitrichia curtipendula, assembly GCA_951230915.1. Taxonomy (NCBI): domain Eukaryota; kingdom Viridiplantae; phylum Streptophyta; class Bryopsida; order Hypnales; family Leucodontaceae; genus Antitrichia; species Antitrichia curtipendula. The sequence continues at coordinate 20,265,768 of OX579642.1, forward strand.
CTAATTTCTTAAGAGTAAGCACGGTGTTCGCCAGATTTGATCGCAATATTTCAGGATAGGTCTGTGGTTGTAGATCATTCTGAAAACTTTTCTCCGTGTAGAGGCGGAAGCATTTTCCCGGTTGGGTTCGACCGGCACGTCCAGCCCTTTGATGAGCACTAGCTTTTGAAATTGGAGACACCAGAAGCGACTCTACTCGAATCCTAGGATTATATACTTTTTGCTTAGCAAATCCAGGATCAATCACGTAAACAATACCGTCAATGGTCAGAGAAGTTTCTGCGATATTTGTGGAAACAACAATCTTCCGACCTGGCGGACCGCCCTCTTTTGCAGGTGGCGGTGCTGCGTCGAAAATCTTTTGCTGCATAGCTGGCGGTAGAGTAGAATACAAAGGAACCGCTTTAACAGGTCCAACTTGATCCCCCAGGTTCTGAACCTCACGACTTATTTTCTTGCAAGCATCTTCAATCTCCTCTTCTCCGGTCAAAAACACAAGGATATCACCAGGAGGTTCACAAATATGAATCTGAACCACTGTTCGAATCGCTGCCTCCAAGTAATCTCTCTCAGGCTCCTGAGTGTAAAATATCTCGACAGGGTGCAGTCTTCCAGGCACTTTCATAAGTGGGGCACCATTGAAATAAGCTTGAAATTTCTCTGCCTCCAAAGTAGCACTCATGACTACGAGTTTCAAATCTGGTCGATTCTTCAAAACCTCCTTAAGGAGACCGAATAAAACATCCGTAGCCAATGTCCTCTCGTGAGCTTCATCCAGGATGATGACTCTGTAGCGCTCTAGCAAGGGATCGGTCATGGCCTCTCGCAGAAGCATACCATCTGTCAAATACCTATGGAGACGCAGAAGTTATAATATTTCAGTACCCATCGTCCCAAAGAACTGTATCCATCCTTAATAGGGTAAGACATCACCCTCTCCGAAACGTGTGACTTTACTGCAGATATTTAAAAAAATCATAACAAGTTCCAGACTCACAACTCGTCAACCCTAGCATACTGCCACTCTCAGAGATTGATCCTCGACAACAATAACAATCAGTGAACCGTAAAAGCAAAGAAGGTCCTTCAATTCCTCAGGAACTTAGGACTATGTTAGAGAGAGAGAGAGAGGCAAGAAAAACGTACTTCAAAGTAGTCTTGGGACCGCTGCAATCCTCGAACCGAATGCTGTAACCGACTTCATCTCCAATCGTCACGTCCATCTCGTCAGCCACACGTCGGGACACAGACATAGCTGCCACCCTTCTTGGCTGCGTACATGCCACCTGCTTTCTGTTGGTTGTATAGCCGGCCTCAACCACGAATTGTGGAATCTGCGAGCGGGAGTTGAAACGTAAGTCACCCGCTTCCAATTCAAGTCTAAGAATATCCTAAATCTGGGATAATAACCACCTGAAAGGACACTGTCCATCGTAGAAAACACAATCTTCCGGACAAAATTTCCTTGTCACTTGAAAAGACGATAACTGAATCAAAGTAGCACACCAAGACAATCGCGACACTCGCTAATGATTTCAAAACCCTTAAACTACTGGAAATCAAAATCAACGCACCTGCGTAGTCTTTCCGGAACCAGTTTCTCCTACAAGAATCATGGTCTGATTCTTCGCGAGTATGTTCAAGAACTCGGTCTTCTGCTGCCATACAGGTAGCGTCCGTCGCTTCTCCAGAATCTCAAAGTACTTGGCCGAGTACGGCCTGCTAGTGTAAGGGTTGAGCACAGGGCCTCCATTAGTTTTCGTCTTCTCAGCCCCGTTGGCGGTCTCGTCCACCACATCGAACAGGCTCAACTTCCTCTTCCTTTCACCCGCCATTGCTTCGGAAAATCCGTCCAACTCCAACAACTGTCCAAACCCTAACACAGAAGATCCACTCCCACTCAAGCACAGCCCCCTCTCAGATACACGCCACAGTGTTTGATGATCTCCGCCTCCAAATACGCGTGACGAACACGGCCTCCACCGTGCTTTCCACTCAATCTCAAGGAAAAGCCGAAAAGAACACCCTAACTCAGCCAACACTGAGTCGAATTTCGCAAAATCTGTTGCAAATGCAAAAGAGAATCCACGGGATTATGCACGAAACAGAAACGAGCAGTGACAGTATCGCAGTGACGGAGAGTAACCGAACAAGAGCGCCGGAGAGCGCAGCACCAACGCTCCGGGCGCGAAACAGACAGGACTCCCCTTTGATGCAGATCCTCAAACCTATTCGTGACGGCGGAACCCGCAACTGAATGGATGAATGAATACCGATTGGTGGATGGACTTCTAATGAACCATCCATCTAATAGATGACCTTCAAGGTATTGTTTTCGACACTTTTTCGAAATTCATTATTACTTTGGATGAGCCACAAATGAAATATTCTTTCTCAAAAGATCATATCAGGTCTCCTAACATATCTCCCTAATATACCTAGATGGCTTTTAATTTTATATTTATGTAAAAAATATTGTTATTTTTAGAAACTTGTATTTAAGTGTTTTTTTAGAAACTTATTTTTATACCTTATTTTGAATAAGAATTAATAGGGATCATATTACATCATGAGAAATATATCCAAATTTCAATCATTTATAAACCAATATTAAAATTAAAAAACAATTATTTAACTATAAAAAAAAGTCTTGTAGGAAAAGAAATGTAGACCTATAGCCCTTACAACAAGAGCTAAATAAATAAATTACAACATGAAAAAAATTCAAACATAGGATTTTTATTTTTGCAAGTTTTAATCCTTTGTCCATCTCTATATGAATTGAATTATAGAGCATGAACCACGGAGGCACCAAGCTAAGCTAGTCCTTGAGCTAGTCACATTGCTAAAAAATAGACAAAATTTGTTTATTTTATAGATTTGGATGTATTTTGAACACACTCTATCCAAAATGGATATTGTACTCACAAGGTTCTAAAATTAATTTTAGACAATAATTATATATGAATTGATTGGTGAATTCTATAATTTCTTTTAAAAATAAGTGCACGGAATTATTTGGCATGGTGCACTATTTTTTATATTGCATTGCACTAGTTTTCATTGTTATCTAAGATTTTCATTCACAAAAGTAGGGACTATTAGATTTTGCAAGAAAATATATTTATATAAATACCATAATATTATATTGGATAATTAAACTATTTAAAGCAAAACATTTTGTAAATGACCTATCCAAAGTCACAAAACATCAATGCACTTTGAAATTTAAAAACAAGCAAAGAGAGAAAAGATTGAAAATGGAATATTGAGCATAAATTTGTTACACATATATGTTACATACATAAATTGATTACATAATCTAAATTAATTATTTAGATGGTTAAATTTTTTTTTTTGTAAAATTTTAAATTTTTTATTAATTATAACACCATAATTTTTGGAATTTTAATGTTGACTTATTTTAGATGATTTGAAGTTGTGGATGTGATTTATATGAGAATCCTCAAATGCCTTTTATAGATCAAATACAAAATTACAAATGGAATTTGTACACCATCTAAGTATTGTCATTGTTTGGCCAAAGTTGTATTAATCCCAAAAGGACCCTAAGGACAGAATGTGTCCTTGACCAATTTTCGAAGTTAAACAAAACCTTACCAAACTACTATTTTTTGTAATTTATATTTTTGATAAATTATTTTTGAAGTTTAATTTTAGCTTCAAAAATCTGATTTTGAAAATGATTGATTATGATTTTTCTATTCAAGATTTTGTGCACGGGTGTCTATTGCAATCTTGACTTTTGTAGTGTTGAGGGCTCTTGGGAATGAGCCTCAAATACACTAGATCTTTGAGAAAAAATCACATTAGAAATTCATCCAAAAAAATTGTAGAGTAGATTTTGAGAAGTCATAAATTGATTGGGATTATGCATGTTAGGCCCTTCAAACTCATATTTTTTTGGTGACCAAATTTTTAGATTTGACATGTGAAAAGAGGATTGAAAGACTTCAAATCACTTTCACAGTTTTAAAACCCTCATGATCAAACATTATAATCTTTCAATCCGTAAGAGATATTGTTGTGTTTTCTTTTCTAATGTGATGTCTAACATGTCTAGTTTGATTTTATACGGTTACAATTAAAAAAAAATTGATACAACTTATCAAAATGTTGGCTTTTAATTCAATTTAGAACAAATTCCTAGAAGCTTAGGAATTTCCAAGGTTATTTTGGGGTTAAACAAGAAGTTTCAATATTCTAAATGATCAAGAAGACAATTCATTTAACCCCTAAAACCCCAAGGGTGTTTTTTGCCAAAAACCACTCAGAACTACCACTTCTATTGTATACACTTAAGGAAACCAATTTTTTTGTTTTTTTTGAAATTCAACCGTAGAATCTTGTACTTAACTTGTCTGAGATCATGTAGTAAAAATTTCATCAATTTTCACTGTACGGATTGGAAGATATTAGCATTCAAAGTTGAACAAAAAGTTTTTTTTCAAGAAGATGCTTAAATTGCCCGAAAAACTAAAATTGTCCATAACTTTCTCATCCCTAGTCCAAATAGAATGAATCAAAACTCCATGTATAGGTAAAAATATAATCTTTTAGGAAAAAAATTTAAAAAAAAAACATTTTGATTTTTTGTAATATTTTTTGGGCTGCCCGCTAATTTTCATTTCTTGCTCATTGTGCCATAACTTTTTCATCCGGCATCCGATTGAAACAAAAATTATATATGCACAAAGCTCTTGCAAAGCTACACAACCTCAAAAAAATCTCAGAAAATTTCACATCAAATTGAGACAATAGGAACCTACCTGGACCCAAATTGTCCCCCGAGGGGACAAGCGGGGTTTTAGGGGTTAAGCAAACTATAATTCCAACCTTTGGTTTATATATTCATAAATTTATAAGATTTTCCTTTAAATTTGCAATAATTCAACACTCAACATTCTATAAATGGTTAAGGGACTAGAAATGTGCTCTTTCTTTTAGAGTGCTTTAATGTTGTATCTTGTGATCTCTTCACACTAATTCAGGGTCCGTGATTCTTGGTGTAAAGTTAAAAAATTTAAATTTAATCATCCAATGTAATAGAAGTTTATACATTTTTTTTGAGATGAAAATGAAGGGCAAAGCTCCTCCACTTCATTGAAAGCTCAAAGGACTTTTTGAGACAGATGTGACAAAATAGATTTTGAAGCTAGATTGATGACTAAAACAACAAGGATAAGATTACATTAAATGAGACTCCAAAATGGTTATTTAGTATGGGTGGATAATTAGCCAACATGAAAATTAAGATGTCAAATCTAACAGTGCCACCACTGCACACTTCAAATGCTACAATACTACAACTACAACCAGCATTGTTGAATAGTATGATTGTCCTTGTCATAAATAGTTTAGACTATGCTAAATATCCAATTTAGTGTAGTAGTCCTATGAGCTAGCCTTCCATGGAATGGGATTTATTTATTTATTCCCACCTATAGCAGTAAATGTAAAATCCACCCTCTATTTTGGACTATTAATTTGTACTTTGTGATGTCTCTTTCCTATATCAAGGTCTTTGATTCCAAATATCAATTCCAAATTCCCAAATAAAATGTGATCATTCATAGTCAATAATTAATGAATACATTTTTATTTACTTCTCTAAGATAAATTTTTGAATGATATTATAATTATAATTGTACACTATATATGGTGTAGAATATTGTGGTACAAATTAATTTATTGTGTCATTCAAAAACTAGAAAATCAGAAGTCGACATTTATAGGGCTAAATGTTCAAATAAAAAGGAAATAAGAATTTTAGGAAATTTGAATAGAAACTTTGTTTCATTATTTGGCTTGAAATTCAAAAAATATCATTTTTATGGCTAAAATTCAAATGAAGATAAAGGAGTAGAAATTTCCAAGATAAGTGATAAGCTAATTTTCTATTTTCTTATGAAGGAAAGTAAAAAAATATCACAATGAAGGAATATTTAGCACCATTTATTCAAAATGGGTTCAAGCTTGAGCTCAAGCAACTCCCCTTAAATGATTTGGATTTGGAGATGTTTTTTCCATCCTTGAGGCTTCTCTGAAATCATCCAAAAGATAGAAAATGTCTTCTTTGGCATTTCAAAATTAACCTAGTAATTCTTAATCAAGAAGCCAAATTATTTCTTTGGATGACATTCAACCCTCTTAGAGGATACAAAAAGACAAGTTTTCATCCATACTTTGCGACATGGTCCACATGCTCTTTTTTGATGTGACACTAAGCTAGGTCATCATAGAGGGAGATCTAGCATTGTAATTTGGAAAAAAGGGAGATCTAGCATTGTAATTTGACCTACAATGAGTGCTCTTGGATTTTTTTTATCTTTAAAGGACACTGAGGCTGAAAAGTGGTCGATGGATGACTTGACTGTAAAAACAAAGATTGCACCTATTGGTCCATTAATCCAAGCATTTTGGTAACTACCTTGGTTATGGAGTTAAGTCCTTTAACCCCTCACCGCCGAAGTCCTAACCATGTCAAAAAACAAACTTCCTTTTCAAGTGTTATAAGTCTAAATGTGAATAAGATATGCAAATCTTAACCGTACAATCTTTTAATGTGCATGTTGTAGATGGTGTAAATCAAATTTGGGGTATTTTGACCGTATAGATTGAAAGATTATAATGTTTTAGTGTTGGAAAAAGATGCTGAAATTTTCCTAAAAACACATTTGGAGGTGAAATTGGATTTCTAAACCTACTCCAATAAAAAAACTGTAAACTACAAAGTGATTCTAAACCAAAAGACAAACAATTTGCTGGAAAAAAACCCCCATTTAATTGACTCATTGCGTTTGAAAATTGTTTTGAAATGTCAAAAAGCAGTGAAAAAAGTAGCAAAAAAACACATCTACAGCTAAACCTACCTCTGCTAAAATGCTTCTCAGTCAATCATATCTTCTTGAATTGATATGAATTTTTTACCACAAAAACTAGACTAGTATGTGAAACTTTTCCAACAAAAATTATTGAAAAAAAACCCTGTCTGAAGAAGTTATAAGCCACCAAAGTTCACTGTAATGCAAAAATGTCTGGATTTTGAACTTCGAATTGCTCCCAAGAATTCAAAACAACTTGGATTGATATGAAAATTTAACCACAATAGCTAGATTTAAATTGGAACATAACACAACAAATTTTATTGAAAACAAACAATGGATGAAGGAGATACAAGCCTCCAAAGTTGCAGCCTTCAAATGCAGTTTGGTGAATTCAAATTGAACCTATGAACTTCAATTGGCTTTCAAGAAATCAATAAAGCTTGTACTGATCTGAAAATTGTACCACATAAACTAGAAGAGAGAGTGCAACTTCACCAATAAGTTTTATTGAATTTGGACATCAGGTGCAAGAGTTACAGCACTTTGAATTTTCTGTGAGGACACTTTTTGTCCCCTCCGGTGATGAGGGGTTAACCCTTAAATGACATTGAGGTCCCAAAGTGGTTGATGGATGACTGTAAAAATAAAGAATGCACCTATTGGTCCAATAATCTAAACATTTTGGTGACTACCTTGCACATTAAGGGGCCACGTCCTTTAACCCCTAAAGTCCCTTTGTACATAGTGGGACAAAATGGATTTTGGACAGGCTCCTATTGTTTCAATATTTGTTGTCATTTAAAAAAAAAGTTAATGAGAAGATATAAAAATAAATTAGATTTCCAAAAATATAATTTTTTATTTCAATCACAACCCAAGAGCAAAAGTTATGGCACAAAAAGCCCTTTTTTTTAGTTTGGTGGGTAGAAAAAAACCTTCAAAAAACCTTTAGTAAAATAATTAAAATTTTTATTTTTTATATTTTATATTTTTATGTACATTAGAAGCTTTGATTTATTTCACTTGGATTTGCTATGTGAAATTTATGGACAATCTTGTTTTTTAGACAATTAGAGCATCTTCTCAAAAAAATAACTTAAAGGATTGAATTTTGACCTCAATTTTTACAATTTTTCATAAAACAATTTAAAAATAAGAAAGTTTCACAAGGTCAAGATTTCTTGCTAGAAAAATCTCACCGTTGAGATTAGTAGATTTCAATTCTATCTTAGAGCTATTAATGATTTAATTTTTCCTTTGATCTTAAATCTACTTCTACTTAACAAAATTTTAATGAGTGAAAACTACGTGTGTCTTTTCAAATTTTTTTTTTAGATTCTCAACTCAATTCTTCATCATGTAAATTAGAAATTCAAAATCATTAGAGAAAAAATTTTAAGTTAAAAAGGTTCAAAGCCAAAAAATGTAGTCGAGCAAGGTGCAGATTCTTTCACTTTTAAATGCAAATATCTTGCAATCTACACGGTCAAAATTTCTGAAATTTCTTCCTCACATTCTTATACTAGTCTAGTACAAGATCCTATGGTTAAATATGAAAAAAAACATAATTTTTTTTTTTGCTCTTTGCTCTAGTAATGACAATTTTGAGTGGTTTTGATGAAAAAATGGCCTTGGGACTTTAGGGGTTATTGAGTGAAAATTAAGTCTAAGTGAGTGCTTTTTTTTAATTCTTTTTTCTAGATTTTCAACTCAATTTTTTATCATCTAAAATTAGAAGTTCAAAATCAATAGAGCAAAACTTATAAGTTAAGAAGGTTCAAAGCCAAAAAATGTAGTTGAGCAAGGCACAAAAATATTTGTTTCCTTCACTTTGAACGCAAACATTTTGCAATTTGCATAGTCAAAGTTTGTGAAATTTCTTCTGCACATTCTTATACTAGTCTACTACAAGATGCTACGGTTAGATATGCAAAAAAACACGTTTTTGTAACATATTTTTGCTCTTTGCTATAGAAATGGCAGTTTTGAGTGGTTTTTGATGGAGAAGAGGCCTTCGGACTTTACATGTTAAGGGTTAATCCTGGAAGGACGCGGGGGGTCCCTGTGAAGACCATCATTTCTGAAACTGTCAGAATAATTGGTATTAAAAAAACCAAAATAACTCATTTGAAGTCAGAATACATAACATTCAAGAGCCTTCAGAGAGGCTGCCTTTGCCTCTCTGAAGTTTTCATCCGCGAAATGCATCCACATGTTATTAATGTATGCTTCAGGACCGACACATTGGCAGTACATTTATGGTGCGATCTATTTTTTTGGTTAACTCTAGGACAAAATATACAAATAAATAATTTTAAAGATAAATAGTCTGTCATAACCCAAAGACTTCATTGAGTATTATACCAATGAAATCTAACCATTGACCATCAATAATTTATTTTGATTTTTATTGTAGAAAAGAGAAGCTCTTTATGTACAGTTGGGGTGGTAGGAGATAGAACTAACCATGTGGGATATGTAATTTAGAGTTTGTAATTTCTCAACCGCTCATAGTTAAGTCTAAAGTAGGAATTGTGTTAAAATTATAATTTCAGACCTCATTTAGGCATAGTGTAATACCTTTTTTCAAAAAAGTTTGAACTAAAAAAAGTTGGGTAATCAAGCTAAGTTTCATCTCCAAAAATCCGTTTGAGATTTTAATCTTCCACTCAAAAGTAATGGACAAATTTCAGAGAGGATGTATGAAAATGTCAAAAAAAATCCTTTTAAACCCCTCTATGAAATTTGTCTATAACTTTTGAGTGGAAGATTAAAATCTCAAACGGATTTTTGGAGATGAAACTTAGCTTGATTCCACAACTTTTTTTAGTTCAAATTTAAAAAAAAAAAAGGTATTCCACTATGCCTTAATGAGGTCTGAAATTATAGTTTTAACACAATTCCTACTTTAGACTTAACTATGAGCGGTTGAGAAATTACAAACTCTAAATTACATATCCCACATGGGTTGTTCTACCTCCTACCACCCCATATGTACATATAGAATTGTCTTCTAATTCCTATGCATGAAATATGAATGGTTTACAATGCAATGTCAGTGAATTCAAGCACTGAAATGATTAACCTCACTGAATTGTTTGTCATTTTTTTTTAATCTATTCTTTTGTGCTTTGTTGAAATTGAAAGTGACCAATTTCTCAGTAACCCGATTGTGCAGTCATGACCTTGGCACTGAGCAGAAGTCTGACATTATTGACGCGTGGCTTATGAGCTAATGTTGGGTGTGGAATATACCACATCATTCCGTCAGAGGAAAGGCAGTTGTTGTGAGCTCCCAATTTGTCACTTGGGACTCGTAGAATTATTTTTTTGGAAATTTGCAATTTAAAGTTAAAAAAAATATACAAAAAGTCATAAAAAGAGTGTAGAACCAAAATAGGGTTGTAACATACCCATTATAGTATTTGGTCTAGATTTGTGTTTAGACTTAGAATCCCACCAAACCGGGACCAAAAATAGGTAGAAAGAACGAAACGGGTGGATTTGTAGGATTCAAGTCACATAGGCCCAAAAGGGCTAAATCCCACCATGAATGTACGGGGGATAAAGGGGGTTTTGGACTAAACACGGCGATCTGGAGCCAATGGCGCAATCCGTTTGACGATTGGAGTAATTCTCCAAAAGTTAGGAGGTTGGTCCAACGTAGATAGATAAAAGTAGTTTTTTAGGGATTAGGATGAAAATCTTTGAAGATGAGGATGAAAATCCAAGTTGATAAGGTTACTTTAGAGCTCTTGAGGAGAAGGTGGGGCCTTGGAAACCTATTTAAGGTCCCCATTTTTCTCTCTTGAACACCCCCAAATCTTGTTTTGGGTCCGTGGGTCCAACTTATGTTGGGATTTTTTGGCGTTTTAGCCAAGAAACCTCTACGGTGTTTTTGGAGCACTTTTGGCTCCCTTTGTTGCTCTATTTCAAGCTCTCTTTGAAGGTCCTTTGGGTCCTTCTACCTTACCTTGCCTTGCATCCTTGTTGTGAGTTGAACGGGTCTCCCCTATACTTGTGTGACTTCTTATGCCTTGTACTAATTCTAAAGTCACCTCCCACTGTACTTTGGCGATGCCGCTTTGGGGGGCCTTTAGTCTATGATAGTTTACCCGTGATCATTGACCTTGTGTGCATGTGTGTCCCCGTATTGAGTCCTAACCAGAGTTGTCTTTTCCGTTGTTGGTTATGAGTGGGCCCCACCCCCCGGGGAACGGCGAAGCTTTGAACCTGTGACCAACCCTAGTCCTAAAGTACGTATTAAAAACAAGCCTTAGACGGCGGAGCTTTGAACGCAGGGGTATCATAAGTCTTAAAGTTGGTGTTAAAGCCAATTCTACGGCGAAGCTTTGAACTCCTATGTACTTTCGTTCCAAAGTCTAGAGTCCGAGACGTTCTCGGAAAAGTCCAAGGTTTAGCGTCCGAGATTAAGTCTAAGTTAAGAGTCACCCCACCCCTTGTGAGCCGGCGTCCGTAAAACAAGAAACCACACCAAAAACGGGGGAAAGTTTACCAAAAGTCCGATTTAGATTTGCTTGGGTGGGTTCCCTTAAGGAACCCAAAAAAGTGGATTCAGTTGTAAGGGAGTCTGGTCCAGTTGCTGGGGGGTCAGGCCAGTCGCTGGGGAGTTGGGAAGGTCGTTGGGGAGTCGGGAAGGTCGCTGAGGAGTCGGGCCAGTCGCTGGGGGGGGATCTGGGCAGGTCATTGGTCACAACCGAGTTGATCTAGGGAGTCCAAGGAGTCCAGGGCTTGGGTGAAAGAGAAAAAACAAAACAAAGAGAAAGGTTGGAATTAGTGGGGGTTAGGGGAAGTTTAAAGGGGTTGAAGTCAAGGGAAAGAAAACAAACACAAAAGGGAGGAGAATGGGAGGAAGGAGAAAGAAGGGATAAGTCGCACCTCTATACCTGCATCAAACAACTCTCAACTCTCACCAAAATCACAACTGTACACAATGGAGGGAGGTTAGTAAGTTATAGAATTAAATAGGAGAAGGGGGAGAGAGACGATAAATAATGCTCTAGGCTTAGCTAAATAGGTGTTAGAAAGGAAATCTCGAGGATTCATAGTGACCATTAGGAAGTAGGATTAGGATAACACGAAGACAAGGTTGTGTAAGAGGTTAGGAGGGACATTAAAACTTCTTGGGGTTTGAATCTATAGTTGTGAGACACCCCATCAAAGCTTAGGTAGAATAGTGTTAGTGTAGAAAGAGAGAAAGGGAAAAAAAAGGAGAAGGAAAGAAGGCGGAAAGGGAAGAAAGAGGTTAGATCACACGATATCCACAAATTTTTATAACATAAGCGGTAGACTTGGGGAAAACTTCCCATGACCCACGGACCACCATGGAGTATGGAAATGGGCGCGCGGATGCGGACGAGCGCATCTCCGACACCGGTAGTGACGAGGTAAGTCCTTGAATCAAACTTGGTGCTTCTCCTTATTAGCATTGATTTTTTCCCTTAATTAGCCGTTCAAGTGAATAGTGACCCATGATAAATCTAGGAGTAAAATTTAGAGTTAAAAAATTAGGAGTAAACATTTAGAGTTACAATTAGGAGTAAAAATTTAGATTTAAAAAATTAGGAGTAAAAATTTAGAGTTAAATTTAGAAGTAAAAATTTGGAGTTAAAAATTAGGAGTTAAAAATTAGGAGTAAACATTTAGAGTTAAAAATTAGGAGTAAAAATTTAGAGTTAAAATTAGGAGTAAAAATCCAGAGTTAAATTTAGGAGTATAAATTTAGAGTTATAATTAGGAGTAAAAATCTAGAGTTATATTTAAAAGTCAGGAATTAGAGGAAAGGCTTAAGCTTAGGGTTAGCCGTAAGGTTGAAACTTCCGAGAGAAGTGTCAACCCTCCAAAAAAATAGTCTTCAACACTTATGGATGGAACGTAAAGGTTCCCCGCTCACGTAGTTAGGGACGTTAGAAATGACGCCAACTATCCAGCCAACCCTATACATAGGATAGACAGTTAAGGAGGTAGGAATTACCAATCACCTTTGCTCATCACAGTCAGCTTGCGAGTTATCCATGCAATTCTAGTAATATTCGCTGCCATCCACAACACTCAGAAAACGTTAGCACAAAAGATCCATTGCTTGGAAGGCACAGTGGACCGCGCTCACAACACCTCCGTATATTTAAAAAGGTGGATAAAGGCATAGAACCTGGTCGGTGTTCGCCCGATTACCAAGGGTGGGTAATCTTGCATCTACAGCTACTCTCACAGCTCTTGAATGTTATGAGCTGCCTTCCCTCTGACAGAATTATGTGGTATATTCCACACCCAACATTAGCTAATAAGTCACGCATCAATAATGTCAGACTTTTGCTCAGTGCCAAGGTCATGATTGCACAATCGGGTTACTGGGGTGGTAGGAGGTAGAACAAAATATACAAACAAATAATTATAAAGATAAATGGTCTGTGAAAACCCAAAGAATTCATTGAGTATTATACCAATGAAATCTAACCATTTGCCATCAATAACTTATTTTGATTTTTTCTAGGAAAGAGAAGCTCTTTATGTACATATGGGGTGGTAGGAGGTAGAACAACTCATGTGGGATATGTAATTTAGAGTTTGTAATTTCTCAACCGCTCATAGTTAAGTCTAAAGTAGGAATTGTGTTAAAACTATAATTTCAGACCTCATTTAGGTATAATAAAATAACTTTTTCCAAAATACTTTGAACTAAAATAAGTTGGAGAACCAAGTTAAATTTCATCTCCAAAAATCCTTTTGAAATTTTAATCTTCCACTCAAAAGTTATAGACAAATTTCATAGAGGGGTTTGAAAGTGTTTTTTTTTGACATTTTCATACATCCTCTCTGAAATTTGTCCATAACTTTTGAGTGGAAGATCTAAATCTAAAAAGGATTTTTGGAGATGAAACTTAGCTTGATTTCACAACTTTTTTTAGTTAGAATTCTTTTGAAAAAAGGTATTCCACTATGCCTAAATGAGGTCTGAAATTATAATTTTATCACAATTCCTACTTTAGACTTAACTATGAGCGGTTGAGAAATTAAAAACTCTAAATTACATATCCCACATGGGTTGTTCTATCTCCTACCACCCCAAGTGTACATAAATAGCTTCTCTTTTCCACAAAATCTCAAAATAAGATATTGATGGCCAATGGTTAGATTTCATTGATGTAATGCTCAATGTATTCTTCCGGTTTTGATAGACCATCTATCTCTATAATTATTTGTTTGTATATTTTGTCCTAAAATTAGCCAAAAAAATAGATCGCACCATAAATGTACTGCCACTGTCTCGGTCCTGAAGCTTACATTAATAATATGTGGATTCATTTCGTGGATGAAGACTTCAGAGAGGCAAAGGCAGCCTCTCTGAAGGCTCTTGAATGTTATGTACTGTAAAAGAAGAAGATCTCTACTTTCCAAAACTAATTTCGAGGATGAATAGTTGTATTTCTGTCCTACACAATAGAATGCCTTGTCATTCATCGGACACTAAAAGTCCGCGGCGTCCTTTGTGGGTTAAGCAAATGATTCCCACGGTACCATGGTACGAACAAGGATGATTTGCACGGTGATCAGCGCGGCGTTCGAAGGTTAATTTTTCGGAGCAAGTGAAAGAAAAGTCACCGCACAACACAAATCAATGAATCCTTAGCCCGCCATTTGCAGATTCTTTAGCCCCCCTCGACTTGTCGGCAGACCATCTTTGGCCCACAAAATCCTATTTCTAGCTCACCGCAGACATCTCCTGCACCCCACTACGAAACAACGCAATTCAGCGCATTGGACTTTCTATGCCCAAGATCATCTCTTCCACGCTTGAAGATCAGACGTCGGAGCTTCAGTTCACCATATCCGTGTGCCAAGCAATTTACAGACCTTGGAGCGTGGCACGCGACGAAGTAAGCTAGCTTCTGGTTTTCCTGGTTGTCTGTACACATTGTGAGAGCAGGTGTCTGCTCTGTCGTCGCTAATCTAGCCTATGAACGTCATCTCATCGCTTTTTTCACATCTGCAGCCTGCTAGATTGCTTGGTAGAACGAGACATGTCCCGCCAGTCTTATGTTTGTGTACGTGGATTGTAATTGAGCGATTCGGTGTGCCCACCGACAGTCTCAAAAACATTTGGGTGTTCGGTTTTCTAGATCGATGCACTGACCGATTGTGCACATGGAAGAATCTAGTGGGGAAATAAGCTACTGTAGTGGGCCTGTCAAGGCATGATCGAATCTAGAACATGTCCGTGGCGAGGTGCTCGTGTACCGGCAGAGCTGAATCGGAAACCCTAACTTTGTGTTCGTCGATGTTTGCCATCGCCCAGTGGTGGCATGCAGATTGTTGCGAGGTTGAGGGTGGTGGCAGAGAGTTGAGCAAGACATGGAGCTGCCAGGTCGACTACTGATGTTATTTGTCTGTTTCGGCGTTTTTGTGGAGCATATTGTCGCCCAAGAGTCGGGGGGGACTGCAGCGCAGCGTGCGGAGCAGCTTCTGAATCAAACAGAAGTCAATCTTCGGCGCTTCGTGACGCAAGTCGAATTGAATTCTAGGAATTCCTGTGGTATGGATCCCTAACCCACGCTAGAAAAGCTCTAGACCCAGTAGAGATATTCTGGAATTGTGAGCTTCTGACTCTGTGTCGGTACACATGTAGGGGTCAATTGAAAAGTATTCCAGAAATTGGTGACACTAATTGAATTTGTAGTTGCTGGCTGGAAAGCTTCTTTTGGGGGATCGTTATTGATTGTTTTCTTTGTATTGAAATAGGGTTGAAAACACTGTAAGATGAAGCATCACTTTAATTATTGCATAATGTGATTTTGAGGGATCTCATCGACCTTCAGTTTTATGAATACGCCAAGGTCTTCTAGATTTCAGATAGAACTTTTGTTGCCTTTGATACCCTACAGAAGGTCGGGTCTGCAACGCGGGTCCTCTATAGTTCCTGACCTAAAGCATGTGAGTTGTCCAGAAATTAGGGTTGAAGTTGGGCAGATAGTTGGTTTGAAGTTGTGGCGTTGAGTTGTTCCTCTGGTGGGAAGTGCAGCTTTGTTGAGTAACTGTAATGCGACCTCATCCTGTAGCCGCCTTTCATGCCCCCAGTTCGCCACCAGAGAGCAATTTTCCGGCTATGGGTGCCAGGAGGTTCTGCAGAACGCCAATTGTAAGAACAACTGCTCACGGAGAGCCTTTGACTTCTCCCGAAGTTTTATACGGTTAGTTTGTACCTTCACCAGTATTTATCAAGTCTGTTTCTGTCAATGGAGTCTGTCAAACCTCGTTAAACCCAATTTGTAGGTTTGTTCCCGCACTGGGCCCAATGTGTGATTCTCCTTGCCTCGCAGTAACAGTTTCTCCCTAATTTAGAGTTTTGTAGTGTGATTCTGAAATCGTCCTCTTCTGCGAGAAGTTCTAACACCCCTAATGTGATCAATACAGAATGCGCGTGAATAGTTGAGTGAGGAGAATCTCAATCTCGGTACATTTACTTTTATTCCTTTTTTTTGTTTTTTGAATCGCAATCTTGATGCAGTGTTGCTGGACTGGACCGCTACAATATCAGTGACGGACAGTTAGAAGGAATTTGTGCTCAGAGGAATTTGGACCCCTTCTTCAGCACTCTCTCCAACAGCACTGACTTCGTTCGGGTGCTTCTCGGATCCGTGGACGGCACCACCCGAGTTTTTCCAGGAGCGGTAATGTTTGTAAAAAACCCTGTTTGCTGAAATTGTTCCCTAGGTGGCTTCATGTTTGAGTGGCACAATAAGACACGCTGTAAGACAAAGCATACTTTTTCACTGTAACCATTTCAGCATATTTTGGGTTTTTTTAGAGTTTTTTCGGAGATTTGTGTTGCTGTGGAGAGGTCACTTTGGAGACGAGCAATCCTGAGCACGAATATCAAAGTGGGAGACTGTAGACCAAATTAAGTGACAATAGACCATCCCATTCCCATTTAAAAACTAGTAGTCATAGACATTGAGCCAAGTCATGCTTATGTCACTTGGTAATAAGCCAAACAAAGTATATGAATAGAGGACTTGTTGTTCCTAATGATTTCAATATCTTCTATGAAGTTCTAGAAGTTTTGAATTGGAAAATGGGATAATGTCATGTGTAGGATGAAGCCGAATGCAGCAACTATGATCCTCGAAGTCGACCATGGTAAGTCCCCAGAAAAACACTGCAACTCCTGACTCAATAGCTCCCAATCCATGTGATAGATAATGCTACAAAGCACACTCTATTAAGGTAGAAATACTATTTGCGTTACTGTAAGCCTTTTAACCAATATGGAGAAATGTGTTGCCTTTGGGAGATCTATTATTCTAGAGAGCTTTGGAGAGATCGTTTTGGGTGCAAGAGTGGAACTCACTTGAGATCAGGTTTCTTTTATCACTATGTATGAATTTCTTATGCAACTTGATAAGCTTGATAGTAGAATACCTATTTCCATCCAAAGAATAGTGGCCACAAACATTTTGCTTAGTCTTACTTAAGGTCCATTAGACTTGTGTCGATTATGAGACATAACTCTCTCCTCCAAACTAGATCAAGACCTACAAATCTTGAAGATCTATTGCCCTCTCAAAAAGTGTGGAAAGGATGGAGGTATTATTCTAGACCACCCTCCTTGATTGTCCAACTCTGTTGTGCCACAACAATGAAAGTGAAAGGAGAGTTGTAAATTGTTGTTTTGGGCACATATGGCCTTTTGGTCACAACAAGAAGTAGCATAGTGACTAAGCCTTGGCATTTACTCTAAAGTTGACACCCCTACCAATGGCAAGGGTTTTTGTTTCCCCCATCAAAGTAGATGATTGTGCTTAGTTATAAAAGTGAATGGAGAGGGTTATGAATAGATGAGTTGTTGATAGTATGAATCAATTAATATAAGCAACAAGATTACATCCATCATGGTTTTGTCATCTTCTCCTTTAGTCCCTACATTTTAGTTTGCATCAATTGGGAAGGATCATTTTTAGTGGTGGTGATCCTGGTGCAACTACTCATCTTTTTTCCAGGTATTTGACATCAATGAAAGTGAAGAAGGTTGTTATGATACTTATAGACCGAGGGTCCACAATGACCACAATATATTCAGCCACAAGCAATGACAATCGCTTGGCAGGAGCAGTTGAAATTACAAAGACTTTTTTGAATACTATTGCTGAGGACGATTATGTTAACATCTTCTTTTATGATCATGTAATAGTGGAAGCTCTCTCTGACAAAGCAGTAAGTACTACTAACCATTTGTCCCAGACTTTGTTACTTGCTTTTAGTTGGCTCTAGAACAAAGAAAAGGAAGAATATATTTTATCTACACAAGCTACATCTACAATGAATAATGTCATGTTTGTTATTTGAGTCAAATTTCCATATAGTGGCACATTTGGAGAAATAGAAGTTGAGGTTGCCTATCTAGATATGAAGTTTAAAATGTCCATTTGAAACTAGACCTACGCAAGTCTTAGACTTGAGCTCAAAGATTTTAGTTGTAGGGTTTAGGTTTTAAGTGGGCAATTAAATAAATAGGTATCACTTGAGTACTTGAAAATTCTAACTTTTTAGCACTGAATTGCACATTTTGGCAAAGCAGATTTGTCAAAATAATGATTATGACCAATGACATGGGCTCAAGGATTCTCTAGAACACAAGATGGAGAACAAAAGTAGCTTCACATACTCTTTTCAAAGCTAGAATGCCAAGAGTTTTTAGTTCCAGATGCACTTCATTGGTTTTGAATGATGAGGAGAGTGTAGCATTGAGGGCACTTGTTTTGATGTTTTTGGATGCCTATTTGAAACTAGACCTTTTGTTTTCTAAGATTTTTGAACTCTGAATTAAAAACTCTTCTAGCAACTTGAAAGTTAGGACATTAAAACTTGAAGTTGTCATTTTGACATGGAAATTTGCTAAATGACGAATATATGACCCTCAAGTGAGAAAGTTTGAGTAAGTTTTGAGGCCCTTTTTCTTATGCACGGTGTTTCTCTCTGCACATACTGTACATGTTTTTCTGTGCAATTGCTGTGGACCACGATAATAGTCTACAGATTGTGGTCTGCATATTGAGTTCCAAATCATGCTTCTTATTGCAAATGTGCATTGTTTCTTGCTAGTCAAAAATTGCGCCCTAATCCATAATACGAAATACGTTTGCATCTTTTTCGCAGCTAGACTTTGAAATCAGTTACCAAGCCTCTTGTCACTTTTATAGCTGTATCGATGGGACAGGGCTTCTCCAAGTAACATACATGGCCAATTGTTGAGTATTGTATTTGATTTTGGCTCATGTTCAGTACTCTTGACAATGTGCGTGCAGGTGAGAGCGACCAACCAAACTACGCACCCTGAGTTTGGTAATTTCACAGCTGAGCTTGACGCGTCGAAACAAAACCCGGCCACCACCGTAGATTCTGCATCGAATGCTACCAATGCCATCAACGTCGCGATTGCAAATGTAGGAAGTGACACAGACATCACAAACGATTACCTCAAGGTCTGCACTTCTCCTCGCCCATCCTCAATATTGGAATGATTCTCAGTTATTTCGTTCTCGATTATGTGCGCTACATAACCAGTTTGGGATGCCCAAGGAGTCCAAGTTGTGTTTTTAACGTAAGTTCTAATTTCTGGCAGGTGATACTAGTCATCACCGATGGCAAATTTGTGGATGCTACGAGAGACTCTCCATTACCATGGGACTTGATCAAACAGAACAACATAAATCTGTTTGTGTACATGTACCCGCCCTCGAATAATGCCGTCATTCCAAGTAACGTCAGCCAGCGATTCTGT
Source organism: Antitrichia curtipendula (assembly GCA_951230915.1). Classification (NCBI taxonomy): domain Eukaryota; kingdom Viridiplantae; phylum Streptophyta; class Bryopsida; order Hypnales; family Leucodontaceae; genus Antitrichia; species Antitrichia curtipendula. Next base: position 20,285,415 of record OX579642.1, read on the forward strand.
GATGCTCGAGGATATATTGAGACCCTGAAAGAAACCGCTTCTCAGAATCCGTTGCTGTCCTTACAAGCATTCTATTCATTTCTGGCGAACATTCATTCGAGTTTCATGGGTGATAAAATTGACTACAGCACTCAGTTTATGGATTATGCTGAGGTGGATAACCAGACGTTCACTCTGAGCAAGGCAGGTAAGTCATCCAAAGTTTGCGACATCATTTCTAAGACATGCTATTCATCTTCATGTTTGTTTGATTAATTTCAAGGTTTAACCCTTGACGGACCAAAGTATATTTGGTTTGAAAATGACCAATTCGATTGATCATAAATTGTGGAGAACTTAATTCAGATAGCGGCAAATTTTTGATCCCTCGAATCAGGGAAGAGCATTCTCTGTGTTGATAGAAAATAGAAAATGAAGTTTGCATAAATTTAAAGAACTTCCTTGTGCATTGCGCTCAAAACCATCAACCGACTTGGCAATTTAGTCTGGTGTTTCTTACTTACAGTAGGCAAATTTTGGCAGCTTTCAGCGACAACGGGGAGCTTCTTGGGGTTGTAGGTATAAGCCTATTCAAGACTAAGTTGCTTCAGGTTCACAATATTGATGGGGATGCAATCGAAGGTGCCGTGAAATTAAGATCAAATCCTGAGAATAATTTCAATGCATCCCGAGACCTCAACACTCCTACCTGCTTCAACCAGGTGCTTATCATGCCTCCTGGGTTTGTTCATCTCATTTTATATATAATTTTACATTGAAACTTTACGTAACATAAATCTACACCTGTCCTAGTTTCTAGAGCTTTGTGCAGATGAATAGGGCAGCGGTTTTGACGCTCAGAATCGCGCCAATTAACGAAATTCACGATTGTGAGAGAATGTGACTGCCAAGCCAACATAGAACATTCAACCATCTTGGATACTTACCCTGCTTCTTCCTTGAACTAGCAGTTGGGCCTAAGGTGTTTGCAGCTCTTGCCAAAAATGTTATGCAAACAATGTTACTGACTTCTTGTGACTGCTTTTCCTTTGAAAATTTTAAATCTTTTTTTAATGTTGACCTGTCAGACTCGAGCTGTGTGCAACTCTTCTCCATCATACGCCAATATCGTCTGTTCAAGCAGTTCAGAGTATGACATCACGAGCCTCTCACAGCTGAGCTGCTGCGGTGTCTGTAAGAGCAAGGACAAAACCCCTGCTTTACGAAAAGCAATAGGCATCGGGGTGGGGGTTGGCATTGCAGGGCTACTTCTATTCTCTGCTGCTGGTTTCCTCTTTCACAGGAAGTGCAAGGAAAGGATTGAAATCAAAAAAATTACAGATGCCAACATGCCATATTACCCTGGCTCCCCTTAAAGAGACAACAGCACGGCTTGGTAGAGCCTCTGAGTTGTTTGTCTAGAAGTCGGTGAACGTGAGATCCAACTCTTTGCTATGACATAATTAACATTTCGAGAATCTTTGTTGAGGTTCATAGCTCTATCCCTCACCTTGAGCCAATTTTTCTGTGGCTATTGCTCGGCCATGGTTAGCAGTCAATGAAGTAAAATACATTAGAAAATTGACCTTTCTTGAACGCCTGTGACATTAAAATGGGGACTGCGCAAACACGGCACCTTGAGCCATGGCGCAAAAGAAGTTTAATGTAAATTAATCATAGTTGGGCATTCCATTGGAGAGCTCCTTGTTGAAAACACAATGCGAAAGTGGCCTTAAGTTCAATGTCCCTAATCTCACCTCTCAAATGTTTTGGTAAGGTATTTCAGATAGCCCCCTCTCATGGCTTTTTAGACTAACCTATTGTGGACAATAGTTGGATGTACTATTCAATGAGAAAGATTCTTTTTTTGTACCTTCTCGTCCACTCATCTCTCTTCCTTCCTTGCTTAGGGAGAAGTGTCAAAGCTACAATAGGTGAGTATATGATGGGTCCCAATGAAAAATCCACATTTATATTGAATAAAGTATTCATTATTGGGAAATTTTTCTTTTCTTTTCTTTTGCATTCTTCCTCATCCTTATGTTTTCACACATTGAACTCAGTTTCTCAACGAATTTCCGATATTGTACAGGCTGAAAATGCTTAAGTTATCATGGATAGGTACTTCTTCCTTACTACTTGTTCGACATACCTATCTGGTAAACGTGCTTGGTAATTGTTGTTTTGAAGTCTTGTGTTTCTTTTGTAATTAGCATAACATTCGAGAATATGGAGGCTGGGGTCTCTCTACGATGTCAGTGTAACATGAACAATTCGTGGTAATACAGTGGCCCACAACTCATAATTCATGGACAAGGTTGCATTCAAAGTTGACCTGTATAAGCCTCTTAAATGACCTTTGCACATGTATTTCTTATGAAGATAAAAATCAAATTGCTAAAAATAAAGTTCAGTCGAATTAAAAAAGTGTTTTTTCACTTCAGCGCTTGTAAATCAAAGTTGAACTCCATGGCCAATGGAGCCTCTATGTGTCTAGTTATATAAAAGATCTACATAGTTTTTAGCGGAACTTGAAGTGAGAAAAGGCAACCTCCCTTGTTGTTCACAAATCCAATCGAAATCTCCCTAGTATATATTATTAAATTTTTTGGTTATACTAGCTTCAAGCTAACTATCGCATCTCTCAATTATTGCGAAAATGGCTCTCCAATTCATGCATTTTCATCCCTCAGTACCAAGTCGAAATTCCAGTGGCATACCCTGCTGTGACTGAAAACCAAGAATGTTCTTCCTTTCCTGGCCCGCTGCAGTTCAGTGTGACTTAACTGAGACTCGACTGTAGCTTCTTAACTGATCATAATATTATTACGAGTCATTGAAGCTCCCCCGGACGCCGCTAGCAATTAGCGCCCGTCGTTCCTTCTCCCTGTTGGCCTTCCCCTTCGCATAGTACTCAGGATCTTCCGCCTGCCAGTCGAAAATCGGGTACTCCACATGCTCACAAGCCTTACAATCGGGGCGGCACTTGGTGAGATTCTTCAGACGCTCCTGAAGCTCTGCAATGGATGGCAGAGGGGGTGGGGGAGCTCGCGGTGTGTTTGTATCTTCGTTGGGCAGCAGCGATGGCCTCGTGGCGGCTGTGCGGGCAGACACTCTCTGATCAGATGCTGGATGCGAAGATCCAGCTACAGCAGCATTCCTGGGCGCCGTTTGCACTTGCTCTCTACTTGTGGCGTTGCGGGTAGACATCCGAGCTGGTTGACTCGCTTGGGTGGGTTTGGTCCGATCTTCTTCCTCCGGGTTGCTGGTCCTCTCTTTCAGCTTCCTGGGCTCAATCACAGTCCACCAGGTCTCGTCAGTCTAAAGTCTAAACCAGTCTAAGTCCACGTACCAGTTCTAGCTAGGCAGTCTAAACGCGTCCATGTGCAAGTTACGGATGATATACAGTACGAGCAAGCAACTGGACATGCAAGGATCGGAGCTAGATCGAGCACTCACCCTGCGACCTCCTTTGAGTTCGTAGTCTCCAATTTCTCCTTGCCTTTGCTAGCAATTTCCTCACGTCTACAGCTCTTGCCAGGTGCCTCGCTGTCCCTCACATTTTCACTCAGATGCATAAATTTCACTTCCGTGCGGGCCAGAGTCGGTTGCTGATCAGGTTCCTGAGCGGGCATCTCACTGTCGGAACACTCCAAGTAAGGCAAAAAGGTTATGAAGTCTGCAAGAATATCTTTGTCGCCTGCAAACAGCGTCTCGGCCAACTTGTACACGTAGTCGATAGAATTGCTGTGTTTCTTATAAAAGGCTAGAATCTCACAAAACTCCTCGTACTTGCTCTTTCCGAGAGCTTCGACCTTGCGCTTAAACATGATCCCTTGATGCTTCATTGAGACTTCGGGAGGTTCCGTCGAAAGGAGGGTGATCTGGTGGTCTTCCGGAAGGAACGTTTTGAAGCCGAGGATCAGACTCGTGTGGCTCCGGAAGAGCTCCATTACGCGACTGACCACACCGGCATGGTCCACTTGCTTCAGTTGCACGTCCCGGAGCAACTCCAAAAACTTCTTGTAGCTCTCCTCGTCGTCCTTGAATGTCGCCTTCACTTCGTTCACGTACTTCTGGCTGGTCTCTTGGTTGATCACTGGCTCGTCGGTCACTTGGTCATTCTCCGCAGCGGGTGCCACTGGCGATGATTCTCGCTCTCGTTTGGGGGAAGGGTCAGATGTGCCGTTTCCATTTTCTTCCCTACCTCTTTTCCATTTCCTCAATGCTGCAGCCATTAATATTCGATCGACACTGACCGCTCGCAGTGGATTAGATAGGTTAGTGAGAACTGATCTCTACTTTCAGTTACCTTCGCAATGAATGTGAATCTCTTTTGTACGTGATCTCCCCGTAGTAGATGCTTCGATCGCAACAAATTAACTGCGCAAACAAATACTGATGAGCTAGCAACTCTCTGTGAAGGGGGAAATCCACATCACAGTCTATGAACTAGATTACTTTCTGTCTTAGATTGCATCCCGACGGTTCTAGGTTTCGGGTGCATACTACTGAAAAGTCATCGAAACACTTGAAAAAGTTAATTTAAAACCCTAGTTGAAACATACATGTCATTGAAATTAGCATCAAGAGAATACCACTGGGATGTTAATAGTTTCAATCTCTCGATCGGTACGTTGGTTTAAAAACAACATCTTTCACAATCAAGGTTATGTGTCTTCTTCAATTCCTCATGTTGTCGGTTATGGGGTGAACTTTAATTCAACTCCAAGTCTCTCCTAGATACACTAACATACAGATAATTAATTAAGAATGAGGGATGAGCTGAGTAAACGTACCTTATCCGCCTGGGTACGCCGCCAACGTCCAGTACTTCCGCAAACCAGCAGTAGAAGTGTCGTGAGGTGATCGATGGATCCCCTCTCGCACCAAGCAGCAAAAAAAATCTGAGCTAGCTAGCTCGTTGAAACAGAACCACAGCGCAGAAAGCGAAGCACGAAAAGCAAATCAGTGCAGAACCAGATCGAGTCAGAGGCTAAGCCAAAGTCCAAGCACATCGACAATGGAGAGAAGACGCTATGAGCAACCGTAAATGGTAACACAATACGAAGTGGTCGATGGGAGCTCACTTATAGACCTAATTTCCCTCCTGACGAGATGAACTCCCTATGCGGTTCTTTTCTCGACAGTCTCTTTCCTTTCATCGAACACTAGCCTCCTACCGAGTCCCATGCATCCTGGTTCACCAGTACCGGCTCGATCTGGAGTCTCACACTGCTAACTAGCTAGTCACGGTAAGTCAATTTCCTCCTAAAAACTTCGTTAAATTGGTGAACTTTTCGGAGCAAAAATTGTGACATACTTCTTGCCAAAGCTTTTAAAACTTGGACAAAGTATAGATTTTCGTTTCACGCTGCGCGTCCTTGAAAATGTCGAAGTACTGGAATACCGCCAATTCAAGGAAATTCATGTAATTATGACATTTTTCTTTGCTTGTAGTGGCGGATATGGCACTTTTAGAACTTTTTTAGAGCTTTGAGCACTTGGTTGTGCAGTTAATATCACAATGTTAGCGCTCAGGAGCGTGCCATTGTAGAACGAATTCAGTAATTTGAGTGTGACGGTAATTTGGTGCTTGACTAGCTTGAGGGAAGCAGTGGACCGGTGTGTCGATCGATCTCGGTAGTCAGTATGTATGAAAACTCCTACAGATTCTCAAAATCATTGGCATATGTTCGTTACATGGCGGAAGTTGGTGTCCATGGTAAACTAGGCTTTCCAACGTAGTAAGGAACAAGCGCATTAGCACATTTTTAAGTTCCCCACCAGCAACCAGCAACTGGACGAAACCTCTCAATCATCGATATTTTCATTAAGTTTAGAACTTTGGGCATGCATTTTTGCACTTGAAGGATACGTTTTTAGGTAATCCTTATTCATTTTCCAATTTCATAAATTTGATAACCCTGATTCACAGGAATTTTAGGAATCTGAAATGCAGAATTTAACCCCTTAAACCCCAGGGCCTTTTTTCCATCAAAGACCACTCAAAACTGCCATATTCTATTGCAACTTACTAACTTAGAGCAAAAAAAACTTTATATTTTTTATTTTATTTTATTTTTGTATATCTAACCATGGAATCCTAAACTAGACTAATATAAGAATGCATGGAAGAAATTTCAAAAACTTTGACAACGTAGATTGCAAGCTAGATATTTGCATTTAATGATTTAAAGTGAAGAAAACAAGTTTTTTTCAAGAAGATGCTTAGATTGTCCATAACTTTCTCATCATTCGTCCAAAACTCCAAATAGAATTATTCAAAGCTTTAGATGTAGAAAGAAATGTAATATTTGAGAAAAAAAAATTTAACTAAAATTCAATTTTTTGTGATTTTTTATGGGTTGCCTTTCTAGTTGCTTTTTGGACTTAGGAAATTAGAGTGACATAACTTTTGCTCCTGGGCACCAATTGAAATAAAAAATTATATCACAAGGAACATTTTTGACGTCCCGTACAGGCAATATTAAGGAAATTTCTTGCAACAATTCCATTTTTCGCCTTTTTTTTCAGAACATAGGAAATGTGAGACAAGGAAATTCTATTGATTCTAGCCATGTAGATTTTAGAGGCTTATATCTAACTAATACGTAGATTTTGAAGTTCCAATTTCATTGATTTGTACATTTTTGAACTTTTGATCTAGAGCCTTTTCTAAATTTCAAGAGTTCAAAATGTAAGTAATATGGACATTTCATTTGCTTAAACATTTTATAATTTCATACATTATAAAATTTCCTAGATTTTTAAACGTAGAATCTCTAGAATTGTTAGATTTATGAGAATAGAATTCATTTGAACAAAGATTGACAACTTACAACCCTTATGTGTCTAACCTCATGGTATCATTGACAATTGATATGGGTCATCTTGTAAAATCTGCAAAATATATTAGGTGAAAACCACATTCAAATGTAAGATGTTTATGAAAATCCCTACAAAGAAAACCCACTTGCAAGCCCACTTGATTTCCTTTTGAATAGGATTTTCTTTAAATCCCCCATTATGACATCAAGCCACAAGGAAACATAGAAATTGGCAAAAAATAATGGGGACAAACTACAAGATCTCCAAATCTATCACATGGAATTCCGAACAAGTCTGCTGTGTATTCCCATAAAGCTAATCTAATTTTTTATCTTCAAAAAAAATTTCAAAAAATCATGTCAAAAATTGAAATCACACAAGCCTACCTAAAATTCCAAGAGTCCTCCATAGGGACTTTGGGACTTTAGCGGTTAAAGGATGAGGTTATCGCCATGAATCATTGTGGCAACAATGCCTACAAAGGATTTGATTTCATTTAGAGAACTCAAGGCTCAATATTTCATCTTGCACACTACCTCACTGCCACATGCTTTTGATGGAATTAATTTCTTGACTAGTGTCACATTAGTTAATCCATAAACTACAACACAAACGTTTTGTGTCCAATGAATGACAAATAATCCTTCTATAGTAGGGTATAAGTGCAACTATTAATCTTTAGAATTGTGTTGTGAAAAGGGGAGGTCTTCTATAATAGTTTGACTTCCAATGAGTGCTTTTGCATTTTTTTAGGCTAATAATTTCCATCATATCCAAAAGGATGATTTCCACGGCCACCAATATGTCATTTAAGGGTTAAATGGCTTCTTAATTACAATGTGTACAAAGGCACGCAGATTCTATTTCAAATCCTATTGCAACATCTTACATAGATACACTTCGAAGTGAGAGAAGATGTCATTATAAGGGCTTTCACAAGGATCATTTGAAGTGTCCCCTGCAAGCACTGTAACATTAGATGGTTTTTAGGGGGTCTGGAAGGCCGTTTCGGGCCTGTTCCCGGCGCTGTTCCTCTGGCAGCAAAAGAACGGCCGCTGTCAGAAAAAAAAAAAAAAATTTAAAATCTTAGAATCTTAAAATGGAAAAAACAAGATGAAAATTTATTTTTTATTTTTATTTTTATTTTTATTTTTTGAAATTTTTGTATTTTTGTATCAGGGTTGCTAGCGTGCGAGCCTGTGAGCATGAGCTTGTGAGCCCGTGAGCCTGTGAGCGGGAACTTTTTTTTGCATAAAAAATGGTAAGGGACCTATGACCGTGGATTCTTTACATTCAGAAGCTATAGAATTGTAAAGTCATTTAACCCTTGAAGGACGGACTGACAGCCGTGGAAATCATGCATTTTGGTACCATGTGGCATCATCTAATTTGAATAAGCCAAATATACTTATTGCAAGTCAAAATACTCTAGAAGATTTTTCATTTTCATCCCTAATACCGAGGATGAATAATTGTACTTCTATCCTACATGGAGAGATTCTTTTTCATTTTTTGGACAAAAGACATCCTTTGGACAAAAGACATCCTTTGTGGCGTTTAAGGGTTAAATAAAATTTGATTTACTTGCAATAGTAATTTGAAGTCTTTTTTTTGCAATATATTAATGTATTCATATTTGATAGACATCATGATATACAAATTGCAAATGGAAATATCAGATGTCCAGGATGTACTTAGCCATAAAACACACAAATCCAATCAAATTAGAAATCCAATACAATAGTTCGACTCCTGAGATGTGTCAATCTCAAGAATCTAAGTGGCAGTGGACTCAGTAGCGGAACCTTTAGTAGAAGATGATGATGACTCTGATGTCTCCCTACCTTCTGACGCACTACCATCTATAAACTCTAGAACATTCAAAGCATACGTATCTTTGCGGCGTTTTGGATTAGAGCTTCCAAACTCCACAAACGCAGATGCCATCTGCTTGGCATATACGGGAAGATGAAAAGGCTTTTCCGGACTCAAGAGAAGCCTTCGCCTCTTCATAATCTCATTTGCTGATGTCAATCGTTGATGACTACAAACAAAAGTGAAACAATGTTAGACTTGCAAGACATAAGATTTAACTTGGAATTAAAAAAATTTAAGAAAAATCTCAAACTCACTTACTGAATGGTGTCTGTCGAGAGAACTTTCGAGGCACAATGGTCATGCCGTCCGGATCTTGGGATTCCTGAACTGCCGGTGGTGCTTGTGTTGTCTCCACAATCAGAGTAGACTTCTTCATGGGCTCAAGGATGGCCTTGAAAATATCTCCATCCTCTTCCAATGCAACAATGTGGCGACCCATGCCACGACAAGCAGTAATGGAGGCCCCTAAAATGAACAACCTCACATACATTAATTGAATGACATAAGTTGAAACAATACAGATCTAGTCAACATAATTAAATTAAATTTATACCTGTAGCTGCAGTGCAATCTAGAACTACATCTCCTTCGCCTGTTGTTGCTTCCAAGAGGAGTTGAAAAAAACGGGGGTCCTTTTCACGAGCCCCACGCCATGGTTTAGGACTGTCCATTGCCAAGTCACTCTCCTTCGTGAAGTTCATCAAAGTGTCATCACGTCCGATGTCCAAGCCTGCATTCTTCATAGTTTGGGTGAATTTGAAAGAGAAATTGGATTTCCCTTTTGAGCCAAAATCCTTCACAAGTAGGGTGATTGAAAACTTCTGCGTCTGCAAGAAATAAAACCAAACATATGTAAGAATTTAATGACAAAATGAATGATAACATGACATCATTTTAAAAAGAAACTCAATTATATTTACCGTGGTTTTGTTGTCCAATGCCGAAGTCAAGTGCAATCGATTCATGCCCAACCACTCCTTCTTCTTCTTCAACATCGGATAAATTTCACACAGCCCTAGAATAGAGCTCTTTGAGTCCACGGAGAATGAATGAATAATAATCAAACATCCATGGTCTTGGAGATGCCTTTCTGCAAAGACAAATACCGCATGCATTGCCTCGTACTCTGTATCTTCGTTCCACTGTGGAATCTCATTTGTTGGCACCAACATTCCAGGCACGGGCAAGTTCTCTGGACAGTCAAAGAAGATGAGGTCCACTCCTGGCCTTCGGTTTAGGACACCATCAAAAAATTGAGGCTTCCCTGTCGATACCTGCAAACATATTGTATTCCACAAAATAAATTATGAACTCACAAAATCATCATGTCATTCAACTAAAAAATGGTTTTGCAATAACAAATCAAATATATTACCTTCGTCAAAAATTCCATAATCTCAGGATACCACGATGGTTCCTTCGAGCGCATGTCATCCACAAGGTCTACAATAGAGATATTGAGGACCAAATCTTCCGTGTTGTCTCCCTCATCATCTTGAATCATAAGAGCTTGAGTGCCATGCGCTAGGACATCCTCGGTCAACTGCGACAATGCCTTCCTCTTCAATCCACCTTGAGACCCACCTTGCATCTGTGAGCCTTGGTCGACGGTAGAAGATGCTGGAATTGGATTTTTGTCATCCACCTTCTTGCCTTTGGCCTTAGCCTTCTCTTCCTTCTCCTTCTCCTTCTCTTGCTCCTTCTCTGCTAACTTTGCAATGCGCTCCACTTCTTTTTTCTCTTTTGCGATGATGGTAAGTTTCTCCCTAGCTTCATTTTTCCTATCATTGTGTTCCCTCCTTGCAATGGCCTTCTTCTTTTGTTTATCACTCAATCCTACAAACTCATCGACGTCCAAATCAATGGCACCTAAACCCTCAAAAGACTTCCGGTATTGCACCTCAGACGGAGGCGTGAATGTGATGTGACACTCTAAATATCACCCTCCTCCACTCAGATGAGCTGTCGTGAACGTACGGAGCTGATTTAAGGTGTATATGCAATCTGCTGAACTTCGATCAAGCCAAATAGACAAGAACGGAGGAAGATCCTTCTCTGCAATTGCATCCTTTGGAAGAAGTTCCAATTTGAAATACCTGCGGTGTAATTCAAATGTGTCATTGCATACAAGTTTCAAAGTACAAAGAACTAAAAACAAATCAACACATTCTTTTATGCAACACCAAGAAAACAATGAGTATTAACCACATAAAGAAGAATTTACTAGTGCATTTTATGGTTGCTATGTTAAAGCAAATAAGCCAAATATTCAAGAAAGTGAAGAAAACCAAATTAACAATTCATTTCATGCGAAAAGTTGGGGCTTCACATGGTATAGATCTACAAAAGCATAGTCAGATTATTGTATTTACATTAGAAACTATCATACACAAAAATCAATTTAAAAGACAATGGTACCACTAATTGGAGGTGAATCTGGTAACTCCTAGAGCTTAGTCGGATCCGACTAAGCTCTTTGAGGTACCAGATTCACCTCCAATTTCTGTTACCCCTCACCATTTCAAACAATTTTTTAATTATACGCACAGATTTCTGTAAAAGTATAAAATTGAAATATGTACTCTTCATCGCTTATTCAAACAATAAATAGAAGGTTCTATGAACAAACCGAAATAGAACTCTTCGAACCGCTTGGTTTGAACCTTCATAATTCATGAAGGAATCACTCTTTTTAAAATAATTTGCTCCCTTCAACTGGGCGTGAAACCCGTGCTCCCACATCCTCCTCCTCCAACCTTCTATGTAATCCACCAGGAACTCTGGCCTCTGTGGGACTTCCATATTGATGGTGATATTATCATCTTTGATCACACCATCAAAGTATTCAATAGCTGCATCTTCAATCTAAAAGAAAAGCAACAACAATATTATTTATTCAAGAAAGTGACAATGTGACATACATGTCCAAAAAAAATGAAAAATTAGTCACATGCATATTCATGAATACAAAGGAACTTTATTGAATGAAAAATAACAACTACAAAAAACATTAGAAAAGTTAATACAAAATCACTTACCCCAGCATACCAAACACATTTGTTCAAGAATGGCCCAAGGTGGGTCTCAGATACTGGTTTAGCAGGAAACTTCCATGCATCGCGGGATGGCATAGAAGAATTCCACCACTTCAAAAACTTTATCTTGTGATGAGGAGTCGTGTTGCATGTAGCAATCAGTTGCAGGTAGCAATCAGTTGCAGCTTCTCAAGTGTCATCTCTGGGACTTCGTTATTGCAATAGTGCCTCTCAACCTACATAATTAAAATGACATCATTTCACATGGAAAATAAACTCTGAAAGTAAAAGTATGTCAATAAATTGTTTTGGAGAATATACAAATACCTCTTCCAGGAATTCAGGACCATTTGCCGGATTAGCCACCGCGACTAACTTCATCATCTTCATGTATAACTTGTTTGCTTTTTCTTTAGCTCCCATTCTCATAGCATTTGTGATGCCAGCCTCGCTTTTATCAGCCTCCGCAGTTGTCTCACTGTACTTTCGTCCCGTCGCATCCGCTACTAGTGAAATCTCTTGCTGAAAGAAACCAAAACCTTCTTAATAACAGTGTTGTATAATAAATCAACACAAGTGACCAACATAGCAATGTAAATTAAATTTCAAAATCAAAAACATACCCGAAACATGAATGCTGTGAATACATCAGCAAGCATTGAGTACCAGGTTTTCCTAGTACTGGAGGCCATACATTTCTTCACCTTTGATGGCCTTAACATCTCCAAAAACTTTGGCATAGATAAAAGACCATACTTCTGCACATGATGCAGTGTGTGGACCAAGTTGGTCTTCACATGAAAGTCTTCCGTTGATCTGAATTTCAAAAATTAGAATTAGAATTCCATTTTCCTACTTTTCTCACTAAAAAAAAGGCTAAACCCAATTAAAACATTAAAACATGTACTAACAAAATATGTAGGATAACAATCACTTGTTTATGTCATGCATGACTTCCATGGCTAATTCAGTTTTCCCTTTTATATCAAGAACGATGCAATCTACTGCAATGTGCCATACCTCGTCTGCTGGATAGAGTCTAGAAATGTGATTCATCCATGCTAGCAGACGATGATTTCCATCACAGACAAAAAACTTTGCCCTTCTCAAAGAATGCAATGCCTCATGCGAATTAACATGATCCACGAACTCATTGTTCGCTTTTTGCCAAACTGACCCCCAATTGCGCATTTCTTCCTCTGTAAATTCCATGTTTTCACCTGCCTCGTTTGTAGTGGAAACGTAGAATGCGGCAGACCCTGGTCGATACCCGTGAGAAAATTCTTGCTCCAGCTTCTTCACATCAGAAGACAAGGTAGATCGTACCATGGGCATGGACACCAATCTGCACAAGGGGATAAAAAAACGAAAATGTTTTTCTGGTTTCACTCTTAACGAAGCAATTGTGGCAACTGAATCGACCTTCTGCAATCGGCGGAGCTCATCTTCAAGAAGCTCCTTCTCTTCATCATCAATGCCATCCTCTTCCATATGACTTCCTTTGTCTTCCTCCTCAATTTCAGACTGAGTGGTGTCATCCGTCCCTCGAGTCTTAATAATCCATTCCAATTGTGTCTCCTTTATTGAAGACTCCTCCATCTGCAATGACCAACCAAATAAACTCAAAATTCTAATTGAATGGAATTCATAAGAGATCATGAACTTCTGAATTGATGATGAATATAAACATAAAACTTTAATGCCAATGACATGTTGTACTACAATGGATGGATTAAAATAAATTGTTAATAAAATAACCACCCTTATTGGGCTTTACATAAAGACTTAATGATCTACCAACTCTCGTAGGATGTAAACCGGATCAAAGGGCTATCAACATCCACGTCCTCATCTAAGCTATAATGGAGTAAGACCACTCTAGGACCATTTACAAGAGTACTAGTTGCATTGTCCCTAGTTTCTTCAAAATAAGGACTAGTAATAGTAGCAAAAAATTCATCCTCTGAGCTATACTCAATCTCTGAGCTCTCCTCAGAGAACACCGGTTGCCTTCCTTTCTGGAAACGCAGGTGGTCTGAGAAACGACTAACTACTAGCTCTTTCTCAAACTCATCTACTGCACGATCGGCAGCATCCATAATATCATTAAAGCTTACCAAGTCTTCTTCGTCACCATCATCATCTAAAATGTCGATGTTGGAAGGAGAAGGGAGCATTTCCATTGCCTGCAATGGGCCACCAATATCTGCTACCGTGACAATGTCCTGCTGCACAATGGAGGCTGAGGTTGGTCCTTTTTTTCCTCGTTTTACTTGGACCTACATGAGAAAACAATAATATTTAAGTATGTGTACAATTGATCTAAAGTAAAGAAGTGCTCACATGCGACATATGTTATTACAAAAAAATATTGGAATCTATATATAAAAACGCTAATCTCAAGAAATCAACTACAAATGCTAAAAGAAGTGGTTTAGATGGAAAGGGGCCCAAGTGTTTTAATGAATGCTTTTAAAGCTAATTACCTTAAGCTTACACACACCTACACAAAGATAGTTTATTATACAAGTAAAATCCCTGACAAAAGAACTTAAAGTATTGATGTGCTTTAGGGCATAACCATTTTCTGGGGGTGAAGCTAGTGCTCTCAAGACCAGAGTCAGATCCGACTACGGTCTATAGAGCACTAGGTGCACCCCCAAAAAATGGTTTCACCCACTTGTAAAAAATATTCATATGAATTAATTTAAAACATGTCATTATTATTCAAACCACAGATCCAATCATTTTAAAAGTGTTTATTAAAAATGCACATTTGTTTTAATAAATATTATTTTCACATTTCATCTTCAAACTTCAGATACTACATATTTCTATAAAACATGATCCTAAAACCAAAATTACGGAAGATTCAAGTCAGATTATCTTTGCATAATTACTGCTCATACCATTTTTCATTATATGTTATATTCAGTTTTTTAAAGGAACGATGAAAATACATGTTTTTTTAGTTACTTTAAAATTTTTAGTCTTTCAAATTAAAATATACAAATTCATTTAAAATTATAAAGGAGATTGTCATGCTAGTACCTGTTTAGGGGGGTGAAGGAAATCCTTACCAACCCCTAGTCGGATCCGACTAGGGCTTAATGAGGATCTCCTTCACCCCCCCTAAATTGGTACTAACATAAAGACATGGGCTTGAGATATGTATGTATATCATTTGGTAATTTAATTGTCAATCTCTCAACAAATCCAATCCTTTTTCAACGTTATTTATAACCAACTAGAAGATCAATTAATATGACTAAAATTTGACTTCTGAGCACAACACACTTTTGAGCACCAATGGAATCAGACCGCCATGAAACTGGAATCAGACCGCCATGAAAACATCTGAGTTCTAAAATTTGACATCCTTGAATTACAGGATTGCAACCGTTGCTAATCTGGATTTCAACATGAATACAGTACAATGACTGTTGCATACAATGATTGAGCAACTGCGAGTAAGCATTTGAGCAGTTGGCTGGATGGAGCAAAATTTCTAAATCCTCGTCAAAGTATCGGTTTCGAGGGGTGATTCAAACTCTCACCCAGCCCTAGTCTGATCCGACTGGGGTTCGGTGAAGCCTTGCTTCACCTCCAAAAACTGGTTCTTGAGAAAGCCAGCTACTGGTACTTGTGAAAAAAATGGTACCTATGAAAACCGGTACTTCTAAAACAAATTTGGTTATGACTAGAATTGAGCTTCTGAAATCCTGATCCACCCATTACCGACATCGATATGGCGCCAACCCGTCCAAGCAGTAATTCAAGAAAGCAGGCCAACACGTCTAAGCAAAAATCACAGACCCCGTCAAAGCGGAAATCACAGATCCCGTCCAAGCATAATTCACAGAAAGCAGGCGTCATCCAACTGCGTGAGCTGAACGGAGTCCTACGTTGAGGATTGAGCAGCTGCGAGTAAGCATCTTAGCAGCTGGCTGGACGGAGCAAAATTTCTAAATCCTCGTCAAAGTACCGGTTTGGGGGGGTGATTCAAACCCTCACGCAGCCCTAGTTTGATCCGACTGGGGTTCGGTGAAGCCTTGCCTTACCTCCAAAAACTGGTACTGGAAGTGCCGCCTACTAGTACTTTCACACAAGAAGTCAAGAACTATCACCTTTTTGATTGGACGCGCGTCATGGTGTCCCGAATCTTGCGAGTCATCCTCTTGAAGAAGACGATGCCTAGCGTTGCGCCTTGTCGTGGTGGTCTGCATGATGACAGTCTGCACGTCAGAATTTCGGAGGAAAACAACGCCTCGCACAATGTTGAAGATGAACTGTTGGGGCCTCTTCTAACTCGACTTAGAGCAGCCCAGTGATCTTCAGCCCGGTGAACATCTAGTTGGACGTGGAGCAGCCCAGTGGAACCGGAACTTCTTATCGATTCCGCTAAATGCTGCTATGCTGCTTCGCTACAGGTTTGTGTGGATTCTGAAGATTTTCAGCTGGTTAAGGTAAGAGTCAACCTTATCAACATGTATGCGGCATCTAATAAATAGAAAATCCTGAATGAGATCCGTGACGTTACAACTGCAGTGAGGTATCGGAAGCTAGAACGTTCTCGTTCATTCCCGATCATCCGCTCATTCCCGATCATCCGCTCATTATCGACTGTTCCTGATCATCCCGATCATCAGATCATTCCCGATCGTTCTTGATCATCCCGATCATCCCGATTGTTGTTGACAGTGACAAGGTATTGTCTGGAGTGTTCTTGATTAGGTTTCTTAATGCAAGAATGTAGTGCCTTTTGTTACAAAATTTAAGAACCCCCCCCTAACCTCAAAATAACCAAGACCATTATTCTGTCAAGAACCACTCAAAATTGCCATTTGTTCTCTGTTCATTAACAAAGAGAAGAAAAATACTTTTTTAAGAATCTAACCGTACAATTTTTTACTTTATTTATCTAAGGTTATGTGGTAAAAATTTCATGAAATTTGACCCTACAGATTTAAAGATATTAGCATTCGAAGCTGGAAAGAAGTTATTTTGAACTGTAGCCTGAAATTTCAGATGACTTTGACCGCCATTTGTAATTTTTTTTTGCACTACAAACTTTGAATTAAGTTTTTGAACTTGTTTTTAGTAACACATATACATCTCTAGAAGATTTAAATTTCTTATAATTAATGACATTCTACAAAAATAAAGAAATAAGCAAAACCTAAACGTAGTAGTAATAAAATGAAGGAAGACCTAGCCCCAATACCTTTATATTTGTCTTATTTTATTATAATTAAATTTTAAAGAAATTATAGAAGACAATCATCTTACAAGAAACATGAAGAACATTTAGCCGTAATATTTACATTGGCATAAGAAAAAAGTTCACCATGGCTATATTTTATAGTGATTAATGTCACATAAATATAAGTAGATCCAACAGAAATTGGAAATTCAATATATAATTAATGTTTTTTTGTTTGTGAAATAGTTTTTTTAGTATTTCATCTAGTAAATATTTCAGTAAGCCAACTGAGGTTTTAATAGAAGCATATCATATTAAATGAAAGAAATCTGAAGACCCTAAACCAACCCACATATTTTTTATGCAAGGGTTCCAGACTATATATGCTTCGTTAGATACACTTTTTTCTTGAAATTCTAAAAGTGGAGAAGAAATCATGTAATAATGTATTGTGAATTTGTGATGCTCATAGTGGCCCTAGAAATTCTTGAAATGCATGCTATTCAACAATTCCAAGCATATTATAGCTTAGAATATATTTTTGCATTCACAAATTCAGTATCCCTCAAAACATTGAGGATTCATGTCTTATATGTAGACAATAATAAAGAATTCCAGTCTCTACAAATTTTAGTGGAATTAGTCTTGATGAAAACTATGATGAAGATCCTTAGAAAAGTGATCCTTGGAATTCATAGTCTGACTATATAGGAAGTTGGACTTGTAATATCCATTGAACTTACAATGCATAGACTATGATGAAGATTAACTACGTTAAAACATAGAGAAAGGTTCAAAACATTCTTACAGTTGCAGGAACTTCGAGTACTACTTCATGTTGTTCTCCAGTTGTGTCTTCCGACATTTCTTGCAGTGCATGACGGACTTGCTGTCTACCTTCGTCCTCGCCACCACTCCCAGCAGTTTTGAATTGTAGAACTTTACGCAGCTCTCCAGCAGTCACCCCATTTGTCTTTGACATGATTTTCCTTCCTCGACTCATCCTAGATCTCGTAAGGGCCTTTCGGGATGAATAGTACAAGGAACTAAGCTTCTTCCTTCTCTTTCTATACTGCAAACTAGAAGTTGGAGCGTCCCAAGTCTCTACTAGCATGAGGTGAGTGTCTACTACATCAAAGGGTTTGCTTTCAACTACACACAGCCTTCGCACAAAAACAAACAGAAATGGCTCTACCTTACGCACCGTCTTGTACTTAAGTTGTCAAAGCTTGAACCTTCAAGCTTTGGATGCCACATCAAGGAGTAAAGTGATGTCAGAAGCCTAAAGTAACTTTGAAAGTTGTTTTCAAAAAGAGGTTGTTGAATACGCTGTCAGTATTTCAGAGTTAAATCGTGTAAATCCCTAAATGACTCTGACACTTTGTTGTTACTGACTTCTACAGAATAAGACAGTAATCTATTTTAATTTTAATTTATGCATTGGCATTTTTTGGTTCATGAACATGAGTGAACCCACACGAACGCCGCCTTTGGGCATTCATTTGTTTTCGCATGAGTGAATCCAGACAATGCCGCCTTTGGGCATTATGGTAGAGCTGTCAGTATTAAAAGTATGAATCGTGAAAATCGCTAAATGGCTCTAACACTTTGCTTTTACTGACTCCTGCAAAATCATATATGAATCTATTTCAAAAGCCTTTTATGTGCCAGCATCTCAGGTTCATAAACGTGAACGACCTTTGACAATAGTCACAACACCGCCTCCTGGCATTCATTTCCTTTCTCAAATCCGGTTACTGAGAAGACATGTATGGCGGCTTCGATGGCGGTTGCAGAATTGTCTCCATCTACACCATCAATGATCAATACCAACTTTCCATCATGTTCATGTCTTGCATTATTGGTATTGACATCCCTTCATATGCTCAAAGAAGGTGTGTTTTCCCTCATCTCATACATTGGATTTTCCCTTGCAGTACTTCATACGTGCATTACAACCATGGCTTGTATTAGAATTGATGGTCACGAGGTTCCACTTGTTTTTCCGATAGATGAAGGAGGTAGGGCTAGAGTCTTGAATCACCTCCTTCATGTTCGCTTCAAATTTGTAGAGTCATCTATCTACGTAGAAGAAGAGAGGAAGTCCGAATCCGGTGAGTTGCAACAATCCATTCCCATTGTCAAGTCCATTGAAGAAGAAGGTCATTGTTGGTACCTTCATGTAGGACATTACAGAGCCTATGGACTTTCCCTATCCATGCTGGGTGCCTCCACGGAGATTATTAGTCGTCAGTCAGATAATTCCACAGTGGATATGCCATACATAGTTCACACAGTTTCATCTAGCCCACCTCGCAAAGTGTTTACGGTACTACCAAGTACTAGCATTCTCCGGAAAGTGAAAGACGAGAAGCTAGATCCAATCATAGAGTTGTCTAGTGAATCAGAAGGAAAGTCCCCTGATTTGACACTTGTGAAACAACAGTGCGCAGTTGCATGCAAGTCAAATGAGATCTCAATGGGTAATCCATTATTTTTAGAAACTCCATGTAATAGTCTTGCACAGTCGTCACTTCTACGTCCACCTTTGCATCCTACTCCAGGCGACCGTATAAGCATTATAGAGTGTTTGAAGAGACTAGCTACTGTTCAACGTTCTCGGAATGAGTTGTCAACAATGGATTTGCATATCATCAAGCACCATCATGTGCAATACTTGCCTGCTGTTTTCAATGGAGATGTTGTCTCTGAGCTCCCTCCGTGTCGATCTTCTTCATCTTCATCAGTCGTGCGCAACTTGGAGGGAATGGACAAGCGATACGACGGACACCCGTGGTGCAAGGTAGTGACTACTAACATACACAATACTGACAACTTGAGGTTCCGTAAGTCATACTGCACTGGTCACCTCACTTGTAAAAATCCGCACTGTGATTACTTGAAGAGAGCTAGTAGGAAGAACGAAACAGAATGGACGGGATATACAATGTTCCCTTTTGCAGTAGGAAATAGTCCCCCCAAAGATTCTACTCTAGTTTGCAAAGTTTGCAAAGTCACACCTACGTGTCTCAGTACATGTGATGCTAGAATTTACTACTGCTATAGCGAGAATCCAAAAATGAGTAGAGCAGCTATTCACTTTGGAGATCACAATCACCCACTGACAAAGGGCATGTATAGAGATTCAACAGAAAAAATTTGTGTTCTCATCGCGGAGCAAGTGGCAAAAACACCAACGGCTACTAATTCTGCCATTGCTCTATCTGCTAGCAAAGACTTTCTAACTGATTATTTGTTTCATAACGGAGAGGGAGAAAAACAAATGTTGAGGGGTGAAGAAGTAGAGGAGGTAATGGATCGTTTCCAATATCTGAGTAGTCCAAACATCCGGAATGTAATCTCTTCATTTCGCTCAAGCAACCGAGGGGGGGTTATCGACAACATAATGACTATGAAGAAAGAGTCGAAGTTTGAATTTATACATGAGAGCGTCTTTCCAGGCCAAGGCAAAGAGAAGGTGTACGTTTTCAAGATGCTCACGGAAGGACCTGGTAGTGGAGTGGACCTCGTGCGACGCATGCAACCCGGAGGTGATCTTCAGAACGCGTGGATGATGTTTGACCATGTCAAGCGTGTGAAGGAGTGGACCACGATGGCTTGCCACGTGTATGATCCGGAATACAAGAAGGTCATGACTATTTCAACATGTGATATGCAATCTGAAGATACGGAGATCCAGATGTTGTTTTGGAGGTGCTTGAATGATGTGATGTCACGGAACGGTGTAGATCACCCAAATTTTAAGGGATTCATGGCAGATAGCGCTATGGCCAATTGGAATGCAGTGCGAGTTGTCTACGGCAGTGGCTCACCCAATGAAAAGATGGAGAATCGTGAAAGGACATGTTTGTTGCATTGGACTTCTTCTCTTCATAAGCACACACAAAAGCACATCAAAGATGTATTTTAGCATCAACACAACAAAATGTGCAAACAATACAAAGATTCTGAGACTATGGAACAGGCCGAGACCCGTTATCTTGCAATTTAGTCGTGGTGGTTATCATCAGGGGCTGCAAGTGAAGAAGCACTTCATCACTTGGACCACTGGTTGGCATTTTGGCATTTTCGCTACCGCCAATGGGGCGGTTTCATGCAAATGGTAAGTGGCCTTTAAATTTGGACATTTATATTGTTTTTAAACATTGATAAATGTGTTGAGTGAAATTAAAGAATTGAAGCTAGGGTTCCATGTATACATTTTATAAATCACATGTAGAGTTATCAGACATCACAACTTTTATCAATTTTTTTTAAATTGCAAGGAATCGGTAGAAGGTACCCGAAAGAGGAGGTGAAGCTGGAACCACTTAGGCAATAGTCGGATCCGACTGGTGTTTTTTGGTACCAGATTGACCTCCTATTTTTGATAGGTTGGAGCGAATGAAAAAAAAAATGGGAACGAAATTGTTTAGTTATATGTAATAGAAAAGAAGGAATTTTTAGCAATGAGTGTTTATATGGAGGCATTGTAATTTTAAATTTTGTTTTGGGGAATGTCTTTCATCTTTTTTGAAGTTGGCATAACCTCTAACATTTATGAATGTCAAAAAATAGTTTTGGGTTTGAAGAAACATATTTCACATGATAACTGATGTATCATTTTGTTGGATTTTGCAGGGATTGAGTTTGGAGGAGATGACTGACATGCCTTTGTGCAATTTGTCCGAAACTATTCACAACAAGTGGCTTCAAATGTCCGGGAATCGGGGAAATAATTTGTTTGACACCACCTGTGATGATAGCATACGGGCATGGATGCAAATGACTAATTATCGTGCATATTTGAGGGGTCATGCATGTGGATTTGGTCCATCAAAAGGGGAATTGAGATTGAGAGCAGCCAGACGAAGCGGAGATCCTAAGAAAATTGTAGAAGCGTTGAATATACTTCCTGGATCAGAAGGTGTTGGAACTCGAGTACCGCATTCACTACAAAAAAACAGCGAAAAATGTGATTGCGCAAATGACTGCAAAACAATCGCAATGCAGTCGCAAAACGAAAGAATGACTCTGTGGCGCTGCAGTCATTTCGGACAAGTCATTTACAAGAATGACTAAAGGGGTATTATCACCTAACGAAGAGGGAATGGATGAGACTTTGGATGAGAAGAGGCTTCATTGAATGAGATAAAGAAAGACAACCTAAGGAAAGATGGTTTTCAACTACCACGTGGAAAGGAAGGGCTTTTGTGGACTAGGTGGACAAGGATTTCACCCCTTATCATTAGATGGTTTTTGGGGGGTCTGGAGGGCCGTTTCGGGCCTGTTCCCGGCGCTGTTCCCCCGGCAGCAAAAGAACGGCCGCTGTCAGAAAAAAAAATTTCAAAAAAAAAAAAAAAAAAAAAAAAAAATCTTAAAATCTTAAAATGAAAAAACAAGATGAACAATTTTTTTTTTTTTTTTGTATGACGTGGCAGTCGCTGTGCCATGTCACGCAGCTGCTGCAACGCAGTTCGAGATAGTTTCGGAGTCTGGGAACCCTGGGGAACTCGCAGCCCTCCACAGGGGCTGAAAAACATGTAATGAAATCTGATGTGGATAAGGAAAGCGCAGTCATGGTGAAGTCATTCTGGAGTTGCGTTCAACCCCTCTGAAATCTAGGATTACATTTTTTAAATCTAGGATTACATTTCAAAATATAGGATTACATTTTTGAAATCTAAGATTATTTTCTGAAATCTAGGATAATTTTTTGAAATCTAGGATTACATTTTTGAAATCTAGGATTATTTTATGAAATCTACAATTATATTTTGAAATCTAGAAAGTTAGAATATTATTTTTTGAAATCTTGGATTATTTCCTAAAATCTAAAAAATTTGAAGATTATTTTCAAATTGTGGTGAAATGTGCAAAATGAGTGTAATGATAATTGTGCAATGACTAGTTATTCTATATTTGCATATGAATACATTCAAAATTCCATAGCAATATACCATACACAATATACAAATACACAATGCACAATACACCATATACAAATACATAATATACAATACACTTAATTTTGCATATGTGTCAAATGGCTTCTCAAGCCATTTAGTGTGTGAATATGAAGAGTTCAAATGACAAGCCTTTTATACAAGTGGGTAGTAGGAGACAAGACAAACCATGTGGGATTTGTAAAATGTTAATGTTATAGTAGTATAGTGACGCGGAAGTCATTATTTAGTCACCTTAGAGTAAATTGCAGTCACAATATATGACAATAGTTTACTCACTTTCGACTATGGCCTCCACAATGGAATTGATTTAGTTCAAATTGGAAGTTTAACTCCTAAAAATAGTCTCAATTTTTGAAGTAGAAAACAAGGAATGAGAGATTGAAAAACATGGAATGAGAGAATGGAGGGGGGGGGCAGTCATGTACTAGTCATTGTGTAGTTACATGACAAACAAACCGCAGTCATATTGCAGTCATGTCGCCTGCAATTGCAACCTCAACGTCTTGTCCCTGTACTGGGTAATTAGAGGGCCATGTTCACTTCTTTTCATTCACGCTCTATTGAATTGCCACAAGTTCTGGCCTCAACAACTTTAAACATTTCCCTATACCTTGTACTCTAATTCAAACCCTAAACCTAACAGCAAGCCGGTATGGAAGCGCCTTAAACACTGATGACGCTATCCATAGCATGGTTTCCTCAAAATGATTCCGTACAGCATGTGTCCAAGTCACGGCAGTCCAACGGAATGAACGCAATTATTTCATTCTCCAACTAATGTTCAATTTCTAAAACATGTGCAATAAGGCTTGTACACCTTGCTCTCCTAAAATTAATTCATTTAAGGTACCCTAGTACTACATCTTAGCTCACTTGCATTCATTCAGACATTCCTAAATCCCAATATTCTAAAAGATGCCCCTATTGCATGCCTCTTTGTATTTTGTTAGAAAACCCACTGCAGTCATACTATAGTGACATACCCGAAACTATCCTCACCCTATCTTTCCTGTACCACGAGGACCCATCTTTTTCTTTATCCATTAGTAAAAGAAAACGCCGACTGAGTAACTCCTCCTAGCGCTGCAGTCACTTTGTAGTCACTTTGCAGTGACTTTGAAATCACCTACAATTGCAAAAATTGAAACTACACGACTCAACCGTGACTTTGCCTCCTGCAGTCGCGTTCCAATTCGTCACATCATTGCATCGTCGCCCTGTGAACGGAATGTTGTGGATGAAGACTTCAGCGCGTTCACTATTCATCCGGTAGTCACAGTCACGACTGCAGAATGACTCTAGCGCTCTGGATCTCAGCCCGCTGGTGCAATTAGAGAGGTCAAGTGGCGTTCTAGTCGCAAAATCAGCGCAGTCACGTTTTGCAGTCACATTTATGGCCGTTTTCTTGTAGTGATTTGGAAGGAGAGGAGATTTTTGGAAGCACTAAGAGGAAATTGGACGTGCCTATTGGCGATGCAGGAGACTCACATCGACCTAATAAGGTGAATTTTTTGCAACCACATATTTGAACAAGGTCAACGTCGACTTCTCTAAAGTCTTCTGAGGGGAAAAATAGAGAACTTGCAACAAATAATTTTCAGCATGTCCCCATTGCATTTGAAAGTGATTGCAACACATCAAAATGGCACATTGCACGAATTAGCCACAAATCAAACGCAAAATGTCAAGCTCAGCAGTGAGGTTCAAACATGAAGTGTATGACAAAAATTTCAAAGGGACAAAAGGGAACTCCAGCTCCCACCTATCGTGGAAAAAAAGAAGATTACGGAAGTAAGCGTGAGGTTGTGGTTGATTTTTGGTTCTGTTGGGATGATATTGAACGATGTGTGAAAGGCACAAAGCGGAAGTGGGTCATTGATTGGCCAGAGGTGCCTAAAATTTGGCCTATTTTGACTGGGACTCATCTTAATAGGGATGAAACTTTGCTACTGCAACATGCAGGCTTCCGTCTTCAAGAGAGCCCTATATTATCACCACGTCGACTTTTCAGCATGTCAAAAATATTCAAAAGCGTTCTCTATAATCAACCGCCGCCACCAAATCCAACTCAATATCCAACGGTTCGGAACAATCGAAACATACGTCGAGTTGCAAATGCACCAACACCAGAACAGAGAAACAAGTGGGAGAGCGCAAGCAATGTTAGAGGACAAATTGTAGGAGTGACATTGCTTCCCTTTCCAGGCCTAGGTGCAATAGTGTCACTGGAGACAGGGGCAGACACTAACAAAAATGTGTATTGAATTACAGTGGATATGTATCCCACATGCACATGTCCGGACTTCGTTAACATGGTTGTTTCCGCAATCGGAGGTCGCCATCAATACGTAAATTACAAGCACTTGTATTATTTGTTTAGATACTTCTGCAAGATGGATGTCCATGATGATGTATTCATTCATGCACCAAGTTACAGCTTCAATGAATTGAAGTTACTTCTAGTTCGAACAGGGATCATTACAGTCTTGGAATAGAGGAATGAACATTTTGTTGGATACTTTATTTATAATGTATTAATTTACATTTATTTACAATTGGAATGAAATTGAAGAACATTTTCGTCTTTTTTTTTTCATTTATTTTCCAATTTTGATTTTATCTTTGTCATTTTTTTCCATTTTTTGGGTAAGCCCAATTTTGTTTCCATCTTTTTTGTTGTTTATTTAATTTTCTTATACTATATTTTTCCTTCTTTTTTCTTTATTTCTATTTCAAATTTTGACCATTTTTGGACCATTGACATTGGAAAATGAAAATTGGAATACAATTAAAAAATTAATTGAAATCCATGGTTATAGGATTAGCGGTCATAGATACCTATAACTTACTAAATATAGCATTTTTTTGGTTAAATTAAATTTTTTTCATTTGAAAAGTTTTTAGGGGGATTTTTTAATTCTTTTTAAGTTTTAGAGGCTCACAAGCTCGCTGCTCTAGGCTCGCACGCTAGCGTTGTTGATTTTTGTATGACGTAGCAATCGCTGTGCCATGTCACGCAGCTGCTGCAGCGCAGTTCCAGACAGCTTCAGACTCCGGGAACCCTAGGGAACTGACAGCCCTCTACAGGGGCTGAAAAACATGTAATGTTGAAAATTTTTCTCTGACTAACTTACTAGATTTTCAGTTATCAAAACACAAGGAATGTGGCCATCATAGAGAAAGGTGAGACAGGGAATTTTACTAAGAGGGAATTTGTGCATTTTTCAGTGGTATTTGAAGATGTCTCCACCTCCAAATCAACTCTGTTTATGAAATCTAATATTTTAGAATGTAGATTTATGCCTCGAAAATTTAACTTTAATGTAGATTTCAGATTTTCAGTGGGCATTATCAATACAATTTGTAGAATTTGGAGGCTCAAATCTAACTAATATGTAGAATTTGAATTTTCAATAGATCATAGATTTGTACATTTCAAAATTTTTGATCTAGACCTTTTTCCCAGATTTTAGGGGTTGAAAGTGTTAGAAATATGTAGATTTCATGTGTTTGAACGTTTCACAACTTTATATATTATAAAAAAATTTAAGGTTCCTAAAATATACAAACTCTAAAAATGTTAGATTTATGTGAATTGAACATTAGAAAAAATTTCAGGCCTCAAGAGGGTTGTGAGTTTTTAATGGTAATGGTGCAATTATAGAAAAAATTGGAAAAAAATACTTTTTTATTATTTTAATTTATTAGCAAATGACGTGGCATTAGTAGTGCCACATCAACGCCACATCAGATTGAATATTTTTTAGTTTTTTTTGGAAAAAAATTATTTTTATTTTTTTGTATTTGCATTGCGAGGAGGCCAAAAGTGAAAAGTTAGCAACCCTCCACAGGGTTCAGATTTTTTCTAATGTTTCTTGCCTCAGAGAATGACAACTTACAAGTTTTATGTGTCCAACTTCACAGTACCCTTGACAATCGATATGGGACAATTGCTTCTTGTAAAATCTACCAAATATCAAGTAGAAACAACATTGAAATGTAAGATGTGTCAATGTTTTGTAAAGTCTACCAATTTGGATTGTACCAATAGGGGATTTGGGAAGAATTTTATGAAAAAAACTACAAACAAAAACCACTATTTTCTTCCATGTAGGAATTCTTTGAAGATCCCCTCCACAATAATAATCATAACATTAGAACACAAGAAACATAAAAACTCATGAAAACTAGCAGAGACAAACTACAGAATCTCCTAATCAGTCGCAAGGACTCCCAAACAAGTTCCCTTATTCTTATAAGCGCCACTATTGTAATAACAAAATTAAAGTCAATCCATGTAATACATATCCAAATACATTTTCAACAACAATACATTATAAAGTAATAGTAGGAGATTGTCATTGTCATTATTGTCATTAAAAATGACCAAGCACATTATTCGGACTTGTTGTGATCTAAAAATAATTATGATGATGATATTAAAAATAGAAAATCACGATCACAATTTTAAAATGAATGTAATTTCTTACGTAAAAGATATTCTATGGAAATTTCACCAATTTGAAATTCTGTAATAAAATACAAAAATAAAACTTTGGATGCAATGGGCAAATGAAGTAGGAAAATGCAAGATATAGGACAAATAAAATATAATCTATACTAAAAATCTAAAAATCTAGTAGTAGTGTTGGCGAGGGTGTTGGAACCATATGTCTAGAGTACTAGTAGCCAGGTGTGTTTTTTCATTTTCCATGAAGTGCCAAAGTGGCGATATTAAATGTTACGGTGGTGCTCCAAGTTTCAACATTCATCCACGTATTGGATAGAAAATGTGATACTACCTATCTATAATTCTATTTTCATTTACAATGTGGTGATTTCATCCAAGATTTTTCTTGAACTTGAAGTTTTTTGGCGATTTCATCCAAAATTTTACTAAAAAATTCCTATAGGCTTGGTGCTAGGTCAAAATTTTTGGTGCAATTTTGCACCAAATCGCCAGAAAACCCCCCACTACTAGTAGCTTTCTAGATATGTAGAATATTTAATATAATGGTGATTGCAAGAAACACTTGTACTATTTCTTGTCACACGTGGAATGCGGAAGTGGTTTCTTAGCATTAAGTATTTGCAAAAATGACACAATGAATATGAAATTCATAATAAACTAACTCGTATGGAAATTGTCAACTTATTTGAATTTTTTCTATTTTTTCAAAATTAATTTAGTAGGCTGGAATGAATTTTGAATATGTCATGCATTTTGGGGGGATTTTAGTACTAAATTTATTTGCTTATTTCATCTTTGAAAAAATTGACCTATTGATTTTCAAGATAAAAGTTGAGCTTAAACTCCTTAAAGTAAGAAATCATATTTCATTGTTAAAAAAAATTATACAAAGCCAAAATTATACTCAAATGCTAATAGAAAAGGACCAAAATTAGCTTTACTTCACATGACTTGTTTAAAATTGAATAATTTGAAAAAAATAAAAGTACAAACTTTCTTTGTCTAACCACTTTTTTGGTCCATTTGAATGTGATTTGATCAACTAATAGTTTTAGAATCTTTTGAAAGACTATATGAACTTTGAAAAGACTACAAGAGGTTCTACAAGGTACTAGAAGACTATCAAGATATGTAGAAGGTCTTTGAATGTCCTAATAATAGCATGTATATGTCAAGTTTTATTGTCTCTACTATTTTGACAATGTAGAAAGTCAGTCCAATTGTGTAGCAACTCAACCACAAGCCATAGGCTTCAAAAGTTGTCTAATCTTGCACTCAGAGATTTATCTTGTCTTGTAAATCAAAATCGACATCAAATACTTGGAATGCTTGCCACAAATTTTCATGTGCATTCTAATGCAATATGATCATATGTATGTAGAGCAATAGTTTTTTTGGGGAATCCTATTGCTCAAAAAAAAAACTATCTCAATGTAGAACACAAAGCTAAAAGATTAGCATTTGCTTGTAAACACTATCATTGGATATAAGAAGATTGGAGCAAGGTCATCAAGATTGATGATTGTCATTTGAGCTTGGGAAATATTCTTGACAAATTTGAATATGGTGGAAGGTATATGAAAATTATACATCAAATTGTCTAACTCTTAGTTTAAAACATTTGTAACGGTTTGGGATGCCTTTACAAGTTTTTGACAAAAGTCCTTCAGTCATCATGCCTCAAGAATAGATGAAAGAAGTACAGCTAATTTTGTTTATATCGTTTACAAGGCTGACACACTAAGTTAAATTGGCTTCCTAATTCTCTTCATCTAATTCCCATATAGAGAACTTGTGGAAGATAGTCAAAGATTTATTATAAGACCATAGCAAGCTAAGAAACACACACAAGAAATGATACTAACAATTCAAACGGTATGGGATCAAATATCTCTCCAACAATTGCAGAGGCTCATTTCAACAAAAGGAAACATTCCAATCGAATGCAAGCTATCATTTCAACAAAAGGTGGCAACACTAGATGGTAAGCTCAGAGCTTCCTGAAGTTCATGTTGAAACCTGACTGCGACTAAAATTGGTAAAGATAATTGGAAATCGTTGTACAGTACAGTACAATGGGAAGCTGAGGAGTGCGGAAGGACGTCGCTGGCAAACTCTCGCACTTTCCCTGTGACCGCCTCGCAGGGAACTCGGCATAAGCCCCGCTGGGAATTCTAGACAAAACAAAGAGAGGCTCTACCAAGACGTGTTGCTGGCTCTCCCGGGGGATCCAGGGTACACTGGAATGCCGGCATCTTTAATTTTCTTGATTTCAATCACGTCCTTGCATTTCCTGTGAACGAAGAAACCAGCAGCAGATAATAGAAGTAGCCCTGCAATGCCAACCCCCACCCCGATGCCTATTGCTTTTCGTAAAGCAGGGGTTTTGTCCTCGCTCTTACAGACACCGCAGCAGCTCAGCTGTGAGAGGCTCGTGATGTCATACTCTGAACTGCTTGTACAGACGATATTGGCGTATGATGGAGAAGCGTTGCACACAGCTCGAGTCTGCAGGTCAACATTAAAAAAAGATTAAAAATTTTCAAAGGAAAAGCAGTCAGAAGAAGTCAGTAACATTGTTTGCATAACATTTTTGGCAAGAGCTGCAAACACCTTAGACCCAACTGCTAGTTCAAGGAAGAAGCAGGGTAATTATCCAAGATCGTTGAATGTTCTATGTTGGCTTGGCAGTCACATTCTCTCACAATCGTGAATTTCCTTGATTGGCGCGATTCTGAGCGTCAAAACCGCTGCCCTATTCATCTGCACAAAAGCTCTAGAAACTAGGACAGGTATAGATTTATGTTACGTAAAGTTTCAATGTAAAATTACACATAGAATGAGATGAACAAACGCAGGAGGCATGATAAGCACCTGGTTGACGCAGGTAGGAGTGTTGAGGTCTCGGGATGCATTGAAATTCATCTCAGGATTTGATCTTAATTTCACGGCACCTTCAATTGCATCCCCATCAATATTGTGAACCTGGCGAAGCTTAGTCTTGAATAGGTTTATACCCACAACCCCAAGAAGCTCCCCGTTGTCGCTGAAAGCTGTCAAAAATTGACTACTGCAAGTAAGAATCACCACACTACATTGCCAAGTTGGATCATGGTTTTGAGCACAATACATAAGGAAGTCCTTCAAATTTGTCCAAATTTTCTTTTCTATCAACACATACAATGTTCTTTCCGGAATCTAGGGATCAAACATTTGTCCCCATCTGAATTAGGTTCTCCACAATTTATGATCAATCGAATTGGTCATTTTCAGACCAATTATCCTTTGGTCCGTCAAGATCTGAAATTAATGAAACAAACATGAAGATGAATTATAGCATGTCTTACAAAATGATGTAGTTGCAAACTCTGGATCACATACCAGCCTTGCTGAGAGTGAAAGTCTGGTCATCGATCTTGAGATGATCCAAAAACTGAGTGCTGTAGTCAACTTTATCACCCATGAAACTCGAATGAATGTTCGCCAGGAATGAATAGAATGCTTGCAAGGACAGCAACGGATTCTGGGAAGCGGTTTCTTTCAGGGTCTCAATATATCCTCGAGCATCACAGAATCGCTGGCTGACGTTACTTGGAATGACGGCATTATTCGAGGGCGGGTACATGTACACAAACAGATTTATGTTGTTCTGTTTGATCAAGTCCCATGGTAACGGAGAGTCTCTCGTAGCATCCACAAATTTGCCATCGGTGATGACTAGTATCACCTGCCAGAAATTAGAACGTTAACAACCCAAACTCTGAATACACAACCCTCTCCTGTTGCATTCATCGCCACACGGTGCATTGCAGTTGGGAAAAGAGGAAGGTCTAGTCATGCCAAGTCTAATAGTTCATCACAAACGCCCATATCTGTACTATTCGCAAATCTAAGGGGTGTAGAAAGAGGGTCTGCGTTATGAGTTATAACGCTTTTCTGACTATCTAACGGAATGGTGAAAAATCTGCCCTGGCATTATGTACTTAATAACCAAACAAGGACCGTTTGGTTGAGTCGATAACCTTTTCGTCCAAACTAGATCAAGATCAAGACGGTCAAATCTTTGAAATCTACAGCTCTCTCAAACAGGGGAAAAAATGTGTTCATGACTCTAAACCACCCTCCCTCTTTCCACCACCATTCCGCCAAGTGACAATGAAAGTGACAGAAGAGAGTTATATCTGATAATTGATTCGACTTGGACTCCTTGAGCAGCTCAAACTAGCTAGTTATGTAGCGCACATAATCGAGAACGAAATAACTGAGAATCATTCCAATATTGAGGATGGGCGAGGAGAAGTGCAGACCTTGAGGTAATCGTTTGTGATGTCTGTGTCACTTCCTACATTTGCAATCGCGACGTTGATGGCATTGGTAGCATTCGATGCAATGTCGACGGCGGTGGCCGGGTTTTGTTTCGACGCGTCAAGCTCAGCTGTGAAATTCCCAAACTCAGGGTGCGTAGTTTGGTTGGTCGCTCTCACCTGCACGCACATTGTCAAGAGTACTGAACATGAGCCAAAATCAAATACAGTACTCAACAATTGGCCATGTATGTTACTTGGAGAAGCCCTGTCCCATCGATACAGCTATAAAAGTGACAAGAGGCTTGGTAACTGATTTCAAAGTCTAGCTGCAAAAAAGATGCAAACGTATTTCGTATTATGGATTAGGGCGCAATTTTTGACTAGCAAGAAACAATGCACATTTGCAATAAGAAGCATGATTTGGAACTCAATATGCAGACTACAATCTTTAGACTATTATCGTGGTCCACAGCAACAGAAAAGCATGTACAGAATGTGCAGAGAGAAACAGTCACCGTGCATAAGAAAAACGGCCTCAAAACTTACTCAAACTTTCTCACTTCAGGGTCATATATTTGTTATTTAGCAAATTTCCATGTCAAAATGACAACTTCAAGTACTAATGTCCTAACTTTCAAGTTGCTAGAAGAGTTTTTAATTCAGAGTTCAAAAATCTTGGAAAATGAAAGGTCTAGTTCCACATAGGCATTCAAAAACATCAAGACAAGCATCCTCAATGTGGCTACACTCTCCTCCTCATTCAAAACCAATAAAGTGCATAAGGAACTACATACTCTTGGCATTCTAGCTTTGAAAAGAGCACATGAAGCCACTTCTGTTCTCCATCTTGTGTTTTAGAGAATCTTTCAGCCCATAATCATTATTTTGACAAATTTGCTTTGCTAAAATGTTAGTGCTAAAAAGTTAGAATTTTCAAGTACTCAAGTGGTACTATTTAGTTGCCCACTTAAAAACCTAAACCCTACAATTAAAACCCTTAAGCTCAAGTCTAAATCTTGCATAGGTCTAGTTTCAAATGGACGTTTTAAACTTCCTATTTACGCATGCAACCTCAACTTGTATTTCTCCAAATGTGCCACTACATGGAAATTTGGTCAAAATAACAAATATGACATTCTTCATTCATTTGTAAATGTAACTTGTATACCTAAAATATATTCCTCCTTCCCTTTGTTCTAGAGCCAACAAAACACAAATAACAAAGTCTAGGATAGATGGTTAGTAGTACTTACTGGTCTCTCAGAGAGTGCTTCCACTATTGCATGATCGAATAAGAAGATGTTAACATAATCATCCTCAATAGTAGTATTCAAAAAAGCCTTTATAATTTCAAACGCTCCTCCCAAGCGGTTGTCAAGGCTTGAGGCTGAGTATGTCGTGGTCATTGTAGATCCTCGGTCTATAAGTACCATAATAGCCTTCTTCACTTTTGTTGATGTCAAGTACCTAAAAAAAAGATGAGTAGTTGTACCAAGATCACCACCACCAGAAAAAATCCTTCCCAATTGATGCAAATTAAAATATGTAAACCAAGGCAAAGGATGACAAAACTGTAAGGGACGTAATCTCATCGCCTTTATTTATTTACTTACACTATCGACAGCTTATCTATTCATAACCCTTGATCTCCATTCACTTTCATAACTAAGCACAATCATCTAGTTTTATAGGGGAAACAAAAACCCTTGCTAATAGTAAGGATGTAACACTTCAAGTAAATGCCAAGGCTTGATTAGTTTGTTACTTCTTTCTACAACCAAAATGCCATATGTGCCAAAAACAACAACTCTCCTTTTACTTTCATTATTGTTGCACAATAGGATTGGACAGTGGGGAGGGTGGTTAAGAATAATACTTCCATCCTTTCCACGCTCTTTGAGAGAGCAATAGATCTCTAAGATTTGAAGGTCTTCATTGATCTAGCTTGGAGGAGAGGTTGTGTGATAACCAACACAAGTCTAATGGACATTAAGCAAGACCAAGAAAAATGTCTATGGTCACTAATCTTTGGAAATAGGTATTCTACTATCATGCTTGTAATGATCTAAAACCTTTCACTTTGAAGTTGCATAAGAAACTCATACATAGTAATAAAAGAAAACCCGACCTCAAGTGAGTTCCACTCTTGCACCCAAAACAATCTCTCCAAAGCTCTCTAGACCGATAGATCTCCCAAAGGCATCACATTCTTCCATATTGGTTAAAAGGCATAAAGCGACGCAAAGACTATTTCTACCTTAACAAAGTGTGTTTTGTGGCATTATCACATGGGATGAGTGAATTTAATTGGGGGTTCTTGGTTCAAGAGTTGTGGTGCCTTCCAAGGGACTTACCATGGTCGAGTTCGAGGATCAAAGCCGCCGCAATCGGCTTCATCCTGAACATGACATTATCTCATTTCCCAATTCAGAACT
Organism: Antitrichia curtipendula; assembly: GCA_951230915.1. NCBI lineage: Eukaryota > Viridiplantae > Streptophyta > Bryopsida > Hypnales > Leucodontaceae > Antitrichia > Antitrichia curtipendula. The sequence goes on from OX579642.1 coordinate 20,319,523, forward strand.
TTGAGAACTTAATAGAAGATACTAAAATCATTACGAACAACAAGTCCTCTATTCATACACTGGGTTGGACTTATTAGCAAGTGGCGTAAGCATGGCTTGGATCAATGTCTATAACCACTAGTTTTTGAATGGGAATGGCTATTGTCACTTAATTTGGTCTACAATCTCCCACTTCGAAATTCGTGCTCAGGATTGCTCGTCTCCAAAGTGACCTCTCCACATCAACACAAATCTCCGAAAAAACTCTAATCAAACCCAAAATATGCTGAAATGGTTACAGTGAAAAAGTATGCTTTGTCTTACAGCTTGTCCTATTGTGCCACTCAAACATGACGCCACAGGTCTAGGGAACAATTTCAGCAAACAGGGTGTTCAACAAACATTACCGCTCCTGGAAAAATCCGGGTGGTGCCATCCGCGGATCCGAAGAACACCCGAAAGAGGTCATTGTTGTTGGAGAGAGTGCTGAAGAAGGGGTCTAAATTCCTCTGAACACAAATTCCTTCTAACTGTTCCTCACTTATATTGTACCGGTTCAGTCCAGCAACACTGCATCAAGATTGCGATTCAAAAAACAAAAAGAATACAAGTAAATTATGTACTGAGATTGAGATTCTGCTCACTCAACTATTCAACGCGCATTCGGTATTGATCACATTAGGGGTGAAATATAGAACTTCCCGCAGAAGAGGGCGATTTCAGAATCACAATACAAAACTCTAAATTAGGGAGAAATTGTTACTCTGAGGCAAGGAGAATCACACATTGGGCCCAGTGCGGGAACAAACCTACAAATTGGGTTTAACGAGGTTTGACAGACTCCATTGACAGAAACAGACTTGATAAGGGCTGGTGAAGGTACAAACTAACCGTATAAAACTTCGGGAGAAGTCAAAGGCTCTCCGTGAGCAGTTGTTCTTACAATTGGAGTTCTGCAGAACCTCCTGGCACCCATAGCCGGAAAATTGCTCTCTGGTGGCGAACTGGGGGCATGAAAGGCGGCTACAGGATGAGGTCGCATTACAGGTACTCAACAAAGCTGCACTTCCCAGCAGAGGAACAATTCAACGTCACAACTTCAGACCAACTCTTTGGCCAACTTCAACCCTAATTTCTGGACAACTCACATGCTTTAGGTCAGGAACTCTAGAGGACCCGCGTTGCAGATCCGGCCTTCTGTAGAGTATCAAAGGCAACAAAAGTTCTATGTGAAATCTAGAAGACCTTGGCGTATTCATAAAACCGAAGGTCGATGAGATCCCTCAAAAATCAGATTACGCAATAGAGTTCTGCTTCATCTTACAGTTGTGTACCGACCCAGTGTCAGCAGCTCACAATTCCAGAAATTTGTCCACTGGGTTTAGATAGAGCTTTTCTAGCGTGGGTGAGGGATCCATACCACAAGAATTCCTAGCATTCAATTCGACTTGCGTCACCAAACGCCGAACATTGATTTCTGTTTGATTCAGAAGCTGCTCCGCACGCTGCGCTGCAGTTCCCCCCGACTCTTGGGCGACAATATGCTCCACAAAAACGCCGAAACAGAGTACTAGCAGCAGTATTCGACCTCGCAGCTCCATGGCTTGCTCAACTATCTGCCACCACCCTCAACCTCGCAACAATCTGCAAACACTAAGCGATGGCAAACATCGACGAACACAAAGTTAGGGTTCCGATCCAGCACTGTCCGTACACGAGCACCTCACCACGGACATGTCTAATTCGATCGTGCCTTGACAGGTCCACTACGTTCAGCAGCTTCTTTCCCCACTAGATTCTTCCACAATCGGTCAGTACATCTGGAAAACCGAACACCCAAATGTGTACAGACTGTCGGTGGGCACACCAAATCGCTCAATTACAATTAATCCACGTTCGTAAACACAGCACTGGCGGGACATGTCGTTCTACCAAGCAATGTAGCAGGTTGCACTGTGAAGAAAGCGATGAGACGACATTCATAGGCTAGATTAGTGACGAAAGAGCAGACACCTGCTCTAGCAATGTGTACAGACAACGAGGAAAACCAGAAGCTAGCTTACTCCGTCGCGTGTTACGCTCCAAGGTCTGCAAATTGCTTGGCACACTGATGAACTGAAGCTCCGACGTCTTCAAGTGTGGAAGAGATGGTCTTAAGCATTCAAATTCAATGCGCTGGGCGGGTGGGCCTTCTGTATTACGTTGCTTCCTAGTGAGGTGCAGGGAGATGACTTCGGTGAGCTCGAAGTTGGATTTTTTATCCGGCAACTGCGGGTCTACCGACAAGACGATCCACACAGTACCACACAAAGGATGTTTTCCAAGGTGACCAGCCTGTCCTAAAAGTCCACGCATCCAGAAAGTGGTCTTGGTCACGCGTTTTGGTCAACCTTGACTGTGACTTTCAATATAATCATTTTTGGTATTTGATTTTAAACTAAGAGCATCTCCAACAATGTGCTTCAAATGGGACATGCGAAGTGAGGAATGGCGTGTGTCATGCGCTTCGAAGGGGCCGGCTTGCTGCCATTCTCCCACCAACAAACCCCAAATGAAAGATAATATGTTAGAAACTGCGGTTTACAAGGCGTACGATTAATTAGTTCATGATTGATTGTACTTGCACAACTAATGTTATGGCTGGCCATAAAGCCTTACCTGTGTTTTGCTCTTGAAATTTGAAGCGCACATTTAAGTTTATGTAATGCCATGACTCAAGTCAACTAACCGAGGCACGACAAGTTGACGTGTTGTTGTTTTTTAGTGGGGCCTGTATTTACAAATTCTTGAATCTTGTACTGGTGGATCACTAAAAATCTTTTGGGCACGCCATAGCACCTATAGGGCATTGGAGCATGCCCCGGTGGAGATGCTCTAAGAAGATGAAGCTTAAGAAGATCTCTTTGGTAGGAAACTAAACTAGTTCCACGAAGTAGAACCAACAAGGTGAATTTTGCACTCTCTAAGGTAATAGTTAGAAAAACCTTTTTTTGTGTATCATGTTAGGGTATGTTCTTGATCCTTCCTAGCTCATTTGGGATCTTTAATTGCAAATGTGTATTCAAAATTTGCAAATTTATTACGTGTGACAAATAAAAAATTCTTGCATTTTCTCCTAGGGTTAAACTCTTGCATTTTCTCCCAAAGTTAAACTCTTGCATTTTCACCTTGCATGATCCACTTTTGTAAGACGAGTTTTAATGTCCTGCGTCTCTTTGTATTTCATCTTGAAATTTTGAAAATATCCAAAAATTGAAAGAATTATTGCAATTGCAAGCTCCTTGTGTTAGAATCCAAATAGCACGGTTTACTATGTTTTTCATTCATTTTATTTTTTTAAATGGATATTAATTTAAGCTAAAAATTAAGATTTTCATTCTAACCTTCATTTATGATGAAAAATATGTATTATAATTTTTGTAATTTATTTCCACTTTTAACTTCAAAAAAATGACAAGAATTTGATTTTTCCATCAAATTTTTTGAAAAAATAGCATAAATAGAAAATAAAAAAATTTACTAACAAAAAATAATAAAATTGTATAAATTAATCAAATAAAAAGATAAATTTAGTTGATAGCCAAACTTGATTTCAAAGTCAATGTTGTGACTATTTTGAATGTAAGAAATAAAGTAACCAAATAAAAAAATTCACACTAATTTTATTATTTTTACTTATTAATTTTCTATTTTACAATAAAAATAATAAAAATAATAATTTTTCACTAAACAAATTGAAATTTCTCATAGAAATGTACAATTTATAGTTTAAAGTAATAGAAATATAGGATTGATATTTGAACACAATTTAATAGGCTACATTTAGGTGAAACATGATATGTGACCGATTGGCAATAGATCTCATCCTTAAAGGATCAAGAATTAAAACAACTTATTGGAGGTCACACTATTGTGCAAGACCTTCCTTTTTTACACAAAATTCTAAAGATGAACATCTATACTTCTGTCTTACATAGAAGGTATTTTTGGCATCCATTATACATTTAGTGTTAACAAAGTTTTAGAATTAGAAAATCAATGTATACAAAAACTAAAAACAAAGAAAGAAATAACTTTGATTTGTCTTGGAATTGGCATACATTAATCCCTTAATACCCAAAGTTTTTTTAGAGCTTCTTAGAATCTGCTTTAAACTAAACTAAAGCCTAAATATAACTATGCAACATATGCTCTCAAACTTCAAATTTTTTTACACTTTATGCTTTATTTGGTCACAATAAGTCAATGAAATTTTATATTTATATTTTTCAGAGATGAAATCACGTGTCATTTGTAAGTTATGAAAATTTTAATTCATTTTGTAAAGATTTGAAATTATTGAATATTTGCAAAAAAAATAGAAATAATTCATATTTGATACAAAATTAGCACAAAAAATATACAAAAATTCTATAATAAATGTATATTGTAGTAAAAAATATTCTAGTGCAAAATAAAATTTTAGGACATTCTATAAATAAAATTTTAATATCCCGTGGTAATTGACCCCAAGTTCAAATTGCAATAAAAAATTTAATTTTCAAAATTTTAAAGTAGAGGAGAAGTTAGACTTGCTTAACGTCAATTCATATTTAGATGAAGAAATATGAGACTTTTCCACCACAAAGCAACCCCCTCTAGAGGAGTTGGGCCAGTGGGGAGTGTAAGGGACACTAATCTAGTCTATCTTTCAAGCAATGGACTTCTAAACGTTTTCTTGGTCAATTTTTAGTTAAATGACCATAAGTGAAAGGAGGGTAGCATCTCCCAATCATCCAATTATGTGCCCTAAAATCCCCAAATCATCTTAACACATGTTTTGAAAGGATAAAATAATTTCCTCGATTAAAATCATACTAAAACACCTAAATTGGACCCTGAATGAGCTAAATTGCAGCCTAAAATTAATCACAACATAACTCACTCACACCAAATATCTAACAACAATCATGCATTGCCCCATGCACCTCACCAAAGTCCTTAGATCCATTGCTAACACATTCAACCTTTTATTATAGACAATTGAACTTTTACTTCTATGTGATCATTCCAACAATCCAACCCAATTTAAAACCAATTTGGCCAATGCTTTCGTATGTGTCCTAAAAAACTTTAAAATAGAATTCACTAATTATGCATTCTTTTTAGACATTCACATCATACAATACCATGAAAAATATATAGTCACATGCAAAACCAAACATGGGTTGTAATCAACATTACATTTAAATTCAATTGAAATCACAAGAAAAATGAGAGACATAACACCATTTACCGTCAATAGGACAACTGACCTCCCTCCACAAAAGTGGATACCATTGCTTCATCCATACTCTAAATCATACAAGTTTGGTTTTAATGGAAAGTCAACTTAAAGATTCATTTCTTCTCAAAAATTCAACTCAATTCGTTGTTTCATCCTCCCAATTTTGCTCCTCAAAGTTGTCACTTCTAATTGCAACAACAACAGATTCTCCTTGCACAAATCAGTTGTCCCCACCTTATCCTTACTCTAAATTTGGTGAGTCATAACTTTTAAGAAAGCTAACTTTAAAGCGCACCATCCCTCCAAAATTAAGCTCCATTTGATTTCCTTGCTTCCGCAATTGTCCATGAAAGTTGGCAGTCCAATCTCACTCAAAATTCTCCATCATTCTCCAATCAATTTTCTATGTAATATCAAAAATCTCCATTTTTCATCCATTTTTTCTCCTTACATGGTGAAAATCTACTCAACAAATTGTTCTAATCTTCCCTCTAACTCATTTTTTTATTTCTCCAACATTTCTACTTCATCTTTTATCACATCTCTACACTCTCCAAAACACATCAAGCACACAAAAAATTGAAAGAAAGAGAGCTTCAAACCCTAATTTTTCATATAACCAAACTCTCTAATGAAATAATGTTTATAACTACTTTCATCCACCCCTAATTACTCTTAATTTGCTAAATTAGTGTAAAAAACGTCAAACTAGTGCAATTTGCACTTAATTACTATAATTCCGTTAGTTTAGAGTAAGGTGCACTAATTTAATATCAACTATGCTATTTAGTGTAAAACCCTCAAAATTACTGTAAAACCTCTATTTTAGTGTTTTTGCCACTATTTTGTTTTTTCTCTCACTATTTTAGTATTCTAGTAGTAGTTTTAATTGTACTAAATTTTTTTTGTTTTTTCTTATTTCTTATTTTTGTAGTTTTCAATTTATTTTTAGTTTCATTTTATATTTCTAGTCTTTTGCTTTTAATTCAGTTTTGCATTTTTGTATTTCACATTTTGATTTGCAATTTAATTATAATCCAATCTCTTACCTATAGTTTTTGTTTTTGATTTTGATTTTATACTTTTTATGTTTGTTATCTTTTGGATTTTTAATTTAGTTCTAGTTTTTTTTTTTAATTAATAATATTTTGATTTTTATTTATCATCATTTTAACATTAGCCTAATTTAATTAATCTATCAAATCTTGGTTAACATCTTTTTTATTTAAAATCCCTTTTTTTCTACTAGAGTTTACTTTCATTTTTTTTAATGGCATTTTCTAACATTTCACTTTAACCTCCCCATGTTCTTATTCCTATGTACTAAAAACTTCCTAACTAGTGGTTGTAATTTAATCCAGAGTGCTAACACTACAAGAAAACAAGGATATAAACAACTTTACAACAAATGAATGACTGTAAGCACAACAATGACTACAAAATAGTCATTTTGTAGTCATTGTTGTGCTTACAGTCATTGTTGTGAAGTCGTTTATACCCTTGTTTTCTTGTAGTGTAACACTTCCGGACTTATAAATTCATGCATAATGTTTACATTTTACATTTTCTAAAAAGTGAATCATTATAGTGATTTACAAGGAACTACAAGTTGCCAAATTCACTACAAAATGATCCATGGCACAAGTTTAAATTAATATAATAATATACAAGAACTTTAATTATAATGGATTAGTTTAGTGTATGACATCAAGAGAGAGCATATGACCCACTCCACAAAAATATGGATGAAAACTTATTGTTTTACATCCTCTAAGAGGCTTTAAATGTCTACTAAAGAAATAATTTGACTTCTTAAGCATTCCAAGATTAATCTTGAATCACCAAAGAGGACATAAATTTTGTGTCCTTTGTATGATTTTAGAAAGGCCCCGAGGATAGGAAAAATATTTTATCATTCCAATTTTTGGAGGGGAATTGCTTAAACCCATTTTTAATAAATAGTGTTGGATATTCCATTGTTGTAATATTTTTTATTTTTCTACATACAAAAATAGAAAATTTAGAGATTACCTTGCAATGTATATTGATAAGTTCTATTCTTTTATCTTAATTTGAATTTTAGTCATAAAATTAATATTTTTTGAATTTCAAACCAACTTATAAAACAAAATCCATCAATTGTAGTTTCTATCCAAATTTGAAAATTTGAAAAATACTTAAAATCCTCATTTTATTGTCGTTTGAACTTTGAGCCCTATAACTATAGAGTGCTGATTTTTTAATTTCAGAATGGCATAGTAACTTGATTTGCACAACAATGCTCTACACTATAATGTACATCAATAGAGAAATTTCAGATTTTCTACACATATTTTCTATTTGATATGAAAATTTTTACTATTTATTCAAAATTCAAAATAATTTATACTTTTAGAAATTACCTCTCTAAGAAATAGATATAAAAAAAATAATAATTCATATATAGTTGCAAAATGAGAAAATACAAAAAGATGGACTTTCATGTTTGAAAATGTGGTCATAGACCATTCTTTCGTAAGAGTCTATTCATTCATGTTCCTAGGATTGCTCACAAGGCAAAGGCATGAACTATGTACTATGTATGATGCATGAACTATGTACCTTTGTTAGAAGGTAGAATTTATTTTGTCTATGGTTTTAATGGGGGATTAATTGGCATAAGCAATAAATGGATTTTGTATGATGTAATATGTGCATTGAGGTCTTAATTCACTATATGAGTTTTTAAATCTTTACCTACAACAAAAGATTGAGCAATGATGCACATTACATGTTTTTCAGTCCCTATGGAGGGCTTCAAGTTTCCCAGGGTTCCCAGACTTTGAAACTATCTGGAATTACGTTGTAGCAACTGCGTGATGTGGCGGAGGACTGCCATGCCATATTAAAAAAAATTAATTTTTTTTGTTCATCTTGTTTTTTCATTTTAAGATTTTTTTTTTTTTCAGAAAATAAATTCTAACAACAGCCATTCTTTTACTGCCGGGGGAACATGCCCCCCTCCAAAACATCTAATGACAATAGTTTGCAAAAGTTCAAAAATAATATACACAAATGAAAGTAAAACATGTGGGCCGTCCATTAGATGAAGTACGCATCTTCATATATTAAAGGGTGTAGATAAAGTTACTAGGTCTTGTTAATTTTTAATTGATATCCGGTTGGTTAGTAGTTGATATTAAAGTTAACTTCTAAAGTCCCAAGGCCTTTTTTCAATCAAAAACCATTCAAACTACCATTTCCATTGCAAAGAGCAAAAAGCGTCATATTTGTTTGTTTTTGCATATCTAACCATAGGATCTTGTACTAGACTAGTGTAAGAATGTGTAGAAGCAATTTCAAAAACTGTGATTGTGTAGATTACAAGATATTTGTATTTAAAGTGATTAAAATAACTTTTTGTGAACCTAGCTTGACTAGATTTTATGACTTTGAATCTTTTTAGCTTAAAATGTTTGCACTATTGATTTTTGAATTTTTAGAAATTGATTTGAGAATCTAGGATTTTTTTTCTTAAAAATTTGCTTTTCACTTATTAAAAATTTGTTAAGATTCAAGATTGAAGGAAAAAACAAGTTGTTAATAGCTGTAAGATGGAATTGAAATATATTAATCCCAACATTGAGATTGTTCTAGCAAGAGGTCTTAAACTTGTGGAACTATTTTTTATGAAAAATAATTTGACAATTCCTATATAGATAAAAGTACAACCTATGAAAAAAAAATTTAAATTGATTTCATATTTTTGTGTTTTTCTTTTTTTTGCCCACTAGACAAAATTTGGGCTTATTGTGTCATAACTTTTGCTCTTGGACATCAAATTAAGTATTATAGTCATAAAAAACTAATGTATTCTCTATCTTCACAAAAAAATTCAAAAAATCATGATGAATGTTGAGACCATAGGAGTTTGCTTAAAATCTATTTTGTCTCTCAAGGGGACAATGGACTTTAGAGGGCAAAAAAAGATGTTAGGATTAGTTGGCAGCTAATCTCTTAGGATTTGGTTGGCTACTTAGAGGCAAGAACTAATTCTTTGTCTCTTTCTTGATTCTTGTTGGGTTTGATGTGTGGGATGTACTTAGAGTGCTAAATTGAATCCCATTTAGGGAAATTAAGGATATAAAGAGATTATATGCAAAGCATTTCCATATCAAAGGCTTTATGCTTTTCCAAACCTGTTTGCACAAACATTGTGACGATGTGCCAAATATGGGTTCAAGCTACACTAATAATGAAATTAAGTGATAACAAACAAATTGAATTTAAAATGTTATAAGTTTTAATTTTTGATGAATATTTTTACCATCTATGTTTATAAGGACCCTCTCTTTGAATTTTTTTGATATATATATATATATACCCTTAGAAAAAATCTTTGTCAAGAGTAAAAATTTATAGCATATTTTTTGAAACAAGTGTGTTGAAGAAACACACTACAAGGTTATTTTGTCAGGTATAGAGGCTTTGATTTCACACAAGGTAATGACCCTGTCATTGCCTCGTATCAAACCCGCAACCATGCCATTTATATTTAATACTTCTCTTCCATCATCTGGTAGATTAATCCATAAATGTTGTCGAGGATGTTTTCTAGCCGATGAATGACAAGAGAATCTCCTACGTAGGACAGAAGTGCAACTATTCATCCTCCCAATTTTGTGCGAAAAGGGAAGATCATCTACAATACTTTGTCTTCCAATGAATGCTTTTGCAATATTTTAATCCAACAATTCACACGGTGACAAAACAAATGATTTCCACGGCTATGAGCCTTGTCGTTTAAGGGTTAAGGTCATCTCGGACTGCACTTATAGCATTTTCAAATCAATTTAGTGTGCTAATACTAATTTTTATTATTATTAATGTAGTTCTTTGATAGCAAAAGTCCGGAATCCCTGACGTCAAAATTAGCCTCCCAAGCGATTGGATGCAGTTTCGCCATGCCACGAAACGTGCACTGGTGACTCGACAAATGGATCCAGCGCCGTCGACTCGAAACTCCCATCGCTGACGAGAATCGACATTTCATTCCTTCAGCGAGTGCCGCGTGGCCTGACAACGCCGTCTTTCGCATTCGCTGCGACTCGTCAGCAGCGAACCCTCGACGGCGATCAACGGCGAGCAAACAATTTCAAATTCTTCGTCCCAACTTCGTGCCCAAAGACGATGAGGAATGGCGGACGACAGCAGACGTCGTCAGTTACAGTGTACTCGAGTGAAACTGCGCCGTCGAATGGCTCCTCAGTTTCTTCGTCTCTTTAGTAGTGCGGGCAATAGCTATTGCGTCTCTCCACACTTGAACACCGGTTCCTTATTCTTCCAGTTTGATTCGTGCCGTCGCTGAGGTGCGCAGTGATTTGTTACATTGTGCGCCTGTGTTGTTCCTGTGTACAATTCGTTAGGGTTTGAGCTTTTTAGAGGACTTTGTTGTAGAGTATGATCTGAGCTTGATGGAAGTGAGTTTTGTGACGAATTTGGAGGTTTACTCTGTGGAATTTGTTTTCCTGCTATGCTGCTGCGTGTGTGTTTTACGTTTTTGGTGGTGTATGCACTTGCGTTTGAGTATCTATTGTTTAGTAGCGGAACGCGTGTGGCAGGGGTTAGTAGATGATAGTGTAGATTGGTTGTGGTAGGTTCTTTAGGGAACTAACGAATTATTCGGTCAAAGAGAGCTCTGTTAGGTGGAGCTGGTTTTGGAAGTAGGAATAAAGCTGTTTCATGTCGTTAACCGACTTCCCTTACAATATAGGGTTTCCAGTGCTGCTGATTTAACACTTCCCATCTTCCATGGTGCTTGCATTGCACGAGATTATGAACTTCGTGAATTTTAGTCTTACATGTAAAACTAATCAAAACAACGCAAGGAAGGAAAGCGGCTTCGTGTTATAATCGACCACCCTTGCAATGTAGGGTTTCGGACGTCTGCTGTTTTTACTCCTTTTTATTCTCTTCGATGCTCCTTTTGTTAGATTTTGATTATGTACTTTCTCAATTGTATTCATACTTCTAAATCAAAACAAAAGAATGAATATGGTTGACGAATTTGCGGTAGCGTAGAAGTGGACAATGTTGAGCAGCTTGGAGTTGGATATTATTTCCGTGGCTGAGATCGGTGAGGATTAGGCTTTCTTTTTTAAATCGTCGTCGATGAATGGTGTATCAAAATTCGGTGAAAGTTGGGGTTGCGTAATATTTTTTCGAACTGTGCAATATAATTAGATTACAGAGCAGGACGTGTGGTTGGTATAGATCTCTTCCTGGAGTTGTCAGTTACCAAGTATAATTTAATGAACAGACGTTCGAGCTATGTTGCAACCCCAGAAGTTGACGGTTGCGTAAGTCTTCAAGCACCAGGGAGGGACGGATTGAGAGCTATACAAGCAGGAAGATTATCCAAACAGGAGTCGTGCCTTTAGGCTTTTGTAGAATGGAGAGCAGAAACTATTGGAATTGAGTGCTTCGCGAGAGTATTGGTGAAGGGACGTCGAATGCTGTATTCGCACATAAGTGTTGCTGGCGTTGACAAGGCATGTTTGTTGTAAATATTAGAATTATGCTTATTGGAACTTCCTTCTTGTTTGCACTCTCTGCAAGGAGCTTTTAATTTACAGTGGATGTCTTCTTTGCCTTGCAGAATACAGAGACGTGAAAAAGTACAGTGCAAGCGTCACGGCGGAATGATTTCGTTTTGGGAAGAAGGCTGAGATGGACATTTTTCTTCATTTTGTGAGATATTGCTCCCACATGCCAGCGCAATGGTAGTTGTAGTGGCGTCTTGCGAATTTTGGTCAGTACGTGTGAACTTCGAAAATTGTCACCTCAAATCTTTCGCGTAGAAATTGTCGAAGGATAACCTGCTGTCTCAATTTGGATCAGCATTTAGGATTACTGGTGATAGAAATATTTGATTTAAGACGTATGGAATAATGCCCATGTGATTGTAGACATTTGGTATGTCTGAACGCACAGTATAGCACGAGCAGGATAGTTTTTAAGCTTATAGGTTCATGTAAAGTGCGTTGATAGTGTAGAACTGTACTTTGACTAACGAAGCCATGGGGATGAGAAAGTTATCGAAGAACACGAGAAAGAAGGCAAGAACGGTGGAATCCAAGGGCAAAGATGAATCCCACTGTGCCGGAGCATCCACCACCAACGACTCGTGCAAATTTGCGAGCATGAATCCTGAGGTGTGGGGTACGTTGCCTGAAGATCTTACGAATAGGGTTTTAGCGTGGCTGCCTATTCCGTTACTCTTTCAAGCGCGTTCAGTCTGCAAGCGCTGGAGCTCCACCATCGTTTCTTCAGCTTTTTTGAATATGCATGCTGAAATTTTCGGCATGCACTCTCCTTTCCTACTGTTTCCATTCGTTGGGGATTCACTAATGTACACAGCGTTCGATCCCTCTGATAAGGAATGGCAACCCATGCCGCCAATGTCCTTCCTTCCTTCGGAGATCAAGTTCGTCGAAGGTGTTGCTGGTGGGCTGGTGTTTTTCAGCGTTGAAATGCCTTTCCAGCCTGTGAATTTCTACGTCTGCAACCCGCTTACTAGGAACTGGCGACAACTGCCAGAGATGTCCCACAGGCGCACGCCAATATTCCGACACATGGTGGTGGATGAAGCAGCAAAGACATACAAGATTGTTGTTGCAGGAAATGCTGATGTCTATTCGAACCGGAACGGGTACCGTAGGTACTTGAACACGGAAGTGTATGATTCTGTTACAGGTCGGTGGACGGAGACTAGTAGCATCCCCTCCAGGTTTGATCCAGGTTGGAGCTCAGCTGACTGCAATGGCATTCTATACTGCATGGTGAACGAGGCTGATGCGGTGAATCACAATTTGGGAGTAATCACCTACAATTTGGAGGATGGCCAGTGGAGTGATCATTTTCAACAGCTGCCAGAGGGGTTTTCGCTTGCTCAAGTAGTGGAGTGTGGCGGACAGGTTCTGATGGTGGCTGAGCGCTACTCCAATGGCAGCGTGAAGAATATCCATCTCCTGCGGCTTGAGCTCGACACCAAGGAGTGGACGGAAATAGCAAAGCTACCGAGAAAAATCCTACTGGAATTTAGGAGGCTGTGCGAAGAGGAGAGCTACAACTGTACTGCCCAGAAGACGAAGATTTACTTGACAAGCTTCAAAAGCATGGACGTATTGGTGTATGACGTGTTGGAGCGGTCATGGGAGTGGCTGCCGAAGTGTCCCTGTTCCGAGAAAGGTGACATCAGGGCTGTGGGTTTCTCTTACTCCCCGTCCTTGAGTGCAGTAGTGTGACTTCACTTTTGTTCATTAGTACAATTGTGTACATAATTTGTAATTAGATGTAGAGCTTTGCAACATTGCTAGAAGAACGCAACTGCAGACATCTGCCGCCGCATGTAGTTGTGCGGTCCTTCACTTTTTTGTAGCTTCTGCGCTCTCAGCAGTTTTCGAATCTGTAGGCAATTTTACTGTGTCACAGCAGCAATTTTTGTTGCTGCAAGTCCTCCCAGGGAATTTTTAATTAAAATTCCGCTGGGAAACCAGAAATGAAGTTACTTCCCACAGGGAACATTTTCTTCCAATTATGAGAGATCGGTAACAGAATATGTGCAGTGTCGCAACTGGAGACTCTTTTGGGGGGGATATCTGATGTGTTCGTGCACTCAGTTTCTGGAGTTCTTGTTCTTTACGTACTGGTTGTGAGCAACGTCAATCACTACAGTAACGGAACCAGTTAACATTGTTTCTATTGGACAAGGAATGAACAAACCATGAGCAGGCAACAGCCGGCAAGAGTAGATAGAAAAGGTACTCGCTGCTACTTGTTCAAATTTGTCTTTAAATCGGATTTACATTAATTCCGGCCCAGCCTCTCCCTCCCAGCCCTTAATTCCACTGTTGTAACACTATCAAAACCCGAACAGAAACCGCTTGCAGGTAGTTTGCTCCCACAACCTTTTTCAATATACTACACCCCAGCCATGGCTTTGTTTGCTACCATGGCCTTCTCTCTTTTCGTTATAGTACAAAACTAGAGGGACTTGTGGGCGGAGTGTTTCTAAATGCAGAGGCCAAGCTCGGAGGTTCTCAAATCGTTGGATACACACCTTGGATCCCTAGGGTTCACAGCTCCTCACAGCAAGCATAGTCTCATCCCCAGACGACGCCGGAGGAAGCAACATGTATACATCATGAACCTCCACCTTGGAAACGACGCCCACGTCTTTGTCCATGCTGTAACAAATATACACCGTGTCGATCACAGCCGCCATGAATTGGTAGAGCTGCCCCAAGCCCAGAAGCGCCACCAGGAAGCACGCGTTCGCCGTCACCAAGGGCTCGTCTCCTCCCAAATAGTACGTCACTCCGAGCACCACTCCGAAATGCACCATAGCAAAGGTGAGCGCCATCCCCGTGAGAAGATTCTGAACCAGCACCTCCACAATGAGCGTCGACAGCCAGTTGCGTTGCAAAAGATCCGAGGTCGCCCGCGCCGCGGTGCAGAACCCGTCTCCCGAAATGGCCGCAAAGTTCGTGGTGAATCGCGTGGAAAACTCGAAGAGCTGGAAGAGCCATCCGAAGCAGGCGCGAAGGAAAACGGTCACTACCCCAGGCCCGATCTTCACAACAGCACTTCGGTCCATCAACGATTTCAACACCATGGAGATCGTGAGCATCAAGCTGGAAAGGCAAGCAGTTCCGAACGAGGGACCAAACGCGTTCCGCAGTGCGCGCTTGGTGGCTCCTTCAGTTGAAGATCCTGACGACGCAAAATACCATTGCGAAACCGTGCCGCTCACCACGAGGATTTGCAATTGGCCTGCAACCAACACGACCCACAGCATCGCCACACTCGACAGAACGAGATACGGCGTCACCCAATTCGATCGCTGGAAATCGCAGCACGGCGCGCCCGTCGCGAGACTACACTCGTTCGCCGCATCCCTAATCGCTTCGAAATTCGGTGCCACTCTGCCGTTGAAGAGCGCGTACCACATGAAGACCCCAATCGGGACATTAATCACCACAGACGCGAATCCCAACACGGGATTCAACAGCAAGAGGGACAAATTTTGCTTGAGCGATTCCAACGAGGTTTTCAGGATCTGCACAGTAAGTTCCAGCCGACTCCGGTTCTTGCACACCACAAGGAATTGCAGGAACGTCACAACCGCCGCGAAACCAAGAAACGTGGCTGTGTATTGCGCACTTGCGGACATAGCTGCGCATGTTTGGGAAATGAGGCAGACGCTGGAGGTCACGAGGAAGAACGAGACGGGGATGATGCACGTGAGGGCGAGGATGACGAAGAGAGCTTCCCGAGTGTAGCGATGCAGGAGGTAGAGTAGGCTTAACCCCACGGGGAGGATGAGCGCCGCGGTGATGGCAGCTGGGAAAAGAATGCTCCCCAAGTCCAAATGGCGCCCGTGGTGGCTTGTTTCGTAGGTTTTGCGTTCGGAGATGAGCGCATAGTGAGTCGGGGTGGTGCCCACATAAGCATGCTGGATGCGCTCGCACTCATTGGACTCCGGATTGTAGCGCACGAACCGCAGCTTGGATTCTGGGTGGAAATCCGCGTTTCGGGTTGCGAAGAAGCCGATGGCGTAGCTCGACAACACCGTCGCGACGAAGAGAACAGCAAAGAGCGTGTCGCGGTGGGGCCGCGGGGCGGACGTGAACGTGAACGTCGCAATAGGAATGTGCGTCTCGCGTTTTTCTTCTTTCGCGACTATCAAGGGCTCCTGGTCGCGCTCGTCATCGCCTTCTTGCTCGGGAATCGGATACTCCGCTCCCATTCTCGCTCCTCTCTTGCTTTCACAAGGTGTTTGTAGCTGCTCCCCACACCAAAACCCACGCTCAGCATTGCTCCATAGCCAGTCTACCATTCCAAGCCAAACCACAACCCATGGCGACAATCTCGCAAAAGCACAAGGCACGCGATTGAATTCCCCGAGAATTCAACAGAAACGCGCTAATTCAAGAAAATCCCCAAACCCTACCACTACGGACACAGAACCATGTCTCCAAAACGGCGAATTCCCGAGCGTCAAATGCACGATCACGAAAACCATTCAATTGCAACAACCCCAACTGAAAACAAAGTCGGTACGTCCTTTCCCAGCTAGCTTCCCCCACATTACCATCAATCCTTCAACATACCAAAACCTGCTTACAATACAATACAATCCTCAAACTGTACGCTCATCCCACTCACCATTCCAAAACTTCACAAAAACCACGGGAGATTTACCCTCCAAATTGCGCAAACTGCAAACTACTGAGCTTCATACCTGCTGTGTCCCGCGTACTCACGTTTTCCGAGTATCGGCTCCGCTGTGGAGAATCCAAAGTTGGGTTGTACACTCGGGACCTTTTGAGATTCCAATTCCGGTGCGATGGACGGAGGCTTTGCAGCAACTTACATTGCTAATAATCTGTGCCTGATTATCTTTAGCAGCTATGAACACAGTGAAGATTGATGGCGGTGGTAATAATGCAGTACAAGCATAGATTGGCGTGCAGTGGGGAGTGGGGACTGTGCGAGCGCACTGATTGAGGTCGGAGCTGTCAGAGAAACGACGAAACTGAATGATCGATTGGGGGTTGCTTTTGCGGCCCCACTTGGACTGAGGATGGTATTGGATTCATGGTTTCTAATCTGGACGGTCCGGGAGACTGGAGAGGAGGAAAAGGGGCTTGGGACGCAGGTTTGGCGGTTGACCCTTTTTTGCATCTCAGTCAGTGGGCGGTCAAGTCTAAAGTACCAGACCCTACGAGCCAAATGCTGAGGTCCAGCCAAGGGTGAATGTAAAAAAAAGACCCCCTATTTTGTGCTTGAAAATTTTATTTCCGAGCTAACTGGTAAGGTAGTATTCTCTTACAGCGACCATTTAAGGGCTGGTCAGCCTTTTTCACAGGATTTCTTAGATAAAAATATTTTTAGATCATTTTTCAGAGAAAGAAAAATAGATGTGGAATCCAATACAAGTGGTTTTGTATTTTTCCAATCATTTTTGAATTACTTATAAATTTTCAAAGATTCAGGACGTAGGCACCTATTTGTGAACATAGGTCTTCCAAAATTAGTCCACTTGCAACTTGTAAAGAGATGTGTGGAAATCAAAGATAATGATTGGCTCTTGCAATAGAAAAACAGCTTTTCCTCCATGCATTTAACTGCTAAACTGGTCCATTTAACCCCTAAAGGTTTTTGACTATGTTTTCACAAAAAACGCTCTCAAACTGCCATTTCTAGTACAAGTATCAAATTTTGGAAAAAAAACATTTTTGGACACATGTAACCGTAGGATCTTGTAGTAAACTAGTTTGAGAAGATGTGGAAAAAATTTCAGAAATTTCCGCCGTGTAGATTGCAAGATATTAGCATTTGAAGTGACAAAAACCCTTTTTTTGTCCCTGCGAAAAACCGGGCAGCTGCACTTCACATGGTCACATTTGTATGAAAAAATGTCCAAAATGGTGGTAACTCTTTGGGTTCATTCTTCAAAGCAAGTTAGCTACATGCTTGAAAAATTTCAGATCATTTGGAAATGTACAACATATAGGAAAAAAATAGTAAGTAGAAAGAAGTAGAAAGTGATTCAAAACACTAAATTGTTAAGGATTTAATTATGGAATTGAAGATTGCCAATCCAAATGATTGTAATGTTGTAATAAACAATATACACCTTGTGTTTATATTTTTTTCCAAAAATATTGAAAATTGAGTTAAATAAAGGACTTCAAAGTTTATTTTAGAGTAGAGATTCCATAACTACCCGCAAACTACCCACAACTAAAATTCCTCATAACTTTCATCTCATAAATCAAAGTGGAATGATTCAAAGCTTTCCTTGTGCACATAAATCTAGAGAACCAATTTCAAATTTTTATTTCTCTAGAAAATGATTTTTAAAGAAGTTTTTTTTGCTGCCCAGGCTGCCCGCCGAACAATGAAAACTACATATCATACCATAACTTTTTAACCATGTAGTCAAAAGTTATGAAAATTGTTGGGCCCTAAAGCTACTCCTCGGGCACATCTTGTGTGAAAATTTCAAAGAATAAAAATAAAAATTCCATTCGTGGTGAGCTGCCCCAAAACGCTATGTTGTCAAAAAACGGTGTTTGGTCCTTTAGGGGTTAAGGATCACCTCCTCTCCATTCTCCGCCTAAAAATAGGGGCAGTTTGAAGAAGATGGGCGCTTTTAGAGCACACTACCTTACCTATGATAGCAAATATCTGATTGCAAATATGAACTCAAAATTTGCAAATTTATCATAAGTGGCAAAATAATAGTTCCTACATTTTATAAAGGATAAAATGGTCCCTGCACTAGGCTTGGTGGGGTACTATAGACACAACCGGCAATGTGCTTTGGTTTTATTTCCTGACTTGTCCTTCCTTTCCAAGAAGCTGAATCTAAAAGTTACCCAAACCATTGCATTACATAATTTTCATTATTTGACAATTGGAGTTCATTTTGGGTGGCCTTAGCCCTTGGGTGGCATCATAGTAGACTTCCATGTACAAAAATTTGTCAAACTTTGCCATAAAGACTAATGAAAATTTGAGAGTTATATACATTGAAGTCTAAGGTAGGAGGCTCTGAAAGCGAGCGGGCATTTAGAATTGCTCATGTAGACTCGCCTGAAATGGACATAAGATGGTCTTTAAATGGATCTTCTGTAGTCATTGAATGGATCAATAAAAGAAATATTATTTATTGCAAGAGCCTATCATTCTCTTTGTTTTTCCATTTCTCTTTTGAAACTGCATCTGAACGGTTTATGGAAGACCTAGGGTCATAAATAGGGACCTATGACTCATTACGCTTGAAAATTCATAAGTAATTCAAAAATGCTTCAAAAAATACGAAACGACTTATGTTACAATCACAATCTATTTTTCTTTGTCTGAAAAATGAGCTAAAAATAATCCCATACAAGAACCCACATGAAAAAGGCAGACCAGCCCTTAGATGCTCGCTTTCAGAGCCTCCTACCTTACAATTTTTATAAGAGGAGAATTGGGATTGGTAGTCAACAAGATTTTAGGGAAAGGCTAACAAAAAGTGGAGAGACAACTTTTCAATTTGCACAAAATTATTTTTAATAAGGGACTTGAAATTTTTGGTTGCTTTTAGTTTGACAACAGGGCAAAAGTTTTTTTCCTTCACATAGAAGTGAAAGTGTCGTAGAATTTGGCAAAATAAATTTTGACCCTAAAAACTTAGAAATCAATTTCCAATTTTAAAACATGCATCATGGAAGTATATTCACTTAGGATCAAGGATTCATCATGCCTACCAAGTTCCACGATAAAAGCATTCCCCTAGTCAAGGACGTCCCATTGTGAGGGTTTCCATTATGTGAACATAGGAGTGTGAGCCCATGAGCCTAGAATACTACACACCTACGTTATAGGTGTCTATACTATAGAAATCGTCTATGATTATAGGATATATATGTTACAAATACCCATATTATAGGTGTTTACAATACATTTACCTTCTATAGTGTGTGGTATTTATATTATAGGTACATATATTGTAGGCTCAATGCTCACAAGCTCGCATTCTTCAGCTCACATACTAGCACCATTGATCCCATTGTGTGAAAGTCCTACTTTGATATCAAGGAGAGAGCGTGAGCTAGATTTTAGAGGGCAATGCCATCACTTAGAAAGACGCCCGTAATATTTTGTTGTAGATTAAAATGTGGTTCAACCCACCACCCATCTTCCCCTTAATTTCTTCTTCATTGGATAAACTCACTAACATCTTAATTTCTTTTGAACCATAAAATGGCCTCCCTCCAATGTCAAATCTTTCATTCAAAGTTTATTGCTTGTGTTCAGAAGACAAAGACGATGGCATTGACTTTGGTTGCAGAGTTCTATCTACATATTGCATTTACATAGCATAATGTGGTTAGAATTTGGTTTGAGTGGGGATGTGGATTTTGACTTGTCAATAAATTAACCTACAATAGAGCCTCACGATAATACCATTTTTGCTTGGGGAACAGATGTTTGATAAACATATATAATTTTGGATGAATAAATGATATTTCATCCATATTCTATATTTTCCATTCTACTTGAATCATGGATGCAAGTAGACTAAAGCTTGCAACTTGCATCCTTTGCACGGCCTTTAAAAAATTGAAATAAAAATACCAATGTTGCTACATCTTTGCTTGAGTTTCATTTTACTGGCATAGAGTATGGGAGCCAACCCATTCCTGATCACCTCCCCATTTTGGCAATGTAGGATGCTTTCTTTTTGTATAGGTAGAGATGAATTGTAATAGTAGTTCCGTTGCAATTGTTGTGCATTATGATTGGCTACAAGTCTCTCAATACTGCAACCAACCTTTGGTCGATTTTAACTAGCCCTTTGTTGAAAATAAGAAGACCTACATGACAAATATGGGTTGAACAGAATCTTCAATGTAAAAAATCACAGTAATTATGTTTTGACAAAAAAAAACTGAAAAACTCTAAAAAACTTCCAAACTCTATTTATGTAAATGGAAAAAATTTCCAACTCAAGAAACGTGCACTCTAGATACATATAATTGCTTAAGTGGTTGAAAATGGGTTGACTCTAGTGATCCCTAAATTGGCTAAGTTTCTACCTAAAAAATCCTTGTACTACTAGTACATTGTAAAAAAGGCCTTTAATAGAGACATTTTGGCCAAAATTGCTACAAAATATAAAATTTGATAGCCAATTTGCAACTTCCTCCACATTGGAATTGACATCTATTTAGTTAGTTTTGTGTTACAGTAATGTAGCATCACTCACAATCATCATTGTACCCATAACTGTCACCTCTAAAATCTTGGACAATGAATAGATGTAATTACAAGAATGTACTACATTTGAATATCAGACCCTAGTGTTGGTTAGATGCATGTATAGTCATCTCTTTAAAAATTTACAACTTATTCATACATTGTCCAAATAATACATTTGAAAATGTACAAGAATTACTTTTCTCTTGCTAGTAGGGTTCAATAATTTGTTGGATGTGTGTTGGTAGACATCATGTCCAAAATCCTTAAATTAATGGTTATGGGTGTTGCTACCTTATTCCCAACAATCCTTCACAATTTGCAAAATCCTTTCTTTTCTATTTTTTTTATACTATACACTCTTAAGGTAACCATAGTTTATGCATGCTTGTCTTGAAAGTAGCATACTGACCTAAATTTCATAAACTAGGTATAGTAAACTTGCCAATCATTGCACAGACAAAGTTCAAACCCCTTCTCCACATAAATATAGAAATTGACATGTTTGAAATTGGACATGATTATTAAATGTCATGTAAAGATTCTCCTTCAAAAACAGAATGCAAAACAAGTTATTTTTACAAATTTTATTGCAATTTAAAGATGATGCACTTGAAACCTAATTAAAAATTCCTTGCAACCCTTCACCGCACAATGTACAGTCATTAGACGGGTGATACAAAATTTTGTTCCCATTGCAATTGAATTAATAATTGAATCATGCAGTTACTGTATGATAATTGGCAATGGTTGTTGTGTAGTTTTTGGATGAGTACAATGAATGACCAATTTACTTTAGCATATTGCACTGAATTCCATAAACTAAGGTAAAACATCCCGTTGTGGTCAAACGATCCCATAGTGGACACCTAGGAAATGGCCCCATTATGAATTTTTTCAATTTGTGAGATTTTGGCTTCAATGCATATCTTACACAACGATAATGGGGTGATTAGTAACTTCATTATAGGCTTCCAACTTTTCAATGTGAATTCACCGTAAAAATTGACTTTTTAGGCCTTCCACGTTAGAAAATACTATGACTCCTTTAGTTGAGCAAAATGAGCATGATGGATTCAGGTTTTGTTTGGTTCTAAGGTAGTCTACATACTCTTTTGTGTCATGATGCATTGAACACTTCAAAAATTCATAGCAAATTCATCCTTTGCCATAAAAAAACAAACATGATTTCAACTGCTCTCACTTGTTCTCACACTTGTACTAATGTGGAAGAAAAAATTGAAAAATTTCAGCAACTACACAAGGTCAAACTTTTAATTCTGACCACAATGGGCTGTTTTACCTTAGTTTTGGGAATTGGGACCACTGATTGGCTCCCCTACTGCAAGACAAGTACAGACCCCAAATTCATGCCTGTTCTACGGAAGGGTTCAGTTTTCTCTCCACAATTGTACGCGTGGGTCAGCGAGGACTGTCTGCCTGTTATTAGCCGGTTGACTCCGGGGTTGGGTTGCCGACAAACAATTGCCCCCTTGTATTGCCGTATCAAAGGGTAAATGTAAAAATTGCCCCCTAATTTGTGCCGCCTAAGGGTCACTTCACACTATGATCAAAGGTCAAGAGGCCATGGGTTTCCACCAAAAATTTGGCCTCTCGATCCTTCACACTAGAAGGCACTAGTCCAAAGGCCATCATCCTTCAACTACTTAAGTGGCAATAAATTGTCTACATGGCGACGGACTCTCAAAGAAAGTTTGGGTCGGCTAAAAATGGACACCCAAACTATGGCCGAGAGGCCGTCAACTTATGACAAGATCTCAACGGTTAGTTTGGGAGTTGGGAGTTCATTGTCAAGGGTTTGGACTTGACTTTCGGAGGCTTCACACTATGATCTGCTGAAGGCTCCAATTCCTTATTTTATTACCTATTTATTGCTCATTTCTTTGGTCTCTCAACAAAGTTTGGCCACTCAATCTCATGGCCTCTCAATGTGGTCGGCCATAGTGTGAAGCGGCCCTAAGTTTTGTATTTCTTTGCGTCTCTTGGCTAATTTGGGGGCCTCTAATAGCGAATATGAATTCAAAATTTGAAAATTTTATCACTTGCGGCAAATAAAAAAATTCAGTGTTTTCTAAAGGAGTAAAAACCCAGGGCAATAGAGGGGTCAATCCTTCCTGGCCATTCATTTGGTGTGGTGAACTCCTTGGCTTTAACTCTAGAAGTATGTCGCGGATACAAAGTGTCTAATTGATGACAAATAATTCTTTTATGTAGGACAAAAGTGCAGATGTTCATCCATGGGAGAAACCTGTTCCAAGGTGGACCTTTTACTGATAAAACATCCAAAGACAAGTACACGTCCAAGAGGGCTTTGAAAGAGGAGGAAACAAACAAATGCCAAGGGCTGGATTTGAGCAACTACAAAGCTCAAAGATGAGGAAAGTCCCCAGGAATGAATTAGAAGAGACACAAAAACAGATGTTCATCCATGGAATTTTGTGAGAAAAGGGGAGGTCTACATAGTAGTTTGATGTCCAATAAGTGCTCTTGAGTTTTCTTAAGCAAATGATTCACACAACACTAAAAAAGATGATTTCCATGGTGACATGTCCAATGTTCTAAGGTTAACCCTTGAAAGACTATCTTATAATTCAATTGTGAACACTTCAAGTACGAGTTAAAGGCTTACATCTCTTTAATCTTGTAAAGACACGGGGGTCTAAAAGTGTCCGATGGATGACAAAAAAATCTTTCTATGTAAGACAAAAGTGCAAATGTTCATCCATAAAAATTTGTGTAATAATGGGAGGTCTTGCACAATAGTTTGCATGCAAGGAATGCTCTTGGATTATTTTAAGCAAATGATTTGCATAGTACCAAAAAAGATGATTTTCATAGCAACCATCCCAGTGTCCAAAGTTAAATTTCATTTTTCCTTAGACCACATGCTTTGTAATGTTGCAAAGCGTCATTAAA
The DNA here is from genome assembly GCA_951230915.1 of Antitrichia curtipendula. NCBI lineage: Eukaryota > Viridiplantae > Streptophyta > Bryopsida > Hypnales > Leucodontaceae > Antitrichia > Antitrichia curtipendula. Next base: position 20,343,500 of record OX579642.1, read on the forward strand.
TCCATGAAGAGTGGTAGATTGAGGTTGGATGAACTCTGCATGCAAAATATAATGTATTTACATACACTTTCATTTAGAACTATACATGTGCATATACTTGGATGAATTTTGTGAACAAAATCATACATAATTTGGAACTAGGTGCTTTTGATTCCTAAAATTTGGTGAAGAAGCAAAAAAACTCAATGAATTTATACATGAAAGCTTCTTTATGTATTAAGTGAGAATAGAAACTTAGTAAAAGACTTCATTACAATGGAAGCTCAATTGCATTTATAAAACATTGTCAATAGTATAGAAAAGGACTTTAGTGTTGTCATGGCTTAATGTGGAATCACATTTCACTTGGTTTATATTTTAATTCTATCATTTTCACAATTTTTTGTTGGCATGTGCTTGTTTAGGATTTTGAAGAATACCATGTATGAAGAGAGTGAACGGACAAAAAATTAGTAAGCAAGTTTTGACATTCCCTTACAATAAATTGCTAGAGGCAAAATTGCATTTGTCATACTCATAAACCTTAAGCAAATAAAAGCCAACAAGCTATCAATCTCAACTATACTAGTAACATTCATTAAAAAGAAAATGCACCATCTCTATGAGTTCATTACACTATTAGCAATGATGAATATTCAACCTTTGTATACTACAATGTTGAAGATAATTGTTTGAGAGATTCAATTTGCTATTTTGAATAAAACCACAAAACTATAAACTTGAAAGTAATATAAAAGACATTTAGATCAATGAAAAATGATATAATACAAGGTGCAAAAAAATAGGTATTAAACTTCCATGTGTGCACCACATCATTTTGAAAAAGGCAATGTGCTAGTCTACTTAAAATAAACCGTCTCTAATGAACTCTAATAATCTCTCCAATGAGCCACTACTTACGAGTGCCATGATGAGTTACTAATTAATTCCATTTTTGGTGACAGCTAGCGTCCGCTTTGGAAGATTCCCACCAGTTCTCCCGTATGAAAGAATGCTCCACACAAATACCTCAAAGTTACCCCCCCAAACTCGGAATAGGAATAACTGATAAGCAATCACCACAAAGGAAAATCTTCTAGTAGCTCATTGTGATATTAACGATCTCTAATGATCTCCCTCCCATGATCTCGAGTATTTTTTCTCTAATGAGCCGTGAGTTCATAGCAAAAATCAACAAACGGGCGAGAATACCAAGCAACTCGGTTTCCGCTGAAACGGAAGCAACGGCTAAGAATGAGCACGTGCATCATCTGCACAGAAGGAAGCAAAGCCCACTGGAGGTTACCTGAGGTAGATGCAGTATATGGATTGGCAGTTCCCTTCTAGTATAGACAGCATGATGCTAATCTTAATAAAGAAGTGGCTACCATTGTGGCAAGCAAGGTGAGCTTGTCCTGATTTCGTGATTGAAATGATAAGGAAATCGAAGTCTGAGCGACAGAAGGGCTTGTATCGGAATTCCACGTGTTGGCACTGCAGCATAGATTGAAATAGATCCAGGAATAGGGTGAGGAGGCAAAGCTTTCTTGGATACCAGAAGATAATAAGGTTAAACACAGCTGGCTGTAACCACAAAGAGTCGTCTTCTGATACATCTTCAAATTCTGTCACAATATCCACATATAGGGATTGAGAAGCATCCTAAACCACCCTTACATGTTCCCAATCTAGCAACCGCAAGGAACCATTTAGCATGTCGCGTAGAACAGCAGTCAAGTCTTGGGCCGCAATCCCCACCACAGCCTCCCAAGGCACACACGAACTGAGTGCCTCACTGGTGTCACAAACTACCTAATCAATGGAAACCAACAAAATTCTCAACCTCAGTGGTGCCCATGGGCGTCCCCTTTATAATATCTCAAACCACAGTACTTGCAAACCGCAGGACTTGAGCCGTCTAAGCTTATGTACTCTATCGGGTGTCCCAAAGCCGGGTCGATCCCTGCATTCCAAAACCACATAACCGACGTAAGCACAGCTCATCCGTTAGCAAACCACGGTATTCACATTCTCATATGACAAAGATTCCAAAGGACGACACAACCAAAACAACCCTCGAGTGTCTGTATCATCATGATCCACTCGCTCCAAATCGACCCCAACAGTATCGTGCCTCCCAACCAACCAACATTCCGCCAAATGTGTGTACCTCCTTCACAGGCGACCACACGCGCATCCACCTTGATTGGTGGGACTTCGTCTATTAACTGCATCGGCGACTTGATGTCCGTGTTCTGATTCCACCACAACAAAATGTTAGCACATGGTCTGCCAACTCAACGCACATCTCGCGTCTCCAACTCAAAACAAATCGCCCAAAACACAAGGCTGGCTAGCACAATTCTGATACTCAAAACACTTAGCCGTGGAGACCACCGCTCGACGGCATGGTGCACTGACGCACTGCCAGTTCCCAGTTCTTTCAATCCAGCCCCAGGCAGCAGCTTCTGACCGCCAAATCTACCGATTCCCATTCCCCAAAGCTTGCCTGGCGAAATGCACAGCCGAGGTGTTCCCTGAATGGCTTGTGATTCTGGGCATTCATTTTGTTTAATAATGTCGAGCTATCTGTGCTGCTGCAGTGCAGCTGGTGAATCCGTTCAGTTAAAACCTGGAGTAAGACCCCTATGACCGCGCAGCTGCTTTCGATTGATAGAATGCTTGGAGAGAGGTCTCACTAAACCCGAAAACCATAAACGGCACCTATCTACTGGTGCAATGTGCGTTCTACAGTGGCTTCATTGTAACAAAAAACTTGGGGATTCAACTCAAAAGAATTTCTCTCAGACCGGGAATCATAGTCTAAATCCTTCAAAATACCCTAAAATCCTACATCCCTAAACCGTTGTCAAATCCAAGAGTCACAGCAAACGTTACATTGGCAGAGAAGTCACCCGAGCATTACACACGAAAATGTCACATTCCGGTGCATTCTTCCACTAAACAGGCCACCCCTCGCACCGTTCGTGGTCTCCGTGACCCTCCCAGGCAATCAGGACACGGAGTTAGGGCAACCACGCACAGCGACACAGCATCCGTGTCCGCCACTCCGTGTCATTCCTGCCAAGACTTGCGATCGTGTCTAATTCGAAACGAAAAGAAAGAGAAAGGAACCCGCGTCCTCCCGAAGACCGATCCACTGCCACAAAAATTAGGGCATTCACAAGTTGCCCACCACATTCCCTCGAATTCCACATTCTAAACCATCGCAATGCAGACGGAACATAAGAAACCGAATCGAATAGCTCTCGCTCACACCCTCTCAAAAATCACAGAGTGATTCAGCCCCGGAAAGGAAGAGAGCGACGCACCTGCATCCATTTGGCGGTGTGATCGTCGCTCATGAAGCGCAACGACGAAGAGAAAGATGACGGAGCAGCAGACGCGAGACGGGGCGCCGCATGACGTAGAGGTCGTTGGGCACGGAAGACGCCGAGCGCCAAGCGAGTGAGAGAACGCAATCCCCTCGCCATCGCCACGCTCGCCACTTCCTGTCAACGCTGCAACTGCACCAACAATCCGTCGCAATATGCTACACACTCGCAGCTGGCCAACTTGGACACCTTCAGTTCGATGGCAAAGTGATGAAGTTGGGCTTCTGGATGGATGAAATTTACAACATTTTTTTAGGTGAAAACTCAAGGACACTGGGGTTGTCAGTGGTCTTGAACGAAAGTCCATTGTGCACTATAAAATATGTATTTTAGAATTATTTTTAGGTTTTTATGGAAAGTGATTATATTTGAGCATTGTCACTTCAAAGTAGCTAAGTCAACACACTATGATCTCACATTTTTATTTTGTGAGTCCTCCAATTTCTTGTCTCCCACCTTTACACTCCAAATGTGTTCAATAACATTACAAGGGATTTGGACCCCAAAAGGGGCTGTGAGTTATTTCGTTCCCAATGTTGGGAACCAGCTCCTGCTGGTCGTCAGAAAGATTAATTAAAAAACATCAAAAAATCAAAAAAATCTTAGAAAAAAATATGATTTTTATTTTTTTGAATTTTTTGAATTTTTTTTTTGAAAAAAAGTAAAAAAATAATAATACAGGCTGATCTGGTCGCCCTAATGCCAGCATGTACTGCTGCAAAATGCCCATGTGGAAGGTGTTCCCAAAGTTCCATTGGATTTGGGGGAAGGGGCCTCTTTTTGTGTTCAAATCCCTTCTAATGCATACCCATAGATTTAGTACCTGCTTTCTAGCTTCCAAATTCAATTACAACACACATAGAGAAAATAGGTGCAGATGGTCATGAAGAAGATTACAATTCAAAAAGCAAGGATACATACGCAACATTCTCATTGACTCCGCGCCCTTTTCTAGAACCTTTTAGAATTTTTTAGTCAAAATTGAAACAATAAAAGGTGCCGTAGATATGGAACACCAAGTACCCTCCAACCATGTTGTCTTTCAAAACCTTTTAGAAAATTTTGGTGGAAGTTGAAACAATAAAAGATGCTCCAATTACAAAACATCAAACCTCCTCCAACCATGTACCAAAAAATGAGAGCACTTGCTACTTCCAATCTTGACATATTCATGTTTCATTTTATTGAAGTATCTCAATTCAATATACACTTACTAGATTCTACATTTTGGATCATATTTAATGTAGATTTTCAAATTCTCTCAACTGTTAAATATGGTCTTATTAGGGTCTTTTTTGTTGCAAATCTATTTTTTGTTTTTGTTTTGGGAATTAAAAACTTTGTAGAGTACAGTGCAACTAGATTAAACTTTTTATTCCGTTTGTTATAGAAATTAAACTCTTGCTTGCAAATTTGGATGTCAGTCTCCACATGAGGATATTTAGATTAAACTAGATGCATATATGAAACCATTGCAAAACAAATTTACTAACCTATCATTATGATTTTTCAATCAATTGAGTATAGTAGCTATCTATAAGCATCCTCAATAAAAACACAATTAAGGATGGCAAATCCAGTGAGACATTGCCAAGTCATGTGCCACCTCTAGAGGGAACAATATGATAACTTTATTGTGAATATTTTTGGGATTCATGAAGTAGAAGCTCATAGCATAGTACTTCAATAATCTTAAAAGTTTCTTCACGTTAGCATTAAAAGTTCCCCAACTTAGTTTTCAAGGTGTTGCTTAACCCCTCAAAGCCCAAGGGGCTAAAATTTTGCTTATATTTAGTGTATTTTGAGAAACTTAGGGCATTGAGGGATTAAAGTAAGTTACATCTTTACAAGGACTTCAAATTTGAAAAAATTAGGTGAAAATTAGGATCATGGTAAGTTAGAATTATGATACACTAAATATTGCATTTAGGTTGCCTTATTTTGAGAAGTTACCTCATAACTCATTGCTTGGCCACTTCAAGGCACATGCAACTCTTTAAATACTAGGATTTCATATAATTTGCAACTTGAACGTTAAAATTTATTTTTGTAGGTCTTTGTTGTTGTTGCAAGACCCTTTAAACATTACTTATTGCAAAAGTGATGAACATAATCAATAAGTATTTGAATAGTGTACAATGTCAAGACAATACTGTAGGGCAACCTAAAAGCCATATTTTGTGTAGATTTATTGGATTTCTTATTATATCTGCTATTTTGCTTAGCTATAATCATTTTTTTCTTCTTTCAATTTTATTGTGCATTTGCTGAATGGATGCATCGCTGAATGGATGCACCGTAGGTTGATTTAAATTCTTGTCATGTGAGCCTAGGTGGAGTCACGTTTTTTTTCCTCTCAGTTTTTTTGTGCAGTTGTTGAATGGACGCACCATAGATTGATTTAATTCTTATCATGTCTGCCTAGGTGGAGTCACGTTAAAGGAAGCTCTTGGCTCTTAGATATCAAACAACCATCCACAAGATAACAATTCTAAAAGTTTTGTAATGACTATTCAAAAAATTATCTTAACCCTTAAACGACCATTGTCCCTACGAGGATCAATTGGGATTTCAGGCAGGTACCTACGGCCTCAATTTTTGTCCTCATGTTTTGAAACTTATTTTGAAGATAGAAAATCACATTAGCTTTTGGAGAATCTAATTTTTATTCCAATTAATGCTACGAAGCAAAAGTTACACCCAAATAAGCACATTTTGGCCTTGGAGGGGCAGCAAAAAACTTTCTTAAAAGAACTTGGAAAAAAAACTTAATTTTTTTTTCTCATAGATCATACCTTAAACCTCTGAAGCTTTGATTTCTTCCATTTGGACTAGTTATGAGAAAGTTATGGACAATCTTGATTTTGGGCAACTCAAGCATCTTCTTGAAAAAATAACTTTAAAACTTTATTTTTGAATAAAATTTTAATAATTTTACAAAAAAATTGTTGGAGAGGGTGAGGTTTGCTTTCTGGAACAATCTCACCATTGGGATTATTGCATTTCAATTCCATGGCAAGGTTATTAGCATTTTAAGTTTTTGTTTAGTCTCATACCTTTGTGTACCTAATTTTTTTTTAAAGTATGAAGATTAAGTATTTTTTTGTTGTAATTTTTTTTCAAGATTCCCAACTCAACTTCCCACCACAATAAAATAAAATTCCATCTCTAAGGTTCAATTTTTTTTTATAAAAGTTCAAAGTTAAATAATCTAGTTAAGCAAGGTGCAAAAAAAGCTATTTTTGACACTTTGAATGCAAATATCTTTTGATCTATGGGATCAAAGTTCTTGATTTGTGTATGACACATTCTTATAATAGTCTGGTAGAAGATCCTATGGTCAAACATGCAAAATTCCTAATTTTCAAATTCTTTTACACTTTGCCATAGAGGTGGCAGTTTTGAGTGTCTTTTAACAAGAAAAAGGCCGTGGTCTTTTAGGGGTTAAATAAATATCCTTACTATATGAGCGCTTGCATTACAAACTGTCTCCTAAAAGCAAAAGGACTACCATACTACCACTTTAGTGGATACAAAAATCCAAAATGTCAGTAATTGATGATTCTTGTTGAACAATTCAATAATCCCAACCCTCTCAATTATTTGGTGACATTCTATTTCCTTGTATGCCAAGTTGTGACAACATCTACTTGAGGGCTGCTTTGGCAAGTGAATCATTCCAATTACGTTCCAACTTCCAAATTTTGCTGCTTTTAAAGATATAACCATATATTAAAGACAGGTAAGTTCATCTATCACAGCATATCATACATGTATAGTGAAGCCACTTTCAGCTCGCTTGAATCCAAATAGCTGACAAAAGAAAGATGAAACATATCAACGATGAAAAGATGCTTGAATACATGCCAGGGAAGAACTCCTACAAGTTTCTCTTACACAAAAATCTCTTGTTAAAGGCAGTGGTTGGGAGTATCAGAGATAGCTATTCTTGCCACTCCACATTGACTGAAATGGTAGTGAGGCTAATGTTTTAAACAAATTCAGTGATGACTTCTGAAAAGTTAGATCTCCACATGACCACATCCTTCTTCTTGGCCAACTCCCTGAGTTTATCTTCAACTGCGGGAGGTGGTGGAGCTTGCTCATCCTACATCAACACGCATTTATCATCTCAGGGCGGCTTCACACTATGACCGGCCAAGTTGAGAGAGTATGGGATTGAGTGGCCAAACTCTGGTGAGAGGCCAAGAGAATTTGTTGAAAACAGACAATAAATGCTGAAACTGACAACATTTATTGTTGAAACTATGGGCAAGAGTTTGGGTCCAGCAAAATGCTGGACCCAAACTCTTGCCCAGAGGCCGTCAATCTTGGATGATAAAGTGCTGCCATGTAGGCAAATGATAGATGACGGCCTTTGGAGTGTGGCCTCTAGTGTGAAGGCGTGAGTGGCCGGACTCTCGATTTTGTGCAATTTGATTGGTGCAGACCAACGGCCTCTTGACCTTTGACCATAGTGTAAAGCCGCCCTCATATTCATGCAGACACTTACATAAATAACTTACATCGTTGAAATTTGTAACAACTAAAAAACAAACACTGATAAAAAGCATCACAAACCACGTAACCCCTGAAATCCTGAATTGGTTGCACGATAGATTAGAATCTTGAACTCTAAGGACGTTCAATTTTTTTAACCATTGTAAATCCAAGAGCTTGCTAAAGGATCTCACCTCAGGACTCAAGTAGTGCTCTTCAGCATAGTTGTTCTCAAAAGCGTTAGCCGGAACAGAGTACAACCTATAAAAACAGGGATGTCTTTCATGGGCCGCACAACAATACTAAATACATTCACAGCTAATCAGCTTCTCATTGCACCAAATTCACCAAACGTGAGCTCTCACGCAAGCCTAAGTATTCACAAACCAGTCAACAGCAGAAGATATACCTGACAGGCTGACAGTAGGTTTGTTGGGGTCCTTCACCAACAAGTCTTTTCCCTCATCCAGTTTTGTACAGATATCCAGTCGGCAGGGAAGTCAATCTTTGAGTATTGAATTCAAGGGGAAAAAAAAGAAGAAGGAAAAGCAGTCTTTCTATAGTCCTGGATGTGTTTGAAAACAACAAGCAACCTCATCAACTTGGCTATTAGCTTCAGAGAAAAATCCAAACCTTTAGAATGCCCCACATGTTGTTCACATTGAGGTTAATTTGGCCAGCAAATTCCTTAGGCTTGTAGCCTTAGATGGTGAGCACTGTGTGGTTGAAGTTATCCTTTGGATGCGCCCTAGAAACGTACCCTAGCTTCATCTGCAGAAATAATTAAAAAAACAATCCGTCATGTAGGTTTACAAGTTTTCACTACCGTACCTAAGGAAAGTCTCTTATACTTATCCTCATTAGAGGTGATCATCGGAAATAAAATACTTCAAACAATTCTACACCTACAAAATCTACCAGTCAAATCTTGGAGCAATGCTTGCGATAAAAGCATTTGAAATTGGTTTTGTCATAATAGATGAAAGCACAAAACTTGAAAATATAATAATTCACACTTGGTCAGCTCCTGACAAGAGAGCTTGGGCTATCCACTTAGCCAGCTTGTTGGCATTACTTTTAAACTCTATAGTTAGTACCTGCACAAACATGTCAGAACGCTCACTTGAAAGGAACCAACAATAGCCACTTGCAGTATCCCACAAAAGTAAAGTGTTCAAAAACATCCCAAAATTCCAAAATAGAAAATTCAATGAATTTCTAACTCATGTATTGATTAAAATGAAAGACTCTCAAACAACAGCAAATGAACCTGACATACATAATTGCCTAGGGTGCAAATACCTGATGACGGGATCATCAATGGTCTTAACCTTGTAGAATTCCTACTTTCAAACCTTTCCGAAGATTTCTTTGTTTGGCAAAACAAGAGCCAACCAAGAGGGTTAAAAATTACAACCATTCTTATTGCATATCCAAAACAAAGTAGTAGCAAATTCTACCTGTTCCTTGACAAGGAATAATTGAAACTAGATCCTCTAAAAAATCTCATGGAACTAACTAAAGGCATACCTTTGGTGTCGCGCGGTCATAAGTCTTGTCAAATTATTCCAAAGTCCCACAAGTTGTACTACAGGTCCTAAACCCAGATCTTACCAAATTCATTATATTGCACAATATATATAGAAAACACCACAAAAACCAACGGGGATGAATATGTTAATTACTTACATATCTTCCAGCTCTTTCATTTCATAACTCAACTTAGGAAAAGATGCAAACCATCCAGCAATAGCAACATCACATCAAAGCATCAGCAACAACACATCAAAATATAGTAGTGGAGAGCAAAAATTCATTGCAAAAATTATGCCTCGCAGCAGTTTTGGAATTACAAAAGTAATACAAAAATAGAGGTTACGTAAACAAGGTACCCAAAGGTCTCTACTGAAACACAAATAACAATCACAAAGAAGTGCAAAATCTTAGGGAATTGCTTCAAAGGTGTAGCCTGCTTCAATCAAGACGTTCACACTAGGTGCATATGCAATGGCAGAAACTAGATCATACCAATGGAAAAGTGCTGCTACTTCGTTTTCATCAGTCCACAAAGCACTTCCGCACGTTCCTGGCAAAATGTCCGCTGCTCCGTTACCAAAATATATCATATTAGTATGCAAAAAAGTGAATTCAGGATAATCATGATCTATTGGATCGATCATGTTAACCCCGCGCCATCCCAAGATTCCTTCGCATCGTCCGTTGTAAGGAGAGTCCATGAATATATGATCCCCAATGGCTGTATCTCCAGACCTAACCAGTCCCTTGAGCTTTGTGCCATCCACTTCATCCGCATCAAAAGACACATCCGAATATGTCATCTCATCTTCCAATTCAACTAATCCAATATCAGAACCAGGAAATTTGTAGTCCTTGTTGTTTGTCACAATGCCAATTAAAGTATCTTCTGCCATATAGCTTGGATGGTGGACCTCCTGGTTGTCTCTCAGCTTGAAACCATGCTCTGCTACTGTAAACCACCGCTTACCGTCAGGCCCAAGCAATGGAATCCCGGATGTGGTTCCAAATCCACGCTTGGATTCCAATAGAATTCCTGGCCTCAGTGTGGGTTTATAGGAAGTGTTATCAATTACTTGATGTTGTTCTGAATACCACATAGGTGTAATAGCTCTCCTTGCAGATTCTCCAAACTCCAAAGACACTTCCCACATGACAACCAAACCACAAATTGCAGAAGGAAGCTTCATGCCATCTTCAGTTGACATTACTTCAGCGTACCACCTCACTCTGCACCATCCAAATAACTTCAAACCAATACCTTTCTCCACCAAAGACTTTGTAATTTCTTCAATGAGGGTATTAGATGGATCCTCCCATACCTTCAATCGATGAGCAGCCCCTTTCATAAAGGGCCCACTTCTTCCTACCTTAGCATAAGTAGGTGGATGAGGCCGGTCAGGAGTACCATAGTACAGAGGCATACCTCCCACTGTCAACGGCCAAGGCTTGATTTGCTCTGCCGACCATGATACCACCAGGTAAGGTGGACAATAGGCCACACCACAGCATCCTGGAAAGTGTGATCCAATCTCCCTCATTTGTGCATCTGTGGGGTCTGCGTGTCCCTTAACCACTCGAAATGGAAAATTCGGCAAGTAGTGTTTTGGCAAATCTGTAGGGACGCTTGTATAAGATGTTTCTTCGAGGGCATCAAGCAGGAAACGAGGAGGGCTTGTGTAGAGATCGCAGAGCTGGTTCCTAGATCGGGCTGGAGTTGCACGCAGTGGTGACGGAGTCACGCACCTTTGCACCCTCGGAGAATCATACTCCATCATCATCCTGACAATTCCTAATACAAAATAACTTGATCAGTTTCAATACTATACAATATTGATTCAACATGTAATTGATATATATTTCTTACTTATATACAAATCATTTGTTACCACTTTTACTTTGTGTACAAAATTATGGTAATTGCTTTTACTTTGTGTACAAAATTATGATAATTGCTTTTACTTTGCATACAAAACTACAGATATCTTTCAAAAAGACGGTTTCAAATTGAGCCTAAGAATGATTTGAGCTTATCACATAGAGCCATTGCTATTTACTTGACTTCTGAGCTTAAATCTCTTTCAAACGAAGAGCTTGGTTCATCTTTTCCCCTTTTCCAATAAAAAATAGCACCTAATGTAATGGATGTGAATTGACAAGACTTCAAAGGATATGAACATGGTAAAGATGAGCTTTAACAAATTGTTTTCCTGTGATGGATACAACCCTTAAGCTCACAATGTTATCTGTTGAGGGCAGGATGCATAATGGGATACTAGCGTTCCTTCTCAGTTGGACTCGTTTGCTCAACACAGCTGGAACTATTTTTGTTGATTCAAATACAACGTCGCATGCTCTATAATTGAATAGCATACATGATACCTCACGTTGAGTCAAGTCAACCTAGGTGTTGTATCTTTGTAAATGAAATTGCCAACGTTGCCAAGAGTTCTCCACGGACTGCAACAAAGAGTTAAACAAAATTTCTCAGTTAGTGCATTTTCGTCACAAAATAAACAAGCACACAAAGAGAGTAATAAAAAAGATGAGCGACTAGAGCAGCAAGGTGCAGTACAACTAGAAGAACCAAGCTTCATAAATCAGAATTGCAAACATACATGCTATAAAGCTGCACGTCCCAGCCTAACTCCAAAGACTCCTCTATGCAAGGCTTCGTTACCTGCCACATACATCACGTTCAGTCAAAACTGGCACTATTACTATGTATATTTAAATCCATATAGAAACACACATAAGACCTCGTCTGCAGGTAATATCATCTGACTTGAACAATCAGGTCATAGATATTATACACATAGATTCTTTGATGAAACATAGAAACTATTCCCTTCACAACATGTTCAAAAGATAGCCATATATCACTATGCATTCTACCATCAATAGAAGCTAAAACTCGAGAATCCCGCCATTTAGTGTAAATTTAAGATTTGGAAAGTCACAAATCAAAGCATAGACAATTTCATATATGTTGCGTCATTAAAAACATCAAGATTTTATGTGTTACTACGTCACACAAATGTTAATTCTAGTTGAGGCCAAGAAAAATGGAAATAAAGAAAAAAAATAGTGAATGAAGAAACTGGACATAAACTTAAAACATCGAGACTCACTTGAGAGGAGGTATAGTTCTATTTGCAGCAGGACTGAGTCCCCTTGACACAGCTTTTTGTGCCTGTATGCAAGGTCCAAAAACTCATCAGCGTACAAGGTCACTCGTGCAGATGGCCATCAGTCTACATCCTTGTCATGAACAAGACTAAGATTGAGAGGAATGAAGTGAGTGTGCTTTGTTGGATTCAAGGGTGTCACTGTTCACTCCTACAACCTCACCACCCACTTTCAAAAGTATCGTAAGTTTCATGTCTCACAGGTCCTTGAGTTCTCCTTGCGATACAATATTACCTCTAGGAATCTTCAGTGAAAAGTGAAAATTCAAATCGTTCATGAAATTGCCAAAACGAAACTGATCAAGAACCTTCAAACTTTTAAAAAAACCCTGAAAAACCCCCTTCTATGATCAACTGAGAGCAATGTACCTAATACATCAAATGCACTTGAAACCCTACTGCGAGGACTTCACTTTGTGATTGAAAACATTAGCAAGAACAACGTCCAAAAATGCGAGTGTGAGGCGAATTAAGAGAAGAAAACAAGAAGGTAGTGCATTGAGTTACTTACCAATTGAGCTTGATGTAGGGCAGGGTTGTCATAACGAGCGAGTTAGGGTCATCAGACGTCCCGGACGGACGGGCAAACCGGACCGGACGGACGGACGGTCCGGACCAACTGGACGGCCTCAATTTCTCAAAGTTGTGGAATTTTTTTCAATGACACGTCAGCTTGGACAGCTGGATCCAGGGGCGGGGACTTCTTCAGTCAGGGCGCGGACTCCTTCAAGCAAGGCGGGGACATCAGTGTGAGCGTCAGGGCGCAGACTCCTTCATTCAGGGCGCGGACTTCAGCGCTTCAGGGCGCGGACTCATCGAATCAGGGCGCGGACTCCTTCAAGCAGGGTGCGGACTTCGGCTAGCAGGGCGCGGACTCCTTCAAGAAGGGCGGGGACTTCACTGTGACAGTCAGGGCGCGGACTCCTTCAAGAAGGGCGGGGACTTCAGTGTGACAGTGAGGGCGCGGACTTCAGCGCGTTAGGGCGTGGACTCCTTCAAGCAGGGCGGGGACTTCACTGTGACAGGCAGGGCGCGGACTCCTTCAGGCAGGGCGCGGACTTCAGCGCGTTAGGGCGCGGACTCCTTCAGGTACGGCGCGGACCTGAACGTGAGTGGGAGGGCGCGGACGGGCAATAGTGGATTAAATTTATGTGTTCTACAATATATATATATATATATATATATATATATATATATATATATATATATATATATATGTATAAAAAAAATTCGGAACAAATAGGAGACCCCATTGCATTAAAAAGAACCAGTAACTGGAATGTATTTTACATGATTTCCCCACCAAGGTTTCCAGGAGGCCCATCAAATACAAAATACACAAAAAATATACAGGTAGGCTGCAATGTTTGTGATAACCAAAATAGTTTATAAAATTCATGCATTGCAAAGTACAATATCAATACAATGAATCTATACTTCCAAAATACGCTCACTTTCTCTGTTTCTCATAGGTTATCCAAAACATTTTTTTGGCTTCTCGTCTATATTTCTTCCAATTGCTACAATTGTCTTCAATTCTTAAAGATCCGAGATCTACCATCGATGCAACTCAATAACCTCAATTATTCAAACGACTCGACCTACGAACTTCTTGGGCACTTGGATTCGCTGCATTAGCATCTCGAACAACAACATCATCATCCTCTGGTGCCTCGTCATTGGCATCTTCATTGCTGTCATATTCATCTTCTGCTTCACCACTGTCGGTGGTCCAATGTTCCTCAACTTCCGAGTTTTCATTTCGAAGCTCTATAGTTGTTTGGCCATGAGTACGTTTGCGCTTCAACCTCTTGTGTCGTTGTGCATTGGGGTCTTCTGCATCAGAATTTATAGTAGGCCCACTTGGAATTGTTCGAACAACAAATGCCGGAGTTGACCGGCTAGGTCCTGGTATGTATGTACTTAGGAACGGTTCTATCACCCTATTCGGATCTCTTGCTCCAATTCCGAGGGGTGAACGATTAGCATGCCTTGGCGATGATGCTTCTCCAATATGCAGATCTTCTGTTCGTCCTCGGCCTGTAGTCCCTCCACGGCCTGCAGCTCTACCATGGCCTCTCATTCGTCCACGGGCTTGTTGATATTGACCTACTTCATGATGAACGGAGGGCCGAGGGGCCACAGGTGGTCTACCACGTGAAACTCTTTGCAGAGTCAAATCAACATTTCCCACTGAGCCTAATCCTTCTTGAGAAGGTCTTTGGATGGCATTGGAAATTGTTTCTGAAGATGGATCTAGGGAATGTGGCACTTGTGTACCATGTTCAGAAATAGCAAGATGGCCAGCAACTGGAGCCGGTACAGGGGCAATGTCTTCGGGTGGTTCTACAAAAGCAAAAACATCATCATGGTCCACATGCTCTGGATCAAAAGGCCTTCTCATGTTACCAGCCGGTTGATTTCTTGCAAAAAGGCGTGGCACTCTTGCATTTCTAACGTTTCTATCATGCTGTCTTTCTAGAGCTCTAATGTTACGAGTTGCTGGTTCCACTCCCGTAGGGCGTGTATTGCCATCTCGATTGTGAGAAGATCCTCCATGATTTGGATTCGCATTCCTCCCCCTGTTTCTCTCGCCATTTTCATGTCCACCACCATTTCCATTTCCACCGCCATTTCCGCCGCCATTTCCTGGAGGGAGGTTGTCATCATCGTCGTTGTTGTTGTGGGAAATACCATCATCAACGTTATCATCATTTGGATTGTCGGTCTCCAAAGAAGACGACAAAGCTGGGACTTCTACAACCCCTTCATTTTGAGGAAGTGGAGGTGAAAGACTACGACGAGGATTTGGTGGTGGTGGTCCCCTACGACCACGAAGGAGTTCCTCCTCTCCATCATCAGCATCTCCATAGTAGTTCCGCGCTTCTTCGAGGTGATCGGCTCCTTGCCTCCAAAGATCTGGATTTGCCGGATACTCTTGAGCTCCTCGGTTGGCTTCCCCATCAACCTCTTCTTCTTCCTCTGATTGCAGTGCGTCAAATTCCCGATTGCGTTCATTCACCGGGATCGGTCCAAGGGCATCTGGATCAGAATCCTCTGAGTACATATTCGCATCATACCAACGAACTGGATCGGCTCCTGGTCGTTGGCGAAGTACACGGCTATTGGTATAAATATATATCAGGGACTCTGCCTTTTCAAGGGCCAATCGATTTCGGATCTTATTGTGAACAAAGGAATACATACTCCAATTCCTTTCATAGGAGCTGGCGGAACACGTGAGGGATAAAACACACACGGCAATTTTCGAAAGAGCCCGATCTCCAACCCTGTGCCACCATTGGTGGGGAAGCATTTGTGTCGCACGGATGTTGGGTGTCTCAGCTGGACTGTAGGGTCCAATACCCTCCTCGAATTCTGTTAATTCCGCCATCACATCATCAAAATTGACACCCAGGTTCCCCATCATGTTGCGGATGACTCTGTACAATGCACGTAGGGCAGTTCGATCTTCCCTGAGCGCCACGTTATCCAAGAGGTATGGATTCAAAAGGGCCGCTGCGTAGTGTGTATTTTCAAAAACCATGTGCCATCTTGCACTGAAAGATTCTTCCAAAATGACTGCTATGTCATCACGTAAGCTGAAAGGTGGTTCTCTTAAAGAAAACACATGCCCTCGCAAATTGTGCATTACGAGCCACGCCCGACCCATGGCTAGTTCTCATCCATCAAACACACGCAAAGCCTTCAATACGTCTTCAGTCATGTACACGTAATTCACACACCGTTGCCAGAAAGCCACATCTTCAATGGTTCTTTTGACATTACGTGAAGCGGTAGCTGCTTGCGGTCCATTTTGTTCATTCCTTAGGGTATCAAAGAAATTTAGAACACATGGGTGGTTATTCAACCGCTCCAAGACTCCTCTGAGTTTCACCAATCGCTGCAACATGAGGAAATTACAAGCGAAGCGGGTTTCGCTAGGCACTACGAGTTGCAGATTTGGACTCAACTCGCGGAAAACCGACATGGTCGCATGATGGTTTCGAATGTATTGGCACAATCTTTTTGCCCTGGCAATTAAATCGGAAAATTCTTGGACTTTGGCCCAGTCTTCCAACATGAGATCTAGTGCATGTGCCATGCAGCCTTGCGCAAAAATATGCGGGTATGTGTTAGTGATGTCCTTCAATGCGCCAAGCATGTTTGCTGCATTATCTGTGCATACTTGTGTTACATATTTGGGACCCGCCTTCTCAATGTACACGTTCATTTGGTCCGATATGTAGCGCATGGTTTTCTTTTGCGAGGTAGTATCAATTGACCCCAAAAATACATCACCTGTGGGGCATGACATCATCACATTCATGAGGGGTCTCCGATTGACATCATCCCAACCATCGGTGCATATCGACACCCCGTAGTGCTTGACAGCAAATCCAACCTTCTCTTGAATCTGCTTCTCAATTTGCAACCTCCTCGGTTCAATCAAATTAGTCCTAAATTGATGGTAAGAAGGTGGACTGTATTCAAACTTCGCCACTGAGGTTGCCCTCACCGCTTCAATGAAGGCTGGATGCCTTGCCACATTAAATGGCACATTCGCTTCATAGAAAAAACTTGTCCACTTCTCATCCAACTCCTTCCTCTTTGCAATGTTGAATGCGTCCGCCATGCGTTGTTGACGTAATGATCCAGATCTCGTAGAATTGGATCCAGCAAGACTATTTGACGTTTGTAGAATATCAATTCCTTCTGAAACGTTTGCCCCTTCTTCCGCTCTTCCACCATTGATCCCACCCGTCACCTCATTTTCAGTGGCTTCACTTGAACTTGCAAGAGGAATTGCTCTAGATGGCGCACTTTGAATTGGTTCTCCTTCATACATGTCCCCGACATCGATTTGTAGCGGGACAAATCCTGCACAATTGGCAAATCTATGTCGCACTGGACGAGGCATACTTCGACAAATTGACCTCTCCGATTTGGAGCCATATCCAAAGTGTGCAAAAGCACGCTCACGTTTGTAACTGAAGGTCCCAGCACAGAAAACACAAGTCACTTTAACCCCATTCTCCGTAAACTGAAGCCACGGCTCCCATTCCTTGGTCTGCTTCCTTTGACTTGCCATTGCGTTCAACGATCCAAGGATATTTTCTTCCGTCTTCCTCCTCCTTTATATTGAAGTTAAAAGGATCCAAGATATACCAAACACAGTATCAGTAACAGCAGTTAGCGCTACTCCACTGCTTGAACTGATTTTGACATCACCTCAGCAGCAAACTAGGGCCATCTGCCACCCAAGTAGACTCACAAGGAGCTCAAAATGAATTGAAGTCCAAGAAATAGAGGCCAGGTGACAAATGTGGGGAATGCTGGGTCTTCCTTTCCTTTATATACTTAGCGGTTTAGGGGGCGCGGACGTCTTCGTCACCAAAGTATAGGGCGCGGACTTGAAGTCAGGGCGGGGACTCTAAGTCAGGGCGGGGACTCTAGGGCGGGGACTTGAAGGCAGGGCGGGGACTCCAGGACGGGGATTCGAAGATAGGGCGGGGACTCCAGGGCGGGGACTCGAACGCGCGGACTCCAGGGCGCAACTCCAGTACAGAAATGCAGGTGTGCTCACGGGGATGCATCGAAAAGTACGTTGACCTTCGCCATCCTTAATGGTCTGGGAAGATTGTGTCCCTCCTTTTCATGGAAAAAGGGGAACATTAAATGTCGTCACGCCTCCAAATTTGTAGGCAAAGAAAATGGCTTTCACTCCCCAATATTTTTGCTCAATGGATTGTGCTAGGGCGCAGACACAGGGCGCGGACTCCGGGGCGGACAATTCACACAAATGGAGGAACTTGAGAGAGCGCAGCTCAATCTCAGACTCCATGGAATGGACTCAAAGTCAGGGCGCGGACTCTAAGTCAGGGCGGGGACTCTAGGGCGGGGACTCAAAGGCAGGGCGGGGACTCCAGGGCGGGGACTCGAAGACAAGGCGGGGACTCCAGGGCGGGGACTCGAACACACGGACTCCAATGCGCGACTCCAGTACAGAAATGCAGGTGTGCTCACGGGGATGCATCGAAAAGTACGTTGACCTTCGCCATCCTTAATGGTCTGGGAAGATTGTGTCCCTCCTTTTCATGGAAAAAGGGGAACATTAAATGTCGTCACGCCTCCAAATTCGTGGGCAAAGAAAATGGCTTTCACTCCCCAATGTTTTCGTTGAATGGATTGTGCTAGGGCGCGGACGCAGGGCGCGGACTCCGGGGCGGACAATTCACACAAATGGAGGAACTTGAGAGAGCGCAGCTCAATCTCAGACTCCATGGAATGGACTCAAAGTCAGGGCGTGGACTTGAAGGCAGGGTGGGGACTCGAAGGCAGGGCGCGGACTCCAGGGCGGGGACTCGAAGGCAGGGTGGGGACTCCAGGGCGGGGACTCGAAGGCAGGGCGGGGACGTACTCGTCCAGCCCAGGAAGCATGACTTTGAAATGCGCTTGTGCTTGACATCCTTCAACCGCCTTTTCCTTAGAGCGGGGGAAGCATTAATTTTAGCCTCAACAAATTCTGACAAGACAATGAAAGCAAGATGCCGAATAAAGAGCTCCACGGCCTAAGATTTGGAAGAAACTCCATGGAAGAGCATGTCCCCTTCGTTGTGATGAAAGGTATTAGGAAAACTCTCCTATCCCAAGTTTGTGCCATTCATTCGAGGTCGGATCTTTCTCTCTCCTTTTTTTTGGGCTTCATTCCTAGAACTCTCCCATTCCAACTTATTCTAATTTTTTTTCTTTTGGTTGAATCATTCTTTTTTCTATTTTGTTCCTAAAACTCTTCCATCTCAAATCAAAGCCAAATGTTCATTTTTGGTTCCATCATTCCTTTCCCTATTTATTTGGATCATTCCTAAAACTCTCCCATCCCAATTCATATTTTTTGGGTTGTTTTGTTGAATGATCTCCTTTTCTAATTTGTTTTGCTTCAAAACTTAGCAAGTCTCTTTTGTAGTATTCTTCCAACACCATGCCGATCTTTGTTTGTTGAATCATGCCCTTTCCTACTTCATTTTTGCTTATTTCTTGAAGTTCTACCACCTCAATTCAAAGCCATAATTTATTTGTTCCATCATTCTCTTTTTTTTCGTTTTTGTTTCTGCTTCATTTCTAAAATTCTTCCATTCCACCTCAATGCCCCTTAGTTTTTTTGGCTACATGAACTCCTTAAGCACTTTGTTTTCAACTCAATGCCATTTTATTTTTGTTCCACCATTCCCTTTCCTATTTTGTTTGGCTTCATTAATTCCTAAAACTCTTTACTTCCAATTGCATGCCAATAGTTATATGTAGAATCATTCGATTCTCTATTTTTATATACGTTCCTATTTTTTTCCTTCTTTAATTCCTAAACTCTTTTATTCCAAGTCTATGCCAATCTTTTTTTATTTAGTCATTCCCTTTCCTATATTTGTTCTTTGCTTCGTTCCAAAAACTCTTCCATCCTAAATCATTGCCATTCTTGATTTGTTGAATCATTCCCTTTCTTATCACTTTTGCTTCATCCATAAACAAATTCTTCCATCCAAAGTTCCGAACTCAATGCCATTTGTTTTTTAATCCATTATTCATATTCCTATTGATTTTTTATTTCATTCTTGTCTTAGAACAATGAGAAGTTACAAGTTATAGTTTGTTCTTCATGTAAAGGGATTCATTTTTTGGAATACTTGGCACAAGGGACTCTTTTTTAATTGAATGTACAGTACCCTCCAAGAACTCTTGCAACCCCATGTCTAGTTCTCATCCGAGTAGTTTGATTACAAATCAAACTCATGGTAGGTAAATTTAGATATTTGATTGAGATTTTTTGCCCCAAACTAGGTGAGTCATGCACCTTGTTGTAACTCATTCCACTTCTTAGAAAAATCTTTCTTTGTGAAAGGTGGTTGATTTTGAAAACACTAAGCTAAATTTAAAGGGACAATGCTAATTTGAAAATTTCATTGTAGAAGATCATAGGTAGTGGATTTCAACCGGTTTTGCGGTTGAGAGGATCAACATTAGTGCATGCATGCTTCTAGTGATTGTTGCTTGTAGACATAGCCTAGAAGTTTTGTGAGAAAAAATTAATGTTTGTCTAAAATATTGTATATATGATGTTGCTAGAAGTTCTATAAGCAAACTTGTGAAGTTCTAAGCAATGTTGGTCAACTTTGCACCATGACATAATGTAAAATTCATTGAGTGGCCACCAAATTCTTTTGACCTTAATCCTATAGAGAATTTATAGAAGCAAGTCAAAGATCAAGTACAAAAAAGATGTAGATCCTACAACAATGACTAAATGTGGACATTAGGGAATATGGCATGCAAGGATATACCTCAAGAAAGTATTCAAAAGTCAATTTCTACGATGCCAAACCAAATCAAAGCTAAGATAGCAGCTCAAGGTGCTAGTACTTGATGGTAGTAGGTGTAACACTTTGTTGCAAAGTCGTTGCTAGTCAGCGAGACATACTGTAAAATTCATGATATAGTAGGCTTCTACAATACCATAGCTTCCTAATGATATCCTATTTGACAATATTTATTCAAATGTTTTTGAATACATGACCTTTGCCTTGAACATGTATGAAAGGAAATTGCAAAATACATTAAAGCCAAATAGACAAAAAATTTACCTACATAGTGTGCATCTTTGTAATATGAAAGATGTGAACAATGATGTTTCCTAAATATATACGCAATCAGATCTTAAAAAATCATCATACACATTTTCTAATTAATTATTATGTAATATCGTGAAAAATAAATAAAATAATTCACCAAAAATGGAGTTTTTATTTTTAGACATTGAAATTTCATATGTTGGTGAAGGTTCCATAAAGCAATAGATTTAATAGGATACTTTTCATAGTATGTTCTTAAAATGGAGTTAAAAAGGAAAATTTGAAGGACTTCATAATGGGGTTGCAAGACTTTTTGGAGGGTACTGTACAATAGGGCGGGGACTCCATGGTGGGGACTTCAAATAAGGGTGGGAACTCGAAGTCAGGGCGGGGACTCTAGGGCGGGGACTCGAAGGCAGGGCGGGGACTCCAGGGCGGGGACTAACTCGTCCAGCACAGGAAGCAAGACTTTGAAATGCGACATCCTTGAACCGCCCTTTTCCTTGGAGAGTGGGAAGCATTAATTTAGCCTCAACAACTTATTTTGGATTCTGACAAGACAATGAAAGCAAGATGCCGAATAAAGAGGTCCATGGCCTAAGATTTGGAAGAAAATCCATGGAAGAGGATGTCTCCTTTGTTGTGCTGAGAAATGTTTTTCCTTACTTCTTCTAACACTTCAAACTACTTTGAACAAACATATCATTTAGGTTGTAAAAAACAATGTAAATTCTTTGATTTAGGAAATGTTTAGGACACTTTGAGGAAATATTTAGTAAATGTTTAATCAATATTTTTGAAATGTAGTGTACTAGATAAAAGGATAAAACTGCATTGTATTTGAAATGAAAGAAATAGTAGGGGAGTTATTTAAAATTCTAGGCCTTCAATATGCAACTGCAATTTTTAATTCCATCATTTCCTTTCCTAATTTTTCGGGCTTCATTCCTAAAAGTCTTCCATTCTAAGTCACTGTCCTTTTTGGGGGGGCATCATTCCCTTTCCTATTTTTTCCCAGGAATTAGCACAGGTCTCCCATCCCAACTTGTCAATTGTAAGGCATTCTTTTTGGGTTGGATCATTTTGTCTTCTTTTTCTGTAGATGCTTCATTCGTAAGACTCTCCCATCCCAAATTATATTTAATTTTGTTGGTTTAGTTGAATCATTCTTTTTTCTATTTTGTTCCTAACAATCTTCCATCCCAATTTTCAATTCATCTTTTTTTGTTGAATCATTTCCATCTCTATTTTGTTTTCGCTTATTTCCTGAAGTTCTCCCACCCCAAGTCCCCAACTCAAAGACACCATTTTTTTCTTCATTAATTCATAGAACTCTTTTATGTGAACTCCATGCCAATATTTATTCATCCAACTCACTTTCTTTCCTATTTTTTTTCTTCATTAATTCCTAAAATTGTTTAATCCAACGGTAAGCATTTTTTTTTTGCTTATTTCCTTTCCTATTTGTTTCATTTATTAGCACAATTATTCCATCTTAAGGGATTCCCTAAATTTTTTTCTTTATGGTACGAAATTGAAGTCTATCCATTCACTTCCCATTTTTCATATGACATAAGAGGTAATGTGAAACAATATTTGTTTCATATTTCTTTCACATTTGTTTGTTTTTATTAGCAACATTTAAAATGCACTTACATTTTTTTCCCTTCCTAATCTTTGTAAAATTCATTAGCAAAATGCCAAAATGGCTCCATTCCATCATGAGCCCGAAGGCCATTTAAATAATTTAATTTTTGTATTACCTAAGCCCTTCTTATTTTTTGTTAGTGATTTGCAAGATTATTGTATCCCAAATAGATGCCTTTTTTTTGGGTATATCATTTACTTCCTAATTTTATTTGAACTTCATTTGCAACATTATCCCATGCCATCCCAATGGCCAATGCCCTTTATTTTTTGTATATCATTCCCTTTCCTATTTCTTTGGGATTCATTCCCTTATCAAATGTTTCTTGGGATTCATTCCCTTTCCTTTTGGGGGGGGATTCTTTCCCTTTCCTAATTTTTTGGATTCATTTCTTTTCCAATTTTTTTTAGATTGATTAGCAAAATTGTTACATCCCAAGTTATATAAAAACTAAATGGCATTATTATTCTCTTCCTAATTTTTCTCCAACTCAATGCCAATTTTTGGCATTCAGTTTACCTTCCTACTTTTTTTGTGCTTCATTAGCAAAATTGCTCCATCTAAAATTCTCAATCAAAGGCCATTTAAATTTTGTATTCTCTAAACCCATTCTAATTTTTTTGGGCTTCATTTGTCACGTTATTCTATCCCAACTAAATGCCATTCATTTTTAAGTAGGTAATTACTTCCCTATTTTTTCATTTTTTGCTTTTCTCTATCATTCCTTTGTCTATTTTGCAAGTGAATTTTTACCTATTTCAATCCCTTTTGGGGGGGAGTTCCATCATTCCTTTGCATATATATATTTCCATCAAGGCATTAATGACATTTGAAAAGCGTTTTTTCCCCTAATTTCAAGTTCGGGCCACTTCGTGCCTTCGTGGTCCGTCCAACCTTCCCTACTTCTATTCACTGAGTGGAAATTGGGAATGAATTGTACTCCAATTCAATGACATTTCATTTCATGGTATAAATAATTTTAATATGTATGAAGTCCACAAGTCCATTCAAATTTCAAATGAGTATGTGCAAAAAATAAACGAAGTCACTTTGGGCAAAATCATTCAAAACAAAATCAAATATATTTCATATGCATAGTGTAATACAAAGTAGGAAAGTATATAAGCCTATATAATATTATAGTGCTAGGAAAATAAGTCTTCTAAGAAAACCTAAGCTCACTAGCTAAAACACTCAAAACTATACTCAAAACTATACTTAGTCCATGTTCATTGGACTACTTGCACTGCCACTTGGTCCAGCCTCATTGTCATGTGTCCCGGCGCGAATTGGAAGGTCTTCATCTGTTCCCAAACGAAGTCTACGAACTGCGGATCGAGTTCTCCTCGCTGGTCCGTCTTCCTCTAAAAGAGCCTTCAATATTTGTGATTGCTTGAGGCTTTGAAGACATTGGAGAGTTCCCGGGCTATGTTGTTCCAACAAGAAGTCCATCCCATCATTTCGAAAGGTTTCTCACCACTCTGACTCCAATAGTTGTGCAAGTTCAGCAGGGTCTGGCATGTCAATGTCTTCCCCCCTCCACATCCCCTGGTCGTCAGTAATGCGAACTCCATCAACGCCCTACAACCATCCAAGAGGATGAGGTCCAAATTGGAAGTATTCTTGTGCCTCATTCCAATGCCCATTGAAGCATTGGAAGAAGAAATTCCGTCGTCCTTGGCTAAAGTTGTCCTTCAATGGAACCAAGTGGTGGCACACCTCCACAATTTGAGCCGAATCTTTTTCCCAACCCCATTCGGTACAAAGTTGTTGCTTGCCCAACGAATGGATGTTCAATTTCCAACTCCACACCAAGTCTGTTCCCCACTTCTGAGAATGATCAGGGGCATTTTCAGCATTGAATTCCCAATGCGGTGGCATGTAGGGAACTAATCCAAACAACTCATACAAGCGCTTATGGAAAGGAGCCTTGCATAGTGAACAACGTCGGCGGACAATCATCAAGCTAATTAGGCAGAATGGGTGGTACAAATGTTCACACGTGCCTAAGTGCATTCCACCTTCCGGGCCAAATGGATTAAGGCAAATGGGACATGTAGTTCCATCGTGTACGAAGGTTGAAGGGTTTGGCCACAGTAGTAATGGATTGCCTTCATGGTCCACGGCAGAGCCAACTTCATTCTTGAAATCCCAATCATGTTTGGACCAGTCGATGGTTGTTTGTCCACCAGCAATGTCAATGGTTGCCATTTCATCCATGTTGAAATGATCATCCACCAGGGCCCACGATGTCAAACCAAAAACCCTCTCTTGATTGTATGCGCCGTAATTGTAGTCAATTTTTTTGAATTCCTCCACCATTTGCCTAGTCCTGTCAACACTGAAGACACATGCCAGCTTCCATTGGTAATACTGCTCCATCAATGCATGCAATTGATTTTTCAATGTCAAATTCATTGCAAGCGCGTCCGTCAGTTGAATGCTTTGGTCCACTGGCCCTGCTGCACCTACATTTGCGGGTAATTCTCCAAAGGACAAAGAATCATCCTGAGTATCCATTGTTGCAGCAACTTCTGTAGGTTCCAATGGAATTTGAGAATTATTTGAAGGCCCTTGCGCTTCCCCTCGTGGATCTTGACCACGATTGGCCAATGTTGCTGCCTCAAGAGCGTGCCGAAGTACCTCCATCTCACGTTGTTGTTGATTGATAATGTTGTTCTTCTCTTGCATGTCTTCTCTCATTTTGTTAACATCATTATACAAAGAATGCAATTCCTCATTCTTCTCATTCACTTCAATCAACAAACCCTGGATTCGGTTTGTAGCAGCTGTAACATCCACAATTCCTACCACTGGTTCGTCAATAGGTGGCACCTGTTCCTCCACAACATTTTCGTGTAAAACCTCAGCAGTTTGACGCGAAGCCCTCCTCTTCTTAGCTCGTAGTAGTTGAGTTCTATGGCTGACTACAACTGGTACACGAGATCCATCTGAGTCGTCTTCCGTAGATGAGTCTTCAGTGTCATATCTTCGTGGTGCTTGAACCTGCGTATTTGTTTTCCCTAGACCACCTTCCGGGTATCTTTTTACCCCCTTTGGAATGAATCCATTTGCTGGAGTAGGAATATTGACATTTTCTCCCATTTGCTTCAAAGTTGACCAATCCATTCTCTTGTTCAACTTCAGCTCCGCATAGACCCCTCGTGCAAGGAAAAGTTGCACTTCATTGCGTATGACGTTTGAGAGAGCATACAACACTTGGTACACCTCAATGCATCGGTTTGTAAACTCTTCGTCCAGGCAGTATTTTAAATTTGCCTTGTGGAAGCGTCTGTGACAGTTGTGTCGCTCTTCCGGGAACAACTTGTTTATGTGGCACCACTCAATGTAATTGGCGCAGTCATCATATGTCCATGGTTCAAGCACGCCCTCCCACCCCCTGAATGCAAGCTTGTCAGGGTTTCGTAGAACATGTAGTCGCTTGCGATGTTTGTTTCCGGCTCGTGGTTGGGTCCTATCTCGTTCTTCCTTGGTCATTCTTGGTGGTGTATCCATTTTTGTAGAAAAAAGCGAAATCCTCCACGTGGCAATCAAGTAGACCCCGCACAACGCTCACAACCAGCTCAATGAAGAGATGGAAGGCTGAGAGTATGCAGGGCGGGGACAAATGAGGCGGGGACGGCCTTATATAGTTGCAGCTGGGGGACGCCAGGGCGGGGACTCCATCGAGTTGGGGCGGGGACTCCTCCGAGTGGGGGCGGGGACTCCTCCGAGTGGAGGCGGGGACTCCACCGAGAGGGGGCGGGGACTCCACCGAGAGGGGGCGGGGACTCCAGACAGTGGGGCGGGGACTCCAGACAGTGGGACGGGGACTCCAAACAGTGGGACGGGGACTCCAAACAGTGGGGGCGGGGACTCCAGACAGTGGGGGCGGGGACTCCAGAGAGTGGGACTAGGACTCCAGAGAGTGGGGCGGGGACTCCAGAGAGTGGGGCGGGGACTCCAGAGAGTGGGCGCGGACATGATTTAAATATACGAAGTTAATGTGCTTAGACATATTTCCATTTTCTAAGGTAGAAGGCTCGAAAAGAGTTTTGGCATTAAGAACTGCCCCTATAAGTGGTTGTAGAATGGACATGATGCAGTTTTCAAATTGACCTCAAAAGACAAAAAGGAAGGAAGGAAAAAAACATTCTTTATCACAAGAGCCAATCATTGTCTTTGCTATCCCCATTTTTCTTTAGAATTGCAATATGAAGGACGTAAGAATATAAATAGGGACCTAGGACACATCTCCTTTGAAAATTTATAATTAATTCAATAATGTTTAAAAAAATATGAAACCGATTGGGCTACATTCTTCATCAATTTTTCTTGGTTTCAAGGATGAGCTTAAAAATATTCCCATGTAAAGAAATACTGTAGAAATGCGAACCAGCCCTTAGATGAGTGATTTCTGAGCCTTCTACATTACTCCATGTTCTAAGTGACTCTAGCAGTCCATATTGAGATTTAATGTTAGATCATATCACTCTAACACCCCAATAATTTCCATATCCTAATCAATCCACCATTCCATATTTTTTTTGGGTGTTAAATTGCTTCATTATAAGTTTGTAACCCCCAAACCACTTCCATGTCCAAATCACTCCACTATTCCATAGATTTTTTGGATGTTACATTATTTTATAGTGACACCCAAATCATTTCCATGTAAGAAAGCACTCCACCATTCATATTTCTTTTAATATTAGATTATTTAAGTCCGTAAAAATAATTCCCCCCGCTAAAAATCCTAAAATAAATTGGTATGCTTTTCTAAAGCTTTGGTCACTCCATCTCCCCTTTTAGACATTGATTTTTAAAGCACACTTCCATTTCAAGTGATTGCCATAATTTTTCTGGTGTTTTCATTCTCTTCCCTATTTTGTGGGCATCATTACCAAAAAAAATTATTTGAATTCAATGCCACTTGTGTAAGGTGGAATGATATTTTTTTCCCGCTATTAGCAAAATTGTTCCATCCCAACTCGAGGCCATTTATTTTTGAATGATCATTCCTATTAATTTCAT
This sequence comes from Antitrichia curtipendula, assembly GCA_951230915.1. Taxonomy (NCBI): domain Eukaryota; kingdom Viridiplantae; phylum Streptophyta; class Bryopsida; order Hypnales; family Leucodontaceae; genus Antitrichia; species Antitrichia curtipendula. Next base: position 20,371,404 of record OX579642.1, read on the forward strand.
TTTTTGCTTTTATTAGCCAAGCTCTTTCATCTAAAGGAAATTCCATTTACTTTTTGTGGTAACGCAAATCTATCCGAACTAAATGGTAAATTTTTTGGGGTGTTAGTTGAAATCACTTTGACACACTATTTTTTGTGGGTCTATGTCTCTCACAAAATTATTCCATACCAACCCCAAGCCATTTTGGATTTGTTCCATGATTTCCTTTCCTATTTTTTTTTCCATTAATGAACAAAGGAGTTCCCATGCCAACTCTATGCCATTCCTTTTGGCTTGGATGATTATCTTTTTTTGTTCGCTTCATTCCTAAAACTCTCCCATCCCAACTCATAGTTATTTTTTTTTTTTTTGTTCAAACATTCCATTTTCTATTTTGTTTTCGTTCATTAAGTGAGAAGACTATTTTATTCGAATTCATAGTTTAGCTTTATTTGTTCAATCTTTCCTTTCCCTACTTTATTTTTTTCTAATTTACTAAAGTTCTTCCACCTCAACTCAAAGCCATTAATCTTATTTTTGGGTTCCATCATTCCCTTTCCTTTTCTTTTTTTCGTTTTATAATTTTTAATTTTTTTGAACCTTTTTTTGTGTTCATGATTAAAATTATCCCAATGTACTTCAATGTTATTCTTTTTTTTGTTGGATCATTTATTTTATTTTGGGGGGGCTTCATTAACTTCTAAAACTGTAAAACATAGACATAGTGAAAAGATAAAGTGTATGTATTTTTATACCAAACTATTGCATTCACTATTTTTATAAAAGTTTTATCATCAATTCATAGAACTCATAAACATGCAATGAGAAAGAACAATGACATAGCAGGTTAATATATTCACATGAGATTTTGAATGTACAATGCATCCGACTTCATATATATTTGAGGTGTTCGGCAATTGCGAAGTACATACACATGGTCCTCTATGAGGATGATTTACCTTCTATGCCTGAACTATATGCTAAGCTACAAAAAGTAAAAAAACTAAATACTATATACGATAACAACATTCTGGCATAGTCCAATAGTGGAGGGCCTTCTTCAATGCGTCGAGAACATCTGGCACTGACGCCCTTTCACTCACATCCTCTTTTACGAGGCTTTTCAATTTGATCCTGAGGTTCTGATACTGCTCTGGATTTTTCGTTGTAAAGTATTTGGAGTCCACTCTTCCTTCCAAATTTGTGCTGCTATCCATCCGGCCGCATATGCATCAGCTGCCATGGAATACAAATGCATTTTTTGCATGGCCTCAATTGAATTTGCCGAACCTTGCTCTCCGTATATATAAAACAATTCAGGGGCTGCAAACCTTCGCATTCTCTTCTCCTTCACTAGGATGTCCTTGTTGGGAAAGCCATACCTTGACGGCTCCTTCTCTACAGCTCGGCTAGAAAGTCCCCAATCACATATCCCTATATACACCGTGTGCTCTTTATAATCATCAAAATGGAGCAAAATATTGGATGGAGTGATGTCGTTGTGCATGTACTGCGCATCGTGGCATTTCCCCACAATGACAAGCAAAGAGAGTGCCAAGTTCACTCGGTTCCGTCGGTAAGTTGCAACCCATGTAAGCTCCTCTTTTGTCAACCCTGTACCTTGTTCATGCTTAATCTCATCGACATCCAATGTTTCGTTTACTTTCGAATTGTATTTGGATAAGAAAGAAATTAGAGAGCCTCCATTCCACCATAACGTGTAGCCTTCCATCGTTTTAGGGTGGAGGTACGCAATTCGAATGATGCCAGGATGTCTCACTGGACACCCGCCCGCCTCATTGATGATTCCTTGGCGCTTCTCCTTTTCATTCGTGGTTTTCAAGCTCTTCCCAGCAAAAAATATCCAACTAGGAATGCTCTGAAGTTTTGTAAGCATCACCTTCCTCATGGTCCCATATGAACCAACGGCACTCTGTTCCGGCATGGGGATGACTTTTACTGAACTTTCAAGCCACTTGAATGTTCCACTAACACAATGAGCTGTTATGGTGTCTTCAATTGTCGCTTTCCAAGGTGCTTGCTTTTTCTTACATGATGAAGAAAATTGTTGAGCAAAGTTTTGAATGATTTTCAACTTTGCAACCACCTCTTTATTTTGTGTGTCCCAATCGCTACCATCTTCTTTCTTCCCCATGTGGTAACACCAATTTGACACTATATTGATTGTGAAGGCAACCACCTGTTTATCCAGCCAGTCTTGGTGCAACCAATAATCGGAGAAATTGTTGAATTTCTCAGATGCTTCAAACTTTGACTGCAACTCCGTTCGCAGGTCCCTTGTGAGTTTGTGGTACCCTTCTTCGTTGAGCGCCATATACTCCCTAGTCAACATAGTCGTACTGCGACGAGTGTAGAACACCACAACTATTGCTCTTCCTTCAACTATGAATTCATGTGGAGGCATATGGGGATTGAGTGCTTTCTTGCGTTTCTTTTGGCTTGATGAAGAAGGGTTCGATGAACCTGAGGCCATCAAGTTGTCCGTGGATGGAATTACCATCTCACCGACATCATCTAAATCTACAAACATAGGACGTTTCTCCGCCGATGCACTCCCTTCCCCCGCCATAACGAAAAGAAATTGTTCAATGGGCCTCTGCAAGCACAAAAGCCCCGAAAATTTAAAAAAACCGGGTCACATATGAGGGCCAAGCCCACCACCCACCAAACTCACTCACATAGGCCGTGGGGACGAACTAGTGTGTGAGGCGTAGGGCGCGGACTTGGCAAAGAAATGAGGGCGGGGACTCGCTTTATATAGTTCCCCCGCTCCTCAAGTACCCGCCCCGACACGTGCCGTCCACGCCCCGTCCTCCTCACGTTCCCGCCCCAGTCGCTGGAGTCCCCGCCCCCACGCAGGAGTCCCCGCCCCATTCTTTGGAGTCCCCGCCCCACTCTCTGGAGTCCCCGCCCCCTCTCACTGGAGTCCCCGCCCCCCACTCACTGGAGTCCCCGCCCCCACTGTCTGGAGTCCCCGCCCCTACTGGATGGAGTCCCTGCCCCCACTCAATGGAGTCCCCGCCCTGACTCTGGAGTCCCCGCCCTGACTCTGGAGTCCCCGCCCTGACTCTGGAGTCCCCGCCCTGCATGTTCCTAAATCCACGTGGCATCCCCGTGGCGTCCCCGTGGCGTCTACGTGGCCTACTTTTTTGGTTTCATAAAGTCAACTTTGTGTTGACTGTATCGGGCGGGTGAGACCTCTAACGGACGTCCCGGACGGACGGACGGGCGAACCGGACGTCCGTACAGTATGACAACCATGATGCAGGGGTGATGATCGGAGGTGCAATGCAGAAGGGTGAGATGCGTATGAGCTCTAGCGATGGAGCTCTGGCGATGGAGCTATGGCCATGGAGCTTGGTTATGTGGAAATGGAGTCCAGCATCTGCATGGAAGAAGAAGACGTTTGCGGTTCTATGGATTTTGCTTCGAGCCGTAGGCATACTTGCTCTACAGATGAAGGTGAAATCGATGACTGAATATGGATGGATGTGAGGTGGACGATGATATCATCAGACTTCGACGAGTTGTTTGGAATCAACTAAGGGCGTCCTTCCATGTGGAGTCGGGGGCCGGTGAAGCTAGGAATAGCCGACCAAAAATCGGTCGGATCGATATCCAAGAAACCAGGACACCGATCCGACCAATTTTCGGCCGACTATTCCTAGCTTCACCGGCCCCCGACTCCACATGGAAGGACGCCCTAAGATAGGAGCAAGGGTTTTATTGGGCAATGCATACTGCTCAGATCACAAAAGTTGTAGGGCTTGTACCTACATGGACGGAAAAAATTGACAACTCTAGAAATCTGGAAGCCTTTGGATTCATCATCAAATTGCAATTGCGTGATTATTTGATAACATCGGGTGGGATGAACGCCAACTGAAACCATCACCCGAACAAAAGTGGGTTGCAGTTCAAAGAATGTAATCATCCCAATCTAATCTAATGAGTTTCAGATTGGTAATGCAATATAACCAGCCTCGTTTTTCAAACGTACATAACCCATTTCCAATGGGGGTTTCCCCCAAATCAACTAGAAAGATTATTTCTCTCTTGACTGCAACCTATTTTCCTTCTCATTTGTGATTTTGTCATACTTTAGTGCAACCTACATTTTCTTCTGGTTTATCATTTTGTTGTATTTTAGCGGGACGAACTGAAAGTAACAAAGGCCGTAAAGTAGGTTGTCGACTTCCAGGCTGCATTTATATCATGCCATATTCTATGCATGGTTCTTTATTTTGTTTTTCGATTGAACGAAAAGACAAAATGTGATTTGGAGAAATGGCCACAGAGGTGAAGTCCGAAGAAAGTTTGTAGTGCTGGTTGTTTGGTTCTGAGGTGTTAACCTTGGCCGAAGAAAGTTTGTAGTGTTGATTGTTTGGTTTCTGAGGTGTTAACCTTGGCCGAAGAAAGTTTGTAGTGCTGATTGTTTGGTTTCTGAGGTGTTAACCTTGGCAAAATTTATAGAAGCCCTAATTACCAGCATGCAATACAAAGACTACAGTGATAATCTCCGAGGTGGAAGATCGTGAAAGCTGATTGCTTTCTCAAACCTTCCACACACACACCCAATGTTTGTTGTCAAAATGTTGGAGGTGGAAGATCGTGAAAGCCGATTGCTTTCTCAAACCTTCCACCCCCCCACCCCGCAATGCTCGCTGTGAAGATCTCCAAGATGGAAGATCGTGAAAGCCGATTGCTTTCTCAAACCTTCCACCCCACCCACCCACCCATGTCCAGAACTTGATTCAAAACTTGAAATGATCTCTGTATGTTGCTCTCCATTCATCTCTGCAACATATCGTACACAGCTCAAAACGAGTGACGATCATTGCGTGTTGCTCTTCATCCATCTTGGCAACATATCGTACGCAGCTCAAAACGAATGACGATTAGCATCTTTTAGAGGACACGATTAGGTCTTCCAGAGGACACAATTCTGATCCAAAAACACTCTGTAGAATTTGTAAATTGCTTCTCGGTTTCAAACCTGAAAACAAAACAGCTCTAAAGCATTCACACTTTACGGATCTAAAACTACCCCTGGGGAAGTAAGGGACCAAAGAATATGGTTTTCAAAAAAACCGATTCGATTGATGACATTGTCAAAAATCTAATTCAGATTTGCCAAATGATATACTCCGTATCACCTGAATCAGCGAACAACACTGCACCCATTTATCCTAGATTAAATCAAATTGGATAAAAGAAAGCCTCTATATAACCTACTTAAAAACTGTTATTAAAAGCATGAGGCCAATTACGGTTTCTTAGCCTAATAATCGACAATATATCATTCTAGGGAGTACCTTCCATGGTCTGCATACCCGCCTCCGAGATCTGTACTGACGGTCTTCGTCGGTCTCATGTACAATGCTTGCGAGAATCGTTCCAAAGTCTTCTTCTGCTCAGCTACTTCAGATTTGTGCGCGATGGCATTGTCTGGGGTGCCGGTAGCTCTCCCTGCACATTACACTACACTACACCGTCCTAGCTTTAGGTTTTCCAAACAAGAAAAACCCTAAACAATCATAGCTTCGCTAATTCGACGAAAGCAACAAAGAACTCAATTTCTGGAAGAGCACCTTGGGATTCGCATGCTTCGAGCTACCACACACAAGCGGGGCTTCACCCGAGAGCGCATCGATAGATTTCGACACAGCAGACCCTAAACCGACTCGTAAGCATGGACTGCGAGGTATCAAAATGCAATGTCATCATAAAACCATAAACAAAATCTCCAATACAGAAAACCCGCATTCAATATGACCCTAAACATCATTGAAAGAGACGCAAGTGGAGCGCTGTAGCTTACATTCCGATGATTCAGCTTCTTCTTGACTTGGATTAACCCTATAATCACCCAATTTCAGTAAGCCGCGCACAATCCCCATTAAAATTCGAAGACAATTACCTTAATATTCAGCGGTGCAATTGAGAAAAATTCGCCAGGATGATGTAGGCGGGGATGGAGAGGCGCACCAAGAATCAAGGGTGTGGTTGACGAATTTCAGAGACGGAACAGCCTGAGAAAGCGCGTATTCTTCCTCCGCATGAGCGGCTTACACCCACGATAAGGTGTCTCCCACAAGTGCTATCAGCTGCAAGGTAACGTCGGCGTTGTTCCCGGAGTTGTGCATCACTGCCATGGCCGCCGTTGTGCGCTCAATGGATTACTGTGCTCAGGAGAGTGTGAGCGAGTGGCAGGGATGAAGGCAGTGTGCCGGGGGGGGGGGAGAATGGATCAAGGGCATGGAAAGGAAGATGACGACGGAGCCGGGAATGGAAGGGCCTGACGCAAAGCACTGGCGGCAGCGAAAGAGGGAGTTTCGGATTGCAACAAGAATCTCATGAAGTGCCTCGTCTCCCAGACCTAAACCGGACCTTCCCAACCCCAGAATTACAAGGTTAGGAAATGCTCAAGGAGAGACGAAATTTGTCCCCGTTGGGTACTACCCAATAGGGAATAAATCCACCTTATAAGAAGAAATTTGACAATGTAAGACTTCTTTTCAGTAATCATACGGTTCCCCTTGTTTCCACAATTGGTTCCCTTCCTTCCATGATTGCACGAATAAAATATAATGCACATTGTCAAAAAATAGGCTTCGGCTAGATACTACATACAGAGTAAGAGAAAAATCACTTGTATGGGCAATTTCGTTAAAATGGCGGTATTCCGTTAGTTTGGCACTTTTAACTGTTCAGACCGTGCACTCTGAAATGGTCTGAAATCTACATCTATTTAAGATTTTTGACATCTATATCATTCCTAGATATCTGAAATCTATAAATTCTTAGATTTTTCAAAATTTTCAGTCTAAAATCTATAACATTCATAGACTTTTGAAATCTACCACAGTCCTAGATCTTTGAAATCTATCTTTGTCCTAGATGTCGCTTCTATGGTTTAGAGTGGGCACTCTGAAAATGGCACATGGAATATCGCCATTTTAACGAAATTGCCCATTTGTATGAATGCATACTCTGGTAAACCATCAAAGCAAACTCATAGCAAGTCCGAGGACCGCTAAATGACCTTCATTACAGTAACTTCAAGTACGTTAACCCCGGACAAGGTATAGAAAGCGGCTAAATTGGCCCTATCTAGGATACACAATGTAGGGCCAAAACTGGGGAATAGAAAAAAAATCACTACAAATAAGACACGTGAGCATCATAAGACCTAAAATCCAAGCCATTTCAACAGCCATGGCAAATGCAACTTAACTACAACAGACAAAGAAACCATAAGTACTTGGTTCAATATTCTCAGACAAATAAACAGGGAGTTTTTCTAAACAGAAGTCTAGGTTGCACTTTCTTCTACCTATCATTGTCTTTTTTTGAACATGTGTTGAGCAATGGTTGGCAAAAACAAATTTTTCCTTCAAGAGTAGTGAAGGCATATTAATAGCACATACATCATGCAGCTGGGGAGGCTACAAAATGCAGTAGGTTGCTACAATTTGCATCCTGGTTACGCATACAAGACATGCCAGGATACATCCACAGCATCAATATCAGAATTACAGAACATCAACGCTTTCGAGTCTCAGGAAGCTCGTCAAAGGCAAGTGATGAACAATCTCCAACAACCACAGGGTCTTCTAATGCTTACATCAAACTCAGATATAGCAGAGAAATCTACTGATTTGTTCTTGAATGATTCTAGAGCAAAGCATCCCACATAGACTACAGAAACCTAGCTTCCATAATAGACTGGCTACGGACAGACGTACCTGATGAGTTTCCTCTTACTCTTCAGTGCAAGTGTTGGTGGAGGGGTGATCTTCCTTTGGATGTCCATCAACTAGAAGTCAACCATAACGACAAGTCCCAAATCAGTATAACCACTGTGTACAAGGTTAACTGTACAGAACGAACAGGGAATAAGTTAAAATTGTAATAATCTCATTGGAAAATCCACTTCAAAAACTAATTAATAACTCCATCGAGAGCTGGAAGGTCTGAGTCTCAACTTGCAGAAAAATTAAATAATCTGTAGAAGTTTCATATTCAACTACGGAAGTAAAAAAGCAAGGCAAATACCTAAAAGCCAGCAAACTTATCGGTATATTGCGAGGGAACCAAAAAACATGTCCGACAGTAGCTACTTTGATTCTTCAAAGGCATAGAGGGCGGATTTATGGGAAAAGGATACACAACGATGGTGGTAAATAGGACGGTTGTGAATCCAACATTGCAGCTGCCTGAAATTGCAACTATCCAAAATTACAACTGCGTGAAATTCTTCAATAACCTGAAATTGCAGCTGCCTACAATTGCTGCTGCCTAAAATTGCAGTTGCTTGAATTGCAACTGTTCGAAATTGCATCTTTTCTCCTTCACATCCCAAACCCTACAAACCAACAAACAACAACTTTTCTAGTTCCCATTACAGTAATTCGGTTTATGAGATGAGTGGCGTGATTGAAGTTCTGATTGAAGAGAGACAGGGTTACGAAATTTTTACCTGCTGAGAGCGAAGACCTCGACCGTGTGCACCGTCTTCCCCTTAAGCTGTTGTACCCAACAACACAATTGCAGCTCTTCTGTCTTGGTTGGCAAGGTTGCCTTCGTTTTTTCCGAACGAAGCTAGTAGCGGAAGGTGTAAAATTCAATTTTTTGTGACAAAGCAAATGGATCAACGTTTTTCTTCTCCAGTTCGTGATTCCCTTCCCTTAAACTTTACGGCTGCCTAACGACCTTCCTCTAAACCCTAAGCAAAATGGAACAGTTTCTTGGATAAAATCAAACTTTGATGACATGAGAAACATTACTTACCACTTCGTGCGTCTTGCTGTCGATGCCCTCCACGTCGCGAAGTCTCTCCTGCTTCGGTGTCCATGATCTCTAGCATGGGAAGTCACTACTACCACCATCGAGTGCTTTAGTGAGGACCGCAAAATGAACTGCGGAGTTACTGAGTTAGGGTAACTTGAGGGTTAGTCCCTTAACGACGGACCGTTGAGATCGACTCGAGTGCAGTCGACACTGCTTAGAAGATAAAGGAAACTTAGTCATTTACCTAATTTCAGTATTGTTTTTCTTTTTTAATTAATTTTGAAGTTCACTTGAAGCATCATGAAAAATTGTTTTTTAAATTCATTGATTTTTATTTCTGAATTTCAGTTTTTCTGCAATCCAAACTTTTTGTATTACTCTTGGAATTGAACTTCAAACAAATTTAAGTTTGGAAGAAAAATCGCATAGAAAATTCATTTAAGAGAATTGTTAAGTATATTTAGACAAGCCGTAAATTGATTGGAATTCTACATGTTAGGCATCATATCCTCTTGTTTTTTTGGCGTCCACTTTTTTTATTCGCCATGTGAAAATATTATTGGAACAGTGCAAATTAATTTTACATTTTTTACACAATCTTGATTAGGCGTTACAATCTTTATATTCATAAGTGATATCGTTGTATGTGTGTGTTTTTATGTGATTTTGGACACGTTTTATTTGTATATATACGATTGCAATATATAAAAAGGTAATACAACTTATCAAAGTGATGGATTATAGTTATAAGGTAGGCACCCTCAAAATGACACCTGACCTTAAAGTGCCATCTATAGGTTGTGTACATTTTCAAAATCAGTTATGTACCTATTTGGATGGAGCGCTTTCAGAAACAAACTTTTGACTCTTAATAACTTTTGCGTACGGTATCCAAATGTCACGTTCTCTGGTGCGTTGGAACCTCCTTTCACTTGCCAACAAGAATATATGAAAATTTGACCAGTCTAATAGTAGTAACTAGGCTCAGTAGCAAAAAGTGGCGATTTTGGGTGTACCCACCTTATGTACAGCACATTTCTAGAAGTTCAGAATAGGACTTGGACATTTAGAGGTTTGCAGTTACAAAAAAGAAAAAGAAAATAAACCAGACATGTGTGCCCTACTAAATATATACTACAAATGTGAAGATATTCACTTAATGGCCCTTAACCTTGAAACAACGGTCTCAAAACCGTGGACATCAATTGTTTTGGTCAACTATGAATTGTTGGATTAAAGTAATGCAAAAGCACTTAGTGGAAGATGAATTACTGCAGATGATCTTCCCTTTTCACAAATATTTGCTGGATGAATAATTGCATTTCTGTCCTACATGTAAAGATTCATTATCATTCATTGACCGAAGAACGTCTCCCTCAATGTTCATGAATTAACCGTTAAATGTCTAATGCCTTCCTTGAGATTCTATAAACTTGATTTGAATTGAACAAGTAAATATTAAGCATTTTAATAAATTTTGTCATTTCTTTAAATTGTATTAAAAAAAAAATCCAAGTAAAACAGGTTAGAGATTAGTTGATCATGTAGTAAAAGAAAACACAAAGACATCACTCATGAATCTTTTGAAATTCCATGTTTGATCACAAGTGTGTTTACACTTGAGGTCCCCTTTGCTGAACTGGGATCAAAAGAAAACTTTAAAAAGGTTCATATAGTCTCAATATTCATTTTTGTCATTGTTTGAAGCTTCACGTGAAACTGAAGAAACGTGGAAGTTGTGTAGAAATATTAATTTTACTTGAATAGATGCCTGCAATCAGAAGTTTTAGCACAGTTGGTTGAAAATGAAGGTCAGCAGGCAGAATTAAAAAAAATAAAAAATAAAAAAAGTGAAAATAATAGTTTTTAATAATTCTTTAATTAAATTTCTTATTTTTGTCTACATGTGAAACTTTGATTCGTTCTATTTGGATTATTGGTGAGAAAGTTGTGGACATCCTTGGCTTTTGGACAATGTAAGCATCTTCTTAAATAAATCATTTGTAAGAAAGTTGTGGACATCCTTGGCTTTTGGACAATGTAAGCATCTTCTTAAATAAATCATTTGTAAGATAAATTTTTGATTGCAATATTCTCATTATTTAAGGAAAGAAGGTTTTATACGATTAAATGTGCTTGCTGGAACCATCTCACCATTTGAATTGATTTTTTACAATTCTTCTAGGAGACCTATTCAGAATTTATTTTTTTGTTCAATCTCAGATCTATTTACACTTAACAATTTTTTGAAGAATGAAAAAACAAGTTTTTAATTGTAATTAAAAAAATCCATACTATCAAGTAAGTTATTCAACATAATTTTATGAAATTCAGAGTTGTAATTGGAATACATTTCCACGAAAAGCATTCCAAGTTAGCTAGAATCAGAGCACAAAATTTAGAAACTATTCTCTTTCAATTGTAGATGCTGGGATTATCCAATGTGTATTGTTGAACTTCATGAAATTCTTAGTATATGATCTGAGAGAAGTGTAGTACAAGATTCCATGGTCATTTTTTTATAATTCTTTAAATTCTTTCATCTAAGAAGCAGAAATTATAATTATGACAAAATAACTAATTTGCCCTGTTTTCCACTACCAAAAAAAATTGATTTATTTTTTTGGACAAAGTATGAATGAGTTGTGAATTTTTGAAGTGTGTTGTCCGGTTGGCCCAAATGAGTTTGTAGACCATCCAAAATTGTTTCCATAATGGTCATCTTGTCACCTAAATCAATTACGATATTTTCTGACATGGCTACAAGATTTCCCATCATGGACATAACATTGTAAGATTAAAACAATAAATTTTGGGTAAGTGATATTTTGAAAATTTTGCTGTCTCCATATTTCCTATCCTCCTACGCGGGAAAAAATTTCCACCACATCATCATGTGCAAAATTGCTCGAATGGTTGGTTGCTAGTGCATCCGCTTTACCAAATTTGAAATAATCAAACCTACAAGAATGCTTCCCGAAAATACACTAGCTCTACAAAAAGACTCACCCTGAATCCTTGGTCAACAGGCTATTAATAAGAAACATAATTTAGGAGTGATTTCTCAAACAAAGTTCAATGAACTTTGAATGACGGTCGTAAATCTTCGAGATAACCAATACACGTGTTGTGCATAATCCAAACACCGAAAACATGTCATGGCTGGTGGTAAGGCGAACCGGCTCATCACCACACGATTGCCTAGTTTTGTTTCCTTACTTTCGGTCCCACTTCCATTTCTTGCGGGATCCGTGTCCATTCACTTTTCTGACAATTTCGATGCATTACAGTCTCGAGGGGTAGCAAATCAATTCTGTAGTGGTGGGAACTCGAATGCTAATAGAAACATGTTAAAGTGGCAATGGATTGTATGTAGGATATTTTGGACCCCACTCTATGAGAGGTTTCGTAGTTTTCAAATAAAAAACTTCAGACATTTTAAGAAAATTAAAAACTGAACTGGGAGCTCATAATTCGATGTGGGTTTGATTCGTGAAACAAGTGCGCATCTTTGAAAAATATGTGACCCTCTTGTAATCGACCCCAAGATAGTCAGATTCCAGGCAGAGCAAAAACCGTGGACCCAAAGTGCCCCCAGTCTACTTCCCTTACACAAATGCCTCTGTATCTAGTATTCTTTGATGAGCCCTGAAACCCTAATATCACACCTTCGGTTCTTTCACCGACTTGAACCGGCTAGGGTAAATTGACCCCTCACCCTACGTCATATCCCTAAACCCTAAACAATGGGATTTTTTATTTGACACTCGTGATAAAGTTTGGAAATTATGAATTCATATTTGGAATCCATGTTCTCATGATTGGGTGAGGTGAAGAAATACAAAATCAACCTGACATTACAACTCGGGCCCTGGTATTACGAGAAAAGTAAGGTTTCAAGTTGCAACAATGTTTTGCGGTTCCATTTATGAACCACTTGCCGTTCTGTACCTAATTCGGTCATCTTGTTGTGGATGCACTTGTGCTTGAGGGAATTAATTCTTGGATGGAATGCAAGATCATTAGTGCAATATCAAAAAAAATCTCATTCTCGCTCCACCCTGATGCAAAACGATACTCGGTGGAACAATTACCATGATCAGTTACTTGAGTGGCAAACACAAATCGATACGAGTCGCTTAAAAACAAGTCATTCGGGATCCTAGTTGTAATATCCGTTGTATTCCATGTTTTTAATAAAACCCAAAGATCTTATTTGGCTAGAAATAGAGGTTATCCCTTCATATTTACCCTAAACGGCGCTACACGCCTCTGTACTGAAGCTACGCACCTGGCGGTGCTTCGCTCCAGGCCTAAACCCTACTCGCTCCGCTACGTAGGGTTTAGGTGTTACAATGCAATTACGACGTTTCCATTTCAAGATCCGGTGATCTAAATGGATCTAATGGGCTTTTTGTCCTGACCGCGAGCATTGGTCTTGTTGGGTATGTGTCCCCACATGGCTTTCTAATCGAGGGTCTTTAGGGTCATTGATGTTGTTCATCCTGCTTCAATATTTCACATGCAATTCTAAAGTTTGCCCCCATGTTCTCCAGAAACATGTGCGACCAGAAGCCCCTGGGTAAGCAAGGACGTTGTAAGCAAAGATCGTTGGGATGCAAATCTGAGCAGGGATGTTGTCATGTTCACTAACACACTGCAATGGACTCTTTGGAGTTCTATTTGTTTCACGCTCTGGTTTGAATGATCCCTTGACAATTGCAACTCCGCAAATTACTCCAAACCCTCGCGGAATGATGACCGTAGAAAGAGAACACTTGGAGAAGATGAGATCAAAGTGATGTCCCAAATTGCAAGAAGAGCAGCGATCCTATTTGCACAAGCTGCAAGGTCCATACCGGTCATTTGCAAATGCACTAGCACCAAATCTGCACCCTGAGGTAACCATTCCATGAGAGATTCATAGTGAGAATCAAAGTTTGTTAACCACCCTAAACTGGTTGAATTGGTCGGAGGCACTGCGCGGCAATGTCCAGTGCAGTATTTGCATTGCGTGGTCTCGCAAGAAATACGGACTTGCAATAGATACATTGTTTGCTCACTTCCAATAGGTGAAGGGATTCTTCATAGAACCTCGGAATTTTCTTTTAAAAATTCATAATTTTCTTAGCGTAGATGCCAACAATATTCAAGTTGAACCTGTTTACAAATACATCCATTCTCTATGTGTTATCAGGTTGATGTGGAAGGCCTCGGCCATTGTTGGCTGCGACCTCCTTCGGGGGTTTAGGGTCTCTCCTTGCCAATTCTCTAGAATGTGAAGCAACGTACAGGAGAAGGTGGTTACAGATTTGAGAAATTTCATGAGCGATCACAAAAACAAGTACATGTTCCATGACCAAACGTATGAAGATGTGTCACACAAAGAAATAAGAAGAATGATTTGGTGAAGGTTGACAAATATATTTTCTATTTTTTAAATTTAAAAAAAATAAAAAAAATGCTCATTTATTTGTAGACTATACTTTAAGTGTTTGATTAAAAAAAAAAAAGTCATCTAAACCCTGGCAAAACGTACGCCAAATAACCCTAACAATTTTTGAATGTATGAAGGAGCTAAAATTCATAAAAGTATTGAGCTGATTTTTTTTTTTTGCATTTAAAACAAGTCAAAAATGGGTATTGATTTATGGGCTGTACTTCATGTGTACAAATAAGCAAAAGTCACAGAATTCTTCACAATAAAGACCAAAAGAATCCCAGCAAGTTCTCCGTGTATTCAGGAGTTAGGATTCATAAAAATATTAAACAAATTTTTTATTTTTTAGATTTATAACCAGTAAAAAGCAGTCACTGGTTCATATGCTATACTTTTAATAAGTGTTTAAAATTGCAAAACTCGTAGAATTCCTAGCAGTATGCATACCAAAAGAAACTCGTCGAGTCGAAAATATGTTCGGGCGTTAAAATTCATAAAAACATTGAATTGGTTTTTTGCTTTCTTAATTTAGAACAACACACAAAAAAAAAATCATCTGTTCATCAGCTGTATCTTGAGCATATCAATGTGCTAATCCTATGGAGTTCTGAACAGGGTGCATGCACCCTGAACCCCAATAGTTATAAATGTGATAAAAAAGTAATAATTCATAGGAATATTAAGACGATTTGTTATTTTTAAAATTTAAAACAAATAAATAGACGATCATTTATTCGTGAGTTGTATTTTAAGCATTTAACTGAGCGACGCTGTGGGATTCCTAACAAAATGCACTCCCAAAAAATCCCACTAAGGTTTGAATATTATGAGAAATTGGAATTCATAAAAATATTCCACTAATTCTTGCTTTCTTTAATCTCATGGAAGAAGAAAACAATAATTTATTCATGGAATGTAATTTAAACACTTAAAATTGCGAAACTCATGGAATTCTTAGCGAAAGGGATGCAACCTTCAACGCCACCGAGTTGTAAACATTACAAGGAGTTAGAATTTACAGAAATATTAGATAAATTGGTGGTCAAAGCAAAATTGACTGCGGAAATTGTAGCTTTGGAGAAGGCTCAATTGGAGAGTGAAAGAGTTCGAGCCTCTCAAGAACAACACATCTGGGATGAGCCCATGCACCAGTTGCAGAAACAACATGTCCACCGCCAATTCACTCCAGACTCCAACGAATCACACATCATGACTCACAACTACACCCACAACGGATGGGAGGGGGAGGGGGCAAGAAATGATGACGAAAGCCACTTCAACTCCAATGTTACAACACCGGCATTCATGAGAGGTGCATTTGATGGCTTCAATTTGACTTCACCACCGAGGAGTACTGGCTTCAACGTGACTTCACCGCCGAGGAGTACTGGCTTCAATGTGACTTCACAGCCGAGGAGTAGGGAGGCCTCTCCGATGTTCAATAACATCTGCAATTATGAAGAACAACATCGACAAAAGCGAATGAGGGTAAGGCCTTCCATTTGAAGTTCATCGGACAATTTCTCTTCTGTTTTTTTATTTTCAGATTTTGACTACAAATTGTCATCCACATTGCCGATTGAAATTAGGGTTGAAGTGTCTTCAAGATTGCAATTTTTATAAATGCTACAGAATGTATTGGAAATTGTTTTTCATTTGATATCCCAGTGTACTTGCTTTGAATTCAAGATATGCTGAGAATCAAGTTCGGTTGAGAATCAAGTTCAAGATTGAAGGTTTAGAGTGCATTCTTCTAATATGCTTTGTCTTACTAAAATTGATTTTTGAATTCCATTTGTAGAGTGCAAGTAAGGATGGAGTAGAAGTTGGACAAGCTTCCAATACCTTCAATTCCGCTCTAGATGTTGGTGGAGGTAGGAATTTGAACTCTCAAGCAGGATTCAATCAAGCCAGCACCTATGGAGTTAGTAGAGGAGCATTTCGGCAAGGAATGGTTGATAATCAACATGATGCAATACATTTAAATGACGGCTCTGATAGTGAGTGGGACACTATGGACCGTGTTGATCCAAACATACCAAGTACATGGCATGTATTAGGTGTGCAAGGTGGGCAGACTGAAAATGGTCAAGCATCTACTTCTGTGGATATAGATTTGTCTTTAAATGGTTGGCGATACTAGTCTTCATCTCCTATTGGACTTAGAACTTAGGATATTTTTATCCTATTTTTTTCTTCTAAGGTATTTTGCATATTATGCACTATATATTGCATTGACTGAGTCTTTCTAGAAACATTTCAATTATTCTTCAATTCATATAAAGCCCTTCAAAAGTAATTTTTGATTTATTTGGAAATTTTTTTTCTATTCGTTCTTTTCTATAAAAATTCAAGGTGACAAACTCTTTAAATGAGCTAAATATTCCTATAGCGAACATCCTCCATCATCTACAAAACAACCCACGTATTGAATACAAAGTGAAAATAATTTAATATCCTATATGTAAGACATCTATTATAAGAGCCACACAACTTTGATCCTAAATTCTTAATTTTTGGCCCCCAAAATCAAGAAGTTAGGACTCCAAGTTTTTTTAATCAAGGCCACAAACATTATGAAATTTTTAATTCCAATCCTAAACAACTTCAATCAAATTCAATAAATTTGTATACCAAGGATTTTCTATTTCAACTCCCAAATTCAAAAAAATTGGGCCCAAACTGGAGAGGCTTCGGCCCCAAACTCAAAAAGTTTGGGCCCAAACTGGAGAGGCTTCGGCCCCAAACTTAAAAAGTTTGGGCCCAAATTGGAGAGGCTTCGGCTCCAAACTCAAAAAGTTTGGGCCTAAACTGAAGAGGCTTCGGCCCCAAACTTAAAAAGTTTGGGCCCAAATTGGAGAGGCTTCGGCTCCAAACTCAAAAAGTTTGGGTCCAAAATAGAGAACTTCAGATCTCTGACATTTAGTTTCTATATAAAGATCATAAACTTGTAGTTTAAAATCTTTTTCTTTTAAAATTAGAAATGAGCTATTTTTACTAAAAATGATTTCTATATTTAGAATTAAACTATTAGTATCAATAGTTATAAAACTATTAGTATTAAATAGAATTATTGATACTAATAGTTTTATATTAATAGTTCAATTTTAAATATAAAAATCATTCTTAATAAAAATAGCTCATTTTTATATATAGAATTAAATTATTAGTATAAAACTATTAGTATCAATAATTAAATTATTAGTATCAACAATGATTTCTATATTTAGAATTAAATTAGAAAACCACAGACTTAATATTTTTATAAATGAATTGTTATTATTACAAATGAAATTCAAATGATAAACTAGTTTTTTGAGAAATGACTTTGGGACATAAATTGATTGATTGTTTAACCTTGAAAGGACCATTGTCCCTTCAAGGAACTAAATACAGTTCAAGTAGGCTTCTATGGTCTCAATTGCTGGTGAAACTTTTTGAAACTTGCACATAATATAGGAAAATTGATTAGCTTTGTAGAAATACAATTTTTATTTGAATTGGTGATGGAAAGCTAAAGTTATACCACAAAAGCCCAAATATTTAGGTGAAGGGCAAATTTTTTTTTATAAAAAGTCAAAAATACAATTAAATTTTTTTTTTTCTAAAAGGACATATTTTTTCTATTATTGTTGGAAATGAAGCATTTTTACTATTAAAAGATATGAAGTATCAATCTAAGAAAAAACTATTATTGATTGTTTATAAGTAAAATCATTTCTACCTAAATTTTTGTCTATAATATTCACTTCTTCTCAAACTCTTCTTTATCCTTGAATGTTAAAGAAATTCCTTCTTTTAATTGATTTTTCATTCTAGTGTGCAATGCCGTTTTATTCACTATTGCAACACCTAATTTAAAATCTTTAAAAGAAATACTCTGAAAAGGTAAAGTACCATGAGCTAAGTTCTTACTCCTTATCCAAATCCCGGCTCCTCTATTGTTGTCAAATTTTAAACAATGTTGGAAAACTCCAAATAATCCACCCTGAGGTGTGCCTTCAATAAACCATGTGATAAATGAAGCCTCCATGTCAAGAGGATCAGTATGTGGTTTGATATAAGAATTCTTTGAAACATGCATCTGATGAGCTGAGGTTTCATATCCTTCCAAACCCACAGGAATGCAATTTATGGAATAGAATTGTTTTTTGAAAAAATCTTCTACTCCATTGCCAAACTTTGGTAACTGTCTCCAAATTGATGAAGCAATGTTGTCTCCCAATGCTCTATAACTCAATTGCACTTCATAATCTATAGTATTTTGGGAGTACACTACCACATTTCCTTGAGATGATTTTCCTCCATGTGCATTATATCCATGACATACAGATAAATATTTTCCTCTCCTTGGATTTTCTTGATTTTCCTTTGCTTTGTACGGAGATGTAAGATAATAATGATTAACTTCATTCAAAGTCGTTTTGTATAAATACTCTTCCCACAATTGAGAGCAATAAATCATTAGTACCATGTCAAATGTAAGGCTTTCAAACTCCAAGATGTTATTTTGAATGATATTGTTTCCATCCAAAACCAATAGAGGTCGATATTGAGTTTTAACCAAATCTGATGAATAATATTCTTTCCATACTTCTGAATAAGTGTCATCTTTCCAAAAGGGCAATGCTTCACAATCTTCCTTCATTTTTTTCCTCTTTTTCTTGCCCTCTATATACTCATTTGGAACATCTGAAAAAGATACCATCACATTCATATTTTCTTTTATTCCAAATTTTTTAAGGATCTTTAATTCAGCCAAACCTGCAAATATGAATTTACACTGGAGCACCATGAATGGTGTAGTCTTCATTTCCTTTTTAGAATTCCCTGCATTCTTTAATAAAACATGTGATTTGAATTGTCCGTGAATATCATGAATTTCTTTCAAATTATGGATTTTGAAAGATGTACATAAGCACATATTCATTAGTTCATTACAAAACGAGAAATCAAATGTGTTTTCTTCTTTACACTCCTTGCATTTGATCTGAGATCTTCCTTGGGTAATTTGATTGTCCATGCAATTAAAGCAAATCTTATGACATGCACTTATAAAAAATTGTTGTTTTTTAGTAACCTCTATTTGATCTTCGTTGGAAGGTTGTTCTTCAAAGATCTTTTTAAAATATTCATTTTGGAGAGTCTTTTTGCAAGGCAAAACATATAATCTTTCAAATCGAAGATGGACATAGCCTTCACCTTTGCATCCAACGCCAAAACCTTCATCAAATGTTATTTCAATAACATTTGTTGGTGCTAAATATTCATCTTGTATAACCTGTTGCCTTTGCTTTCTAGATTTCACTCCTTCCATTTTATATTATTAGTAATAGTACAAATTGTTGAGAATCAAGCTTTAGAGGTTGTGGAAAAAACGTCGGATTAAAGATTAGAGTTGAAAAATGAAGGTGAAAATGATATGTATCAAATCTCTATATAAACACAATCATTTATAGTAATGATGAAAAATCAAATATAAATGCACAATTAGATTTGGATTACAAATACAACAATATGCATATACATATATATATATATATATATATACACACACACACATGCCAATGTAAATGTAAAAGTAGAAGCTTTTCATTTAAAAATAAGCTTTGATGTAAAATAAAAGCTTATAAAAGTAAAATAAAACAAGTAGACTTTTAAACCTCTTCCTTTTTAATTTAAGTGCAACTTCTAATCTTTTTGAGAATGTTACAAAGACATTTCATTCATGACATCTTAAAAAACATTAGTAAAAAAGGATCTCCATTTTCTATTACCAACTTCAATGATTAAGATTATAAGTGTTTTTACCAACCCCCAAAATAGCGAAGAAGATTAACATTCCTTGAGCCCTTCTACACACATCATTTTGAAAACAAAGAAAAGGTCTACAATGATCACTCATTTGGAAAGGATAGAAGTTCATAAAAGTAAGTGAAATGTACAAGTAAAAAGATAAAATAGGATTAAACCATCCTACTTTGTAGATATAAAACAAGCTTCAAATACATACTCATAATAAATGGGAACCTTTTAAGC
The DNA here is from genome assembly GCA_951230915.1 of Antitrichia curtipendula. NCBI lineage: Eukaryota > Viridiplantae > Streptophyta > Bryopsida > Hypnales > Leucodontaceae > Antitrichia > Antitrichia curtipendula. The sequence goes on from OX579642.1 coordinate 20,391,676, forward strand.
TCCATAAGTGCTCAATTAGATCTCCCCTCAACTCAAAATGTGTATCTACATTCTCTATGTCCATAGTGTCATCTAGTATCTCCTCAAAAGAAAAATCTCTAGGCATAGATACATCACTTTGTAAATCTCCAATGATGTCCTCTAGACTCTCAACACCCTCTTCATCTTCAAGAATCATGTTGTGTAGAATACAACATGTGAACATGATGTCAGAGATTACCTCCATGCTCCACTGACGACTAGGGTTGCTAATAACAGCAAAATGTGCTTGGAGAACACCAAAGCATCGTTCAACATCTTTTCGAACTGCTTCCTGTCTCTTGGCAAAATAGGCCTTTTTTTCATCTTGGGGCTCATGAATGGTTTGAACAAAGCAAGACCAAGGTGGATAGATTCCATCTGTAAGTAAGTAGTAACGATTGTATTCACAACCATTAACCACAAAAGTCATGTCGTGCGCAGCACCTGTCAACAAGTTTTGGACAAGGGGAGAACGATCTAGAACGTTGAGGTCGTTGTTTGATCCCGGGAGGCCAAAAAACACATGCCAAATATGCAACCCTCCATCAGCAATGGCCTCCAAAATGATAGATTGGTTCCCATCTCTATCTCCAAAGTCTCCTTGCCATGCAACTGGACAGTTTTTCCACTGGTAATGCATGCAATCTAAAGATGCAAACATACCAGGGAAACCTCGTGCCTCATTGATGGCCAATTGCTTTTCTATATCATTACGTGTAGGCTGCCTAAGATAGTAACCCTCAAATTCTGCACGTATAGCAACACAGAACCTCTTCAGAGATTCCATGGCAGTACTCTCACTAGTCCTACAATACTCATCCGTAGCATCTGCACTAATCCCGTAACATAGCATACGAAGTGCTGAGGTAATTTTTTGATGCGGAGAGAAACCCAAAAGCCCAGCAGCATCCCTCTTTTGAAGAAAATAGTTGTCACGAGCGCATACCTTTTCTATAATGCTCACCAACAAACGACGTTGCATGCGATACCGTCTTCGAAAAAGGGTTGGCCCATAGACTGGTTGGGCAACAAAGTAATCTTCCATCATCCGCTCATGCATAGCTTGCCTGTATCGATCAACATTTGGTGCTCTACTAGGTCGGGAACCACCCCACACACGAGGCATAGTAGCTTCCTCATCTTGAACCCCTATTCCTTGCACAAAATTTAGCATCACTTCATCGTGCAAGTCATCTTCTCTAAGGAACTCCCTTGCGGCAAGAAGCCTTTGCCTCCACTCATCCATTGTGTATGGTACAAGAACAAAGCACTCTCAAGCCTTTAATAATAACTCCAAGCACAACATTCACTCAAAGCACAACAAGAAAGTGACATGCTCTCAATGAGAAAAGTTTGAAAGAGCTCCCTGTTTTCTCTCTCCGGAACTTAATGCGCTCAGTTTTTTCCCGTGTTGCCCGATAAGTGCCCGCCTCTCAAACGGACAATTGACGGACGGACTGAACTTGACAGTGCTTTTACTTTTCCCGAAACCCAAAGTTGCAGTTCCTCGGGAAGCAAGTTGTAGTGGCCGTATCCAAGTCACCGTTGGCCGGCCGGGAAACTAGAGGCCCAGTCTGTCACGCTACAGAACATGTAGCAAGTGACTTTTCCTGGTCACCGCTGGAAATGCTCTAAGGAGCTCCCCTGCAAAAGATCACCACTGCAAGCAATCAATGCATTATGCATGTCTATCATCTCAAGATATTGCCAAGAAAAAAAAAAATGTGGTTTCAAGTTGATGTTATTACCATTGTCATTATCTTTGTATAAACGCCGCAGCACATCAGATGCCCTCCATATAATTAATTCTTGCAGATGTAGTAAACTCAATAAAGTTCCGTGGACCTTGCTTCTTGGGGTTTTTTTTCTCAAGAATGCCGTGCTCCATCAAATCAATGCTTTTGATGCCAAAACTAAAGTACCAAGTATGATTGCGCAGCTTCGAAGCAAGAAACTAATTAAATATGGAGATTCGTGATCAAGCATGCATGCGATTGGGGTGTTCCGTCCTTTTAACAACTCTCTATCAATATATGTTGAAAAATGCGGAACTGCTGCTTTCATATCCAAAATCCAGCTATCTTGAAGCACATGGTTGTGGTTTACAACTAAACACATCCATAACATGCTCACAATCGGTATGTGAGGCGAACTAAACTGTCCAATGGGAGCGTTAACCCTCCATCATCCTCCAAATTGTACAAACTGCTTTCTTGTGGGGTTTTAAAAAATAAAAATAAAACCAATCTGGACTACAGCAGAAATATCATACAAAAGACCATCACTTTTGCAAAGGCTGATGAACTCTCAACTCTAATGAAGTTTCAGAAATGTCACTTGCAGCAATAACAGCCAATAGCATCAAGTAAAAATATATGGATCTTTCAAGTAGCGAGACAAAAACCTAAAAAAAGGCATGTCTTTGATTGCGCTTGCTCCTTCTCCTTTGCCTTCAAGGCCAATAAAAAGGCCAACACATTGCCTGGCAACTAGTGTTGTTTTGTCGGACAAATTTTGAGTTTGTTCGTTGTGTTGTGTGTCTGACGTCTAATGTCGCGTATGACAAATGTCCAGTATGAGTGACATTCTTGTCTAATAAGGCCCTCTTTATCAGCTGGGGATAATTTTAAAATCTAATTTAGATATGACCCAAAATGTAGAATCTAGTACGTGTATATTGAATTAAGATACTTGAATAAAATGAAATATTAATATGTTAAGATTAGAAATAGAAAGTGTTTTTTTTTAAAGTTAACCTTAAGTTTGACTCTATTAGACGGATGGTGCTCATGTTTGTCCATGACGTTGAGATTGTCAAGTTGTTACCATGTCGAGGAAGACAACTAGCACAAATTAGTTTTCTCATGGTATTATTCTAGCAATTGTGCAAAACATTTTCTTAATTTTCTCATGCAACAAAATCACGAAAATCACTTTTCCCATGGTATGCAGTGACAACAATTCAAGCGCCCAATGTTTATAAGTCTAGAGGTAAAAGAAAGTGAGACTATTCCAGTGAGGGAGATGGTGTGGTCAATATAGAAGAAAGGGAATATTTCAAGGGTACCCCTAAAGTTTGCCATAATTTCATAGATGCCCGTGCTTTTTCAGAAATTTCAGAGATACCCTTGGACCAAAAAAATTGGGTGTTTTTTTGTTGTTGTGCATGTCACTTCCTTTCTCCCTTTCTCCCTTTGTGCACATACTACTTCTTTTTTGTTATGTGTGCGTACAAAGGAAGAAGGGAAATGGCATGCACAACAAAAAAAAACACTTGAATTTTTTTGTCTAAGGGTATATGTGAAATTTTTGAAAAAGTAGGGGTATTTATGAAATTATGGCAAACTTCAAGGGTATCGAGGAAATTTTCCCTCTGAAAACACATTCAATGTCTAGACAAAAATAATTAGTGTGTGTATTGCTTACTTTCCACAATTCAACAATCCAACTCAATAAACTCATGTGTTGCCTTGTATGTAGGGTTCCATGGACCCTCCTTCTAGGGTTTTCTTCTCACTATCAAACAACATATGAATGTTGTGCTCAATGCTTACTACAAGGAAACTATGGTCAAATCTACAAAAAGTCGACAAAATATTGTGACCTAATCTACATTATATTGTAGATTAGGTCACAATCTTTTATCAACTTTTTGTAGATTTGCCCATAGTTTCCTTGTAAATTTGGTGTCAAAATTGAAGTCCCATATACAATAGTGCATTAGAATGTCAAAACCTAAAATTCTTCTTGCTCGGTAACTTGATTGTATGACTGACATCAATAGTTGAATAGCCAAGAAACGGCTCTAGCCACAACTTCAATCACTACAAAAAGTTGTGATCAAACTAACATGTCCAAATAGACTAAATGTGTCTTAAATGACAAAAAATTGTCAAATTGAACAATTTTTGTAGATTTAGCCATGTTGATTTGGACATCTTTTTGTCCTTTTGGACAGTTCCCTAATAGCATTTAGAGCAAAAGACCTTTAACAATCCACAATTGTATCTTAAAAAAGAGTAAATGAGACTTGAAATTGAGTATGGCACCGCACCTTGTTACGGTTGTCTTTGTACCTACTATCATTTGGTGTGACACTGGGCTCCACATATCTAGAAACATTCAAAATAAACATTACAAGGGATTTGGACCCCAAAAGGGGCTGTGAGTTATTTCGTTCCCAATGTTGGGAACCAGCTCCTGTTGGTCGTCAGAAAGATTAATTAAAAAACATCAAAAAATCAAAAAAATCTTAGAAAAAAATATGATTTTTATTTTTTTGAATTTTTTGAATTTTTATTTTTGAAAAAAAGTAAAAAAATAATAATACAGGCTGATCTGGTCGCCCTAATGCCAGCATGTACTGCTGCAAAATGCCCATGTGGAAGGTGTTCCCAAAGTTCCATTGGATTTGGGGGAAGGGGCCTCTTTTGGGGTTCAAATCCCTTCTAATGATAGTAAATTGACCAATCATAATTGAGATGGAGAATTAAAACAAAATAAATTTAGATTTAGCATGCCTATCCTTTATACAAAGTAATCAAGTGTTAAGAGAATAATAGGGTGTCTCTTTTTACTAGATAGTAGTCACTAAAAAGGACACCAAAGTCTAATTTTTAAAATATAAATAAATAAATAAATAAAAATTCATTATTCTCCAACCAAAAATAAAAAATAAAAATTTATATACGTTTTTCATCCCCCAACCATATATCTTTTCTAAAAGCATATGTGATTGTATGTCATATCCATATATCATATTTGTATGCCATATTCTAATCTACATGTGAGTGTCAATATGTCATATTTGTACACAGTATCTCTTTTCATATCAACATATACTATATATTTGGGTGGAAAGTAAGAAAATTTATTTTATAAAGGAAATTAAGTGTGTTATTTTAATATTTGGACAACATTCTAGTTATTTCTTTACAAAAGATGGTAGATTGAGTTTTGGGAGAATATTTGAAAGGACCTAGAGCACTTTTCTGATGTACTTTGGCCCTAAACCTAGAACATATAAGGAGGCAACTCAAAACACGTCATGAATTGAGATTGTTAGAAAATCAAATTTAAAAAATATTTGTCTAATCAATTTAAAGGCATATCACTTTAACAATTCATTGATGATATAATTTAATTTTTTAGCCTATGAAAATTTTGAAAACTATAAAAACACCAAAATTGAATGAATAAAATACAAATATGGATGAAAAATGGCATCTAGCCAAATATGACAGTTTTTTGGTGCCTGTTGATAAAGAAAATGATTAGAATAAACTTTCTTTAGAGGATAGCCTTCATCCTTCAACAATACAAATATAACAAAGGCCAAAATTATTGTAAGTTATTTACTAGGACAACCTTAAATTTAAAAACAAAAAATTAAGTTAAATTAAAATCTAAGCAATCTCAATGCTCAAGTTGGATTTCTAAGGTACTGGTATTCCCCAATGAAAATTTCGATGTTTTTTTCTTTTCTTTTCTCTTGGCTTGGCCCCAAGTGTAAAAGTTGCCCTCTCGTCTTCTCATTGACAGGTGTCCAAACGCTCATGTCCTCAGGGTTAGGGTTTGTAGCCCCCTTCTCGGTGCAACATTCTCTTGCGATTGCGCAAGGTTTCGTCTTTTCGATTGCTCGATTGGTTTGCAATTTGTATAGAAGATTTTGTCTCTACCCGTTTGTGGACAAATTTTGCGCTTGCGAGCGAAGATGGCGACGAAGCTGATTGCGAATTTGATTGTGATGGGGTCGGGTGTGGTGCTGCGCGCCCTCTCACAAGCGTACAGGCAAGCCATCGTGAACGCAAGCAAGACAGGCGTGGCGCAGGAGACGGTGCAGAACATGGCGCACAAGGTGAGCAAGACGATGACGGAGCATGAGGCGCGGCAGATTCTCGGCGTGGCGGAGACTGCCCCCTGGGAGGACGTGTTGAAGAAGTACGAGACGCTGTTTGAGAACAACACCAAGGTCGGTTCGTTCTATCTGCAATCCAAAGTGTTTCGAGCGAAGGAATGTCTGGAAGCGGCCAGGGAACGCAATAATAGTAAAAATGAGGAAGTCCCGGGGCAGTGAGGTTCGTTCTGCAATTGGCTCTTAGTAGGGACTTAGACGAAGATTCCGAAGGCGTCGGCGTGTGCGAAGAGCACACCAGCAGCGACTCCGACGTCATCAGATGACGAGTTTACTGTATAGAGCTCGGAGATATAAACAAGACAAGCGTGGGAGGGACATAGCTCTGTCTGTTTGATTGGGACTCCTGTTTCTAGGGTTCTTGGACGTAAAACGGTGGCTTGGCCGGAAGCCTTACATGAGACTACACGAGAATATTTCTTTTTTTGGTGTCGGGCTTCCAGGTGAGTCTTCAATCTGCCGTAGCCATCTCGCCGGTTATATTATTTCCGTCACTTTCAGCATGTTATTATGTGAAATGTTATTTTAGGGCGATGCATAGAGATGTAGAGAGATCGCTTCGGGGACAAGAGCTCAATCTGTTGTGATAAAAAATTTATCACTATATAAGTTTCTCATCAAATTTCACAAACTGGGAGGTGGAGTTTCTCTACCTAAATTCGATGCATGCTACATGATCATCGTGTGTGAAGGTCAACAACATGATTTCAGAACCTTGGGATGTGTCTTAGCAGTTGAATAATTAGTATCAATCATCAGTTGGTCTACGCAGTTCAGCTATGTTGAGCTGAATCAAATGGTTTTCAGTCGAACTCTTTTTCTCTCCTTTTGAGATCATAAATTGGGCTCAGATGTTCAACCGTCTTTTTTAGAGTGGCCATTTGTAGTCTCTGATAGTATTAAGCCAAGGCATGTCGTTGCAGGGTGTTTAGGCCTTACTATATATGTTCAGCACAACTGGGAGCATTGTTTATATATTTATTCATATATTTGTGTGTGGAAGAATGTTTACCAGTCTGTAGATATCTATCTTCATAAACACATATCTATGCTTACTAAGGTAGGAGGTCCTTAAAGCACTCGACCTAAAATCTTTCATTAATGCGGAGGTACATTTTGCTTTATCATTGCATTGCACCAGCAACGTACAAATAGCGTACATTTTAGGAGAAAGACACTTTTAGTGACCACTGTGTTTCAGCTAAAAAATATTCATAACTAATAACTAATTCATATTCAGCAAAAATTCATAACTAATAACTAATTCCACAAAGCTCCAAAAAATATGAAATGACTTGGGCCAATTCCATTAGCCTTTCAAGGAAAATTTAGTGAAAAATATTTCAGGAAGTCTAGCCTCCCCAAATTAAATTTTCAGCTCTTAAATGGGTGTTTTATGGACCTCCTACCTTACCTCAGCAGACCCTTATTTAACAATGGTCTTGCTTTTTGTTATGATGATTGTTACTTACACACATGTGATATCCCATGAGTTTTACATGTGGTGGTTCTGCAATCCTCCTGATTGGAAGATACGAATCTGTGACAGGCAGTCACTGGAAGTGGTAACTATAGCTTGCTGGTATGTATGACAAGTTGATCACACTGATGCTTGTCTTGTGGTACGCAGATTGAGAAGCTTTAATCATTTTCGAGCGGTTCGGAGTGGAGCAGAGCAGAGTAGACCCGGCAGATCTAGTTGACGTAGTCAGAATATTTGATCGTTTCAACTACGAGAGTTTGTTTTCATTCTTGAAATTTTCAACTGTGTATTTTTTGAAGTCTCTATTGGAATGCCTGCATCTGTAATCGCTATTGTTTACTACTCCAAGAGCATCCACGGTTTGGTTCATGCACATGGACTGAATGAAGCAATTGTTTTGCAGAGTAATGACATGTGCACTTCTCATTGCTTGCAGAATGTGAAATTGAGAATTTGCTCATTTCTCGCCCACTACCTTAGTGCATAAAATCGTAAATCAGCTTATATTGAAGGTTCTTTGTGATTGCAAAAAGAAAGTTGTCGAGAGTTGTCAACATCCTGAGTGGAGGGCAGGCTGTACCTCAATAGCATTATTCTACCATTCATCAAATCTTTTCTAATCTCGTACATCACGCATTTGCTAATTGACACGTAAGTGACATTCTAATCAACATCTGTATCTACAGTAGGTTCAACATTCCGTCTATTGAATCATATTCTAATTTTGTGCCACATCGTTCTTTCCTCCATCCAGCATGAGGAAATTCACGACGTTGGCAGTTTTCAAGGCGGACTCCCTGAAACCTACCTCTATGCAGTCCGGGTACTTTGAGCTGTGAGCGGCTGATGCAATTCACAATTTATTTGATGCTCTGAAATGAGAAGTTGAATGTCAGAATATAACGAAATTGACATTTTGTGACACTGGCATGTTTCATTCTTTGCACCCAGAATCGCATCTGATGTGCTTCTAGCGTCTCTGATAATGGAATTTTGTGGAATGAACAGACGCAGTACTATGGCTGGATCTAAGGGAGGCAACCCATTTCTGACCACTTAAGCAAATACACGTATCTACTGGGTGGATTTATTTGGCGGAGAAATTTTCCCTTAGTGCAGAAATAGAGTTCGAAAGGTTTCCATAATTTTTCAGTTTTTTATTTCTCAAAACATAATTATTATGAATTTTTTAGCTGAAGATTCTGTTCCACCCATACTAGTCATACAAACTTTCAATTTTCGATTAAAGGCTAGTTGTAAAATCCAACAAGGGGTGGTTGCACTATTGACTATAGCCAATCATAATGTGCCACAACAATGTCAGGAATTGTGCCATCATTTATTACTGTTCATTACTTCCTAGACAGAAAGGGAATAGTCTACATGGACTCTTTGTGCAATTCAAAGAATTAAACATTATGTGGAATATAATTTGTATTTTGAGCATGTATAATTATCTTTCCATTCTTATTTTTTCAATCAATTATACCAAATTTGAATTTCAAGGAAATCAAAAATTCCATTTTAGGTGAATTTTTAATATCAGCTTTCATGGTTTTAAATGATAATTTATTGATACAATTGGTGACAAATTTTCAAAATTTGATTGCAAAGATATGTAGGAAACATCTATGCGCAAATCATTCATTTTTTATTTTTTTTCCAAAAAAAATCAAATTCACACAAGACAATAATTCAAGGTTTGGAGATTGTATATCAAAATTTTGTAAAATAGATATCTATTTACTAGAATTAATTATAAAGTGAATCCCCAGTTTGTAAAAGGGATGTCAGAGAAAGGTTTATTGACTAAAAATAATAATAATAAGTGGTACTTTAAGGAGTTTTGTCTTGTTTTTCTCAAAATTAAGCTCCTAATCCTTCATTGCACACACTTTCTAATTAACCCTATTGTAACTAAGGAGCACTTCACACTATGGCCAAAGGTCGAGAGTCCGTCGGTTTTCACCAATAGGAGGCCAAGAAACCTTGAGTTTGGCGTCTCAACCTTTTGTACTATGTGCCAAAATCCAAAGTCCGTTGCTTACATAGTTGCCTACATGGCACAAAATTTGGCGGACTCTCGACCAGAGTTTGGATCGGGCAAAAGTGGAGACCCAAACTCTAGTCGAGAGTCCGTCAAATTTCAAACTCAAAAATTAACAAAAAAATAAAATACTGACAAGATCTCAATTAATAGATTTGAAGAATGTTTTCAAGAAGACAAAAAAGCCTTTCAACTAGGCCTTTGGAGGCTTCACACTATAGCCAAATTGAAAGGCCGTGGGAGTTCATTGTCAAGGGTTTGGACTTTGGACTTGGCCTTTGGAGGCTTCACACTATGACCGGACAAAGGCTCCAAATCCAATTTTTTATTAATTTTTATTAGCCTTTTCCTTTGAACTCTCGACAAAGTTTGGACTCTCAATCCCACGGCCTCTCAACTTGGACGGCCATAGTGTGAAGAGGCCCTAAATTTTGTTTCATGAATTGTACCATCATACTCCAAGGTACAAGACTACTTGTAATGTGAGGATCAAGTAGCACAAACACCCATTTCAAGGCCTCACGTTCTCTCTATTTTAACACATCCATCCAAAGGCCTGACTTCATCATCTCATCATCCCTCAGAGGAATCATCCAACAAGTCTGTGGGCTGCGTGCTGCATCTCTTGGGATTGTTGGTGCAGTTGCAGCGTTGACAGGAATTGGCGAGTGTGGCGATGGCGAGGGGTTTGCGTTCTCTCACTCGCTTGGCGCACGGCGTCTTCCGCGCCCAACGACCTCTGCGGCATGCGGCGCCTCGTCTCGCGTCTGTTGCGCCATCGCCTTTCTCTTCGTCGTTGCGCTTCATGAGCGACGATCACACCGCCAAGTGGATGCAGGTGCGTCGCTCTCTTCCTTTCCGGGGCTCAATCGCTGTGCATTCGATGAGAGCGAGGGTGTGAGCGAGGTGTTTTCGATTCGGGTGGTTGTGTTCCGTTTGCATTGCCATGAGTTCTGGGGTATATTGGAATGTGAAATTCGGATGAATGTGGTGGGCAACTTGTGAATGCCCTAATTTTTGTGGCAATGGATCGGTCTGCGGGAGGACACGGGGTCTTCTCTCTTAATTTTCTTTTCGAGTTGGACGCGATTGCAAGTTATGACAGGAATGACACGGGGTGATGGGTGTGGATGCGATTGAAGCTCTGTCATTGGGCGTTGTTCCCCTAATCCCAGGCCCTGATTGCCTGTGAGGGTTACGGAGACAACGAGCGGGGAGAGGGGTCGCCTGGTTAGTTGAAGAATGCACCTGAATGTGGCATTTTTCTGTATAATGTTGCAGTGAAATCTCTGCGCTCAGTGTAGTTTGTAGTGAATTTGAGCACGGTAGGTCACTACGGTATTGTGAAGGATGCCGGAGTGGTCCTCGTTCTGGGAGGAATTCGCTTTTGAGGGATCCTCCAGCTGCACTGCAGCACAGATTTCTTGACATTTACAAATTGGAAGTGAATTGGCGCGAAATTACAATCCATTTAGGGAACACCTCAGGCAATCTTTGGAGAATGTGAAGCTGGGCTTACGTGACTCGGAAACTCGTTAGGTTTGGCTTCCAGAAGCTGCTGCCTGGTACTGGATTGTTAGGAATGGAATGTCACCGTTTGTTATAAGATGCGCTGCTTTGGCAGATCAAGTGCTAACTTTTTTTCTGGGCATTTCTGTGTTGAAACCAGAACACGGACATGAAGTCGCCGATGCAGTTGATAGACGAAGTCCCACCAATCAAGGTGGATGCGCGTGTGGTCGCCTGCGAAGGAGGTACGCACTATTGCCAGTCGTGAAATGTTTATTGGTTTAGGGTTGGGAGGCACTGTCACCTTTAGGCTTGATTTAGCTGCATTGATGTACTGTTCGGGTCGATTTGAAGTGAGTGGATTGTGATGATACAGACACAGATACTCGTGTTTTTTATTTAATTATTACGAACGGAAGAGGAACATATGTGAATGCATGGTGGTTGTGTGATGCTTTGGAATCTTTGGCATATGGGAATGTGATTACTGAGAGTTGTGAACGGATGAGCTAAGTTGATGACGGTCATGTGGTTTCGAAATGCAGGGAACGACCCGGCTTTAGGACACCCGATTGAGTATATAAGCTTAGACGGCGCAAGTCCTGCGGTGTGCAAGTACTGTGGTTTGAGATACTATAAAGGGGATGCCCATGGGCACCACTGAGGTCGAGATTATTTTTCGTTCCATTCATTAGGGATTTTGTCACACCAGGAGGCTCTCGGTTTTGTTCGTGCCTTTGCGGGGGGTCCATTTAAGTTGGAAGCTCGTGTTGTTGAAATTTCTCAGCCTCGTGTTGTTGAAATTAGTTCCAGTTCTGGGTTGTGGTCCAAGACTTGGCTGCTGTTCTACGAGACATGCTGAATTGTCCTTTGAGGTTGCAAGATTGGGAATAAAATATCCATTTCGGCTCGCAGTGTTGAATCTGGCCACGGTGCCACATTTTGGTTGGAACATCTGAACTTCGTCACCGGGGATTGCTGGAGGTCATCCTGATGCCGAAGGTAGTGTTTTCTGCAACAATGACTTGGTTGTGGCATGTCTTTATCCCCTGTTGCAACTTTGGTTATTTTGAATGTGAGTCTTCGTAGTTTTGTGGAGACCTTGGATTGTTGACAGGCTTAAACTGGAGAATTAACAATCGTGCTTTATCCAACAGTCGGTTGGAAAGTAAATAGTATCAGATTAAACAAATTATGAAACGTTTTTAGATTTGAAAATGAAGTTCTGAGACGATGAAATAATCCCGTTTGAAAATGAAGTTCTTCTTAGCTTTTGGGGAATCTAAATTTTTACATCAATTAGTACCTGAAAAAAAAGTTTTGTTTCAATAAGCCATAAACAGGCAAAGGCAAGCAACCCCAAAAAATACAGAAATTTGTAATGTATATTTTTTAAATTTATTTCTTATAGATTATTATTTATTTTTGTTTATGAGAGAAGATTTTATTCATTCCATTTGGATAATTGAATAAGTAATGTAAAAGTTTTTTTATTTTGCAAGGCAATCATAGCAAATTTTATAGAAATTAATGTATTGGGTTTGTTTTTAACTCAATTTCAGGAATTTTTCAAAAAAATTGTTGCATGTGTTTTAATTTGCTTTAAGAACAATCTCATTGTTGGAAATTGTGTGTTTCAATTCCATCTTGGAACTATTAATAATTTATTTTTTTCCTTCTATCTCATACCTACTTTGATTTAATAGGTTTTAAAAAATGAAAATTACGGGGAGTTCTTTCAAATAGTTTTTCCAAACTCTGAACTCAATTCTTCAATATAAAAAATATTTAATTTACAATTTGTAGTATAATTTTTTTAATTAAGAGGATGCAAAGCCTTCTAATCTAGTTAGGCTAGGAGCAAAAAATACTCATTTTCTTCACTTTAAAGGCTTATGTCTTGAAGGAGTAATTGGTAAGGTCAAAGTTTCTGAAATTTCTTCAAAACATTCTCATGCTAGTCTAGTACACAATCATACAATTGGATGTGCAAAAGAAACAAATGTTTTAAATTTTTGTTGTTTGCTTCAAATTGAAAAGTTTATTAATTATACTTCTACTTAAAAACCACCATCCAATTCTATGTGATAGGTCAAATAAAGTTACATAACACAACTAACTAACAACCTTTAAATAAAACATAAGCAAAATGTATGAAGCAAAAGTAAACAAGACCATATCAAAAACTTAATTCATGAGTAAAAAATACATAAAAGACCATATCAAAGACTCACTTCATGAACACAAAAATACATAAAAGAAGTAGATGTCAATTAATAAAAGATAGCTATCATCAATTTAACATTTGAATGCTTCTAAGATAAGTTCTTTGTATATATCATGTATACTTTGTTTAGTGCAATGCACCCTACATGGGAACCACCTTTGTTCCATTATAATGGAGTGAAGTACTACATATACGTCTTCTTTTAAGGGCACTTAATTTTTTGGTGATGAGATATTAACTTTATACATCAATAATACTAAAAATTGTAGCTTGATAATTAATATTGGATTGGCAAACTAACTTTGAAACAAACTTCAAAATCCAATTATTTTAATGAAGAGAGTATAATTCTTGACAAATATGTAAATCAATCTCTGATGTAATAAAACTTTAGTTATGCATATCAATTTTCAAACCAAATCACTAAATATATTTAACCCCAAAAGGACCAAATACCGTTTTTTGGCAACATAACACTTTTCTACAACTCACTATGAATGGAGTTTTTTTATTTTTTATTTTAAAATATCACAACACATGTGTCCAAGGAGTAGCTTTAAAGCTCTACAATTTTCATAACTTTTGACTATGTGGTTAAGAAAATATTGCATGATATATAAGTTTTTGTTACTTGGCGGGTAGTTCAGGCAGCTCAAAATACTTCTTTAAAATCACTTTTTTCTTAAATAAAAATTTGAAATTGGTTCTAAAGATTATTTGCAAGTGAAAAAATTTGAATCATTTCATTTTGATTAATGAGATAGAAGTTAGGAGGAATTCTAGTTTCTCGGTAGGTATAGAATTTAGAGACTGTATCTCTACCCGCAAATTGGAATTCTTCATCATTTTCATTTATTAATCAAAATGTATTGATTCAAAGTTTTTAAACTATAGGTAAATCTTTAGATCCAATTTCAAATTTTTATTTTAAAAAAAAGTGATTTTAAAGAAGTTTTTTGAGCTGCCCAAACTGCCCGCCAAGTAACAAAAATTACATACCATGCAATAACTTTTTAACCATGTAGTCAAAAGCTATGAAAATTGTTGGTCTTTAAAGCTACTCCTCGGGCACATGTGGCGTGAAATTTTCACAAAATAAAACAACAAAAACTTTGTTTGAAGTTAGTTGTCCAAAATTGTTATACTGCCAAAAAACAATATTTGGTCCTTTAGGGGTTAAACAAACTTATTGAATATAAATTCTTTTTTATAGTGAGTTTCTTATCCAACAAGTTTATAATTCAATGACATTCAATAATGTAAATTAAAATCTATTCATGATAATAATTTATATTGCTAGAAAATGATGGTTTTAAAATTATCTCAAAATTATGCAAGACATTTTCAAAAATCAAATTCCACTTACGTAAATGCTAATACCTTATTTTTCTGCAAAAATAATGGAGTTTTTAAAAAAATAATGTTTTTTCATACAAAGTAAGAAAGCCCCATGTTAGACTTTTTTGCCCATTTCAAGTTATTAGGAATGGGCCCATTACAATCATGCTTTCAAAGAAAAGCCATCATTCTTGAATAATTGAAATTTTGGATACAATAGGATGCATGGTGACTAGCCATAATCAAAGCTTTAAGTGACACTAAAAAAGTGAGTTAGTGACCTATATAAAAAAAGTTGGTGGACAACCTTTACAAAAGTGTTTTATATTGTAATTAGTTATAGTGTACCTTGTGCCATTGGCACAGCCTAAATGAAAGTAAAAATAAAATTTTAATTCATTAAAGCTTTGAAATTCAATAACTTTCACATCATAGTGTGAGAGGTTGTGTTCTTGGTATAGATATAATTTTTATGCACAAAGGAGTGCATGGGCTTTGTTTTGTGGTGTTTGAATGTGCCATGTGAAAGTTATGTTTTTTCTAATATAAAAAATAATTTAATTTAATTTTTTAATTTAAAAAATCATAACTTTCACATTATAGGTCCAAACACCACAAAACTGGCACAAATAGAAAACTTTATGCACGAAGGAATTCAAAAGCTTTGTTTTGTGGAGTTTAGACATATGATGTTAAAGTTATATATATTTTAAAAATATATATAACTTAAATCAATTTTTGAATGCATAAAAACTTTGAAATTCCATAACCTTCACACCTTAATTCCAAATACTACAAAACAAAGTCTTTACACCCCTACTTGCAAAGAGCTTTCCAACGGTACCAAGAACGTTGTCGGAAGCTTCATGCATTAGATGTTTTGAGGGGGCATTGGAGGGCCATTTCAAGCCTGATATCTATGCTTTGAACCAACTAGTACTAGCTAGAACAAAATATAATTCAAAATATTAATTAATTAATTAATTAATTAATTTTAAAATTCAAAATATTAATTTTAAAATATTATTTGACATGATAGTCACTTTGTCATGTCAAGTTGTTGTGGCTAAGCTTCCTCAATCTGGGAACTCGATAAAATTTGCGACTCTATAGACCAACTGAATCTCATCTAATGGTTTCTTGGATCTTAGCATCTCAAATAAACAAAACAAGCAACCTAAGATAACCTCTAAAGTCATATTGGAGGACTTTGAGGAGTTTGAGCAGGTTCTTATAACCTCAATTTTTGGTGAAACTTTTGGATAAGAGAGAAAAACTTATTAGCTTTGTGGAAATATAAATTTTATTTCAATTAGTGCCTAGGTGCAAAAGTTATACAATCTTAAACATAATTTTCATGTCATGGGGCAAAAAAAAAAATATGCAAAGACTTAAAAAAAAGAATTCTTAAGTTTTTTCTTATAGATCTTATTTTTGTCTACATGTGAAGCTTTGACTCACTCCATTTCGATTAGTAATGTGAAAGTTATGGACAATCTTGTTTTTTGGACAATCTTGTTTTTTGGACAATCTTGTTTTTTGGACAATCTAAGTATCTTTTTGAAAAAATAACTTATATGATTCATTTTTTAATGCAATTTTCATAATTTAAAATAATAATAATAATTGTTTGACAAGGTTAATTTTTCTTGTTAAAACAATCTCACCGTTGGGATTATTGTGTTCACAAAGCTTTTTTTTCCAACTTTGAATGCTAATATCTTTCAATCTATACAATCAAACTTCATGAAAATTAATCCACATGATCTCAGACAAGTGAAGTACAAGATCTTATGGTTAGATTCTAAAAAAAAGATTTTTTTTTGTTTTACTGAGTGAACGCAACTAAAATGGAAGTTTTGAGTGTTTTTTGGCAGAAAAATGGCCTTGGTCGTTTAGGGATTAAGGTATACATTGCAAAGTAGCACTGTGTTGTAGCCACTCTAGGAATATATAATAATTGTGTGACTTGAGTAATATAATCAATGTGGATGCTTTTTATACGAATTTGCAATATTTTGTGATTCTATTGGGATATTTTTAAAAGATATTTTAAAAATTCATAGCAAATTTACACTTTGTCAGAGAAAAAAATCAAGTGCTATTGCTTTATCTTATGGGAGGTTATTTTTGAACAAAAAACATTAGATTAAAAAGTAATTAGTTTCTTCATCCATCCAATGGGACAATGCATCCATTTTTTTTTAAAAGGGCTCATCTACCTTTATCCTTAGAGTTCTTCCTTGGGTAGGGAAGGTAGGAAAGATATGTTGGGAGTTTTTTTAGACAAAATCAATCACGGATATCAAAGACTGTAGCCATTATTCATTTTTGTAAGTATTCCTTTTCTTCCCATTTGTACATGAATTGATTGTGAACGTAATACAAATATCAAGAAGCAACAATTGACCACGCTAATCTTATCAGAGAAGAATAGACAAAATTTATTTTTTAAATATATTTGAATGTACTTCATTTGTCTCTTGTAGCTCCCACGGAGCTAGAGCTCTTTGAAACATCCATCTACTAATGTCAATTAGGACTCTTAGATATTAATGTATTTTTTTTTATAAAAATTGTAGTAATTACAAGAGTGTTTCAAATAGTATGAATTTTTTAGCAAAAATAGACATAATAGTGATAAACATCATGGTGTAATTAGTATACTCCTTGAATTCACACTAATAGAAATTTAATAGAATTATTCAAAAGCAATATATTTTAAGCTTTCAAGATGCTACCTTCACAGTGTCACAAAAATATAATTAAAAAAAATTTGGAAAATTTGAAATAAAAACTAAATTATTGAAGCTATATTTTTTAAATGAAGATTGAAGGCAATTAAAATTTAAAAAAACTATGTGAAATTCAAGTATGACATTTTACCACATCCCTTGGGCTTGATATATCTTTTGAGGTTTAATTGATTACCAAGTTTCTATTAGTGTTTGAGTGTAAAAGAGTCTTATTTTATTAACCCCTAAATGCCCATGGTAGCATATTTTAGTGTTGACAAAATTTTGAAGTTAAATAAAATTTTATTCAACTATTATTTTTAGTGGTTTGAAAAAATTCATTTTGAATTCTAGTTTTGAAAATGAATGTTCATGATTTTTCTATTTAAGATTTTGTACAAAGATTTCCATTACAAATCTTGATTTTTTAATGTTAAAGGTTCTTGGAAATGAACCTTAGATACACTAAATCTTAGAGGAAGAATCACATTAGAAATTCATTTAAAATAATTGTAGATTAGATTTTGAAAAGTCACAAATTGATTGGGATTAGGCATGTTATATCCTTTGACTTCATATTCTTGTGGTGGTCTCAATTTTAGATTTAACATGTGCAAAGACGCTAGATTGAAAGACTTCAAATCACTTTCACGGTTTTTAACACCCTCATTATCAAACATTATAATCTTTCCATCTATAAGTGATATTTTTTTTTTCCATATAATCTTTAATATGTCTAGTTTGAATTTGTACAATTACAATTCAAAAAAATATTGATGAAACTTATTAAAATGTTGTTTATTGTTCAATGTAGAACAAATTCAAAAAAACCTTGTGCATTTAGGGGTTAAGGGCCACTTCACACTACAGCAGAAGGTCGAGAGTCCGTTGATTTCCACCAATCAGATTTCAGAAACCCAAGAATTCGGCCTCTCGAGCCTTCACACTAGGAGGTACAATCCAAAGGCTGTTGTCCTCAAAACTGACGATATGTTAGAAAATTTACTCTATATCGACGGACTCTCGACCTGAGTTTGGATCGAGCAAAAATGGGAACCCAAACTCTGGTCGAGAGGCCGTCGAATTTTGAAAAAATAAAATAAAACAAAATAAAAAACTGAGAAAATCTTAGCCGTTAGATCTTGGCGGACTGTTTTTACAAGGCAGCAAGTAGGATGCGCCTTCTTCTTTGCTCTCTTTCTCTTGTGTTTCTTGATAGAGATCTCTCAATTTTTTTGCAACTCTTTGTTGTTTATTAGCTCTCTCATTTTTTTTGCAAGTAGAGAAGATGGACCATTTCTCTCAAAACCCTTTCTTTTGCAGCCAACCGCCTTTGATGGGGTCGGAAATTTTTTTGGCTCCAATTTCTTATGGAGCATTTCAACCCTTTTAAGCTCAAGTTAGAGAGAATAGAAGAGAAGAGAGTCAAGAGGCAAATGGTGAAAGAATAGAAGAGAGGGTTGTTGAGGGAGGCGATTGTGAGATTATAGGGTCTTCCAAAAAGAGAGTTGCTCCTAAGCAAAAGAGTGTTTCGAAGAAAAAAGCAGCTTTGAAAAAAAAGGTAGTAGTGAAAACTGAAGGAGAAGGAGAAGAGGCAAATTGAATGTGGGAGGACTCGGAGGTGCTTCAATTGATTGCGTTGAAGGGGGAGATGGAGCCTGAATTTGTTAGAAACGGCAAAAAACAAGGTATAAATTTTTTACCCTAATTTGAATTTTTTTGCAAAAGGTTGAGGATTGGGGATTTGGGCTAATTGGGGCCCTAAAGGCCATTGCCTTTGCCGCCGCGTGCCCATGCCCGGCCACCATGGCCCCCTTTTCCCCCCATTGCATATGCAAATGTTGTGTCGCCGGTGGGGTTTGAAACCTAGTCTTCACCATCACAGTGGAGAGACTTTGCATGGTGTGGACAAACCCTCCACCTATCTCCTTCCCTTGATGAATGACTCCTTCATTTCTCATTTATATCTTCCATAGTCTTTGTTTCACAGTGAAAGCAAGTGCTGTAATTGTTCTTTCAATGCCGTTTTTGACTCCATGTTTTTTCAGTGTTTTGTTTGTAGGAATTGATACTTGGGTGAGGCTTCATGCTAAAATGCTTGTCATGCTACCTAAGTTCAACCGCACTGCTGCGGCATGTCGTAAGAAATTCAAGGTCATTTTTTATTCTTACAAAGAAGAAAAGATGGCCAATGGCATTTCGGGCAATAACCGGCAAGAGAGCAAATTTTATGATGCTCTAGATCAATGGTACCACCAAGCTAGACAAATCATGAAGCATGTTTTGGCTACAACCACGGATAAAGTACAAAGTCAAGACAATTCAGCCCCGGATGTGGAGAGTGCACCATCTCCAGCAACCACTTCTACACCATCATCATCAAAAGGTAAACAAAGCTTCCATGATAGAGCCATTGATATTTTTGAGAAAATGGCAGAAACTAGCACAGGTTTGATGAAAAACTTTGAGAGAACAAACGAGTTGCTAGAAGGAGTAGATTACCAATTTGATCGGTTGATCAATAAGCTCTAGAGTATGCTACTCTTCATCTAGGCTACAATCATCGTCATCTTCCATACAATTTTCAAACTGAATGTCTGAATTTTTAGCCAAATGACCTTTGTAAAAGGTCTCGGCTAGCAATAGATGAACTCGAGTTGAATCTGCCAACATGCTCCTCATTTTTTCTTGTCGCTTTGCTTTTGTTTCTTCACATGTTGGATTTTCTTCATTCTCTATTTCTTCTTCTTCTTCCGGTTCTATGAATGCAGTTTCTTCACTTTCTGGATTTTTTTTTTGGAGTTCCCTCATTTCCCGCAATGATGCTTCCAAAGAGTGGAACATATCGGTTTCCTGCAATTTTCCTAATGACATATTGGTTTCAGCTTGCAGCTCTTTTTCTGCTTCTTTAGCCCAATCCATAGAAAATTCATCTTTCTCTAGAATGCACAGATTGTAGAGACATAGAGATGCCGTAACAACGTTAGGCACATTTTGAAGTGGCTTGTCAATTTTTTTCAAAAGTATGCGCCATCTTCCTTTCAGAATTCCAAATGCCCTTTCCATAGCCATACGGGTGCTTGATTGGATAAAATTCCAATGTGCTTTTTGTCTAGGCAATCCTTCTCTTTCTCCCTTGAATGGTGAGTAAAACAAAGGTCTCATAGGATATGCAGTATCACCAATGAATTTGTAAGGTAAGAAAGCACCTATCATAGTCTTCTTTCCAATTTCAGATTTATGAAATAAGGCCCAATCATGAATCCGTCCAGCCCATCCAGAATCATAGTCCCAAAATTTGCAATCAGTATCTACAACTCCTTGAAGCAAACATGAGTAATATCCTTTTTGACAATAGTATGCAACACGGTCATGAGATGGTGCCATAATAGGAATGTGGCTACCATCTATTGCCCCTAGAATAAGCGGAATACCATGTAATGCTTCAAACCCCTTGGCTATTTGTTTCATCCAAGCCAAATTTGGTCTCTTAAAAACTAATGGTCTCAAATGAATCCTAATAGCTTCACAACAATCCCTCACAATGATAGAAGTTGTGCTCAATCCTACGCCAAATAAATCACCAATCATTTGCAATGAATTACCTGTAGCTAATCGAGAAAGAGTTATTGCAATCCTCCGCTCCACACTAATACTTTCTCTAAGATGTGTATCCTTCTTCTTCAAAACAGGCCCTAAAAGAACACATAGATATTGAAATGTAGATGGACTCACCCTCATCCGCTTCCGAAAATCACCATTTGAAAATGCTCCCATAAGTGTATGTTCCAAAAAACCTCCATATCTTGGAATTTGTCAACACTTCCTTTGAAAATTCACCCTACGTCCTTGGGCAATAAAAATCGCCATCATCATCATTTGGGCATTTTGTTCAAAAATTGCAAGTTTTTGCAATGCCAAAATGCCCACAATGACATACTTTATGACCATGAAAACCGAAAGTAGAACTAGAATGCGTTCCTTTCTAGAGTCCATGGTTAAAGAAGGTGAGAGAAAAAATTCAGAAATTGTAGGATTATTCATATGAAAAATTGTGGATACAAGCCAAATCAAATGGTATGGGTTTGGACTTGGCCTTTGGAGGCTTCACACTATGGCCAGCCAAAGGCTCAAAATCCTATCATTTATTGCTCATTTTTTTGGACTCTCACCCAAAGTTTGTCCACTCAATCCCACGACCTCTCGACTTGGTCGGCCATAGTGTGAAGCAGCCCTAAGGGTTTAATGACAATGATGCTAGTTTGTGAATCTAAAAGCGCGAGCTTGAGAGCAGTGAGCATATATTTTGTGAACCCAGAGCATTGACAAAAAAAACACTTGAACTTTAAGAAGTAAACAAAGGAGAAATTCTAAAATTTTATTATTAAGCCCTATGACCATGGACCTATGACCGTTGAAGCTTGTCAGCACGCATGTTGCACTTAGCTTGGTCTGCTAGCGGGCAACAATTTTAATTCACCTAGAGTCCTAAAAGAAGTCTCTTAGTACCAAAAGGGGTTTCTGGGGAAGACAAAGATGCGGAAAAAAAAAATTTAATCTATTTTTTTATTTATATTTTTTTGGAAAGTCCGAAATCTCAAATTCCAAAAGGGATCTCTCAAGACCGAGAAGGGTTTCTTGGGGTCGCAAAATTTTGGAAAAAAAATTTGAAAAAAACAAACAAATTATTATTTTTTATTTTTTAAAAAAGTCCCAAATCCCAAACTCCAGAAGGGGTCTCTCACTACCAAGAGGGATTTCTTGGAGTAACAAGGCTGCAAAAAAAATATAATAAATTTTTTTAATTTATATATATATATATATTTCTTTCTTTCTTTCTTTATTTCTTTCTTTCTTTCTTTCTTTTTTAAGTCCCAAACTCAGATCCCCGGGAGGGATCTCTTAGTACCAAGAGGGATTTTGGGGGTCACAAAGTTGCGGAAAAAAATTGGGAAAAAAAAAATCTTTTTTTTCAGAGTTCCATATTTCAAACCTCAGAAGGGATCTCTTGGTATTGAGAGAGGTTTCATGGGGTCACAAAGTTGCAAATTTTTTTGAAAAAATTAAAAAAAATTAAAAAATTAAAAAATTGAGAATCTCAAATTCCAAACCCCAAAAGGTCTCTTGGTAACGAGAGGGGTTTCTAAAGGTGATGAAGTTGCAAATTAAAAAAAAATTAGTACAATTTAAAATAAAATAAAAAATAAAAAATAATTTTTTTTGAGAGTCCCAAACTCTAAAACCCTCAAAGGGCTTTTGGGGGTGATGAAATTGCATCAAAAAGAAAAAAATTGAAATTTTTTATTTTATTTTTTAAAGTCCCAACTTCCATATCTCCCAAGGGTCCTCTTTGTGCTAAGAAGGGTCTTTGATTCTCTAGGGGTGACAGAGTTGCCATTAAGAATTTAAAAAATAAAAAATGGATAGGGTATATAGATAAGGTGTTTGGAGAACATTTGGAATGTCTCAACCCTATTTCAAGCCAATTGACATATTTTTTTAAGTTCACTAGCTATAAAGATCCTCAAATCTCAAACCATGGTCATAGGTCTACACCTTGAAAGTCAAAAAAATTGCACCTAAAATTGAAGGCTCACAAGCTCTCAGGTTCTTGGGCTCACACTCCAAAGCTCACAAAATAGCACTCCCGGGTTTGATGAGGAACAATTTAGAATTTTAAATATGTCCAATCATCAAATGATACAATTACTAGTACAATTTTCAAAAATCTCGTGGAAATCCCAAAATCTAAAGATTGCTATTGTCCAAATTTCACCTTTTAGTTGTTCATTTTCTCCACTATCATTTGCCTTTGTTTGTGACTCTTTATAAAGATTGTTGGAGGGTATAAAGAAGCAATATTAACTTAAAGTAGTGGCAAGAAGTTGTCTCCTAGTAAGTTACATTTCAACTTATGTTGCAGGTATGTGGATATTGTGGTTGCGGTTATATTAAAATTTAAGATTGAAACCAATTATTTAAGCCAATTTATTGATTTTATACGGTGGATAAGGTAGTCTACTCTAAATTTTGCCCATCTCCTTCAATCACCCCTATTAGTAGCTGGATAATGAAGATGAGGTGATGCTTAACCTCTAAAGAACTAGTCTTGTGTTTTTGGCAACATAACTTTTGAGGGTAGGTACATGTGAGCAGAGATTTTCTTTCTTTCTTTAAAATTTTCACACAATATGTAGACAAAGAGTAGCTTTAAGGCCCAACAATTTTCATAATTTTTGATTACATGGTTAGAAAGTTATTGTATGATATGTAGTTTGTTTCTCAACTCGGGTAGCCTGAATAGATTTGGAAAAAATACTCTTTTCATAAATAAAAATTTGAAATTGGTTCTTTAAATTTATATACATGTGGAAAGCTTTTAATCATTCCATTATGATTAACCCCTAAAGGACCAGCATGCATTTTTTGGTAGTATAAAAATATTGGGCAGGTACCTATGACTGAAGATTTTCATATTTTTGGCTGAAATTTTAATAGAAGGTGGGGACGTGGAATATATTTTATATGCACTAAATTTCATGACATTTGGAAATAGAAGCCAAAAGTTATGGTCTAATGCGTTATTTTTTTCGTAATTGGGCAATCCGGGTATATTAGAAAAAATCAATTTTTTCAAAAATAAAAAATTAGTATTGATTTTCTAGAGTTATATGTGTGTGGAAAGCTTTGAATCATTCCATTTTGATCAGTGAGTCAAAAGTTATGAGGAAGTTTAGTTTGCGGGTAGTTATGGATTCTCTACTCTAAAATAAACTTTGAAGTCCTTTATCTTACTCAATTTTCAATATATTTTGAAAAAAATAAAACCATCGGATGTAGATTGTTTATTACAACACTGCAACCACTGGAATTGGCATTTTTCAATTCCGTAACCAAATTCTTAACAATTTTGTATTTTGAATCATTCTCTACTTCTTTCTACTTATTATTTTTTTCCTATATGTTGTACAATTCCAAATGATGTGAGATTTTTTACGGATGTAGCCAACTTGTTTAGGAAAAAGAATCCAAAGAAGCACCACCATTTGGACATTTTTTCATAGAAAAGTGAGCTTGTGAAGTGCAGCTGCCCGATTTTTTGCAAGGCCAAAAAATTGATTTTAATGAACTTGAATGCTTATATCTTGCAATCCACGTGGTGGAAATTTCTGAAATTTTTACCACATGTTTTTAAGTCAGCATACTACAAGATCCTATGGTTACGGGTGTCAAAAAAAAGTTTTTTTCAAAAATTTGGTACCTATATTAAAAATGGCAGTTCTTGAGCATTTTCGGTGAATACATTGTCACGGAACTTTAAGGGTTAATGAGATGAAAGTTATGAGGAATTTTAGTTTGCGGGCAGTTATGGATTCTCTATTTCAAAATAAACTTTGAAGTCCTTTATTTAATTCAATTTTCAATATTTTGGAAAAAATAAATCATAGGATGTAGATTGTTTATTAAAACATTACAATCATTGGGGTTGGCATTTTTCAATTTCATAAATAAATTCTCAACAATTTAGTATTCTAAATCATTCTCTAATTCTTTCTACTTGCCATTTTTTTCCTATAAGGTAGTGTGCTGTAATTGCGACCCTCTCCTTCAAACCAACCCTATAATTTGTTGTAGAATGGGTTGCAGGTGATCCTTGAATGGACCACTTTAGCTATTGAATGCATCAAGGAAAAATTGTTTTTCTATTGCAAGAGCCAATCAGTGATCTTGATTTCCTCAAATCACTTTAGAAGTTGCAAGGGGCCACTTTTTGGGAGACCTAGGGTCACAAATAGGTACCTACAACAGAAATCTTTGAAAATTCATAACTAATTCAAAAATGCTTCAAAAAATATGAAATCACTTGTGTTACATTTGGCATCTATTTGACTTTCTCTGAAAAATGAGCTAAATTTTTTTTTAATCATGAAAACCTATGAAAAAGGCGAATCAGCCCTTAAAAGGGTCGCTTTTAGAGCCTACTACCTTATGTTGAACAATTCCAAATGATCTGAAATTTTTCAAGCATGTGGTCAACCTACCTTGGAGAATGAATCCAAAGAGGAACGCACATTTTGGACATTTTTTCATAATGATCTGACCTTGTGAAGTGCAGCTGCCCGATTTTTTGCAAGGCCCCAAAAAAGATTTTTGTCACTTCAAATGCTAATATCTTGTAATCTACATTGTGGATATTTCTTAAATTTTTTCTACATATTCTCAAACCAAAGTACTACAAGATTCTATGGTTACATGTGCCCCAAAATGATATTTTTCAAGAATTTGGTACTTGTACTAGAAATAGCAGTTTTTTAGCATTTCTGGTAAGAACATAGTCAAAGAACTTTATGAGTTAAAATGGACCACTTTAGCCATTGATTGAATCAAGAATTTTTATTTATTTATTGCAAGTGCCAATCATTATCTTTGATTTCTTCACATCTCTTTAAAAGCTTCAAGTAGACAGATTTTGAAAGACATATAGTCACAAATAGGTGCCTATGCCCCAAATCTTTGGAAATTATAAGTAACTAAAATATGCTTGAAAAAATACAAACCACTTGTATTAAGTTCTACATTTATTTATTGATTTTGTGAAAATTATCTAAAAATATTTTTGTCCACGAACCCCTATGAAAAAGGCGGACCAACCCTTAAATGGTCACTTTAAGAGTACACTACTTTACCCCCCAAACAACCAATTTTTCTTCTGTGCCTATTTAGTGTTATTAGACCAGTCAAATTTTTATATTTTTTTTGTTGGCACTTCTACCAAACCAAAGGAATTGACATTTGGATATTGTATGCAAAAGTTATGAAGGAACAAAGTTTGGTTCTAAATTAATTTTTTTCACGTAGAGACATAATTGATTTGGAAGATTTACACAATGTGAAAGTAGCAATTTAGGGTCAATGGTGCCGATTTGGAGGTGCCTAGCTTAGACAACAGTGGATTCCTTTAAATATCATTTTTTTATTACTGTGCCTAGTTATTATTATTAGACTGAGTATTAGACTTGTCAGATTTTTGTAGTTTTCTTGTTGACTAATGAAAGGAGGTTATAACGCAGGGTTGTTAGCATGTGAGAGTAGGATCTTGAGCCCATGAACCTTAGAGCCTAGAGTCCTATATTATAGATACTTATATTACAAGCATCTTCTATGGTTATAGGATATTTATATTATAGGTGTTTATGTTATAAGCACCTTCCATGGTTATAAAGTATGTATATTATAGGTACCTTCAACAGTTGTAGAATACTTACTTACACCTAGGCTCAAGGCTTGCATTTCTTAGCTCACATGCTAATGTTGTTGGATTACAACGCACCAAAGCATGCAACATTGGGATGTTGTCTGTCAAAATTATAAAAGGTCAAAGTTTTTTTTGATAGATGAGCAAAAAAACGTTTCTTTCATGTAGGTACATATTGATTTTGGAGATGTACATATAGTGATGATGGTAGTTTTAAGCACAATGGGATTTGGTGTGTACCCACCCTATATCCATTAAAACTAACTTATATATGAAAATAAATTGGTGGAGAAACCTTAATCAAAATTTGTAAGTGGGTGGAGTGGGGGTGGGGAATATACCCAAAATTTTGAAAAAATAGGTGAAATAAAAAAATAGGATTATTTTAATTTGTTCAAGATAAAATTTATATTTTTGTTAGATCTACCATAGCATTGGAAACATGTCTTATATTCCTTATGTATAAAATAGGGTGGTGAATACTTCCTTCATTTTAGAAAAAAATATGAAAAAATAGGGTCAAAGATTAGGATCCTCCTAAAAGTATTTAGTATAATGAGTAAAGTAGTTCATTGGTTGCAATACTTTAATGAAGAATAGCATACTTTTTTGTTCGTTTTTTGAATGAAGTAGTTTTAGGTGGAGGGAAATGCCTAGGGCTTGTTTAGGGGGAGGGGGGTTTTCTCAACGGCCGTTGCAATTCTTGAATGTTTTTTCCTGCATTTGTATGGGACTGAATGTTGCCTCAAAAGCTGATAGCCTTCATTGACCTCCAAATCTACTACAACTTTGCAAGGGTTTTGTTTCCCCCACCCACAACCTTCAAATTTTGAGTCTTCCTGACGTTTTCTCCACACATTTTTTAGGATTTTGCTAAAGGATTTTTTGGTTGGTGTTAGGTGGCTGTTTCCTAAGCTGAAAATTTCTCCGCAAGCAATAGGGTTTGAACATGTGATGAGGGCTTTGATTACAGTGCAAATTCTTTAATAGGGTTTGAAACACCCATGAAGTTCCTTTCTTAAAAGTTATACTGCAATTTTAATATTATATGCATGACCGCAAATACTTCTAGTTTTTTCCGTTGTCATTAGCAGTGCACATTCCAATGGATTTTACTATAGCTAATGTAAAATTGTAGTGTAAGGTAGTATGCTCTTAAAGCGACCATTTAAAGGCTGGTCCGCCTTTTTCACAGGCTTTCGTGGACAAAAATATTTTTAGATCATTTTTCAGAGAAAGAAAAATGGATATGGTACCTAACACAAGTGGTTTTGTATTTTTCCAAGCATTTTTGAATTACTTATGAATTTTCAAAGATTCAGGACATAGGCACCTATTTGTGACCATAGGTCTTCCAAAATCTGTCCACTTGCAACTTGTAAAGAGATGTGCAGAAATCAAAGACAATGATTGGCTCTTGCAATAGAAAAATAATTTTTCCTCAATGCATTTCAATTGCTAAACTGGTCCATTTAAGGATCACCTGTCTCCATTCTTCACCTAAAAATAGGGGCGGTTTCAAGAAGATGGGCGCTTTTAGAGCACACTACCTTATCACAGTTTTGAACCTCTCCCTTAGAGTTTATGTAGGCCGAATAATCTCAACTCTGACATTGGAGACTGTAAATGTTTGCATCCCGTGCACTACTCATGAACACATCTTCCATATTAATTGTTTTTGCCTTTTAGTCTTTTATGTTTGCTTTAAGTCTTATTGTCTAGAAACTGTGAATGTATTTTTGTTTTAAGCGTTGTTGTTTGGAATTTGTGAATGTGCAAGATTCCATGTCACAATAAGTTGTTTGTGGTCTCATGGTACTCTTTTTTGTTTTTTGTAGTTTGTATGTTTTCCAAAGTTCTATGTTGCATCTTATTTCATTTTCGCAGAACCGTACTTGTTGGTTTTGCTTCCACTGGTTTCCATCTTGCCATTGGTGATTGCAGTGAGTGTTTAAATGGTTAGCAAAAGATATTTATTCTTCATCCATTGCCGTAAAATGCTAGTTTGAATTGTATACAATGCTTGTTGCTCATAAGAGTTGGTTTTGCATTGCCATAGTATTTTTTTCAGTATTTTCAAAAACCTATTGTTTATTAAAAAAAATAGGGTGCCAAAAATTAGTCTCTCAAATTAATCATAAAAAAGTAGGATACTAAAAATACAAGCCAATTGTTTTTTATTAAAAAATGAAGAGGAAAAACATACTCTAAAACACTCAAATATCCTCCAATTAACCCCTAAAAGACCGTTGTCCCTTCAGGGGACAAATGGGATTTCGGGCAGGTACCTATAGGCTGAATTTTTGTCGTGATTTTTTGAAACCTTTTTTGAAGATAGAAAAATTGGTAAGCTTTGTGGAAATATAATTTTTTTCACAATTGGTGCCCGGGAACAATAGTTATGACCAAATAGGCTCAAAACAGGGGACGGGGGGCAGCCTGGGCAGCAAAAAAAATATTCAAAATTTTGAATTTTTTTTTAAATATTTTTTTTTCTTGTAGAATATATTTTTGTCTATCTGTAAAGCTTTGATTCATTTCATTTGGATTTGTTATGAAAAAGTTATGGACATTTTTGTTTTTCGGGCAGTTAGAGCATCTTCTTGAAAAAAATAACTTCTAGGATTCATTTTTGAATGTAATTTTTCAAATTTTTTAATTTTTAATTTCTTCATGGTTTAGTTTACTTGCTAGAACAATCTCACCATTGGGATTAGTGCATTTTAATTCCATCTAAAATATATGAATGTTTTAGATTTTCCTTTTATCTTGTACCTACTTCTACTTAACAATTATTTTAAGAATGATGGTTAATTTTTTTTTAATTTTTTTTTTCCTAGACTCTCAACTCAATTCTCTACTATAAAGATTTAAAGCTCAAAATGCTGTAGTGCAAAAATTTTAAGTTAAAAATGTTTTAAGTCAAAAAATCTAGTCCTACAATGTGCTGAAAAACTTGTTTTTTTCACTTTAAATGCAGATATCTTGCAATCTCTGAGGTCAAAAATTCTAAAAAATATTCCACACATTTTTATACTAGTTAGGTGTAAGATCCTACGATTAGATGTGCAAAAAAACATTTTTCAAATTTTTTTACTCTTTGCTATAGAAATGGCAGTTTTGAATGTTTTTTGGCAAAAAAAAGGCCATGGGCCTTTAGGGGTTAAATACCACATTATTGGACGTGATATCTAAATGTATAGGGGTGTGATCCCATGAGGATTGAATTTGATTACTATGCACTTGTCTCCAAAACAAAATTATTTTGAAACATTTTTGTGCAATAGCCCATTAGTGTAAGGTAGACAAACTTATTTTGGACAAACATCAAATTAGGATCAAATTAGGATGTCATTTCACTCTCTTGCATCTTAACCTTGGAAGCATGCAAAAGATATTTTGTGTTCTTTAGATGATCAACTAGATTTTGTGCATATCAACAAATGGTTGATTTTCATCCGATTGTATGAGTGCAAATTTATTGATGCTATACCTACATCATTGAGTTGAGTTTGACATTTTAGTTTTTTTTCTACTCCGTATTTTCTATGGGGTTGTTTGTCAAAAAAATGGTGCAGTATTTAGTGTATTTCTATACTTTGAGCTTTTCCCCCTTAAGAATTGATTTTGACATTCAAAAAAATTCTTTTAATTTGGAGAAAAAATAACAAAATGAAGCTTTTGAAGCTCAATTTCTACTCTATTTGATCATTATGAAAAAATCCTTAAAATAAGTGTTTTAATGAAGTTTTAATTTGGATATTTATAACCATATTTTTAAATATGGAGTGATGCAAAAAAAATCTTTATTTATAATATTCTATACTATAATGTATTTCTATTATAATAATTAAATTTTTTTAATATATTTTTTATTTGAGATGAATTTTTATTCTTCATTTTTTCTTCAAAAATTTATGAGAATTTGAAACTTTCACCAAAAAATTGTTTAAAAAAAAATATATATCATACATGTGATTTCATCTTTAAAAAACGAACTAAAAAAATTCACTCATAAATAGAAAAGAAACTGAAGACATGGAGTGAAGAACTTTTAAGTTTGAATATATAATTATAGGCTCCGTCTTATACAAGTTAATGTAAGGTCAATTAGTCTATTACCACCTCCATTTTAATTTTGCCTTTCTATACATGTGGAGTATATGCAATCAGAATTCTAATGCAGGTGATAATAGGGTGGTTTGCCTTAGTAGAAACTGTACATAGTGAACAATAGGAGCTTGAAGAATTGGAATTAAGGCTCAAAAGGTTGAGAAGTCTCTATTTTATGAATATAATAATCATCACTATTTGTCATGGAAATACACCTTAGATTCTTTTAGAAAATAGTAGTTCTCTAGAATTAATAGCTTTCTACAAGTAGTAGTTTTGGAAAAGTAGTAGTTCCATTAGAGAGAAATTCAAGCCTCATGAGGTCTGCCAAAAAGTGAATAAATCGATCTATTAACTGAAAATAGGTAGCCTGACAAATCTAGCTGCAATACACTATCATCTTGTGTGAATTTCGCAAAAGACATCAAGACTCAAAAATGAGGGTGTAGCAAAGGTATGTGTAGCAAAGGTGATTAATTGGCAAATGAAACAAATTAAGCCAAATGAAGTGGCTTTAGGAGCTAATTACAAAAAAATTAGAGAACTTAAATGTCTTCCAACTAGCTTCAAAAGTCACTCGGTTTAAGATGTTCAAAGTAGAGAAGAGAAGTTATTTATACAAGTAGGATAGTAGTAGACAAAACAATCCATGTGGGATATGTAAATTAGAATTAATAGAAGCACAACCACTCTTAGTTAAGTTAAAAACAAAAACTATGTTCAATGTAGAATTTTAGACCTCATTTAGGCATAGTCGAATGATTTTTTTCAAAAAACTTTGAATTGTAAAAGTTCAAGAATCAAACTAGTTTTCATCTCTATAAATCCCGTTTGAGGTTTAGAGACTCTAATAAAAAGTTATGGACACAATTTGAAGAAGGTGTTTGAAAATGTCAAAGAAAATATCCCTTCCAACCCTTTTTAGAATTTTCTCTATAACTTTTTATTGGAGGCTCTAAACCTCAAATGAATTCTTGGAGATGAAAACTAGATTGCTTTTCCAACTTTTTTTAGTTCAATTTTTTTTGAAAAAATTCATTCTACCATGCCTAAATGAGGTCTGAAATTCTACTTTGAGCATAATTCCTATGTTTTGACAATGAATACTCAAGCTCTCATCTTCAAGTTATCCCATATCATTTGAGGATTTGCCATGAACAATTGATTTCTCTATAAAAACAGCCTCTTCACCCTTCATTGTCCTCAAATTTGAATGAATTAAGTCAATCACATTGTCATTAAAAAGTCTCTTCATGGTAGATGTCACTGGACTATATTCAACATTTGCCTTTTGTCCACAACTTGGTTAGAGTAAAAGGTATGCAACAGTTAGGTTAAGGTGCATTACAATACTTGAATCTTGATTACTTAACACCTTGTACTGGGATTTTGAACCATTGACAGTCATCTGACATTGCGACGTGAGGTGAAAGATTATAGGAGAAAATCCAATCCTTAAACGGAATTAAATGTAATCATGGGGTCCTTTTAGCTGCTCTGGAGCGACCCTCCAAAGGCTTGAGGTTTTTTCTAATGCTCTAAGAAAGGAACTATTAATAAAAGATAGATAGTAGTATATAAGTCTGTCGAGGCAAAAGTAATCCTCAGTTTCAACAACACATTTTTGTAGTAGATGTTTTTAGGGGGCATTGGAGGGCTGTTTTAGACCCGTTCCCTGTGTTGTGAACTAGACACAGTTGGCCAAACATTTAAAATTAAAAAACTAAAAAATCAAAGATTATGATTTTTTTTAAAATTTTAAAATTGACAATAAATCATAATTTCTTTTGAAGAAATTTAAAATTACAAAAAATTAAAATTATTAATATTCTCTAACATGGCAGAAGTTCTGTCATGTCAAACTGTTGTTGTGGCCAAGTTCCCACACTTTGGGAACTCAGGGAAACTTGAGGCCTTGTTGAGGAGCTAATGTACTTATAGATTTTTGCTCTAGCTATACTCTTGTACTCTTCCTTAACCCCTTCAGTTCCTTAACTATGTTTTTACCAAAAATGCTCCAAAACTGTCATTTCTAATACAAGTACCAAATTTTTGAACAAAAAATAATTCTTGATACATCTAACCGTAGGATCTTGTAGTATATTGACTTGAGAACATGCAGTAAAAATTTCAGAAATTTCCACCGCGTAGATTGCATGATATAAGCATTCAAATTCACTGAAATCATTTTTTTGGCCTTGCAAAAAATAGGGTAGCTGCACTTCACAAGCTCACTTTTCTATGAAAAAATGTCCAAAATGATGGTGCTTCTTTGGATTCTTTTTTCTAGACAAGTTGGCTACAAGCTTAAAAAATTTCACATCATTTGGAATTGTACAATGTATAGGAAAAAAGTAGTAAGTAGAAAGAAGTAGATAATGATTCAAAATGCAAAATTGTTAAGAATTTAGTTATAGAATTGAAAATGCCAATCCCGATGGTTGCAATGTTGCAATAAACAATCTACATCCTCTGTTTTTATTTTTTCATAAAAAATTGAAAATTGAGTAAGATATAGGACCTCAAAGTTTATTATAGAGTAACAAATCCATAACTACCCGCAAACTAAAATTCCTCATAACTTTTTATTCATTGTTCAAAATGGAATGATTCAAAGCTTTCCATGTATATATAACTCTGGAAAACCAATTTCAAATTTTAGTTTATAAAAAAATGATTTTTTCTGATCTGCCTAGACTATCTGGCTAGGAAAAAAAATAACATATTAAGCCATAACTTTGACTCATATTTCCAAATGTTGTGAAATTTAGTGCATATAAAAGATTCCTTGCCCCACCTTCTATTAAAATTTCAGCCTAAAATACGCAATCTCCAGTCACAAGAACCTGCCCAAAATATCTATATTGCCCAAAATTGGATGTTGGTCCTTTAGGGGTTAAAATGGTTAGGATTTGATCTTGTCTTGAAAAATATTCTATATATAGCAAAATATTCTTGCATTATTCTACAATGTGAAGGGATACTACTTAAATATTATAAGAATTGTATAGTGTATTAAAGAGAGTGATATTAACATTCAAAAATGCAAGAATAGTCCTCCACCTAAGATCCATAATGGAAAGCTCAATAATTTTGCTTTGACCACCTATAATGTCTCTTTTTATCCAAAAATGAATTGACCATAATTCTTGTGAAATATTCCTTGATTTACCTTACTATTGCTAAGAATATTGTGAATCCAATAAATATTATTATTTATAGTGACCAAACGGGCTACAATGGGCTTCCTACCTTATTTACAACTACCATGATGATCCTAATTGTTAGATTGCAAATTTTATTGTCACATAAAAAATTAGTATCAATTATTTGCTAATTATTTGGGGAATCAAAGAGAGTTGGTGAAATTGCATAGATGGCGGAGAAAAAATACTACAATCTTTCTATGGTTATTTGTGCTCATTAGGGGATGCACTTATAGGTGTGCAAATCAAAAAGCACTCCCTATTTAGGATTGTATTGTATCAATCCCTAAAGCTCCTTGCAAACTGAAATGGTTTTTGAGAAATTTCAGCTTGTAAATTGAAATATTGGATTTTGTTACTTTCTCTCATTTTTTTCCTATAAATTATAGGAACAAAAAAACTTCAAGGAAATCTAATTTTTGTGAAGATCTAATTGTTGGAAGAAAGCAATGTCATTTTTTGTTTTAGACACGACTTTTTTTGTTTAGGACACAAACTTGGGCATTGAGAGCGAAGCATTGTGAGTTGGATTTTGCTTTATTAAACAAAACCTAAAGATACCTATATAGTGGGGGTCCTTTGTAAGAAAGGCCAGTTTGTCTATTGTTTTGTGGCTAAGGTCGCTTTAAAGGTAGAAAAGATGATTAATTAAGACTTTTATAAGGATCTCTCAACCAAGTCTTTATTCAAAGTATAAACACTCTTATATTTCAAGGCATTTAATCCATCCTAACACTATTGATAGATGGATGCGGTCACAATCCTAAACTACTATAACAAATGGTTAACCCCTAAAGGACCAAACACCGTTTTTTGACAACATAGCGTTTTTGGGTAGCTCACCACGAATGGAATTTTTATTTTTTTTCTTTGAAATTTTCACACAAGATGTGCCCGAGGAGTAGCTTTAGGGCCCAACAATTTTCATAACTTTTGACCACATGGTTAAAAAGTTATGGTATGATATGTAGTTTTCATTGTTCGGCGGGCAGCCCGGGCAGCAAAAAAAACTTCTTTAAAAATCATTTTTTAGAGAAATAAAAATTTGAAATTGGTTCTCTAGATTTATGTGCATAAGGAAAGCTTTGAATCATTCCACTTTGATTTATGAGATGAAAGTTATGAGGAATTTTAGTTGTGGGTAGTTTGCGGGTAGTTATGGAATCTCTACTCTAAAATAAACTTTGAAGTCCTTTATTTAACTCAATTTTCAATATTTTTGGAAAAAAAATATAAACACAAGGTGTAGATTGTTTATTACAACATTACAATCGTTTGGATTGGCATTTTTCAATTCCATAATTAAATCCTTAACAATTTAGTGTTTTGAATCATTTTCTACTTCTTTCTACTTACTATTTTTTCCCTATATGTTGTACAATTCGAAATGATCTGAAAGTTTTCAAGAATGTAGCTAATTTGCTTTGAAGAATGAATCCAAAGAGTTACCACCATTTTGGACAGTTTTTTCATACAAATGTGACCATGTGAAGTGCAGCTGCCTGTTTTTTCGCAGGGACAAAAAAAGGGTTTTTGTCACTTCAAATGCTAATATCTTGCAATCTACACGGTGGAAATTTCTGAATTTTTTTCCACATCTTCTCAAACTAGTTTACTACAAGATCCTACGGTTACATGTGTCCAAAAATGTTTTTTTTTCCAAAATTTGGTACTTGTACTAGAAATGGCAGTTTGGGAGCGTTTTTTGTGAAAACATAGTCAAAAACCTTTAGGGGTTAAGGGCATGTTCTTAGGATTGGATATCAATTCATCAATGCATACGGACAATCAACTATCAAATGACACACTATATTTATATGTATGTATATTTTGTTTATTATTTCACTAGTAGAAAACGCAGGAATTTTGACAGAATTCTATTGATTTGGTCGTGTTGACCTGGTCACTATTTTGTTGATTTCAATAGAAATCTGTTAATTGTAACAGATTTCTGTTGAAATCAACAAAACAGTGACCGGGTCAACACGACCAAATCAACAAAATTCTGTCAAAATTCTTGCGTTTTCTACTAGTGTTTTCTAACACATTTGAATATTTTTTAACACAATTGGTGTGATAGGGCATGATAAAATCCCCTACAAAGTGTTAAACCAAAATATGTATAAATTTTATATACCACTACAATATTTGGTCCAAGATAGAATAGAGTACCTAAAAAAAATCAAAATTTTGCATGTATATAGGTTAGAAGCCCAAAAGTAGTGAAAATATAAAATACTTTGTGAATACCATCTGAAAAGTCTAAACCTATCCCGCATCTAAATTTTTTTGGCTAAAATGGTCAGAAGAAACCCTAGTGAAATCCCAAAGTCATTTTTTAGAAATGAATTTAAGTTTACAGTTGTTCCAAGAAATAGTTGAAATCCTAATTGTTAGCCTACAAGTTTTATAAACTCAAACGAAACAAAAGAATGCATCTACACTAGAAATAAGATGTTCTGAGATTGAAACCACGCCAAAAATCTAATGGCAAAATCATTTTGTCAAGATTCCTCTCCGTGTAAAAGATTCTTTGGTCATCGATAATTAAAAGAGATAGCATGATTTTTATCTCCTTAAATAATATACAAAATAAAAATATGAATCTGGACATCTTTTCTAGGATTCCATAAGAGGCTCCATAAAAAAATTGAGAATCTTTTGATTTACAAAAGATCCTCTTTTGGTCAGTCAAGTATTTAAATCAATGATAAAAAAATTCTAAATTTATCCAAGTTACAATATAATCTCACTAAAAATTAGGATAGTGTATTTTATGCTAATAATGCGCCCCAAAAAGTTTCAAGGTGTTTTAACATCAAAAAGTATCCCAACCAACAAGCTTCTCCAACCCCGACAAAATTTAAAAAATATTTATGGAGTTGACTGGTGTTTTGGGAGTATACAAAATTGAAATGAGGCCAAAAGTTGGATTTTTATACCATTTATGTTTAAACTTAACACTAGCTTTGTGTGACTTTTTTTGCGATGGTATCATGATGTAGGCCATCTAATAGATAAAATTGACATTTTCATTTGTTAAAAGGGAGTGTTTAGTATTAAGAGTTGTTTTTATTAGTAGCTTTGCTGGTAGTTATTCTTGTTAGTTGCTAGTTGTTACAAGTTGGTTGATGGTTGATGGTAAGGTTAGTGGGATCGGGGTTAGGTTAATTCGACAGCTAGCTGCTTTAGGTTGTGGTGGCTACTTAAAGGCAAGGGCTAGCCTTTGTCTCTCTCTCTTGTTTTCTTGGTGGCTAAGGTAAGGGGGGCACTTGTGTACAAAGTTATGTTGTTGGTAATTTATATTTGAAAAAAGCATTGATATAAAGGTTTTTGTATTGTACTTTACAAAAGTGTTGGACCTCGGGGAGTTCACTTAGAGTGTCCATTAGAAACCATGTGCAAACAAAACTTTGGACTGATATATATTTTTTGAATTTTGAATTTAAAAAAATAAAATAAAAATTGAATGGATTTTCCTACTTTGAAAGTTTATGTTTTGAATTGTTGATATTTTTATTTGTTAATAATAATTAGTTACAACAATTTGAAGTACAAAAATACATTGTAGAACTGAAAAGTAATGGTCACACCCCTATATAATATGAGAAAAATTGTCTAAGAAATTCCTTCAACTAATTCTTTATTGAAAGCTCATTTTGAGTTTAATATTGATTCAATGGTCATCTAAATGTATTCTCTATAATTATTTGAGTTGAAAACCATGTCATTTTAGTTCATTTTCAACCTCTTCTAGAAATCATGTCATATTTTATTTGAGTTGGAAATTTTGGCAATAGAAACCTATAGTCATTATTAAACAATGCTCAACATTTTAGATTAAAATTATAGTTTATTAGAAACCACTTGTTTGCACGTGGTTTGTTGTAGAAGAACTAAGTGCACCCCCCCCCCCCCAAGTGTTGGACTAGTGAAAACTTTTGGATATAATTTTTTGGCAAGGTGATGTACTATGAACCCAAATTTAGGATCTAAATCTCTTATAGTTATGGAGATATGAGGCGTCAAAATTAAGGTGCTTGAAATACAAGGCAATCAAGAGGGGAGTATTTGGGAGCTTCAATATTCTTGAGTTCTTGTGTTCTACTTATAGAACTTAGAGAATATTTTATTTCACTTATCTTCTAACTTGTGTCAAAATTTTGACTTATATAGATTTGAAAGTTGTGAGCAATGCACAAAACAACAACCAAGTCTAGAAATCATAACAAAGCAAAGTTAGTAGTAGGAAAATGGTCACGAAAGTTGATTTATATCTTGGAATGAGGTGAAATTTGTCATGTAAAAAGTTGATAAGTTGATATAAGTTGTAGCATATTTTCAAAGCATTTAGAGAGATTTTCTATATGATATGCTTGATCAAAGTTAGTTTAGTGTAGCTTGGGAAGGGTTAGAAAGTTAGTAGTAGGAAAATATCCACCAAAGTTGAAAAGTATCTTAGATTGAAATAAAAATTGATATGCAAGTATTTGAGTAGATTATCTATTTTATATTGGAGTTTCAAGTCATTTGAAGCTACTTCCCATCATTTATGCAAAATCAAACCTAAGTATGGCAATTTCTAAGGTATTGTGAAAACTACAAGATAATAATTTGGGAGAAAAGAGAAATTGGATAGAGCTTTAGGGGTATTTGAGAGTGTAAGGGATTATTTTCAAATCATTACCATAACACAATCTTTGTGCTATCCTAAACCTACTCGCAAAATATTGTAATTCCAACACTAACTTTTTATTGATTAGACCGTGATATATTAATTTATCAACATGCACCAATTGTAGATGCAATTAAGCCACCTAATGTCACCATTGAATTACAAAATAAATCCAAATTCCAACAACTTACATGGAACACATTCCCTCATTCTACATTTGCATACAAATTCTTCTCTACCCGCACAATTCCACACCAATCATCTAAATGTTGTTTTCACTCTAATTGACTGTTTGTTGAACAAATTTCTATACACAACACTAAAGCCATCAATCTTTGGCCCTTGCTACTTGTTCAACTTCACAATTAGGCCAACTTGATCCAATCACTCTCCTTCACATATGCTCAAACATGATTCAAGTTCCTCTACAAACACTCAATTTGTCTTTAAAACACAAAATCTATATACTTTCTACACTAGTATTTACTATTAAACAATTGACAATTAGTGAATACACATGCCTTGCTTGAATCACAAAATCTTGAATCACACAATCAAGATTAAAAATTGTAAGTTTAAGTAACAACTTATTTGACAACAAATTATATGAATGAAAGCAGAAGTACAATTGTGTAAAAGCAATTTGTGTATGAGTCATACCACGTGTATGAATTATTTTTATGAAAATTCAACTTTTAGACTTATAGTTCCAAAAATGAGAAGACAACTTATGATCTAGAAGGTCACTAAATCTACTTGACACCTTCTTTAATCTAGCCAATTTGTATTGGATCAAATCTACTTGTGTCTATTAAATTTACAGTATAAATTAACTCAATTGGGCTCTTGAAAAAGGAATATAAATTACCTATTTGATCCTATTTACACAATAATTGCAACTAATCATTAAACTTCAAAATTATAGATTTGCAAGCATCATCTTCTTTTAGAGAATTTATTACCTCATCCTAAAGTGATTTTTTTTTCAAATTTGAAGCCTTTAGATCTTACTCACAAAAATTAAATAAAGTTAAAGGGCTTGAAAATTTGGCCATACCACATTTTCAAAAAGATCGGACGGATGGAAGCACCAACTAGGAGCCAACTTGGTTGTAAACATTGCTTTGTTTTGAAGAATCTTCATTCTAACACTTGAATATGACTTGAAACATAAAAAAAATTGTAGTACATTATTTTTTAGTTGTAGCTATTTGACATAATACAAAACAAAAATGATTCTATTAATTTTCTAAGAATTACAAAGAATAAAATGTAGTTGTAACCACAATTTATTTTGATGAATTAAGGACCCATTATGGATGAATTGAAAACCCATTGTGGATGAATTAAGGACTATTTTAGATGAATAAGCAAAAAAATTGGTAGAAAATTCCAATAAAGACCTCTATAAGCACCTTGATAACGTCTACTGGTGACTCTTCTTAAGGTGCTTGGACCCGGACATGCTTGATAGAAACAATTTGATTCACTTTGCAAGCTTTTTTTCCACATAAACATTCCTTTCAAGCCCCCAAATTTTTATCTGTGATTCTAAAACTAGTCAAGAACTAGATCTTCTCCTAACAAACTCTAAAAAATGATAATTTTGTTTAATTAATTTTCCTTTAATTAGAAAGTGAATTTTTGGGCAATTTTGGAAGTATTTGCATTGCAAATTTTTGACACACAAGTCTTTAGGGATTAACAAATATTCTAGTAATTTCGAAATTGTTTTTAATCCCTGAAGGACCAAACAATAGTTTTGGGCAACTTAGTAATTTTGGACGGTTCACTACAAATAGAAAAATTTACTATATTTTTTGAACTTTTTTTATGTAGGGATAAAGAATACCTTAGAGCTCTACTAAAAAAATTCATTTGAATTTTTCCATGAGAATTTATGGGAAAAATGTTGTTTTTCAATGTATGGGGATAATATAGGCAGGTAATTCAGACTAGTGCAAAAATTGCAATACCATGCACCAAAGAACTTGGACAAAGCCATGGGCAGGCTTTTAGCCCAGGTGCAAAATGGGTACTTCATTGAAATTTTTTGAACTCAAAAATTTGTCACAATGTACACAGAGGGGGGACAAGGAGGCAATTGCTTTGTAGTTTCTTTTGGCCTAGTTGGGTGGTTACTCCCAATTGCCACATCTGAAAGTAAAGAAATTCAAACAACTAAAGAATCTACAAGCCGATTACAAATTTGTCATTAAAAAACTACCATCCAAATTTTTTTTTAAGTTGAATGAAACAATTGTTTCATAGACATTTGTAGGAATGGAAGGTGGAGAGGTCATTTTTATAATCAAATCCATTGCCTATCATGAATCCTAAAAGGATATGGGATAATTTGAAATAAGAGCTTGACTACTCATTGGCAAAATGTAAAAATTGTATTAGAACTTTAATTTCAGACCTCATGTTGGCATAGTATAGTACCTTCTCCAAAAAAATTGAACTAAGAAAAGTAGGGAAGTCAAACTAAATTTTATCTCTAGAAACCCTTTTGTGATTTTGAGACTCCCCCCCAAAGCTAAAAACAAAACTTAGAGAGGATATTTGAAAACGTCAAAGAAAATGTCCCTTCCAACCCTTCTTTGAAATTTGTCCGTAAACTTTTGATTGGAGGCTTAAAATCTCAAACGGATTTTTTGAGATGAAATTTAGCTTGTTTTCCCAACTTTTTTCAATGCAAGATTTTGAGAAAAGTTATTCTACTATGCAGATATGAGGTCTCAAATTATAAGTTTAACACAATTCCTACTTTTTACTTAACTATGAGCGGTTGAATTGCTAGTAATTATAATTTACATATCCCACATTGGTTGTTTTTCCTCATACCATCCTGCTTGTATCAAAATATTCTCTACCCATCTATGTACACACAATGTAAGTAGATTTAGAAGCTGTGAGAGCTACCAAACAATTCAATTTCTCTAGAATTTACCTCCTAAATGCTCAAGGCACCTAATTCTGGTGTTGACAATATTTTGAATTTAAATGAAATCTTACCAAGTGACTATTTTTAATAGTTTATATTTTGAAAAAAAATCTTTTTGAAGTTTGGTTTTAGCATAAAAAATCTGACTTTGAAAATAAACAATTATAATTTTTCAATTTAAGATTTTTTGCAAAGGGGACCATTGCAAATCTTGATTTTCTAGTATCAAGAGCTCTTAGAAACAAAGCTTGTAGAATTGAGCCTCAAATATACTAGATCTTGTAGAAAAAATCACGTTACAAATGCGTTTAAAAAAATTGTAGAATAGATTTTGAGAAGCCATAAATTGATTGGGATTATGCAAGTTATGTCTTCTTAACCTTGTATTTTTTTAGTGACCCATTTTTTAGATTTGACATGTGAAAAGAGGATTGAAAGACTTCACATCACTTTCATAGTTTTAACACCCTCGTAATCAAACAAGATAATCTTTCAATCCATAAGTGATATTGTTGTGTTTTCTTTTCCCATATGATCCCTAACATGTCTAGTTTGAATTTGTATGGTTACAATTTTTTTTAAATGTAAAAACTTACCAAAACGGCGTTGGCTTTCTTTTGATCAATGTAGAGCAAATTCTAAGAAACTTAAAAAATGCCTTGAGCATTTAGGGGTTAATGAAATTTGTGGAATTTTTTCTTTCAGAGTACTTATATTCAACATCAAAAAAAGAAACTTCAAATTTTGACTTGACATACTTCCTATATGTTATTTATAGGGATATTAGTAAAAGATTTTTTTTATTTTTTATTGTTGTAAATCAACACAATAATTCAAGTGTTTCTCAAAATAAGAAAAAGAAGGAGGAAAATATGGATGGATGAAAAAATGCATGACCTTTTTCTGCTCCCTGTCCATCCATGGATCTTCTCGAAGCCTGGTCTCCCTCCTTAATAAGCATTCTAGAAAGAAAATATTCCCTTCTCCCCCCCCCCAAAGGTGTGAAAAGTCGGAAGTCTCTGGATTATAGAATGTTAGTCTGTCACCTTTTTGATGAAAAGTGGACTTCCCTCCCTGGGAACGAAACATTCTTTCCCAGGCAGCACCCCAGCAGCTCAGCCTGTCAGCCAGTCTTCCTCCTGCAGCACCACGGCAGCAGCACCACCACGGCAGCAGCGGCCGCAGGAGCAGCAGATCATGAGCGTCAGAAGCAAATCCAATGCACATTTTGTACTGGGATCCCCAATCATGCTTCATTGATTCCCATTTGGGTTCATAATATAATCTTAAACCTGAAAATATCATATCCCTGAGGAACCACATCACAGAAATCAATACGATCTATCCATCTTATGATTCACCGATTTGATTCAACTCCTGACCTACAAACTGGAGCTGTCCCTCCCCTCTCACACTTCCATCTTCGAAATTGCGGCTAAATTTGTGCCAAACAATGAATAAAGAAGTGAAATTTATTATTAAAAAAATGGGGGAGGAGAGGCTAAATATAGCAAAACCGACGAACACCCCCACCCCACCCACAAATTCTTTTTTTAATAGTTGTTCCCAAAAGGTCGATACTGACTGTACCCAGTGGCCCCTATCGTGTGTGTTTTCTTCTTAAAATAGCTGTAAAGGTACTCCAAACAGGGCTGAATGCACTGAAACAATTCAAACTGTAACGCTTGGGTCACATTTCTAGGGTTATTGTAGGTGTTTTTTTGCAAAATTTA
The DNA here is from genome assembly GCA_951230915.1 of Antitrichia curtipendula. Taxonomy (NCBI): domain Eukaryota; kingdom Viridiplantae; phylum Streptophyta; class Bryopsida; order Hypnales; family Leucodontaceae; genus Antitrichia; species Antitrichia curtipendula. The sequence continues at coordinate 20,434,880 of OX579642.1, forward strand.
GTCACGTCTTGGTGAACGCCACATTGATAAAATTTGAATTCCTAGCTCATTTCGCACTGTTTGCAGCAACTTGAGCTAATTTTGAGAATCACAGTTTGGGTTTTACTGCTCAATTCCACAGAGAGCTGACGGAGTGCCAGGTTCAGAAAGCAACTGGTGAGCCCTAATATTCAAACAAGGGTCCAGATGCGCCACACCATCGGGTTAAAATTTGAAATTAGTGGCTCTGATTACAGCAACTTGAGCTCATTACGAAAATCACAAAGTGGGATTAAGCTACTGCGCAATTCCACAGTACCAAGTTCCAGCGGGCGCCTGAAGTGAGCCCTAATTTCCTAAAAGGTCCGGATACTCTTTACACTATGGTACCAGTAAAGTATAGTATTCACATTATGGGGGAAAGTTTAACTTAGGCGTTTTGCTAAATTTAGTTAGTCCCAAATGTTAGAAAAACTCCGGTCGTCAGGGATCAGATTGGAATTTGAAGCTCATTGGCAGAGCTCTGCTTGCTTGCAGCAGCTTGACCTTGTTTGTGATTCGGAATATATCACAAACACTGTTGATTGATTACAGTACTGTGATGAAACTCCACAGAGCGCTAAATAATAAAGTTAGGCCAAACTCATCCAAAGCCATCCCTAGTTTTGCCATGAAAAGTTCCCTAACCCGCTTAATAAAGCCGAGCTTAGGAAGCCCTTGCGGTAGTTCGGGGGCGGGTCATCAATGCCTTGGAGGTTTGATCGGATCATGGAACGCCCATAAAGCCGAAAGTGCGTCCTCCCACACAAACATGATCCGGACGGGACACAGGGACAGAATGGAGCGTCGCCTTTTCAGCTCATCTGCTGCCGGGGGGGGGCCTGCACCATCATTGTCGCCGCAGCAAAGCCGCTAGCGTTGTCAGACTAACGGTTTTCAATGGCACCTCATCAATGCCGTCTTCTGCATGCCTGGGGGCCAACTGGAATGGGCCAATTTTCGAGCTCACTGGGGCCAACAAGTCACCAAGTCACCAAAGGCACGCCAGGCGCCAGCCACCAATGGCGTCTTCATGCACCTCACTTACTTCCAGACCCACTCTCACCAACATCTTTCCTTTCCTGGATGAGCGCCGTCGCAGTGCGTTTAGCGAACTTAAAACCTTCGGTTTTAATCCTCCTCTAGCTAGCTAGCTAACTCACAAGAGCCTCCCACAGTCCGAGTTACTGCAATGTCGTGTATCTAATTGTATTTCTTCCGAGTCCAGTTTGATCTCGTATTCGTACTTACCAGCCTGTGTCGATCCCTTCGTCTCATTTGGGCTTTACGTACTGTATGTGTTCGAAAGCTTGTACTGTAAGTTCGTTTTCTGAGGATGTCTAGTTTGTGGTTGTTGTTGTTTTGTTGAGTTTGAGTTTAAGTTTTGGTGGATGTCAGATTCATCTGCGTGAACGATGTTCGGAGTTCGTTTGGTTCGGAGCGTATGCTAGCCTTTAGCTTGCGAGCTGCGCTGCGGCTTCTGATCGTATCGAATGGGCTTCACTGTTTGTGGGAAAGGTGGATGACACTTTTTTGAGGATATCTAATTTGGTGGAATTTTTTGTGTGAATACACGGTTGAAGTATTGTTGGGTTGTGATATTCGTGTGCGGGAACAATGCTGAGAGTTCGGTTGATCCCGTGCGACTTCTCGCTTGCCTTGGTTTAATCGAAAGCTGTAGAATGCTTCGGTAGTCTTTCCTCAGTGTATCTAATGTGTTGGGAGTTTTTGTGTGTTCAAATGCTGTTGGATATAGCATTCATGTGCGTGACCAATGGTCAGAGTGTATTTCATCCCGAGCTTGTGAGTGCCGCAGCTTCTAGAACTTGCCATTTTCGACGTGATTCCAAACTGGAGAATGTTTGAAACCTTTTTTTGAGGATATAATTCTTTGGTGTGTTTCTCTGATTTCAATGTTCAAGTATTGAGCGTACATTGGATACAATTTTTATCTTCTTGAACAATCTGCGGACTTCACTCGATCCTGAACTAACTAGTTCTGGTGGTCTTCCTTCGATATGGACCCGGAGGTTATTGGTAACCACTTCCAAAGAATAACGTGAAATATCAGTCAACGATTCAAGTTTAAACATATCGTCTGGTAGACTTTGAACAATCCGTTCTCTCAATGGATCAGTTCCTTTCGGTTGCGAGCATCACCACCGTGTCGTCAGTGTTCGGATTCTGAAGTTACATGACAACCTTGTGAGGTCGATTGCAAGCTCGAATGCTCCTCGACTCCTAATCATTTAGGGTCATCGAACTACTGCAAGTAACCGCTGCCACTCTCTGGAGTCGCTTGACGGCAGTTCCATGGTGCCTCATTTCATGTCACCAGCGTCATGCTGGCATCGCAAGCTTTCTCACAGGAACTGTCACTGATCGATTGAGAATCGGAGCTCCATGGTGGAGACCAGTGACTAAGAAGCGTCTCACTTCGATCAGCCGAAATGATGCAGGCGATGGTGGATCACGTGACAGGGATAATGTACTGGGTCCCTGTGGCAGATCAGTCCGCCACAGGTCCCATTCCTGCCATCGCCCCACTCGTCGTGCAGTCGCCTTACAGGTAAGGTTATTTTCTCAATCAGCCATTGTTAGTTTTTTTGTGAAGCAGTTTTAAGTTGGCGAACTGGAAAGTGGAGCCTTTCTTAGTTGCTCAAGCTAGTGAAAGGCACCTGAACCGTAAACCTGTACACGTCCTAGATTTTAGAGTTCAAGGTTTTAGTTGGATATGTCAATCCTACCTGAGAACTCGGAAGTCCTAGTTTTCGAATCTCAAGTCATTCGAGGCAGCACTTGAGTGTCATAATTCTGGCTCTGGCTCTGAATAACGGCATTGTAAGGAATATGGCCGTAGTCGCATTTAAATCACTGATGGGCACTTCATGTAGTAATTACGATCGTAATTAAGCTCTTGTTCAATTGAATCCTGAAGTGGGTCACCAAGTCTTTAAAGCCTAGGCACTTGGAAGGTTGAGTTGCTAGAGATTTGGGCAGTTGAATGTCATTGTTGGCGCCTTGAATTCCGGCGTAGTGACGAAATACGGCCATAGTGGTATTTATAAATCAGTTTTCGGCAGATCCTGTAGTTATTCGATAATTAGCGCTCATTGAATTGTATCCGGAATTGTATCAACTAAGTTTTCTAGGGTGCAAACACCCGAACGAAAGACTTAAGACAGTCATTGAGCACTTGAATGTCATATTGTTGGCGCTCTGAAGTTTCGCCATTGTAACGAATGTGAGCATAGTCACATTCAAAATCACATATTGTCCGATCATGTAGTAATTCGACCGTGATCTCTTATCAAATTGAATCCCGAAGTGGATCAGAATTTTCTAAGGTCCAGGGCTCCAGGCATTGAAATGAATAGTGGATACAGTTTTGTCCACTTCCATGACACAGTAGGGATTAGGGATTGCAAGCAACAGTTCCTAGAAAATGAGAACTCTTGAATGTCACATTTTCTGCTCTGTAATCTCCACCATCATGATGAAATTGGCCATATCCCCAGGATAATCGCATTGTGTACTAAATTAAGCGCCAACTCTGATGGAAATCCTGAACTCCGCCATCATAACGAAATTGGCCATAACCGCAGGACGAGCTCGTTCTGTAGTACAATCAAGCGCAGACTCTAAAGGCAACTGACTCCATGACCCACTGCACATTGCTCCGGCCAGTGATACGAATAGTGGTTAGAGTTTTGACTCGTTAGGGATTAGGTATTGCAAGCAGTAGTTGGTAGAAATTGTGACCCCTTGAATGTCACATTCTCGGCTCTCTGAACTCCGCCTTCACAACGGAACTGGCACAAATCGCAGGATAAGCGCATTGCGTGGTAAATCAATCGCCAACTCTAAGGCCAACTGACTTCCTGTTGTGTGCAGATTGCTCCGGCCAGTGCTTCCTCCCCAACCCCCAGTTGTCCCCCCCGTGGTCCCCCCACTGGAACCTAACACCACAGTATTCGTCCGCGGCATCCCTCGCGAAGCCACCACTCAATCCGTCGAGAGCTTCTTCCACATCTACGGGGAGATTCTCTCCTGCCATGTGATCCGCCACAAGGACGCCTCCACCAACAAGGGCATCGCATTCGTCAAGTTCCGTTCCGCGGACGCAGCGCAGCGCGCCATCAGCTGCAACCATCCCGGCCTGATGGAGCAGCGGGAAATTTTCGCTGAGTGGGCGCACCCCCGACCGCCTGCTGCGAGCACGGCTATTCGCGGAATGCCAGATCAGCAAATGATGGTAGGGGCCAGTGGGAGTGCGCCACATGTGTATATGTCTGCCGCTCCTGCACAACCAAGGTTTTTGCCTCTGGGTGGTGTAGCTGCGCCCCAACCGTGGATGGTGGGAGCCAGCTATGGGCCGCCGCAGTACTTGCCAGCAGCTGGGGTCGGGGGGCATGTTTTAGGGTTTCCTGCGCATGCGGGGTTTAGTGGTCATGAGAATTTTGGGTTTTCGAGTTATTTTCCAGTTGCGGATTATGGTGCCAATGTGAGTGCAATCAGTGCTTCACCTCGAGCTGGATCCTCCACCAGAAATGAAAGTGATGGCGCAGTAGGGGATGAATCGGAAAGGGAGGGTGGTGACGATGACAGCCACTGCTCCATCACTCGGCTTCATCTTGGGGATTCGGAAAGATCCACCAAGAGTAGAAAAGGCAAAGAGAAAGAGACTTAGCTAGGCTTGTAGGGCCGCCATTATTTCAGTCATTGTGCTCACTAGCGCACCAATTTTTTTGTCACCGTCGACACAAGAAACCTTAGTGATGGAGTACCGCTGTGGACCGTCCACGGGACAGAAACTCATGCGATTCTCCAGTTGTAGGGACTGTGTCAGCAAGCAAATTTTTGTCACATAATACATCGATCATCATGCGAAATGGAAGTTCCCTAGGGGTTGTGGAATGCATTGACCTGTGTTTTGCAACAGTGTATACAGGGAATCTATTAAGTTCCTTTTATGGGTCGGAGTGCAGTATATGTCTAGAATTTCTTCACACAATTACGGCTTACAACCTTCAGTTGTGTTGATTGTCCCCAATCGGTAGAGTGCTGCTCAGGAGACCACCCGGTCGCGTCTAGAGTAGTGCAACAACCTCATCAATGCAAGCAGATCGACGAGGGAACAGTTGAAAGTCATTGAATGTCCAGAGTGCGTACTTTGATGTGGAATTTTACATCCGTTCGAGTCACATTAAACGACATGTGGAGATTACACACTGCCAAGGGATTGATGCAGCAGAATGGAAATTGAACCTTCCCGAGTTGCATATACCTGCGTGAATGATTACATACTGCTGTGATGTCATTCCCCCTGTAGATGGGTCGCATGACTCACAAAATTTTACCTCCGAGGAGCGTGGCAAAACTTGAAATCAAAACATATATGTGTGACAATCGAATCTCGTCAAGAGTCGCATGGGAGCATATATATACTCTGTCTACCGTTCCGAAACTACAAACAGATATAAATACCTCCCTCTCTACCTTTTATTTTCTTCGATCTAAGCTAAGGTCCTCGTGATACTCTTCCTTACAGACCGCTTGGATATGTACAGCTTCAAAATGGTAAGTCTCGCATCACCCTTGCTGATTTCTTACTCGGAGCACAAGAGTGCTGGAGTAACTTTGAAATCCGGCAGCTAGATTGAGATAGAATGAGATAGAATGAAACAAGCTTTCTACAGAATATGCAACAATTTCGTCATTACCTTTAAACTCTCAACAGGGCGAGAAAGCCGGGGTGAAACTAAGAGCAAGGATAGGTGTAACTGATCGAAGAGGGAAGCTCATCCAATCAATAGAAAGGGAATGAGCTCTGGTCCGTCATCATGCCGTCGCTAGACTGGCTCAGCATGTGATTCCAGAACGACGTATCGTTCTCTAGAAGCTCAGATTGACAATCCGTTTGCGAGTCGTCGAAAGAAAATTCCTCGAAACTGGAAAAGTTGTAAGACTCCTCTTTCGGCACCATCAAGGATGTCACGTCGCTGGAGCCGCTCGTGGTCTCCATCTCCGAAAGCTCCTCCAACGTGAACCCCTCGTCATAAACCCCATCATCAACAAGAAGCTGCTGATTTGGTAGCACAGGCTTTTGTTCCGCCTGCATCGAGTATGCATCTGAGTACAAAAAGTTGACCGGGTCCTGCACCAAAACCTCCGTGTTGTCATCGCACAGGGTTTGCGCCTGATCATCCCATTGCAAAGCGCTCGTCGTCGTGGTCGCCAGCTTCTGCAGGTCGTTGCTTGAGCCCCCGTCGCGTGTGTAGCGCATTTTGGAAAATTGTTGCAATGGTTTCGGCGGACACGACGACCCGTGTTGATGAAACTCCTGACTGATGGTTTCCAGAAACGCCAAGTCGGTGCAGGAGCCTCCGTCAGCTATCATTCGCTGAGTGTCCAGCAGCTGCGACGAGTCCTCCAAAGCTCTCCGGAGCATCTGCATGTCGTCGTCACCGGCGTCGAGAGGTCGACTAATTTTGTCCAGCGTCACAATTGGGGGGTCGATGCAGGTCGACCCGCCGTCGGAATTCGTTCTCTGACCACCACCGGGCTGGAATACAAACCGGGTCTGACCGGGAGACGCCGAGGGATACCTGCAAACGCCATAGCCGGGCCTATTTGAGACCAGAAAGTGTGCTTATATAAATTAAAAATCACCCAAACCCGAAAAGTGAAAGAGTACACAAGAAGACAGAGCATGTACGCTAACTACTCACTGGCTGTAGCAGGTAAGATCGAAGTTGGTGACGGCAGCTGCGCCACGGTATTCGATCGCGGCCATGTCGTATGCTCGAGCTGCTTCTTCTTGTGTCCCTACATAAAGATCACACCGGCCACCACATGCATGCACGTATTAGAGACTCTTTAGACTCTAGCCATTTTCTTGACCTCTTTTTCTTCGGTCACCTTTGCAAAGGTCGAAAATCGTACTCAGAAATTATCCCAGTAACCAAAGCTCCGCAGTCTAACTTGCAATGGAAGTTGGATCCGACCACTTACCGAAGGTCCCGAGGTATAAGTACTTGTTTCCATCCACACGTCCAATGCGCGCTTCCCAGCGGCCATTATGATGATGCCTACAAAAGATCGAATTCCAAGACCCGCAAGCAGCTTCAGAACTCTAAACTCGACCATTAAAAAATGAAGAAATGAATTTCAAGGACGAAGCCTTGAAATTACCTTGCGACGCCTCGGTACTTCGACACGCCTCTTGAGAATCCGCTGCTTTTCCTGCACAGCAAAGAAAGAAACGCTCATACGTTGAGAACGCGCGATCCACCATGCGAGCTTCTGTTTACAAGAAGGGCTAGCTGCTGACACGGGTAGTACTACTTCATTACTGACCTTCGGAGAGAGGCGAGATATTCCTCGCGAGAAATATTCGCCATTTCCAAGAGCTGCTGCTCGTAATCTTCCAGCTGGCAAAAAAAAAAGCGTCACGTACAGGGTGTTAAAGACCACGACGACGACGACCCACAACCGCCCATGACTGTAATCACGAGCTTCTCAAGGGAGAGTGCGAAGAAGGTGGTGTACCTTGAAATTAATTACGGTGCCGGGGCCCCAGTACTTGAGAGCGGCGAGATCGTAAGCGCGTGCCGCGGCTTCTTCGTCATCGTAAGCCCCTGGTACACCGATCAACCCCACGCCATCAACGCTTTGCTACGTCTTCTAAACTAATACAAGAATTCTTGCAAGATCAGTCAACAAGATACAGAAACAGAGAGAAAGAATCAGTGAATTCCGAAAATGTCTGCTAACATTGCATGCAACTCCAGCAAGCGGGATCAGACAGAACATCAATAACGAAACGAAACTCACCGAGATAAACTGCACAGAGCCGCGTGGACAACAACGTTATCATCGTCCGCCATATATCGGCACCGATAACGATCATTCACACAAATTAGAACTGAAACCCACCGTGCAACCGCATTCTCAAATAGCAATCGAAAATGCGACATTCTCACAGCAACTCCCCCCAAAACGAAACTAAAAAAACTCAATTACCTTGACGTCCTTTCTTGTGTTGCTTGTCATTCCAACAGCTCTTATCCCACAAGTGCGCTTCATACCGCCCTGTCCACCGATGCCTACATGCGAACATCCAATTCCAAATCACTCCTCAATTCAATGCAACAAACGCACAACCCCTAAACAATCCCCCAAACGACAAATTCCAACACAAATTAATTAAAAATCCCCAAACCACAAATCCAAACCACACAAGAAACCAATGCGCCCGACCTCGTGACCCCTCTAAACGAAGAGCTCCGCTTCAACGGCCCCCCCGTGGGCGCTCCCGCGTCCTCGTTCCGCAGCTTGTTGCGCTTTTTGGTCCCAGCTTTCGTCACCCTGGCCGGGTACTGTCGCACGATCCGTTTGCAGCAAGGCTTCGACTTCACAACGAGGTGGCGATGTTGCTGTTGTTCATTCTGCTGCTCATTCTGCTTCTGCTTCTGCTGCTGTTCCAGGAGGTGGTCCATGATGAGCTTTTGCAATTGCGTTTTTTTTAACTTACACGACGCGGAAGAAGCGCATGAACCTGCCGAAGCAAAGGAGCAGTGCCATGCTACTAACAATCGGTGCCAACGAGATCGTCCAAGTAGTGGAGGAGGAGGTGGTGGTGGTGAAGGTGATGCAAATTGTAAGTGGAGCTTCTGCTAAGTTAGCTGCGCGCATTTGCGAGAAGACTTGGAGACACCAGCCAGCAGGCAGCAGCAGCAGCAGTGCTCTGAACCCGTCGGTTGTCTCTCTCTCTCTCTCGTAGTCTCAGTTCCAGTACTGGGGCCCGGATGCTTCTTTTTATATATTGGGCCCCTCTGGACCCCACCTGGGGACCATCGGTGACTCCAGGCCTTTGGTTTGGACCGTGGTTCCTAGAAATTCCTGACTGGACATTCTCAGCCGCCCGCTCTCTTTTTCTTTTTTGGGCGGGGGGGGGGGGCTGGAGTTTCGAAAAATTAATGGGCCGTTGTTGTGTCTGCATGGGGAGTGTGAGTCACTCAGGGTGGATGGCGAGCACGCATTTTAATTCAGAATATCCCGTGGAGCTCCGTTCTGTGAGGTTGGGGGTGGAGGGGCCTTTGGAGGGTGGGCACTTTGGGTGGAGGGCAAGGCAAAAAAAAATTGGCCCCAACTTGCTGTAAAGTGTCCATGACAAGTTCCCCTGTTTTTAATTGATGACAAACTAGTTCATGTTTTCTGGAAAGAATTGATTTCATTTTCAATTTTCAATTATCAAACAAAAAGTCTATTAAATATATTCTAATCTAAAATAAAATAGCTATGTATATAGGTATGCCAATTTCTCGCTCTATAAGTCAAAAGCTAAGAATTGTCAATCAACACAAATCATTCCTTGGCTTCACATACCACTGAGACCACTTGACCCACATTTCTTCAAAACGAATTGAAACAATTGTAAAATTTGTCCTTATAATTCTTAAAAATTTATAGATTCAAACTACTCAATTATGATGACTTATATGATTTTGAGTTGAAGAGTCTCTCTCACTATGTATACTACACTAAACCAAAAAAATTACTTTCTATGTATCAAACCTATTTGTTTTTGTACATTGGGGTTCAATTTTTTTTTTTAGTTCAGGAATTGGGGGGAGGGGGGTTGATAAAGAATTCCCGACCACCAAATCAGATTTAGATATGTCGTGAAATATGAAATCATGACATATCACATACGGGTTTTTTCACTTTGGGGGTACCATTGTACGCCATTTCCATCACAGTGGGGTCACAGATGCAGAGATCACTGCAATTAAACTCCCCAATTGAAGTCCCCAGTGCAGTGTCATCCCATTGTTGTGTCACCCCATTGCAATAACCAAAAGGATCTGAAGACAGAAGTCCCATTAACAAAATTCAAACTCAAGTTATAAGGGACGCAAGTATCAGAAATGATCTGGTGTCATCCCTTATCGTATAGGGGCTCTTGAAGTGACACATATATGATTTCAAACTGTCAATCTATGGAATGTATTCGGCTTTACACATGGTGCAAAATGACTGAGATAGAGCCTTCAGTGATTGCTTTGGAGTTCCTTTCAAGATAATTCAAAAATACACAGATAGGACAACTTAAGGTTTCTTTGAGTATTGACTTTGGAAATTCACATTGATACAATGTGAAAAAAACTCCAAAAATCAAAATTTAAATCTCATAAGTTTCAATCTCACAATTTTAGATATGTAGGTCTACCTTAGTGGGCATCTACGACCTTGACTCAATGGCTTGGGTGTTGGCATATTGGTGGGGTGGTCCTAAGTTCAAACCTGAGCATTGGCAGGGTGCTAACCAACTACCTTGTTGTCACATAGAGACTTGAAAATTTATTGGGTTTATCAAGAAAAGGAACATGTTGATTTTTTTATTGTAGGGTCTACCTCCTAATCCAAGCATCAAGGATGACATTTCGCGATCTAAAAGCATTGCCACCCATTCCCCCAAAACAAGATTGTGAAAATGGGGTGACCCAAGCCTTCCATTTCCAGGGCTTCCTATGTCCCTCGAGACACCCTAGTCATCTCCGTCCTCACAATCCAACAAGAAATCCAAGATGCACTTTACAAAATTGGCAAGCTAACATTGCTTTAACTATGTGTCGTCAAGTTGCAAGAATTTGGGAAGAAGCGAAAAAATCCAATAAATTGGAGAAGAAGAAACGTGAGCTCAAGTTTGGTAGGGGAGTTGCTGATTAAAAAAATGCAAAAAACAAGGTGTTGCAACCTACAAATCAAAAACTAACAAGATCAAGCAACAATGAACAAGCATAGCAAGGACAATGTCCTAGAGTTTTCAGAGCCATTTCTACCATGACCGGGCTCTCTCTATCCCTAGTTGTGTACGCGTTTGACCACTTGTTCCTAGTAAGCCACATCCTAGCCCGGGCCAACTACCTCTACTGCTAATGGGCGGAGATGCTCTAAATCCATGAGGGTTTAGATAGTTGAGCCATTCCCAATAGATGCTTCATTCACGTGCATCTTTCAAACTAGAGTTATCCTTCTACCTTAGTTTTAATCATTTACCAATCGTACAATGGTTTCTAATAGTACAATCGCCTAAGAAAAATCACAACCTACCTAAAACTTTGCCATCATCATTGTCTTCATCTTTGCCAAAATCGATATGTACGTATGTTGAAGAAATAGTTTTAGAACCTCCAACCCCAAAAAACTTTGACCCTTCCTAACTTTTGCATATGGTATCCAAATGTCACGTTCTTTGGTGTGTTGCAACCTCCTTTCCCTCGCCAACAAAAAAATCAAAGGAAAGTTTGGACCAGTCTAATAATAGTAACTGACTAACTAGACACAGTAGCCCAAAGAGGCGGTTGGGGGGTACCCGCACCTTCGTCATGAGGTCAGCATTTGAAAAAAGAATTATTATACTGTATGCGCACATGCATAATATTCATGCATTTGGCTGAGTTCCCTGACCACTAAACAGTGGTTGGGTGGGGTCATGCTTGGCCCTGCACTGTAGATCAACTGGAACACCCTAAATTTCAAGTCTCCACTGGTTGCCAAATCAGCAACTGGGGGGCGGGGGAGGACCCAAATCAGCTAATTCAGGTACACCCAGAAAAAAGTAAAAAAAAAAGTGCAGGATGCCGCCAATTTTAAAAGAAAAAGAAAAAGATCTGGGACTCGGGAATCCGTCTGGAGGGTGTGTTCACTATGAACTTACTATAGTCAGTGTCATCATTATGCACTGTATGCAGTCCCCCAACTGACTCACTGACTGACTCACTCCCCACCCCACCCCATGCAGGCCATGTCAAGGAAGCCCCTCCACATGCTACTTGAAAACTCTGCAGCAGGGGCGTCTTTTCAGCTGCCTGCCAAGTGGCAGTTTCTGCACGTAGAATTGGCTGACAAGCCCCCCCTTGGATCTTTTTTCTTTCTTTCCAGCTTCCTGGACAGTAAGTTACTCCACCTTCAACCTGGGGCAGGCCCAACTGATTGGGGTTTTCTTTTGTCCTTTGCCTAATTTGCATTGCTACAGTATACTGGCGGTCTTCCCAAAAATCAAAATTAAAGAATAAAAAATTAAAAAACCTGAAGGTGGGGTACAGTATAAACAATAAGTAATTAAGTACTGGAGTCGGTCTGAAATTCTTAAGGTAAGGAGGTCCATAAATTGCCCACCGAAGAGCTGAAACTGAGTTTTGGGGAGGTGAAGCTTCTTGAAATATCTTTCAGTGAAATTTGCTTGGAAGACAAGTGGAATTGGCATCTAATTCAAGTCGTTTCATATTTTTTGGAGTTTTTTGGAATTAGTTATGAAAATTTGAAGTTGAAATGGCATGGGGCTCTAAAATTGCCCACCTCTTCAAATGTATATTGTTTGTACATTGCTAAAGGCTATGAAAAACAAACATGTACAAATAGTGTACATCTGAGGAGGTGGGCAATATTAGAGCCTGTGCGCTTTTAGAACCTCCTATTTTAGGGACTTATGATTTTGGAGGGCTCTTCCAAATCAACATTGTAGTAGGCAAGTTATGAGCAGTACCCTAATTTTGAAATTGAATAAACCTTTACCCCCTAATTGCCCCCTAAGCATATAGTGTCGGTCCAAAATTTCAGCTCATTTGTGTGTAAGGTAGGAGGTCCTAAAATGGAGCAGGTTCTAAAACCAATCAAGCTCTAAAGGTACATTTTGCACTTTCTAATGTACAAGTGGTGTGCATTTGAGGAGGTGGTCGGTTTTAGAGCCCACAAAAATGCACTTTTCTGCAACTTCAGAAATTCATAACTAATTCCACAAAGCTTCAAAAAATATGAAACAACTTGGGTTAGATGCCAATTTCTCTTGCCTTTCAAGGAAAATTTACTGAAAAATATTTTAAGAAGTTCTACCTCCCCAAAAGTCAGCTTCAGCTCTTAGATGAGCGGTTTATGGACCTCCTACCTTAGACAATTAAAATCCTTTAACCCCTAAAGTTCCATGACTATGCTTTCACCAAAAACGCTCAAGAACTGCCCTTTTTAGTACAAGTACCAAATTTTTGAAAAAGAACTTTATTTGACACACGTAACCATAGGATCTTGTAGTATGCTGACTTGAGAACATGTGGTAAAATTTTCAGAACTTTCCACCGCGTGGATTGCAAGATATAAGGATTCAAAATCACTGAAATTGTTTTTTTGATCCTGCGAAAAATCGGGCAGCTGCACTTCACAAGCTCACTTTTCTATGAAAAAATGTCCCAAAATGATGGTGCTTCTTTGGTGATACTTTTTCGTAGACAAGTTGGACACGTGCTTAAAAAAATTCACATTATTTGAAATTGCACAACATATAGGAAAAAAATAGTAAGTAGAAAGAAGTAGAGAATGATTCAAAATACAAAATTGTTAAGAATTTAGACATGGAATTGAAGAATGCCAATCCCAATGGTTGAAATGTTGTAATAAACAATCTACATACTGTGATTTTATTTTTTTACAAAAATATTGAAAGTTGAATAAGGTAAAGGACTTTAAAGTTTATTTTAGAGTAGAGAATCCATAACTACCCGCAAACTAAAATTCCTCATAACTTTTGACTCATTGGTCAAAATAGAATGATTCAAAGCTTTCCACATGTATATAACTCTAGAAAACCAATTTCAAATTTTTGTTTCTAAAAACAGTGATTTTTTCTAATCTGCCCAAATTGCCTAGCTGGAAAAAAAAGTAATATTAGGCCATAACTTTTGACTTGAATTTTCGAATGTCATGAAATTTAGTGCATACAAAAGATATTCCTCGCGCACAACTTCTATTTAAATTTCAGTCAAAAATATGCAAATCTCTATTCACAGGTACTTGCCCAAAATTTCTATACTACCAAAAAATGCATACTGGTCTTTTAGGGGTTAAGCATCTTTTTCATAAAATAACTTAACTGATTCATTTTTTTTAATGCAATTTTTACATATTTTGAGAAAAAATTATTCAATAGGATTAAATATGTTTGCTAGAGCAATTGATCATTGGGACTATTGTGTTTCAATTCCATCTTAGAGCTATTAATAATTTAGTTTTTCAATCTTGGACCTACTTCTACTTCTTTTTTTAAATTAAGAATGAAAATCAAATGTGTTTTTGGATCAAATGCGTCCAAATCTCATGAAAAAGATTTTCAAGATATTGGGTAGGTTCTTACAGTGCCTATTTACTAATGATTGTTTGAAACTGTATTTGAAGGTGTAATACATGAATGTATTAGCTTTCTACATATTCCTCTCTAGAACTTAGGGGAAAGTTATGATTTCCAAAACACTAAACGGGGGACTCTTGGCATCTTAAAATTGGATGTTTTTTTGCCTTAGTTTTTTATTTAAAAAATAGATCAATATCTACTTTTGGAAGGGGGGGGGGTGTCCTTTGAATCTTTGATTCATCAAATGTTGATTAGCATAGTAAAGAATGTGAAGACTTTTATTTCACATAGAATTATGGTGCCCAATAGAAATGATAACATATGATACATGTTATTTAGATTACTTGCAACAATAGACTTAATCGTAATGTGAACCCTAGTTTGTATGAGGAGTGTCTCAGGGAAGGCTTAACTAAGAAGAAGTTAGTACAAAAGAAATACAACACCCAACTCCATCACACCCCAATTTGTTTGTTTTTTCTCAAACTTTGACTCCTGGTCCCTCATTGCACACACTTTGTGATTAACTCTAAATGTTGTCGTTGAAGGGTACCGGACAAAACATACTTAATACATAGATAGGAGACTTTCTTCTTCATGTTTATCTACAACACCCTTCACACATTGCTGTGAATAGAATTAGAAGGAACTTGGCATTGCATACCACTCTGACTATTTTTCCTCCTTTAGCTTTGTAATACCTCTTTCCAGGATTTCAGCTTACAGATCTTTATTTTTATTTATTTAATTCTTGAAACACATGGACGATTTCCCAGCTGAGTGACCTTGATCGAACTAATAAGTTCTGCAGCAAGTGCATCTGGCTATTCCTAACCAATTTTCTTTGCCTGACAGAGGAGTCCCCATATTTTGTGCAAGGTACTCTGTAACAACTCTGAAATTGTGCAATGAAAACCTCCTCCCAATTCTTTAATCAAGCTCTTGGAAATTCTCACACAATTGGTACTCCATACCAACACTGAAGACTGTTGTACACACACCCTTGCAATTCTTTTTTTCAAGCTCTGGGAATTTGTCACTCATTTTTCAATAAAATGATAACTCCTTACCAATGCTTCAGGAATAATGCTATGAACACACATACCTTTACAATTCTGCCCGTAAGGTAGATCAGCCTACAAACACCCCAGATTTGCAATCTGTGTACCTTGGAGAAACTATTTGTCAGCTCACATATTTTTCCAGATATTGAGAAATTGGAGAGAAGTCATTTGCAAGTAGAATCAAGATATTCAGACAAGACAAGAGTTTTCTCTGATTTTTCCAAAGGTTGCTGGGATGAAATTGGTAATGCATGGCTAAACCCATGCCTGAACCACATGTTGAAGTGTCCCCTTTCCAAGTGCGTGATTGTTGTGATGCTAAAGAGTTGCCATAAGATTGTGGTAATGGATGGATGACTGATGCAAACGAGAAGGTCCAATAGATGTCAGAATTGGGTGACTGAAGACATTGAGGACTCTATGAATTCCTCATACCACCACTAAGTTACCGACTCCTTAACAATGCCTCCAGAAGTATTGTTTTTGAGCACACCCTTGCAGTTCTTTATCAAGCTCTGGGAACTTCGGTTCTCGGTCAAGTAGTACGCATAAATTTGCAGGATGACCAGTTATGAATGCACGCTCACATCAACCCTCTATAGATCTCCTCACACTGATGGATTTTGCGGAGAGGCATTCCCTGGCAACAGGGTCTATTGGGATCAAAGTTCCCTTCTGGTGACCGACTAGGTTATGTGGCTGGACAGGAAACACTTACAGGAGGTATTCAGCAATGACAAGTGGATGGAGCAGGGTGGTGGTCAGTGTTTGAGGTGACTTGTCTGCGAGATCCAGGTGGCCTTGACCAGGGCTGCACTTTTTAAGGTATGAGGTCTATAAAGCACTTTGGCTCTAAAAGCGTTCACCACTAGAGATGTGCACTATTTTTTTTAATTATTTCAGGAATCTTCTACAAATATTGCACGTTTCAAGTGGTGGTCAATTTTTGTCACCACATTGTGTTTCAGCTTTAGAAATTCATAACTGATTCCAAAAAACAAAACAACAAAACATTAAACAAATTGGATTAGATATCAATTTCATTTGTCTTTTACGGAAGATTTATTGTTAGATGTTTCAAGAGGTATAACCTCCCCAAATGAATTTCCAACTCTTAAATGGGTGCTTTATGGACCTCCTACCCTAACTAACTTTGTTGGCTCTGCCAATAGGGTTGTACACTAGTCATTTGCAATTTTTTTAGCTCCGAGTAGGATTGTATTATACAACTTAGTGTAGGGTGAAGAAGGCACCTCCTCAAGGGCCTTTCCAAAAAAGGTACATCAAGTTTATTTGGAAAAGATATAAGAAGGGGTGCCCTATATGTTCTAAGAGTATCACTAGTCATTCACGAGGAATAATCTTGGTCCAAGTTAGGGCATGGCTGGCCAAGAAATTATCCCCTACCACGCACCTGGCTAGTGATAGAAAGAGCCCAGTTACGCCACAATTGGCACAAGAAACCACATGATAGCGTTTGTGCCAAGCATGTTGACCGAGTAGTGATGAGGTGTTAGCTCCCATTTTGTTGTGCTTCCATAATATTTGATCTTGTCAAATTATAAATGCAATGTTGGAACACGGGAGGCTAGAGGGTGAATAGGAGAGTTTTGATCATAACAAATGAGATTTTGATTGAAATTGCCAAGTTTTGGCAATGACATTTGATGATTCATTTTTTTTTCCTATTTTTCTATTGTACTATGCTATTGACAACTTTCAATTTATGTATTGAATTTTGATCAGAAGGAACATTGTCCCTATTTTTTATTATCAAAATTCATAGGCTCCTTTGAGCTCAATTTTTATTGATTCAAATTCATTATGAAAAATATAAGTGAGTTGAGGTAGGCTTGGGCTCCACCTTGAGCCTACCTCAATGCACTTTTTTTCTATTTTAATCTTAATTCAATGTGAACAATAAAAGTGTATGTTGAGGTGTCCTTGAGGTCTACCTCAAACACATCTCGACACACTTTTTACTTTTTATATTTTATTTTGTATGTACTTATACATATTTGTATTTAAAAATTTTAATACTTAAATTATTTATTTATTTTTGTCTCATAGATTGTAATTTTATCTACATAGGATGCTTTCATTCATTCCATTTGGATTAATGATGTAAAAATAATGGAGCATCTTGTTTTGGAAACAATTACAACATGGTTTTACCAAAATTATTTATAGTACTATTTTTTTAACTCAATATTTATATTCTTTTAAACAATTTTTTTCCCAAGGATATCTTTTATTGTTAGAACAATCTCACCATTGGAATCAATGTGTTCTAATTCCATCTTAGAACTATTAATGATTCAATTTTTTCTTCTACCAAGTACCTTCTTGTAATTAACAATTTTTTAAAGCGTCAAATCACATTTTTCTTAAATGATTTATTTTCAAATCAATTCTTCATGTTAAAAAAATTTAAGTTTGAAATGTATAATGAAAAATTCCAACGACGCTGACAACCTATGGTTGAAGCAACTAGAGCCTTCCAAATCATTAAAAGAGTGGGATCCGTTTTTTTAGCCATGTCCTTAGGGTGGGGATGATTGGGGTGTCTATGGAGCTTGGGAGGAGCAAGGCTTGGGTTACCTCATTTTCCCAACCGTGTTTTGGGGGAATGGATGGCAAAAGACTCTATTGATGTGAGCATATTTGTGAGGTCAAATTTCTTAAAAAGTTGCCTCAAATAATACATGTGGGTTGCAACAAGGCTTAATCTAGATTGTGCACAAAAAATATAAAGAATTTTTTTTGAAAAAATCCCTTGCATTAGCAAGGAGGTTATTGCATAGGTTCAATTTGTGATATTTTTCTACTTTCAAGGAAACAAAATGTTTAGTTTCCTTACAAAGTTAAACAAAAAGGATAATTAGAAATGAGACAAAGTTTTTCATTTGTAAAAATATAATGAAATTACATTCTTGGAATGAAAAATGTATAAGCATTTCATTTTTTTATGGAATCATGAATCCACTCCTCACTGATGAATCTAGACTTTCAAATCAA
This sequence comes from Antitrichia curtipendula, assembly GCA_951230915.1. NCBI lineage: Eukaryota > Viridiplantae > Streptophyta > Bryopsida > Hypnales > Leucodontaceae > Antitrichia > Antitrichia curtipendula. Next base: position 20,453,168 of record OX579642.1, read on the forward strand.
TAAGGTAGACCTACATGAAACCAATTTGATGATGTAATAGACCTTTATAAGCACCAGCAATACAAACTAAAACCATTACAATAAATGTCTTCGAATTTACTAGGAACACAGTACATTTTAAACTAATAAAGCCTCTTAATGGATGGATTTGAATCATCTTGAAGATTCTCCCAAGATGCACCTACTCTAGATGACAATTTAATCCTTAAAGGACATTTTTGTTCCTCAAAGGACAGCTTGAAGAATCCGCCATGCATAATGATTGCAAACGGTGCTTGTGAATAGTTTCGCTCTCAACACTAAGCAACCCTCACTTAGGTACCTTTAACATGTAACTAGCCCTGACTTATGATCAAGAACACTATCCCCTCTGGCGATTAGAACTTCATAGAATGAGAACCACATTCAATACCTGCCTAGGGGCTTAGGGAAAAAAAGCTCAAATACATTTTTGAAAAAAGACGTTCACGGCATCTCCCGCAATCGTCTTGTTATTCTTTGGATAGAAGACCCGGTGGTGGCAACAAGATGTCCTCCAAGGATTAGCAAGGATCTTCAAGTCTTGACTTTGAAAATTCACGTAAATCACTAAAAATTCTCCATACATATATTTCTATATACACACACATCCATTTATAAAGTTTTCCATTTAATATCATTTTCATGGGGGCAAAATCATGACCTCTGAATATAACTGTGACTGGACCCACGCTACTGGGCCGCCTGATTTAGGCTGTCTTGCATGTACCGAATAATATTGGGTGTTGCCAAAAGAAAAGCCTAAGTTAGATCTCCCACTTCTGGTCCAGTAGAGTTAGTGGTGGAATGCCAGTCCCTGATAAGCCCATGACAGAATCATTTGACTTGGGGTCAGATCCAAAGGGAGCCCAATGCCTTTGCTTTTTCCTGCAGCAGTGGCTCATTTGGGTGGTGGAGAACATGATGGTGGGGCTTGCATGCTACAGTGGCTCGTGTGCAGGCATTTAGGGTCCAAAATCCATGGCTCAGTGATTTCCGCAAGCCAAGACACAACTGGATCTTTTTTCTTCAGTTAGCCTCCGTCTGTCGCCACAGAAAAATTCTCCACCCAAAAAAAAAAAAAAAAAAAAGAATTTAATCCCCACAGGCAGGCAAGAAGGAGGGGGGAAAAGAGAAAAAGGGCAAAATCAGGTGGAGTGGGAGTCTCCATGGTTACCTTCAGTGTGAGTTAACCCTGGAAGGACATAGCATGGCACTAATTTAGGGCCAGCTTACATGTGAGCTCAGTGGGCAAAGAAAGGAACTCAAAGACAATAACAGTGCCACTGATATCAGTGTGTTAGACACTGTAGATGGAGCGTGAAAGTGCTTTCTATATTTAGACCCTGTTGGTTCCTCCCACCCACCGATACAGGTAAGGAGGCCCTAAGGGTTCAATGGATGAGAGAGACAGAGATTGTTCTAAAGGCAAAATGTACCAGTTGTCAATCGCGACCCGTATCCACCTTGTAGGGGGCATTGCTTCCAACCAATGCTGGATCAGATTTTTCACCGGAGCTTGGAATGTGTTTTTATCTCTTTTTCAAGGTTGGGACTAATAAGATCATGACAAATGTTCCAAAGTAGTGAGAAACAAAGTAGGAAGTAGTGAGTAAAAAGTAGTTCTTGAATGATCGGAATTGGAAGACTTTGAATAGTGGCTACGGGCTCCAAGCTCTTTTTGGCTCCCAAAATTCATAGTAATTTTAAATTTTGGCAATAAAATTATTTTAAAAATTGCAATGCTTGTATTTCCTATCTTTTTACATGGGAAAAAATTGTTGCTCTTGAAACTATTGATGATCTACTGCAAAATTTCTTAAGTGATCGGGTATAGGTACATTTACCTTCATGGAGGACAAATGTAGATGTTCCTCCTTGGAATTTTGTATGGAAAGGGGGAGGTCTTGTACAATACTTTGACCTCTTATGAATGCTCTTGGTTATTTTTAAAGCAATGATTCACAAGGTACCCAAAAGGTTGATTTCCATTGTGACTAGTGCGTCCTATTGGGGTTCACCCTACAAGGACGAGTTGGTCACTATTTAAATCATCCTTTTGGGTACTGTGTGATAATCATTTGCTTACCCCACCCCACCACCACCACCACCACCACCACCAAGAGCACTAATTGGATGTCAAAGTATTGTGCAAAACCTCCCCTTTTTCCACACAAAATTTCAAAAAGAAACATCTACATTTCTATCCTCCATATGATGATTTTATGTCTCTGTTGTCCATTGGACACTTAGTGTGTGCAGCATCCTTATAGGGATAATGTTGGTAGAAGAAAATTGCATTGGATGGGTGTAGTTTTTCATATGATTTTTGTTGTGGAATTCTTTTCTTTGGTTTAGGCGGACAAGGTTTTTACTAGTTGAAGTATTGAAACTCAAGTCAAAAGATAAAATTGTCTCAACAAGCAATTTAGCTTGTGTCCCAAGTAAGTAGCCATTCTATTTGGGCTAAATCTTATTGGATTTCTACAAACGTTTTGATCCCGCTACAAGTGTATTGAAAAATGTAAGGAGGAATATGCAATTACTCAGCAACATTTCATTCTAATTTTATTCAGTTGGATATCGTCAAAATTAGTATTGTTGATACCAAACTAACAAAAAGACGCTACAAAAATTTCTGGAATTGGTTCCCTTCAACAAGATTTTGGAAGGCCCCTTAGCAAAAGATGGAAAAAGCTAAAGGAAAGGGTGGTACCAGAGAACCCTTTGGATGTAGTCTAGCTAAAATATCTTTCCGTCATGATCTCAATGTATTCCAAACTATTCTGATTGTACTCATTCCATGTTTCTAAAACTCAAGTATGTGATCTGGTACACTATTGAAAACTATTGAAAATACATGGCAAGGACAGCACAAGTACCAATGGTCGGGAAAAATCGGGCAGCTAGTTCAAAGTTAGCCGGAGGAATTTGGAAAAAATCAGTTTGCAACTTGAAATCACCGGCAGAAAATCGGTGAAAAAATCTATAAATTTATATTTAAAATAAAAAATAGATAAAATAACCAAACTCAGTTCTTCAAAACCCGGTTCAATGTGAGTATTGAAAGAAATTAGCCGGTAAAACTCAAAAAGTTTCCCGAACATTGACAAGTACATTGGTAGAGTGTTTGAAAATAGCAAAATACTCCTTATTCTGATATCTTCATTTTGGGGGACCACTTTGCTAAGTTACTCGTTTGTATAAGGTGGGTACCCCAAACCGCCACTAAGATAGGAGGTTTGAACTGTGTTCGGGCATTTAGAACCACCCACCTTCAAAATGTACACGATTTGTACATGATGTTATTTCATAGCCCTCCTTGATGTACCAACTGTGGACATGTAGGGGGGAGGCGGTTCTAGATTCCTATGCCAATTCAATTTCAAAATTTTATAACTAATTTCAAGAAGCTCCCCAAGACATGAAGCGACTTGGGTTAGATGCCAATTCCACTTTTTTTCCAAGGAAAATTTACTGAAAAATATTTCAAAAAGTTTCTCCTCCCCAAAGTTCAATTCCAACTCTTAGGTGGTTGATTTATGAACCTGCTACATTTATTGCTATTGTTCTTAACTACTATTAACCCCTAAAATTCTATGACTATGTCCTCACCAAAAACACTCCAAAACTGCCATTTTTAGTACAAGTACCAAATTTTTGAATTTTTTTTTGATACATGTAACCATAGGATCTTATAGTAAACTAATTTAGAAGATGTCGAAAAAATTTCAGAATTTTCCACCATGCGGATTGGAAGATATTAGCATTTGAATTGGCAAATTTTTTTTTTATCCCTGCGAAAACCAGGGCAGCTGCACTTCACAAGGTCACATTTGTATGAAAAAATGTCCAAAATGGTGGTGCATCTTTGAATTCTTTTCCTAAACAAGTTCTTTACATGCTTAAAATTTTTCAAATCATTTGATATTGTACAACATATACAAAAAAAATAGTATGTAGAAAGAAGTAGAGAATGATCCAAAATACTAAATTGTTAAGAATTTAATTATGAAATTGAAAAATGTAAATCCCAAAGTTGTAATGCTGTAATAAACAACCTACATCCTATGAATTTATTTTTTCAAAAAGTATTAAAATTTGAGTTAAATAAACAACTTCAAAGTTTATTTCAGAGTAGAGAATCCAAAACTGCCCGCAAACTAAAAATCCTCATAACTTTTGATTCATTAGTCGAAATGGAATGATTCAAAGCTTTCCACGCATATATAACTCTAGAAAAACAGTTTCAAATTTTTATTTTTGAAAAAAATGATTTTTTTTAATCTGCCCGGACTGCCCATTTACGAAAAAAAGTAACATATTTGGCCATGACTTTTGACTCCTATTTTCAAATGTCATGAAATTTTGTGCATATGAAAGGTAATCCTCACGCCCACCTTCTATTAAAATTTTAGCCCAAAATATGAAAATCTCCAGTCATAAGTACCTGCCCAAATTTTTTATACTGCCCCAAACCGCATGCTGGTCCTTTAGGGGTTAATAAGTTGTTCAAATTTTCATATTTCCTTGTTGGCAAGTGAAAGGAGGTTCCAATGCACTAAAGAACACAACATTTGGATAACGTATGCAAAAGTTATGAATGACCGAAGTTTGGTTCCCAAAGTGTTTCTTCCACATAGGTATATAATTAATTTTGGAGATGTACATAGAGTGAAGATGACGGTTTAGGGTCAGTGGCTCATTTCGGGGTCATCAACTCATATACCCTCCGCAAAGGTTGGATTCAGCATAAATTAAGTCATTTTTGTATTAAAAAAGAAGTGCCACATGTCATTTTGCAAATGGTATGGGATGATGTGGCCACTAAGAATCTGACGTGGAAATCCGATTTCAGCACTCGATTTCAGCACTTGAGTGCTGAATCGGACCTTCACGTACGGTATATATGAAACAAGCAGACACTTTAGGAAACCAAAATATTGCAATTGAAACCTTGGAAAATAAGCACCTACATACACTAATGAGTACAGCCCCTGTTGGATTCTGGGATGGCACTGATGGCATCATTTTCAACTTCAAACAATTATTAAAAAAACACATTAAAAAACTCACAACCCAAAAAATCTGTTGAGATATTTTCCATGGAACATCACAGCAGCATCCATTTGGGGAAAGAAATCATAGCAGTACTTTTGTTTACAACGGTCAAATTACCCAAAGATTGAAAGATACAAATGCTTTTGGTTGCCAGGCTGGTGGCCCATACTTAAGGTTAACCCATGTCCATCTTCCTTTGGTCCCAAACCTGTTTTGAACCATTCAGTCCCATCCCGACCTAAACTTTTCAAAAATTGATTGGACCGTGCCGGAGTTGGTCCTACCTTGCAACATGGCGGGGAGCAAGCCATACAGGAACTTACTAGTAAGTCATGTGGCTCGAGAGCCTAGGCACACCATTTTGTCTGGTGGATTCAGCCTTGGTGGACTCACGGCCACTCCAATCATTCCTCCTCCTGCGATTGGGATTATGTGGAAATTTTCCACTGGACTAACTAGTTTATAATATTCAACGTAGGGGGCTGTTGCTGTGACTTATGACGGCCTAATGAAACAGTTCCCTATTAAGATTGTTGTACTTGGGGGAAAGTATTCAAACAAGTGAACTTTAGAGGGTCCACTAACGATTGTGATTCAAGGGGCTTTTGGATGAAATATCTTTAATCCCGTGTTTATAGAGTGTCTTCTTAAAACTTTCCTTATTTGGGGGTGTACTTTTATATACCCTAGAATTGGTCAAACCTTCCGTGAAAGATCCGAGAAAGAAAATATAGTTTTACATGGAATTGTGCAATTGTTGGATTGAAAGAGAATTGGAATTGTTGGCTGACAAAGTTTGTGGAGGATGGGATGATGAGTTTTGAGCATCTGGAAAAAATTATTTTAAAACATTAGACTTGCATTCTTCATCTCTGTAGTGCACTATGTGCATTCTTCATCTCTGTAGTGCACTATGTGCATTCTTCATCTCTATAGTGCTTTCTTCATCTCTGAATGCACACAATACATTATGGTTCAATCGGATTATTTTCGGCACAATACTTTGGTAATAGGTCTTGACCTTCTAGGGTTAGGTGATAGTATAGAAGACACAAAGTGTTTGAGGAATGATTTTTTTTTAATTGTAAAATGAGATAATGCACCTACTGATCCAAAAATTGAGTCATATTTAACTGAGTATTTATTACTAAGGCAAAATTCTTCAAGGGTTGGCTAAGGATGCAAAATGTCCTTTCAACAACTTCACCTAAGTTTGTAGGAAGGAAAAATCCCATTGTTTAATTCAATATTTTTCTTGAAAGTTGCTTGAGTACATATTTAGTGAATTGTATTACAAATTACCTCATTATGATATTGTTTATTTTTCTAAAGAAGAAGAAGATGCTCAATCCACCGATCACCCTCATAAACAATGTATTTTGGTCATTTCTTGCTAATTACTCTTGATGTGAATTTTATTCATAAAGCTCATATTTTTTGAAAGTGAGTCCAATTATTGAAATGAAGCTTATCAAGTGTAGTTTCTACTCCTATTATTAAAAGAATTAAATTTATAAATTTACATATTTCATAGCAATATGAACTTTGGGTTGATAACCATGGTTTGTTGATTTTTCAATTTTAGAGTGACATGATAACTATAGATTATACCATGATGTTATACACTATAATACACATCTATGGTGGTAATTTCAGATTTTTTGAATACATTGTATATTTGGAATGCATTTTCTTCATATTTTTCCTTTAAAATAATTTCAAACCTTCTCCCACAAATTTGAAAATTTGATGTCGTGTAGTAGATTTATGACTTCATCTTTGAAAATTAAATATAATTTTTTTCATTCATACCTACCAATAGCTGCTAAATGGCAGCCACCATAGTGATGGATGGGGAGGCTTAAAATCAGTGTTCATGGGCTTGTCCTTATTTGGCCTTGCGAGAAAATAGGTAGATGCACTTCACAAGGTCACTTTTCTATGAAAAAATGTCCCAAATGGAGGTGCTTCTTTGGATTCATTCTTCAAGACAAGTTGGCTACATGCTTGAAAAATTTCAGATCATTTGAAATTGTACAACATATAGGAAAATATAGTAAGTAGAAATAAGTAGAAAACAATTCAAAATACAAAATTATTTAGAATTAATTATAGAATTGAAAAATGCCAATCCCAATGGTTATAATGTTGTAAAAAACAATGTACACCTAATATTTTTGTTTTATTTCTAAAAATATTGAAAATTGAATTAAATAAAGCACTTTAAAGTTTATCTTAGAGTAGAAATTTCATAATTGCCCACAAACTAAAATTCTATATAACTTTCATCTCATTAATCACAATGGAATGATTAAAAGCTTACCACGTACATATAAATTTGGAAAACCAATTAAAAAATTTTGTTTATGAAGAAAAGTGATTTTTTTCATCTACTTGTACTATCAAGCTGAGGAAAAAATAGTATGTTATACAATAATTTTTTAACCATGTAGTCAAAAGTTATGAAAATTGTTGGGCCGTAAAGAAAAACCTCATTCCCATATTGTATGAAAATTTTGAAGAAAAAAAAAAATTCCATTTGTAGTGAGATGCTACAAATTGCTATCTTGCCAAAAAAATGCAGCATAGTCCTTTAGGGGTTAAGTGATAGTATAGTACTCAATCGTGGATTATACAAAAAATTGTTTATCCTCTAAATGCTTGAAGCACCAAATTTGGGTGTCGAAAAAACTTTGAAGTTAAATAAAACCTTACTAAGTTATTATTTTGAATAATTTATATTTTTGAAAAATCCTTTTTGAAGTCTAGTTTTAGCATCAAAAATCTAGTTTTAATAATTAAATGATTTAAATTTTTTTATTCAAGGTTTTGTGCAAGGGTGTCCATTGCAAATCTTGATTTTCTAGTGTTGAGGATTCTTAAAAATGAGCCTCAAATACACTAAATCTTGGAGAAAAAATCATACTAGAAACTCATTCAAAAAATTGTAGAGTAGATTGATTGGATTTATGTATGTACTTTGTGATCAAGTTGATAGCCGTCGATGTGTAATGGAAAATCGTCTACATGCGCAACATTAATGCATTATGGAGTCCCCATCCATATCCCTACGTTTGGGCCCCCCAAAGAAGTTATGAATCCATGTTTTATTAGACTCCACAGCTTCAGTTTGTTTTTTAGATGAGGATTTTGCAAAACGTCACAAAATTCCTCTAGGCAACAAACCAAAAGTTGTACATGTAGAAGCTATAGATTGTTGGACTTTATCTTCATAGGATGTCATTCATGAAACTAAACCATTAGAAGTTCCATTTGAGGGACATAAAAATAAGATTATATTCAATATTATAAAAAATTTGTCCAGTCCCGTGGTTTTAGAACTTTCTTGGCTCAAAAAATACAATTTGATTGTAGATTGAAAGCCGCAAAACCTATCATTTTTTTTAGAAACCTCAGCCACGGAATCTTTTTCAAAGTCCTCAAACTTTAAGCCCATACTTGTTGGAGCTAGAGCTTTTATCAAAGCAACAAAAAATGATACTCATTATATTATCTATGCAACTCCGGTACGTGAAAACAACAACACGTCATTGAATATTCCAATTCAGTGTCAAGAATTTGAAAATGTATTTAAAAAAAAGAATGTTGACATTTTGCCAAAACATCAACTATATGATTGCACCATTGACCTTGAAGATGGAACTCAACCACCATTTGGTTCAATCTATAATCTGTTGCATAATGAACTTTTGGCATTGAAAAAATACATTGACAAAAAATTTGTAAAGAATTTTATTCAATATTCTAAATCTCCACCATAAGCGCCAATATTTTTTGTAAAGAAGAAAGACGACTCTTTACAAATGTACGTTGATTATTGTGGCTTGAGCAAAATCACAGTGAAAAACTGATATCCCTTGCCATTGATATTTGAACTTTTTGATCAACTAGGACAAACTAAAATTTACATTAAGGTTGATCTCCGTGGAGCATATAACTTGGTGCACATAAAAGAAGGATATGAATGGAAGACAACATTTCAAACAAGATATGGACACTTTGAATATAATGTCATACCATTTGAACTTATAAATGTACCGGCTATTTTTCCAGCATTTGATGAATGATATTTTTCGCGAGTTCTTAGACCAATTTTGTCATTTTTTATCTTGATGACATCTTGATCTATTCCAAGAATATTGAAGAACATGAGAGACACGTAATACTTGTGCTACAAAAATTACAAGATGTTGGATTATATGCCAAATTAGAAAAATGCGTATTTCATCAATTGTAAGTGGAGTTTCTTGGCTATATCATCACCAATGAAAGATTATTGATGGATCCAAAGAAAATTCAAGCTATCACAAACCAGTCAAACTCCTCAAACAATACGCAATATACATTGTTTTTTTGGATTTGTCAACTTCTATCAAATCTTCATAAAAAACTAGTTGCAAGTAATAGCTCTACTTACTCGATTCACATGCAAAGACAAACTGAGCTGGGGACTTGAAGCAAAGAAAGACTTTTGACATTTAAAATCAACTTTCACAACAGTTCCAATCTTAACCCATCCAGACTATTTCAAACTATTTTATATGAAAACGGATGCTTCAGATTTTGCATTAGGAGTAGATCTTTCACAAATGGAAGAAGAGGAGAGACTTCATCCAATCGCATTTTATTCAAGAATTTTTTTGGTTGTTGAGATTAGCTATGAGATTAACGACAAAGAGTTCTTTGCTATTGTGGACTCGTTTCAAGAATGACACCACTTACTCAAAGGTGCGTCACATCAGGTGACTATATATACAGATCACAAAAACCTTGATTATTTTATGTCTGCCTTCGTTTTGAATCGACGTCAAGCTCGTTGGAATAAGTCATTATTTCGCTTTAACTTCATTATCACGTATCGTCCCGGAAGGCAACAAGGATTGTCAGATGCCTTGTCTCGAAGATCATATTTGGTATCAAAAGAAGGAGAAGTAGCATACGACCAACAACAAACAACCTTTCTTAAGCCCAAACAATTCCAGCTTCATGCAATAACAATGACAATGTCGGTTGATTCTTTATTTCTTGACCAAGTTCCTACAACATTGACTTCAGATCCTCTAGTTCTTGACATCAAGCGTTGGTCTCGCCATGATAGCAATAACTTTACGCTTTTGGACAAACTCTTATATTTTGAAGAATGGTTGTACATTCCTAAAGGTGTTGTGTCCCCAGGTTTTTCAAACTTGATATGACTTTTTTGCAGTCGAATATTTTGGATTCAACAAAATATTAGAGCTTGTGTCTTGAGATTTTTGGTGGCCTCAAATATGGAAGGCCGTCAAAGACTTTGCACTGACTTGTGACACTTGCTCAAGGTCTAAGAATCCTTGACATTGGTCATATGGACTTTTTCAGCCATTACCTATTTCAAAACGGCCATGGTCTTCAATTTCTATGGATTTCATCACGGATTTACCTTCATCCAAGACTTTCGATTCTATATGCATGATTATGAATCAACTCATGAAGATGGTGCATTTTGTTCTATGTAAGAAGACAATTATTAGCGGTGAAACAACAAGGCTATTTTTTGACAATATTTATTGATGTCATAGATTGCCAGATGATATTATATCGGATTGAAGATTGCAATTTGCCTCTAAATTTTGGAAGTCCCTTTTTTGAGATTTTAAAGGTGGATATCAAACTTTCTTCTGCCTTTTACCCTTGAACGGATGGACAAACTAAACATGTAAATCAAGTATTGGAACAATATCTCTGTTGCACCATCAATTATTAGTAAGATGATTGGATTTTAGTATTTCACATTTGACATTGATGGAGTTTGTTTACAACAATACTATTCATTTTTCTACTCAACAAACGTCATTCTATGCCAACTATGGATATCATCCCAAATTTGATCTATTCGTCATTTCTCAAATGAACAATCCAACAACCAAAAACTTGACTTCATGATTACCAGAACTCTAAGATACCATGAAATTGCATTTACAAGAAGTTCAAAATCGTTACAAGAAATGAGTATATACATTGCAAAAAGAATCTCCTCTATTTCAAGTTGGTGAAAAGATTTGACTCTTTCAACGCAACATCAAGACCACTTGACCGCGTGACAAATTAGATTATTGACAACCCAATCCATTTCACATACAAAAACAAATCAATCCTATTGTTTATCAATTAAAACTTTCAGTGTCTATAAAATTACATCCCATCTTTCATGTTTATCTTTTTAAGACGTATAAATAGTCAACTTTGCCAGGAAGAAGTCAACTACCACCTCTTTTTTATCGAAATAGACAACCATAAAGAATATGAGGTGGACAAAGTACTTGTTTCACAACGTAGACGCGACAAGTTAGAGTATTTGGTACGTTGGCATGGATATGACATTAATGAATGCACATGAGAATCAACGACAAACTTGGTCAATGCGCCACAAGAGTTACATGAATTCCACCAATGCTATCCTAATAAATCATAGCCTATTTACACAATAACTTCTTTGACAAGCCTCTCTACTTGAAGCTGAATATAAAGAGGGGAGAATTGACAAGAAAAGACAATATTTTTTTTATAGTTATACGAAATTCTAATCTTTAATTAGCGTATGTGGAAACTCCAATATGTCTAATTGGAGGGGTTTTAGAGACCCTTTATATCTCAAGGATAGTATCGAGCCCGAGCTTGAGCTTTCTATGCCACAATTATTGGATCAGTCTCTACAACCTTTAGATTCTCTGCCACCACAACCTCAAGACGAAGGTAGATTTTCAACACAACAAAAATGATCACATATCAAGCAGCTATGGTATGGTAATCTCCAACCTGACACTTGAATTTTAGTGATCTTATTACAAGTTGGAAGACTCAAGCTTGATGGATCAAAAGTTACTTTTCAAGGATGTTTTGAAGGCCTCAACATAGAGCAATATTTTGGGTTTCTTCATGTAGAAGGAAGTCATGGTCATAATCGTTGGCTATGTAGCCCTGCACAATCTATGTCTAGAGATCAACGAACAATTTATGTTGCAAATATTGTTTGTCGCATCCTTGAGTTCTTGCAAATGTAGAACAAGAACCACTTGAGCTCCTCTTGGAATTTGTTGTTAGAGAAGGGGGTGATGTCACGGATATAATTAGAAACCTTCTCTAAGAAGCTTGTAGTTGAAGGAAAACTTCTTGAGAAACCCTCCAAGCAACAAGAAGGTCCTAAAAGAACGTTCTGGCTAGAGGTAAGCTTCTTAAATAGTGGAAGCTTTTGAAAGAACCTCCTAGTTAGTGGTATGTAGAGGAGTCAAGGTTGAGGTAGTCCTCAATCTAGACAACACCTCTCTTGATCTTAGCTCTTGACTCAAGCTCCACTCTTGTACTTCTTGAATTCTAATATCAAGTCTTGTTATTCAGAAACTCATCTTGTCTTGTCTTGTGTCTTATACGTTTGTTATAGTTGTTTGGTGGAAAAATGTCTTTAGTTACATATTAATTGCAAAGGCTACTAAGGCCACTGGTTTGATTATGGCCTCACAGATGAAGGATGTAGCAAACGCATCACTCCAAGTAGAGTGCTCAAAGATCAAAGTTCAATTACAATTGATTTGAGAACAAATATCATATCAAAGAGAGCGAGATAGGGGCCGACACAAAACAACTATGGTGGCGCATGCAAATGTGTGTCTAGTAATCTTAAAAGTAAAGTGAAATGGTAAAATGTCTACAGCAGTTTATTGTCATTTTAACCAAAAGACTTTCAACGAGAGACCCTAGTAGATTACATACCATAGCAGCCCCTTTGCAAACTAAGCAAACATTTGAGACTGCAATCTTGGAGGCACCAGAAAGACAAGAAAACACTATAGTCACTACCCATCTAAACAATGACAACATGGAATACAACATTGACCAGATATGATAAGCTAGTATGACCTTTAATTGCAGTAATGGCAACAACGCTTGAGTAGCTACTCTGGCATCACCACACTCACTCACTCATATTGTATAGTAGTTTGACACTAGTGTTCTCTGCTTAGTCGGCATGCATCAACATATGTACTTTGGCATTTACACCGCTTTCATCTTCTTGTGATTTTGATTGCTCCATGTATTGCAAAGACAAACTATTATTTTTGTAAATAAATAAATCACTTTTGTATTAGCTTGTACCCATTGCCATTTCCAAGAGATTGCTAAACTAAAAACAAAATGCTTGTGCATGACAAAGAAAAAAAAACCCGACTTTGCATACCTTGTAGCCTATACTATGCATCATTTTGTAGTCAAGAAGATGCCCAAGTTAGTGTACTTCTAAGCCTTGAGCTTGTTTACCATATCATCTGACAACACAACAGTGGATTGGTCAACGTGCTCCTTGTTCTTAGGTGCAACTGTTTGTAAGCCTTCATCCTCCAAAATACAAAGTTAATCCTCTACAATCTTATGTGACTAATGGAGAAGGAAGTTATGTAGAATCATGTAAAAGACTATAACATTTGGAAGAAAAATCAACTGCAATTTACTTTTGTCAAGTAACTCTCAAAATAGTGTTTTAGAATCCCAAAAGCATTTTTGACAATGCAAGGCCTTTTTCGAAGTTTTTGATTTAATAAACTCTCTAATACAAATAATTGGCATTCCCCTTGATGGAAGACCACAAACCATGGTAATAACAATTAGTCCAATTTGACGATCAAATATGGAGAATGTCCATCAACCGAGAACTTAGAATCACTAAAAGAAAATGAAGGGTTCAACAACTACAGTTACAACTGGTTTTGTAGTTGCAAGGGGCGTTTGCAACTGGGTGATAATTTAGAGACCATAGTTGCAATGGACAAGTTGCAAAATAGTTGCAATTTGATCTCATTCAGTAGTCTATGTGGAAGTTCATCAATGAACTCTTTTGACGTGGTTGCTGATGTAGAACTTGCTTGTGTGCAACTTGTTTGCAATTCAAAGGCAACTTATTTGCAATTTAATGGCAACTTATTTGCAACTTGTTTACAACTGATTTACGACTTGTCTATGATTTGTAGATTTGTAGATTTTGAAGTTTAATCTCAATAATTTGTAGATATCATAATTTCAGATCTAGCTTCTTTTTTAGATTATCAATTTCAAATATTGATATTAAATAGATTTCACCAATTTACAAAACTTTACGATTTCACAAGTTCTAAAATTTTATAGATTGCAGAAATCTACAAGTTGTAGAAATCTATAAATTATAGAAGTCTACAAAATGTAGAAATATTGGAATTCCATAACAAGAATTCATTACGTAAAAATGCTATAATTTACAATTCTTATATGTCCAACCTAATAGTACTTTTGACAATTGATATGAGACAATTGTAATTGTTTTACTAGTTGTACTCTAGTTGCAGTCTAGTTGCTTTTGAGTTGCATTTTAGTTGCTTTCAAATTGAATTCTAGTTGAATTGCAGTTGAATTTAGATTCTATGCTACAGTAGTTTGACCTCGAGTTTGACTCACTAGACTCTACAAAACAGAAAGTTGTCCACATTGACAATTGTAAAGAATATTGGATGTAGAATACTTCACATCAATTCTTTTGTTACATCCCTGTAATTCTAAATTTCATTTTGCGACTACTTTGCGACTACAACAATGTATAACTTTGTTCATGTCAAATCTGGTGCAAATACAAAGGGCTACAATCGCAGGAGAGTTGTATAGGACACATAGTTGCATTGCAGTTGGTTGTGGCAGACACATTTTTCTTCTAGTGAATAAAACAAGTTGCCGTGTGAAGCCAAGTAATGGAAGGACAAACACCTAAGCATGCGACCATTGTAAGTCAATCACAACATTTCCACATAAAGGTCAAGGAATTGTTTTTTGTTGTCAACTACTGCTTGGTAGTTAACGTTGTATCTACATGTCTTAAAAAAAATCAGTTGCACCATAATTTGGTTTTGAAATGGAGACATGTATGCCATCAATAGCTCCAATAATAACAAGGAAGGAACAAAGTTTAGTGAGTGTTATGGAGTCTTGTTTGAATAGGCCAAGAAATCTCTTGCTTCAAAGGCTTGTTGATGGCGTATACAACTTTGCAAAGCTCTTTACAGATAGTACTTTGTCCTGTAGAAAACACCTCAAAGTAAATGGTTAAATTTGCACTATGAGTGAGTTTAAGAAGTGTGCAAATAACTCGCACTAGGACTAGGACAACTAATCTGACGTTGATATCTTTTTTTCACGTAGGATTTTAGCAAGTTTGTAAGAGCAAAAATCAAAGTCTTTGTCATTCGAAACATGGAGATCCAACGGGAATTATCATATTGTTTGACCAAGAACCTTGAGAACTAGGTGGTACTCTGAGGTTTAGGGTCCTCATTGAAAGCATTGGCCAGAGTACAAATTCTAAAATTGTGAAAAGTATTGGACATGAGAGTGAACATATCTATGAGGGGCGCATCAATTGCATTCAGCAGTAGTAATGCAAAGTCTTCATAGCCATTATTAGGCTCTTGCATCGTTAGAAACTATAGCGCCTATTTCACATCCATGATTAGTGCCAACAGCTAGAAGGCGAATGTACCCACATTCCACGGATTGTTAAGTTTGTCTATAGCACAACAACTTCCTTCCCTAATGTCACTTTGTAAATCAGTATCGTCACACGTCAAAACCCTAAATAGAATATGTAGCCCACATTTGCTAAACGTCGACAAAGGAGAGAAAGCTTACATTCTATTATCTGGCACACATGTCTACAATGGTGGTGTCCTCCGCCAAAAACAAGGGGCTACATGTTGCCTTGGAATTGGCTTGCAAATATTTGTGGTGCACCATATGCATCCACTCAAAAAATCTCGCATTTTTATTTCAATAATGTACAATCAAAATTGAAAGACTATTAATTGAAAATGTATCTAGTGTTTTGTTGTGATGTTGAATGGCTGGAATTGGAGGAGAACCAAAATGCCTATTTCGGAGATGAAGCTCACAATGTTGCTATGCCAAACGCCTCCAATATGACGAACATGAGGAATAGATGGATTAAGGTACATCTAAATTGTACGCCAGAACACTTGTAGCATGGAGAGGACGACAACAAATGGCAAACAATAAGCAATTATCAGTTCAAAATACTGCAAGAATATGCAAAAAAGAGCGCATGTCTCCATAGCACTTGCACTGACTATGACGACGCAGAAAAGTTGAAGTCGACCACTACACTGAAATTTGGTAAATAGTGTTGGGTGATAATTAGTGTTGTTCCTTGTTTTTGACCCCCAACTCTTTCCTAGGAAACTCTAACATTAAATGTTTTTTTTGGGGTGTGGAAGACCGTTTCGGGCCTGTTCCCGACGCTGTTCCCCTGACAGTAAAAGAACGGCCACTGTCAGAAATTTTTAAGAAAAAAAGAATAAAAAAAGAAAAAAAAGAAAAAAAATCTTAAAATCTTAAAATGAAAAAAAAAATTGAACGAAAAAAAAATATTTTTTTTGAAAAAAATTTATTTCTATATGACGTGGCAGTTCCTCTGCCATGTCACGCAGCTACTGCGGCGCAGTTCCAGACAGTTCCAAAGTCTGGAAACCCTGGGGAACTTGCAGCCCTCCACATGGGCTGAAAAACATGTAATGTTTCTGCCTCCTGTTGTCAAATTTTTACTGTAGAGCTAAAATAGTATTGGAATGGGTAAATAATTTTCTAACACTAACCTTGCAAATCACAATTAGTGTTAGTTGGGACAATTAGTGTTGCCAACACTATTTATCAATTTTAATGTAGTGAGGGATCTACCACTATTTTCTAGCCACCTGACTGAACAAGTGAGAACAATTTTTACATCATTGTTAACACATCTGTTTAACTTTCCAAAATACTACCTTCATGGGAACATGTCCACCTTAAATAAATATGTAATCACATGTACATCACTTTCCCTGCTAATGTTGGTGTCAAGTGTCTTTAAGAAAAAATTAAGACTGCTCTAAGTTTTTTATTGGCATTCTTACCTAAACCCAGGAGGGAAGAGCTCTTAAGCTTAATGAACTATGCAGCTAAATTGTTTACTTTCTCTAATAATCCATCTCAATCTCTTTGAGGTGAAGTCTCCATACTAGTGGTTTGGATCCCCTTTTTTTGTCCCATGCAGCCCATTCTAATTTTAACTTGAATCATTAAACCTAAGCTTAAGTCAGTAGCATTGACATAATGCACACATGCAGACTTAACTTAGGATGCACTACAACAAATTAATTTTTTAACTTATTGCCTCTATCTTTCCTTTGGTCAGAGACTATGACATCAACTCTCTTGGTTTTTGAATCCGAGGTTCCAAATTCTATCTTTAACCACATTCACACTATATAATGCGATTACTGCTTGGTAGGAGTAGAAATGTAGAATTTGATTGGTCAATGCATTAACCTCTAAAGGACCAAGGCCAATTTTATGTCAAAAGCCACTCAAAATTGTCATTTCTGTTGCATTCATTCAAAATAACAATTTTTATTTATTTTTAGAATCTAACCATTATAGAGTTGTCCATCCTGATTTGATATTGGCTTTTCATGTTGGGATGTCCGTTGGTGATGGTCGAAACACGTCCAAATGCATCTAGATTCAAGTTAGCCGATTTTTTAATTTTTGGCTGGACAGCTTGGTCATCGATCAAGATGGCCTATCTATCAATAGGACGGTCCAACTGTCAATGAGATGATTGGATCGTCCAACTCGATGGACAGACCGTCCATGAAGTTTTTTTCTTTTCATGATCATAATGGATGGACTGTTTAAGAAATTCTTTTTTCAAGATCTTAACGGATGCTAGACTTGGATCTAAATGTTTTGTAGGCATCACATTTGTCAGGGCGTGATGTAATGGTGACAACCCTAAACCATAGGATTTTGCACTTTACTTGTTTGAAATCATGTGGTAAAAATTTCATGAAGTTTTACAACATTGATTGAGAAATATTAGCATTCAAAGTTGGAAAGTTAAGTTTCTTTGAACGCTAACTTGCAATTTCAGATAGCTTTGATTATCATTTATGGAAACATTTTCAACTATAGACTTTGAATTAAAAAAAATTTGAATTTTGAATTGAATTGAAAGCTTAGGAATTTTTTTTTTAAAATACACACATTTGAATTTCATTCTTTAAACAATTTCCAGGTAAAAGTAGGTCTAAGATTGAAAGAAAGATTAAATTGTTAATAGCTCAAAAATGGGGATTGAAACATGATAATCCCAACAGAAAGATTGTTTTAGCAAGAAAACTTAACCTTTTCAATTTTTTGTGAAAAAATGTGAAAATTGCATTCAGAAATGAATTCTAAAAAAAGTTGCTCAAATTGCCTGAAAAACAAGATTGTTTGTAATTTTCACATCACTAATCCAAATGGAATGAATAAGAGCTTTACATGTAGACAAAAATATGATCTATAAGGAAAAAAAATTTACAAATTTAATTTCAAATTTTTGTAGATTTCTTTCTTTGCCTACCAAATGAAAATTTGGGCTTTTTGTGGTATAACTTTTGCTCCCAAGCACCGATTGAAATAGAAATTATATTTTGACATAGTTAATAATTTTTTCTATCTTATGAAAAAGTTTTGAAAAGTTTCACTATAAGTTGAGGTCATAGGAACTTGCCCAAAATCTATTTTGTCCCTTGAAGAGACAATGGTCCTTTATGATTTTATCTATGTGGGCATTTAATTATCCCCCCTTAGTAATTAGATGTATACAACCAGATTCTTAGACTAGTATGAAATTCTATGCTAAATAGGTGCCTAGACGTTGGTCCATAGTGCCTTCCAAGCAATGGATCTTTTTTCTAAGTACCTATATGCACACAACGTTGCAAAAGAGCCAACAACCTTGACTTAATTGCAAAAAATAACTTAAACAACCTAGATCGCGGTGATTTCCTAATAGAAGTGGTGATAGTCTAAATTTAGCAATTTCAAATTGTAGATAATCTCATGCCAATTCCAAAAAATATGAAATTCATCAGATTTTAACACTTTTAGCAAAAGTAATGACTAGATGAAGTTTGACCTCTAATCGATATTTCAAACTTCATCTACTATTTTATCTATATTCTTAATTCCAAATTGATCTAGGATCTTTGCAATGGGTCTAGTTTAGGGTTAACTTCCCTAAATTTCAAATTTAGACCTGGATGTTTGGATTCTACCTAACTTCATCCACTTCTTAGTCTAGACTTCCTTTACCATACTTCATCCTTCATTAACTTTGAGGGTTTTGAATATTTTCCTAACTTTCAACTAGCTCTGGACTTTTCTAAGTTCCTTCTATCTAATTTTAAACCTAAGTCTTTACTTAGTAGATTTTTTCCTAATTTGCTTTGCTAATCCTTGATTATTTTAAAGGTCTAAATTATTTTTGGTTAGTTACTATTTTTATATTTTTTATATTTATACATTAAAGAATTTTACTTGACCTTTTTAAATTGCTATCTTACTTCTAAATTGACCTTTCCTCGTGGAAGCTATCAATGGATGAAGTTTGATCGCTAATTGGTACTTCAAACTTCATTCATTATTTATTATTAACCTAATTATTCAATTTAACTTTTAAATTCACTTCTAGGGGCTTAAGTACTTCTACTTCTTGGTTTTCTTATCTTATTCCTTGTGGATGATTTTTACTAATATTCATCCATTCTAGGTTCTAAACTTCATCCGCCTATATCTTTTTTGTTTTGACTTTGATTTCTACTTTGTTTTATGCTTTTGGAAACTTATAGACTTCTACTATAAGATAATGAATTCAAAATTGACTTGAATCTTTATCCTAATGGTCTGAATCTAGTCTATGGTTCGGCTAGAGTTTAGAATGCTAATGAGGAGAATCCGATGGAAGAAAGGGGGGATTTAAGGACTTACCTCAGTGGTAGCCTCTTCCATGAGGTGCTCAAAGACTCTTTCAAATGTGTCCTCGGTTTTCATTGTGCTCCTCATGAATGTTTAGTTTACTTCTTGACTTTGGGAGATTTTCCAATATAAGCTTGAAGCACAACTAACTCTTAGGGCCAATTCATACTAGGCGGCACAGTCGAGAGTCCGTCGGTTTCCACCAATCAAATTTGAGAGATTCAAGAATTCAAACTCTCGGCCCTTCACACTAGATGGCACAGTCGAGAGTCTATCGCCCTTGTGGCACCCTACATGGCAGAAAATGCTTACATGGCGATGGCCTCGCAACGGATCATAGTTTGGATTGTTGTTTTTAGTTGACCCAAACTATGGTCGAGAGTATGTCGAATTTTTTTCAGAAAAATGTCAGAAATGAAAAGATCGCAACCGTTAGATTAGATTGGATTTGTAGTAGTAGGTAGTGGTATACCCCATTTGTTATTTGTTATTTTTCATTTGTTCTTTGCAAGAACAATGATTCAAGCTTTAGATTTTGAAAATATTCTTGTCTCTTACAAGAATAGTTCAAAAAAATATAGAGCAAAAATAAATGGACTACATACATGATGGAAAGCTAGCAATAGAAATGCACTTCATAAATGAAATTTTTGATCCCAAATCCACAATCTCAAAAATTTCAAAAAATTATATGCAAATCTGCTTGGATTTAGTAAGCAGCAAGCATTAACGGAAAATAAGCCACCATTTTTAGATGACAAAAACACCTCTCTCAAAGAGCAATTTAAAAACTGTCATTGCAGAGCCTTATAATGAGTTGCAAGAGTTGGTTGCTTAATGAGCTAAGCCGAAATTTTGCAAACACAATTAAATGCTGGGCCAATAAAGAAGATGAAACTCTGAACATACAGAAAAAAACTCAATACTTGAAATACCTTTAGCTCACTAGTCTTTTTTGGTATGTATGACCAAAGAACCGACTTCTTGTAGTGATCACAAGTGAGCTCAGTGGATGCTTAGTAGAACTAGCAATCTGCTACTGTGAGCATTGACAGTGGAGAGTAGTGGATGCTCTGAGATTGGGAAAATGGCAGCTTCAACATCACAACGTCCGACTTATCACCAGGTTTACAAAAGAGCTTTGGAGATGCTTATGATTTGTGTTGCATGACGATTTTTTTCTCCTAGTGACAGCGATAACAAGCATTGTGGGCTGCAGACACCTGTTGTTTTCTCACTGACATTTCATTGTTTTGGCATGTTGTGGGATGGGCACAGGTGAGGTCCACACCCTCTAGGAGCGATTTTCAACAATGCTTCTATTTTTTCTAAACCATGAAAGTCATGCTGTAGTAGTTTATTGAACTATGATTAGTATATGGTCATCCACAATCTGTGAGATTAACTAAGGTACTACACTTTTACAGAACTAGTGCAATTTGTATTGTCTTACCTTCACTGACTAGCATACCCTGCATGGATACATTCAAAGTTATTTTGTCAAAGTTATATTGCCATTTGTATATAAGGATTCTTGCATAAAGTGTTTTAGGAAAGTTTTAGATTACAAAACATACTTATAGCTATATGAAGCTATAAGCCAAAAATCATAAGTTGTCCCAATAAGGACTGCATAGGCTATGAGCTGTTATGTTTTGTGCTGGACTCAAAAATGTCTAAAAATGATTAGATCGGTGCCCATTCTAGGGATGTTCCAGAAAAAACTGTTATTTGTTATTTGTCGCCATTAGGGTTTGAAACCTAGTCTCCACCATTACAATGGGGAGTCTTTGCATTCAAGAAACCTAGTTCCCTTAACCTACTTCCTTTCAATGGCCTATGCCACTCTTTTATTCAACTTATACCCTTCATATTCCTTGTTTGATGATAAGAGCATGTGCTGAGATTTTTTTCCAAGGCCATTTTGAACTCCTTTCTCATGTTTTTTTATCTTTTGCTTGAAAAAATTGACACATGGGTGAGGTTTGGACTTTGAGCTTGGCCTTTGGAAGCTTCACACTATGGCAGGCCAAAGTCTCCAATTCCTAAATTTTAGGGCCTATTTATTGCCCATTTCTTTGGACTCTCACCAAAGCTTGGACTCTCACTTCCACGGCCTCTCGGCTTTGTTGGCCATAGTGTAAAGCGGCCCTTACTACCTCCTCTTCTCTTTTTCTTTTTTTCTCACCCTCCTTTTCTTCTAACAATATTCCCTTTGAAGTATTAATTGTGGTGGTTGGGGTTGCCACCAACTAGTGCCACAAATTCCAAGGCAAATTTTAGTGCACACTTATGCTTGAATCGTCATTTAAGCTTGAACTACCCTTATATCAGCCTAATCCACACCTTAATGGTTGAATGGTATTTTTTTAGATTCTCTCTTAATCTTCTCTTGGCCTTCTACCTCTATTTAATGCATTTTGTCCTTCTAATTTTTCATTCTTGGACATTGCAAGAGTTTTAATTGTTGGTGCAAAGGAGAGATCGAGGACTTAGTGTAAGCTACTTGATGCTTCTAATCTAGACCCTTCTTCCTTCTAATCTACTTCTATCTAAGTCTGCCTTCCCTCTTCTAATCTATTTCTGTCTAAGTCTAAGTAGTAGTTGTTGATTATGTAATGTCTCCTTGTTGTCACTGTTTTGTATTTGTATCAGGATGTTGAACTCCGACTTCTCTGAACTCCCAAACTTTTTTGGCTCTCGACTCCCCATTTGTTCGGAATCCAACTTCCTGTTGGGTGGACCCCGATACTCACTAGGTGACCTCTGACCCGATTAGGCAGAATTCAACTAGGGTGTTTAAAACTAGAGGAATACAACCCAACTAGGGTGCTTTAAACAAACCGGGGGGTACAACTTCAAACCGGGGTGTTTAACCCCTCACTGCCCAAGGAGACCAAAAGTGTCATCACACAGTTTGGTAGTCAACTTCAAAGTGTTGTAACTTTTGCATCCGATGTCCACATTCAATAAAACTTCTTGTGATAGTTGCGCATACTAGTCTATTTTTTTCATAAAATTTTCAAATCTATCCAAGATATACTGAGTTTTTGAAAGCCATTTGAAGTCTGCAGGTTCAATTTGAGTTCACTACACTGCATTGGGATGGCTGCAACTTTGAGGTCTTGTTTCTTTTTCATCAAATTTTAATTTTCAATAAACTTTGTTGAATTTTGTTACCCATAAAGTCTACTTATTGTGGTCAAATTTTCATGTCAATCCAAGTTGTTTTGAATGCTTGGGAACAATTCAAAATTCAAAATCCAGACATTTTTGCATTATAGTGAACTTTGGCGGCTTATAACTTCTTCAGACAGGGTTGTTTTCAATAATTTATGTTGGAAAAGCTACACATACTAGTCTAGTTTTTGTGGTAAAATTTCATATCAATCCAAGAAGTTATGATTGACTGAGAAGTATTTTAGTAGAAGTAGGTTCAACCACAAATGTGTTTTTTTGCTACTTTTTTCACTGTTTTTTGACATTTCAAAAACAATTTTGCAAACGCAATGAGTCTGCTGAATGATTTTTTCTCCACCAAAGTGTTTGACTTTTGTTTGTGAATCACTTTGTATTTAAATTTTTTTTCATTTGAGTAGGTTTAGAAATCGAATTTCACCTCCAAATGTGTTTTGAGGAAAAATTCAGCATCTTTTTTCAACATTGGAACATTTTAATCTTTCAATCTATATGGTCAAATGATCCTAAATTTAATTTACACCATCTACAACATGCACACTACAAGATTGTATAGTTGATATTTTCATACCTTACTCACATTTAGACTTATAACACTTGAAAAACAAGGTTGTTTTTTGACATGGTTAGGCCTTGGGCAGTGAGGGGTTAAAAACCTGACTTGTGGGTGCAACTCAACTGGGGGGTTTTAAAACTTGGCAAGGGGTGCAACTCAACTAAGGTGTTTAAAACTTGACTAGGGGGGTGACATTAAGGTCTTTTGAGGTTCACTTTGTTACACTAAATAGGGATATTTGGAAACTTAATGTAACCTTAGTCTTCCAAGGCCTTGAGGCTCAATTTGATTATTTGAGAGGGATAACCAAAGTATTTTATGAACTCTTAAATAAAAGCTTCACCATCCTAAAGGAGCCTTTTGGAAAGAACAAGCTCTTTTAAGAGCTTCTAAGTCAAAGCTTCACCAATCTAAAGTTCTTTTTGGAAATAACAAGCTTTTTTAAGGACTCCTAAGTAAAGGCTTTGCTGTCCTAAGGGTACCTAACAAGACAACAAGTTTTGAGCAAGGTGTGGAAATTATAAACACGTTAGGACTTCACCTAGCATAAGGCGTTAGTAAGGCAATATGATATAACACTAGTTAGTATGGGAGATATTGGTACAACTAAGTTAGCAAACACTTCATTCACAACAAGAGACTAGAGGCCCCCCTAAGTAGCATTGCCAAGGTATGGAGGGGGGGTCCCTAAGGTTAGCACAAATACTTAAGCCCACTTTTACAAATAAAGAGTTAGTACGACAAGGACTCAAGAACACTTGCACAAAGATAAACAAGTAAGACGAGATCCCAAAATCCTTCACAAAGCTTGGGAAACACAAACAATGAAGCATAAAAGGCTCTATAAACACCGTTTGAGGTTTTTGGTTTGAAAAAATCCAACATGAATTGAACCCAACGGATCTAGATAATACAAATGGAGTTGTTTGGGGGAGGGAAATGAATGCCCCTTTTATACTCTTTTGGGCACCCACCTCCTCTCATTTTTTTCTAAAGATAATTCTATCATTTAGTGTTTTCATCCTAATCCTTAAAGATTTTTATCCTTATCTTTTAAAATTTTCACTTTCTATATTGGTCCAAAACTTTAACTTTTGGAGATTAACTCTAAATCACAAATAGATTGCGCCATTGGCTTCAAAAGGCCATTTCAAATCTGGTGGAATCTCCACTCTTTTTTAAATCTCTAAAATCTCATCAAAATGTAACACCAACTTAACCTCTAAAGTCCCAAAGTCTCTACGAGGAACTCGTGGGCTTTTGGGTAGGCTTGTGTGATTTCAATTTTTGACAAGATTCAATTTTTTTCTTAAGATAGGAAATTAAATTATCTTTATGGAAATATAACTTTTATTTCAATCGGTGCTCAATAACAAAAGTTATGCCACCCTAAGTCCAAAAAGTAGTTCAAGGAATATCCCCCCCCTAAATATTTTATTTTATTTTTTAATTTAATTTAATTTTTTTATGTTATATTTTTGTCTACAATTTGAAGCTTTGAATTATTTTATTTGGACTAATGATGAGAAAATTATGGTCAATCTTTTTTGGGGGGCAATCTATGTATCTTCTTGAAGAAAAAAAAATCTCTTCACTTTAAATGCAAATATCTTGCAATCTATGTGGTCAAAGTTTTTGAAATTTCTTCCATGCAAAATAATATTTTTACTTTGCACTACTGGAGAAGGAGGATTAAATCATGCTTCTCCCTTAACCCTTAAACGCTCAGAGCAGCCCAAAATGGCCTACGATTTTTGATACCATACAGTATCATACAATATTTTAGTCTTAATGAAATTCAGTGTTCAGCTTTTTGGTTGTTCATTAATTGTGTAGTAAGATTAATGTAGTTTCTGTACTATGGTTTGAGTTGGTCAATTTTAAATGGATGGCTCATTCCTTCACATACTCATTTGAATCTTCATTAAATCTGATCAGTCTTGGGATGTGAGATAAAAGCACAAAATTATGGAATCAATCAATAGTCAATGCGTGGAAATTTGTGCATTGTTAGGCTTTCAATTCATTCTCTTTATTGCTAGTCATATAGTATTGTACTCCGTAATTTGAAAACCGTATGCCAAGTGCTGAGCATTTGAGGGTTAAATCCCTTTGGACCAAGGCCTTTTTTTTGCAAAAAAACACTCAAAACTGTCATTTCTATAGCAAAGTGTAAAAGAATTTGAAAATTGTTTTTTTTGCACATATGAATTGTAGGATCTTACACCTAACTAGTATGAGAATGTGTGGAAAAATTTCAGAATTTTTGACGGTATAGATTGCAAGATATCTACATTTAAAGTAAAAGAAAACAAGTTTTTCAGCACATTGCGGCCTTGCAGGACTAGATTTTTTGCACTAAAGAGCTTTGAGCTTTAAATCTTTATATTAGAGAATTGAGTTGAGAGTCTAGGAAAAAAACTAAACTTAAAAAAATTTAATTTTCATACTTCAAAAAATTGTTAAGTAGAAGTAGGTAGGAGATAGAAGGAAATCTAAAATATTAATATCTTTTAGATGAAATTAAAATGCACTACTTCGAATGGTGAGATTGTTCTAACAAACAAACTAAGGTAAATTTGCCTATGACAGGCAGACCACCTAATGCAGACATCTACAAAACCACCTATTACAGCCTTACGTCAACCCATTTCAGATTTTTGTCAATAAATGAGATTATGACTTCATTAGGTTGGTTAGTGGCCAAAATCAATGCCTTGGGAGATGGCCATGGAGTTATTAGTGACTGTCATAGGACACTTATACCTTTCTAGTATAAACTTGTCATAGAAAGTAATTTTTTTTATTCCTTCATGTCATGGCCATGTTAGAAAATTTGGTGATTGCTTTAGGGTAGTAAGATGACCATTATAGAAACACTTTTTGCTGATTTGGGGTAGTCTACAGATTCTTTTAGACCAATTGGGTAGAACACTTCAGAAATTCATAACTAATTCATACTTTGTCCAAAAAAGAAATTCCAATTGCTTCCTTCATTTCTCAGATTTGTCTTTGTATGAAAAAAAATCAGAATTTTTTTGGTAATGGCAACATGACAAATCAATTATTTTGCCTGTCATAGGCAGGTTTACCTTAAACCATGTGGAACTTTTGTTTTTGAAAAATTGCATTAAAAAATGAATCCTACAAGTTATTTTTTCAAGAAAATGCTCTAATTGCCCAAAAAACAAGATTGTCCATAAATTTCTCACAACAAATCCAAATGAAATTAATCAAAGCTTACAAGATAGAAAACATAGTCTACGAGAAAAAACTTCAAACTTTTGCAAATTTTGTTTTATGGCCCGCTCTCCCTTGTTTTGAGCTTATTTGGGCATAACTTTTGTTCTCGGGCACGATTGAAAAAAAATTATATTTCCACGAAGCTAATCAATTTTTTCATCTTAAAAAAAAAAAAAAATCAAGACAAAAATTCAGCCCGTAGATACCTCCCCAAAATCTCATTTGTCCCTTGAAGGAACAATGGTCCTTTAGGGGTTAAGTATGGTTAACCAAAGAAGCTTGCAACACAAAGGAAGAATCTAGATGAATGGATTTCACTGTTGCGTCTTCAATGTGAATTTAACCTTGGATCACCATCTTTTGGCAGTAGATTTTCTCCACTGGTTCATCTTGAGGTGATAACTCTTGTAGGCCAATATTTGAGTTTTTCAATATGGTTGGTGTAATGGGGAAACTTAAGCCTATCTTTGGAACTCCATCTAGGGATATCACTAGTATTTCTTCAACCAATTTAGTTGTGATTAGTCACCTATATTAGTAAATTTAGGCTATTTGGAGAAATATCACTCAAACTTTATAACTTCCACCAATCTTTGGGTTCTAACCTATGTACATGTGGATATTCTAGGTATTTTAGGTATAAAGCTCTATTTTAGACCAAATTCTATATTAGTATGTTATATATCTATTTTAATTTTACACTCTTTGGAGTTTTTTGTGAATAATTATAACTTAAATTGCAAAAAATGAAAAAACAAAACTCTATGAGTCCCAAGTGACAAATTGAGGGCTTACAACCTATGACAAAGCCTCATGATTACACTGTTTATTAGAGTTACAAGTGTCTCCCAATTTGTAACAAGGGTACCAGACAAAAGAAGGTTTAACTAAGAGTAATACCACAAAAATGGGTAATACCAAAGTCCATAAGATCCTAGTTTGGATGCTTCAAAGAGTTTTGTCAATTTTTTCTCTCAAATATTGTCTTCTAGTCCTCTATTTTATACATTTTACGATTAGCTATATTAAATTTATTCTTTGGGTAGACTATGACATCAATTCCCTTATTTATGAATATGAGTTTCCAAATCCTATCTACACTTGCATTGACACTACACAATGCGATTGAAATTTGGTGTGAATAGGTAGAGCTGCATGATCACATTATTCTTGTTAATTATTGGTTTGAATACCTTCACCTTAACCTCCAAAGGATCAAATTGCATTTTTTTGGCAACATAGCTATTTTGGGCAGCTCATTACAAATGTAGTTTTCATTTATTTTCTTTGTAATTCACACAGCATGTGCCCAAGGAGTAGGTTTAAGGCGCAACGTTTTTTTAAACTTTTGAGTACATGGTTAAAAAGTTATTGCATAATATCTAATTTCCTTGAGTGGCAAGTAGCCTGGGTAGCTCAAAAAAATTCTTAAAAAATCATTTTTTAAATAAATAAAAATTTAAAATTGGTTTTCTAAATTTCTATATATGTGGAAAGCTTTGAGTCATTCCATTTTGATGAATGAGATGAAAATTACGAGGAGTTTTAGTTTGTGGATAGTTATGGAATCTCTACTCTAAAATAAACTTTGAAGTCCTTTAATTAAAATTAATTTTCAATATTTTTGGAAATAAAATAAAAGCACAGAATGCGGATTGTTTATTACAACATTTCAACTCCTATTAGAATTGTTTTTAAATTCATAAATTTAATCATTTTATAGCAATATGAATTTTGGGTCCAACACTGTGGTTTACTGATTTTCAATTTTAGAATGACATAGTAACTATGGTTTATACCATGATGTTACAAACTATATCACACATCTATGGTGAAAATTTCAGATTTTTTGAATACACACTACATTTGGGAAGTATTTTTTTCATTTCTTTTTAAAACAATAATTTCAAATTTTCTCAATTTTTTTTGAAATAATCATGATTTGTAATAGATCTATGACTTCACCTTTGAAAATTAAATATAATTTTTTCCATTCATATCTACCAATAGTTGCCGAATGGTAACCAATAGAGTGATGGATAGGAAGGCTTGAAATCATTGATCATGGGCCAATCCTTCCGAGCAGAGTTAATTGATAGCTTGATACTTACTAGGGAACTATAGAGCTAAATTGTTTAGTCCTTGAAGGATGTTGAGGATCCAAAGTGTCCAATGGATGACTTCAATGTTAGCTATAGAGTGAAGTTAGGTTGTTTTGTTTTGTTTTGTTTGTTTGATACATTGAGATCTAAAAAACAATGAGGTGTATGGACTCTATTTTGTGGCTTTTGAATGAAATTATCTTCTATTTTGGAAAAAACATAATTTTCACATAGCATGTCCAAATGCCACAAAACAAAGCCCTTACACTCATTTGTGCATAAAGCTTTCTAATTGTATAAAGAACGCACCATCTCACACTATGATGTAAAAATGATTGAGTTTCAAGGTTTTTATGAATTACCAAATTATCAAATTATTTATTTATTTATGTTGGTTGTGGCAACAACATAGGACGCATTAGTGTTAACTATAGAAACAAAAAGTGCACCCACTAGTCCAACAATGAAAGCATTTTGATGGCTAACTTGATTATAAGGTTGAGGTACAAACTCTCTACATATAATGTGGACTTGCCCCTTGTCACGCCCCATGCTTCACTTGGCATAGCTGCACTCCAACGGTATATTACACATTCTAGAATTCCAGAAATTGCAGTCAAAAGAAGCTGATTGCAATTGTAGTGGGCCTGCACAAAACCGTGACCAAAAAAACCACACTCAAATTTGAGTGCGTTTCTTTTACCATGTTTTGTTATAGTGCCTACTTGTCTTGCATTTGGATGGCTTGCTTGTCCAATTGGCCTGCAAACATGAACTGGTTGGCCGTTGGCAAATGGAGCCATGGAGGGCATTTTGTAGGTGGGAACTTGACTTGCTCGCAGCTGTAGAACAACTTGCAACAAAGAAAAATAATGAATTTTTGCAATTTTGGTTGGTAAAAACATTTCACCACAGTGAGGTGTTTTGCAATGTTTTTCACCTTTGTGAAAGCTTTTTTTCCTTTCTTGCTTTACTTTCTCTTGCCACAATAAAGGAGTGCTTGTAGAAGACCTTCATAAGAAATTTGTCTTTCTTCATCAATGACTTGTCTTGTCTTAATCCTTAAAGGTCTAAACATCATTTTTTGGCAACATAGCAATTTTAGGCAGCTCACTATAAATGGAATTTTTATTTTCTTCTTTAAAAATTTCACACAATATGTGCCCAAGGAATAGCTTTAAGGTCAAAAAAATTCAAATTTTTTCACAACATGGTTAAAAATTATTGCATGATATGTAACTTTCATTATTTGACAGTTCAAAAAACTTCTTTAAAAATCACCTTTTTTTAAAATAAAATTTTAAAATTGGTTCTTTTATTTTATCTATACGTGGAAATCTTTGAATCATTCCATTTTTAATAATGAAAAGAAAGTTATGAGGAGTTTTAGTTTGCGGGTAGGTATGGTATTCAAATACTCCATAGTCCATACCTACTCCATACCTATCTCTTTGCTCCACTTGGCGTGCAATTCAAATCAACTCCATTCAACATAGGTCAAGGTGAGTTCACTACAAACCATTAGGAAAAATCTGAATCCTTCAAAGGGCCGCTAACTTTTCAATTTTGGCCCCCCCCGAGGTGCAAATACATAAAAGATTAAAGAATATTTTTTTGGAAAAAAACTATTTCAAAAATAAATAAAAAATAAAAAAATAAAAACCAATTTGATGTGGCACTAGTAGTGCCACATCATTTTCCAAAATAAAATATTTTAAGAAAATCCATCATTTTTTCTATAATTGCATTGTTGCCATTTGAAACTTGCAACCTCTTTGAGACTTGAATATTTTTCTAATGCCAACTCCTTTGTCAAGCTCCACTGCGTTACACTCTCCTCACTAAGAACACTTGATGTCCTCATCAAGGCTAACCATGGGGCCTCCTCTCACTCTAGTCGACGTAAAAGGGTGACACTCACACCCTCACTTGGAAGTGACCAACTTTTGGATGTCATATTTCATACACCGCCACTTGGTATGTTACTTTACGCATTTGGTCTCACTAACATTCTAGTATACTAGTTTACTTGTTAGTTCTTTGTAAATTTTTCTTGGTACATTCACCCTTCTAATCATGCATGCTATGAGATTGCTAACAAACATTTTGGTCAACTTGTACAATGTGGTTTAAGTTAGCAACAGTCATCCCTTATTTACTCATTTGGGACATGGTTGGATATCCATGCACTCATGTTTTAAGTTCACTTTGGTGTAGGACTCTCAATCAAACTCCTAAGAAGTGGATTATTTCTAACTACTCCACAACTTTGCCTTGGTGTATTTTATTTATTTATTTAAATATTTTTTCCGCTCCCAAGCAAGGTCTAAGGGAAGTAGCTCTAAATGCTTCTCCTCCACATGAAGAATGTGATGTTCATATTATTCTTACCTTCTGATCAATGGATTTTTTTCTGGCGATTCGGTGCAAAATTGCACCAAATTTAATGGCATGGCATCATGCCTACAGGAAAAAATGGTACTAAAAAGGTGAAAAATCGCTAGAAAACCTCAAATAAAAAAAATCTTGGATGAAATTGCCAGATTATGGATGAAAATTGAATTATGGATATGTGATGTGTGCTAATATGATATTTTCTATCCAATATGTGGATGAATGTTGAAATTTGGAGCACCACTATAACATTCAATATCGCCACTTTGGCACTTCATTAGAAATGAAAAAAATAACCCTGCTTCTGATTCTTACATGATTCTTTGAATATGGTTATTCAAGTGGTATTTGGATCTTGCAGCTTGCTCCGCCAATTGCCTCCCAATTTCATTCCCATCACCACTTGAAACAATATCATGGACCTTGATGAATGGTTGCTTCCCACAAGCTTTCTTGGCTTTAACCCTCGCAGAGAATTGATTTGGATCCTATTTTGAGTTTTTTTGTGTTAAGTAGAATACTTCCTAGCTTTTTCGTGGGAGGTTGTTTGTTAATTCCGTGTTCAATTGGGTCACTTTGTACATGTCAATGTACTTGTATTTTGAACAGATAGT
Source organism: Antitrichia curtipendula (assembly GCA_951230915.1). NCBI lineage: Eukaryota > Viridiplantae > Streptophyta > Bryopsida > Hypnales > Leucodontaceae > Antitrichia > Antitrichia curtipendula. Next base: position 20,485,222 of record OX579642.1, read on the forward strand.
GAGGAACAAGTTCCAAATCAAATTATTTTTCAGAACCCCTCATTTTATTTTGGGGGGGTTCTGAAAAATAATTTGATTCGAAAATCTCAAAATTCCAGTACCCCCCTTCAGTCTTGTATTTTTGAAAACGAAGTTGTTTGACAATCGATATGGGATAATCCATATCCGTTTTCCGTATCTATTTTCTGTATCCGTATATATATGGTATATGTACGATATCATAGTATTCGTATCAGGATCAACGGCAGGGAAGGGGGTGTTTTTATTTTTTTTCAAAAACAATGAATGGCTATTAACTTTTGGGGGGAAGGGGGGGGTGCTAATTTATTGAGCAGGAAGTGTTCCTCTCTTTTCAGGGGATAGTGAAGCTGTAGAACTCAATTTGGATTCTTTTTTATGAGTCTCTAGTTGAATGTTTAATAGGATGTTGAAGTCATTTTTGCAATGGGTTCCTATTAGATTTTTTTTTTAACAAATTGGTTATCACCCACTAATGAAGTTCCAGTCTGAGTCTCAACCAAGTGTGCTGCATTTTATTTTTATTTTGTGTAAGTTTGTGTATGGATTTGTAATGGAGATCATGTGTTAGTGTGCTTGTATGGTGATGAAGTTGTTTGTGTCTTAATTGAGAGAATTTGTGTAATGGAGGTGGTTGTGTTCTTGTTGGAGAAGTTAAGTAGAAAGGTGGAAATTTACAAAGCTAATGGAGAGGATTTGTGAGATGCTAGTGAGAATAACTAGAGTGAAAAGTGTTAGCTGTTAAGTAAGACTCTAATTGTAAATGGTGATTTCATCATCAAATTGATTAATCTAATTGGAATTTCATATCAAATGAGTATGTTATGAATGTTGTGTATATGCTTGGTTCAAATTGAGAAATTCAAAAGTATGTTTGTGAACTAAGTTGGAAGTTACTGAGTGTGCTTATATTATGATCACATAATGTAGTTTCCAATTGGTAATGTTAGAATGTGAACATGAAGAAATCTATGTGACATGAGATTTATGGTGGATATTTGTCTAAGTGTAGTAAAGAAAAACACGGTGGTGTATGTAATGAAAAGTTTAAGTAATTGGAGAATTTGTATTTAATTGGATGTCTCTATATTCTCAATTAATATTTGGTGTTTCAGTGGGATATTGAGAGTTGGTTTGAATGTTAATGTGAAGGGAGGTTATGTTCAAAAATCTGGTTAAGTCAAAGGTGTTTAGATTTCATGTTGATCGTATTCTGGAAGAAAGAAGTGTGAAGTTGCAAATTTGAACTAAGTGGAAGCATGCCTATTTAAAAACCTCCTCAAAACAAACTTATACTATTAGCTTGGTTTTCCCAAATTGGATCCAACTTTATCTGCAACCCCTAAAAGATTGTCCCTTTGAGGGACAATATGGGTTTAAGTAGGTTCCTATTGTGTCAATTTGTAGTGGATGTTTTTGAAACTTTTTGAAGATGTGCAGTTTTGCGAGGGCTTTGAGGATATAAACTTTTTATTTCAATTGGTGCCCGAGAGAAAAATTATGGCACAATAAGTCAAAAATGGAGGTCGGCGGGTAGCACAAAAAAAAAATTTAAGTCTAAATATTTTTAAATATTTTTTATTGAAATATTATATTTTTCCTACATTTGAAGCTTTGATTCATTCGATTTGGACTAGTGATGAGAAAGTTATGGACAATCTTAGTTTCTCAGGCAATGTAAGCATTTTCTTGAAAAAATAATTTATAGGATTCATTTATGAATGTAATTTTTACAATTTCTTAAGAAAAATTGTTAGATAGGTTTTGATTTTCTTGCTAAAACAATCTCACCGTTGGAATTATTGTGTTTCAATTTCATCTTAGAGCTATTAACAATTTAGTTTTTCCTTTATTCTTAAACCTACTTCTACTTAACTATTTTTTAATGAGTAAAAATTAAGTATTTTTTTCTTGAATTTTTATCCTAGATTCTTAACTCAAGTGTTCATCATAAAAAGTTAGAAAATCAAAGTCAAGAGTACAAAAGTTTTCAATTAAAAAGATTAAAAGCTAAAAATTGTAGTTGAGCAAGTTGCAAAAGAATTTTTTTCCTTTACTTTGGATGCAAATATCTTGCAATCTATGTTGTCAAAGTTTTTGAAATTTCTTCTATACATTTTTATACTAGTCTAGTGTAAGATTCTATTATTAGATATGAAAAAAACAAAACTTTTAAAGATTTTTTTAAATCTTTGCAATAGAAATGGCAGTTTTGAGTGTTTTTTGATGGAAAAAAGGCCTCGATCCTATAGGGTTAACCTTAGCTAGTTCTTTCTTTTCTTGTTCCAATTGATTTTTTAAAAAATCAATTGCATATGTGAGATGCTTTACATGGCCAAGATAAGCTTGGTTAATCCATTGATACTCAAGTGGATTGTATCCATGCATTATACACTTGTATTGTTTACTTCTTATGTCTAACTGCCGGGAATCAATGATAGCTTTGACCTTGCCTATTATGCCATCTCAATGTTTATAATCAGGAGGTGAGCTCGGAGGTGAGCAAGGGTCTTCCTGCCACAAGTGCAAGTTTAAATTATCCTAGTAGTACTTTTTAAAGAGGGCAACATTAAATACATGATGAAATGGCTTTTCCACTTTCTTAGCTAACTCCAACACATACACATCTTTGTGAATTATCTTCTTTAGTGGAAATAACCTATCCACCTAGCTAAGTTCCACTTGTTGAAAATTTGAGTAGAGATTTTCAATTTTTAAGTATCTAACCATATTTTTTCACCTACTTGAAACACCTTATCCCGCCAAGTCTTATTAACAATATCACAATAACGTTCCCAAGCTTTAGCTAATTTATGCCTGCAAATTTTTAAGAGTAGTTTACGTCGTTCTTTATACTCCACAACATCATTGTAGTAGTATCATAAAAGTCTTTCTTGGTCACGATGCCCCATAGGCTATATCCATTGAATTCAACGCATCTTGTCAATAACAAATTTTTATATGGAGTCTCACCATGTGAGTGGTTTGGCAATGTGTTGTAACAAAACTCTACTATTGGAAGTAAATTAGGTCAATTTAACTGATCTCTCATGTACATATTAAAAACCAAATTGATCTTTTCAATCTGAACATCTCCAATTAGGTGAAAGGCCGTTGTCATCACAAGATTTATTTTTGATTTGTGCATCATGTACTGCTAGAAAAGTGTTTAAAACATTTTGTCTCTGATACTCACTAGGTCCCAAGGAAATGTCCTACTCCTCACCTAACAACAACATTTGGGTCATCATTTCTATTGTATATTTTTTTGGACAAGATATAAGTGTGACCCACTTAAAAAGTCTGCACACTATTACCATAATATAGTCAAAGTCCCCTACTTTAGAAAATCTAGTCATGAAATGCATGGAGATTGAATTATATGGCTGCTAGGAAATTAGCAAGGGGAGCACTTTGCTTCACTTAGATTGAGTGCGGTGCTTATTCATTTGTCATTTAAATAAATGACATGATATGATCTTCTACATCAAGTTCCACAAGGGATTAGAAGTATTGTCTCTCATCTTTGTTGTTGTTGACAAGGGCCACTTCACACTATGGCCGACCAAGTCAAGAGGCCGTGGGATTGAGCCAAAGTCAAGAGGCCAGCCTACTTTGCTGTGAATCCAAAGAAATGAGCAATAAATAGGCAATAAAATATAGGAATTAGAGCCTTTGGCTAACTATAGTATGAAGCCTCTAAAGGCCAAGTCCAAAGTCCAAACCCTTAGTAATAAACTCCCACAGCCTCTCAACTTGGATGGTCAAAGTGTGAAGCCTCCAAAGGCCAAGGTCAAGCCCAAAGTTCAAACTCTTAGCAATGAACTTCCACATACCAATCTAACGGTTGAGATCTTATCATAAGTTGACGGCCTTTCGGCCATAGTTTGGGTCTCCATTTTTAGTCGACCCAAACTTCCTTTGAGAGTCCGTCACCATGTAGGCAACTTATTGCCACGTAGTAGTTGAGGGTAATGGCCTTTGGACTTGTGCCTTCACTACAAGAGAAAGGGGTGTTTTAAGTAGTGTCCTAGACATCACGTCTTTTAAGTAACGTCTTCTAAGTAAGGTTTTAAATAAAATTTTACTAAAAAGACAATCTTTTTAGTAAAATTTTATTTAAAACCTTACTTAGAAGTCGTTACTTAAAAGACGTGATGTCTAGGACACTACTTAAAACACCCCTTTCTCTTGTAGTGCTTCTACTATGAAGGTTCGAAAGGCCAAACTTTTGGTTTCTTAAAATTTGATTGGCGAAAATCCATGGCCTTTCAATTTTTGGTTGTAGTGTGAAGTGGCCCTAACATTCCTTTGTGCTCCACAAGGGAGTATCATGATAATCATAGATCAACTACTTCCTCAAATCCCCTTCTGGAATATAGAAGCATGTATGTTTAAAGTAATGCAACTCATTCTTCTGCTTCACATGATGGACACATTTTGCAATGACCAGTTCTTTTACAAAGTTTTTTCTATCATCCAAAAGGTGATTGTGGAAGATTTCATCTTTATCCGTTTTCATCGCCCTCCTCTTTTCCTGTAAAAGTATCATTGTGCTTCATTTTCTGCTTGTATTTCTTTCTCTTTGATGAACATGAGGAGGTGCATAATTAGCCACTCCTCATTTCTATTTAGTGCATCTGGTACCAAATTATCCTTTCTAGACTTGTGAATGAATTCCACATCCATGGAAACATTAGTATCATATCACCTCAACTCCTTCGCTCAGGTAGCTCGTGCCTTAGAGTCTAAGTACTTGAGGAAAATATTATGTGTGAAAACTTTAGTTTTTATTACCCTCCACATAGTGCCTCTAGGCCTTGAGGCAATGCACCACTACGTACAACTCATTTTCATGCATTGACCATCTCAAGTGACACCTAGTTAGCTTTTTGCTTTCATAAGCAATGGAGTGGCTACTTTGCATGAACACCCCACTAATTGCAAAGTCATTAGCATTCATGTGCATTTCAAATGGTTTGTCAAACTTAGAGTACTTAAACACATTAGTGGTTGATAAGAGTTTCTTGAGTTCTTGGAATGCACTATCACTTGCTTCATTCCATCGAAGAATTTTTCCATCTTTAATGAGCAAGTCTGGTTGCGGTCTTGCTATCTTGGAGAAGTTTTTGATAAATTCACGTTAGTACTTAGCAAGCCTTAAGAAAGGCCAAATCCTTCTAGTGGCCAAATATCTTCTCCATTTAATACATGACCCAAAACTCTAACTCTTGCAAGAAAAACTCACTCTTCTTAGCATTTACATACAATTTTTGCTCATGCAACTTGGTCAATACCTTAGCCACATCTTTTGCCTTTTGCTCTTTTGTCTTAAAAAAAATTAGAATATCAACAATGTAGATGACTATGCACTTATGGAACAAAGACTTCACGAGCATCATAAAGATAAAATGAGCATTACACAATCCAAAAAGCATCACCAAGAATTCATAAGAATTATACCTTGTTCTCATAGCCATTTTGAATATGTTTGCTTCATTTATACAAATCTAATAATACCTACATTGTAGGTTTCTCTTACTAAAGTGTTTGGTTCCTGCTAACATGTCCATTAAATCATCAGTCTTTGGCAAGGAATTGTTGTTTTTCATTGTCACTTTGTTCAAGGCTCAATAGTGAATACACCACCATAATTGACCATCTTTTTTGCCCACAAAGAGTATCAACGCCCCAATTTGTGACTTGTTCTAATGTAGCTCCTTGCCAAAAGTTCAGTGATTTGTCTTTTGAGTTCTTGGAATTCTACTTGATTAAGTTTATAAGAGATTTTATTGAGAGGCTTTGCTTTTGATTCCAACTCTATATTGTGATCCACATTTCTTTCTGAAGGCAATGCCTTTAGCAACTATGTTGTCAAGACATCATGAAATTTTTCTTACACTTTGAGGTACTTTGAGGTTACTATGGACTTAACATTAGGAAGGGAATTTGTCCTTTCATTAAACTAGGAAGGAGTCTCCTGTAGAACCATTACAAAACGCTTTTAGAGAAATTGGCCTATGCTAACCATGTTAATTCCTACACTCTTATAGGCTGCTTTAGACTCTAGTAGAAAAGAGCACCAATTGGTCAAGGTTTTGTCAAGACATGAATATTTGAGGCAATTGGTGAGATCTTGAATAAGATGGAAAGACAACAAAATAATGCCTCAAGAAGTCTTGACCGGTTTGTATTATAAACACCATTTGCAAAAGTCTTCTAGCCAATTTCACAAATTGAAGTCCATCGGTGAACTTTACCACCAATAAATTTGTGGCTGGCCAATAGGAACCATAACCCCTAATGGCCCCCATGGAAATATTTTGTATGTTTTGGGGTTGTAGACAACTTTGAAGATTTGTAACTTTTGCATCCGGTGCCCAAATTCAATAAATCTTATTGGAAACAAAGCATCTATTTATTTAGTTTGTATGGTAAGATTTTTAGATCAATCTAGTATATATTGAATTTTTGGGAATCATTTAAGTACATGGGGTTCAATTTTAGTTCACAAAAGTGCATTTTGATGGTTACAACTTTGGAGCTTGTTTTTCCTTCATCCACTATCCATTTGCAATATTAATTTTTAAAATTTTGATTCCCCTACAATTCTGGTTATTGTTGTAAAATTTTCATTTTAATCCAAGTTCATGTTGGAAATGTTTTTTGGAAAAGATAGTCATGGTCTTCTTGGGATGAAGGGGAGAAATCCCATATTCATTGTATGAAGAACTACTCTTCTCCACAATATAGTACCTGTGTTCTTCTTGCTCCTCTTTTACATTGGTCTAGCATCATGGACGGTAGAAGAGAGAAAATTTTATTTGCCCTTGTGATCTTTATGGTTATGAAGCATGCAATTATTTCAATTATGGCAGTTCAAAAATTTAGCATTCATCAACATAATATTGCAATTATAATGATGGCTTTGTTTGTATTTGAGAGCAAGGAAAGGATGGTATGGAAATTTGATTGGCCATGTGGATTTGATTTACAATTTCTTCTTGGATCATATAGGGCAAAAATGTTCAAAGATCGTATACGAGTGAATAGACCTACATTTTCATACTTGTGCAATTTACTTGCATCTATTTTGAGCAAACGATACATGGTGTAGATGTTGTATATATTCCAATAGAAGATAGATTTTCTTTGACCTTGCATCAATTGGATCCTAGTGATGCTTTGCAAACATTTGTCGATTTGTATGGAATGTCAACATCAAGTGCTTTCATTATTGTTCAAGAGACTTGTGAGGGAATTAAAAGGCTTTTGAGACCCTTGGTTTTCTATAGATTGACATTACATCAGATGAAGCATATATGTGCAGAATTTGAGAGTTTGTATAAAATTTCATATATTCTTGGAGCAATAGATGGTAGCCACATTCCAAAAACTGCTCCAAATGTACATCATGCTTTGTATTATTGTAGGAAGGTATTTTATTCTATATTATTGCAAGATGTGGTGAACTATTATTACAAATTTTGGAATTATGACTTTGGTTGGGCTAGAAGTATACATGATTGGACACTATTTCAAAAATAAAAAATTGGAAATAAAACCATATTAGGAGCCTTTTATCATACAAATGCATTGGAGATGCTCCAAATCCGATGCGCCCATGGTTCTATTCACCTTCCAAGGGAGAGAAGGCAAGCTTATCAAAAGAAAAGGCTCACTAGAATTTTATTTAGTCTAGTACTATTATACTAGAAAAGCCGTTGAATGTGCTTTTGGCATTTTGAAGAGGAGATGGAGGATATTATTGAAGAATCAGTATGCCCCTTTGAACTGTTTCAAATATTATTACAATTTGCTTATGTCTCCACAACCTTTGCATTATACATGGAGAGGAGTTTGATTTGGATTGTGCAAAAATTGCTGAAGAGGATATGAAAAACGCTTAAACACAATCGTTTGGTGGATTAAAAAATGTAGATATATTCCATGCACTTGAAGCAAACATACTTGAAATGAGAAACATACAAGTGGTGCAAGTAGAATTCAATGATTATGTGGAAAATGATACAACCACTACAAGAGAAAGGGGTGTTTTAAGTATAGTCCTAGAGATAACATTTTAAGTAATGACCTTTTTAGGAGATTTTCAGTAAGAATTTACAAGATATTTGTGTCTTTCTAGTAAAATTTTACTAAAAAGACACAAATATCTTGTAAATTCTTACTGAAAATCTCCTAAAAAGGTCATTACTTAAAATGTTATCTCTAGGACTATACTTAAAACACCCCTTTCTCTTGTAGTGAACAAACTTGGAGGATACAAATATTGGAGATGAAACAAAAGTAGACCGTAAAGAGAGGATTAAAGTCATGTTACAAGAAGCTATTCAAATTCACATTATGTTGGCAAAAAGCTATTACATAGACTATCTTGCAAAAACAACACAAGTAGCATTTTCTGTGGACTTTAGTTATGACATAGAAGAACACTAAAGCTTATCAATGAAACAATCCATTTAGTGATCTACCTTTTGTAGCAATTTGTTGGTCTTTCCAAAATGCTCCAACATTGCCACTCCATTGTCTACCATTTTTCCAAAACAAAATAGAGCTTGATTTTGGAATTAGGCCTTCTTTGGAGGTGGTGAAGGTTTAGGTTGGGAGGCACATCCATGTGATAAATCTTGAGATGCATCAAAAACTACATCTTCACTATCATCTTGTACACCACCATTGTATTGTTCATTGTAGTTGCACTCACATGCTTCATAACAAATCCTATTTGATTCCACCATTGATTTAAGGAGTCATAGAACTTATATTCACGTTTATCATTCCCTGAGATTAAATTAGGAAGCTTGTCCTCTTTGAAAGACTTGAAAATGCTCTCAAACTTCTTCCAATATGCTTCAAAAGTGTGGAAAAATTTAGAAATTGCAACAATCATTCGTACTTGCAATCGGATTTATGTGTCCACACATGCATAAAATTAAGCTTGTTGTTAGAAAACTAATAGTTTCTATATGTTGAAGCATATAAACATGCTCAAAAACAATGCCTAAACCTTCGAAAATGACTTTGAAAAACTGCAAGCAGCAATTTGCATAAGTAAACAATGTACCAAAAATGTACTGTCATGCCATTAGTTGTCCCCCCCCTACCAATCAATGTTTGAAAAAATGAGAGCCATTGATCTTTTTGAAAAAAAAATTACACCCCCCTCCCACAACCGTTGATTCCAAAAAAAACTCGGATACGGATACGGATACACCACAGATACGGATACGGATACACCACAGATACGGATACGGATACCGTAGATACGGATACCAATACAAAGCAGATACGGACAGATACGGATTCAAATACAGATCCAAATACGTACTTGGGAGCAAATATCCCATATTGTTTGTGAGGATTACTAACTCTGGAAATTACAAAGAAGGGGAGGGGAGGGGGGGAGGTTCAGAAAAAAATTTAATTTAAAATTTTTTTATTTAAAATATTTGAATGGGTGGGTGGGGTTGGTATTTAATTAGTAACCTTTTTGGTACATTGTAACACAATGTGCTCAAATCCATTTCATTAAAAAATGAAATGGATTTGAACACATTGTGTTACAATGTACCGAAAAGGTACTGTACAAATAACAATGGAAGTTAGGGTAGTAAAGAATTCAACATTAAACACATATATGATTGAAATATATTTTAATAGCTTAATTATGGTTGAACCACCTTATACTAAGACATCTATGAGGCCATGGAAGTTGTAGTCATGAAAACAGACATTTGTGAATCAATGCAAAATTGCATGCACTAAAATTATTTCCAAAAATTCAATACAATTTGGAATCATTTGAAAAGAATTAAAAAAAAAATAGAAGACACAACGAAAAATTCCAAAAACTTTCATTGAATTTAAACACAATGTAAAAGTTATAAGTCTTCAAACTGAAGCAGTTCAAAAATATCACCAGAAAAAAATTTAACCACAATGAATGAAAGGCATATCTTGCTTTTTAGCATTCTTCTCAAATTCTACATGCATTTTGCCTCAAATTGCAATTAGTTTCTTCACATCACTATCTAGCTAATTCTTCTTCTTCTCCTCTGTGTCTTCTTCTTTTTCAACCTTCACTTTTTTGGCTCTCTTCTTGGCTAGAGCATTACATGAGATTTCACTACTATGGAGGACTGTGAGTTCCCTGGAGTTCGTAGAATGTAGAAACTTTGTTGCAACAACAGGCCAACGTGGCAAAGCGATTGCCACATGCCCACATTGGATATTGATTAAAAATTTATTTATTTATTTATTTTAATATTTTGACCAACGTTGGTTGGTTCACAAGAACAAAAATGAACCTAAAATGACCCTCCACCCCCCAAAAAACACATCTAATGCTTTCCTTTTTGTAGATCCACCTCTTTCTTTCTTTCTTTGTAGGTTCAACAATCTAATACTCTTCATGTTCCTCTACTTCCTTCCCTTCAACATCCAAATTATGTTTACTTGGTTCAATTTCTTCAATTAAGACCCTATTGGTTGAAGGATGATGTTGATTGTAGGACCTATAGGCAATCACTTCAAGTTGGAGGACTAAAAAGTTCTAACTATCTACATAGTCCTCTTCTTGACTACAAGTGACTAAAAACTGCAAAGAACTAGCCATCCATAGGGAGAAAAAAGAGCAAATACTAAACTTTTCCTTGAAACAGAAGCTCCACAATCACATTATTGACAATTAGAAGATGATATGAAAATATGAAATTCAATGGCAATGCATCTACCTATGCAAGAAAAAAATTTTAATCCAATGCAAAATAAACATTTGGAACATACAAAATGGCATACAACCTTAAAAGCACAGTAAAAATTAAAATGCAATAGCAAGAAAAGTTGCAAGAAAATCATCTAAGGCTGAACCTCCTTGTACTAAAATACTAGTCAGTCACTCAAAACTTATTGAATTGATATGCAATTTGAACCACAAAAACTAAACAAGTATGAGCAACGTTTCCAACTAAAATTATTGAAAATAGACATTAGAAGGAGAAACCAGACACTGAAGTTGCAGCTTTAAAATATTACCCTAACTTGATATAAGGCTGAATCTCCATGCACTAAAATGATGATCAGACACTGAAATCTTATTGAATAAATATAATATTTGAATCACAAAAACTAGACAAGTATGCGCAACTTTTCCAAAAAAGTATATTGAAAACAAACATTGGAAGAAGAAGATATAATTCACTATAATCTACAAATGTCCATTTTTTTGCAAACATCAAAATGACTAGCAATGCACGCAAAGTCTAGAACTCATCAAGAGCACCACAAAGTGACTTGAAAAAATAAAGATTTACAAAGAATAGTGCAAAGTTAAAGAGAAAAACCTCTCATGGCAATGCAAATTGCAACAAAAAGAGTTCTAATAATAGTGCAATTTGCATGGGTAGAAATAATATATTAATCAAAGTGGATGTTTTCCAAAGGCCAGTTTCTTGTTTTAGGGGTTGAGACTGGCCAAGAAACTTGACCTCCAAAAAATGAACCTTTACAAAAAGTGTTGCCACATAGGCGACCATGTCATTTTCACTACAAGAGAAAGGAAAGTTTTAAGTATAGTCCTAGTAGTATAGTCTTTTAAGTAGTGACTTTTAAGTAAGTTTTTTAGTAAAATTTTACTAAAATCTTACTTAAAGGTCACTACTTAAAAGACTATACTACTAGGGCTATACTTAAAACACCCCTTTCTCTTGTAGTGTTTTCATCCATGCTTGAAGTTCTCCACCTGACAAGTCTTAGCCATAGTCTAAACCCAATCTGGTGAAGAATAAGATTTTCTCCAATCATATTACTCCATTTTCCTACAATTCTTGACTGCTGCACTTCTCCACTGAAGTCTAAAGTGTCTCTAAGTCCTTGCATTCTAGTATGATCAAGAGGCTTTGGTTTCCTCTTATCATCCACTGCCACTATTTGGAGTTTAGGTGTTCTCCTAATCTCTATTCTATAGTATACCAAGAATGTGTTCCTTAACATGCCATCTATTCCCTCAAGCTCATAGATGGTGAAGTCTTCTACAAACTTCACTTTACTAACATTGAGATGGACGTCATGGGCCACCTCTGTTGCTTGTGTTGAACCTTATTCAAAGTTCACCTTTACTAGCAACGCCATCTTATTTGCCACCACACCCAACCTTTCCGCACATTGTGGAGTCAAGATTGAGTTTGTGGCACCTGTATCAAACAATAAAGCAACATGGGTTTCCTTGATTTAGTTTGATATGTAAATTAAACCTTTGGAACCTAGATTGATGATTGAGAGGAAAGCTTCAAAGCCATTTTTCTTCACCACTTGCCTAAAATTCAAACTTTTAAGCATTTTGTTACCTCTTTTCAAAGACAACCCTATTAACTCAGTAGCAAGAGCATTCTCATTAGTAAGAGCAACATTAGTAGCACAAGCATCTTGAATAGCAATAGCATTTTGACTCATTGCAAGTACCTTTAGCTTTGAGTTAATTTATTCAACACTTATGACAGGAGTCTTGGAACCTTTCTTGTCCTTGTGGCAATTACAAGCTTGATGTCCCATCATGTTAAAGTTGAAACAAGCTCTAGACTCCTTAGTTGTTTCCACATCCACTTGTTTAGCCTTTTTGATAGAGTTTTGTCACTCCCTTTGGCGCCATTATACACCTCTAATTTTTGCTTGTGAAAGTTTCTCTTATGTTCATTTTGCCTCAGAAAGTTCTTCTCGACAACTTTTCAACTTATTTGTCCATCCTGCTTCCCAATGTCTCTAGTATTACCTAGGCAAATGACCAAGTCAAAAATTTCCAACATAGTACTTAGGAGCTTTTCACGTTCCTAAATTTTTCTTCTGATGGCCTCATCTAGATTAATAAAGAATGCCTCCCATCACCCCTAATTGCAAATTCTTTTCAACCTTGCATTGGAGGTATTTTGCTTTATATTCCTCTACAAACTTAGCAAGGTTTTCATTGAGTTTCAATCTCATTGCCCCTAGCACGGTCAAATCCAAGAGATGTTGGTGTGGCTTTCACCATATATCACTCAGTGTTGTTTTTTTGGCGAAAGGCCACCTTGTGTGCCCTCCCAGCAGAGGTCGATATCGGGAGGGAGCCGGGCCCAATGGCCAAATGCTCTGACAGATTCGGCGAATATCGCCAAAAAAACACACACTGATATCACTAGACCAAGTCTTGAGCTAGACCCAAATACTTGGTGCTGAAAGAGTCCTTTTCCATGCCAAATAGGTGGTGGCAACACCATCTTTGAGAAAGGTTCCAAAGCTCTTCACTGTGACTTGTACTTTAAAATGAAATCTTCAATAGTGCGCCGATCTTTAGTGTCCCAATGTGCAACCTTATGAACATTTTTTATGAGCATTTTTTTGTTAGCACTTGGCACTTGGACACCATTGACAACAAGAGCATTCAATAAAAATTGATTTTGTGCAACCAACTTGTCAATGGTATCTACCAAAGCTGCTTATTTTTGTCCTTCGGATTCCACCACCTTGACTCAAGGATTACCAACTTGAATTGATACATTTTTAATCCCCAATTAATTCAAGGAACACGTGGTAGGCATTTTTTGAACTTAAAAAACCTCTATTTGACTCCATGATTTGGAAATTTTGCATAAATTTTATAAAATGGATACTAATCATCATAATCTATATGTAAAGTTTTGTTTCAAATCATTTCACTACAAGAGAAAGGGATGTTTTAAGTAGTGTCCTAGACATCACGTCTTTTAAGTAACATCTTTAAAGTAAGGTTTTAAGTAAAATTTTACTAAAAAGACAGTCTTTTAATAAAATTTTACTTAAAACCTTACTTAAAAGACGTTACTTAAAAGACGTGATGTCTAGGACACTACTTAAAACACCCCTTTCTCTTGTAGTGTTTTGATTTAATATTACAAATGTTACAAGTTTTTTAAAATTTTGATAGGGGAGCTAAAAATATATTCTAAGAAAATATTGATTAATTTTATTTGATGATGTAGATTAATACCTTTTCAAAAATATTTGAATCATTCAATTCCAAGTGTGAGGTGAAAGTTATGATGAGTTTTATTTTGTTAGCAATGAAGGTAGGAAAAAAAAAAAAATTGTTTTTTGAACTCAATTTTGAAAATTTTGAAATAATACAAAAAAAAAATATATGTTTTTTACTATAAGATTCTTGCCATTAAAATTTATAATTATCAATTTCTTATAAAAGTTATTAGAAATTTAGTTTTTTTTATTGATCAAGTACCACCTTTCACTTTATAATTGTTTTAAAGATGTCAATTATGAAAGTTTTTTTGCTTAAATTTTTTTTCCATGTATTCACAAACCATTTTCTAACATGTTGACTAAAACACATAATTGTGGGATATATTAGTTGTTGTTTTTAAATGTTGAAAGACAAACTTCATTGCTATAAAAGGTTTAAAAAAGTCAAAAAAATACTTTTTGAAGTTTTGTACATTTAACTTGCAATGGATGTAGATGTTCAATCTTAAATTTCGGGACGATGCACTTGAACAAGTTGACTAAAAGATACTATATTTGGAATTGTCAAAAAAATAACTATAGAGACAAAGATTTTGGTCTTGTTCTCTGTATAGGTATTTTGAAGCAATTTTGGACCTTAAAACATTGAAGTTTCTTGGATTAACCTATAGAAAGACTACAAAGGACAAGAGTTGTCACCCTTGATTATTCACAATAGAAAGCTATATTTTTTGGTTTTGAAATTGCATGTAATATCCACCTTAAAAAATAGACCACTTCTTTTTGAAATATTCTTCAATTTCTATTTTGGTACAAAATGAATTTAAAAATAATTATTTAATGAATTTTATTATAATGACCAAAGTGATGAGATGGATATGTCACTAGTTGATAGGAGTTCTTCAAGAACCTAGCTGAAGTGTGCTACATGGCTTGATGCCCAAGACTTGTATAGACTTAAAACTGAGGTAAACTATCCCCATTCCAAGCCAAATGACAACAAGCCCATTGTGGGCAAAATTATAATACTAGTGTATATTTAACTCTTGAAATGTGCACCACTAGTACAATTTTGCCCACAATAGACTTGCTCTCATTTGACCTAAAATGGGGTAGTTTACCTCAGTACCCATATAGGTTTTTGGTACCAAGCTACTAACTACTGTGCAACTTAGTACTTTAAGCCTTCTTTCTTATATCTCATTTATTCGTCCATATTCAATCCAATATAAGGTAGAAGCACCAATAGCCAATCATTTAAGCGATTTTGGAGCAAATGTTGAAGAGTGTGAGGTGGTGGAAATTTTCCTCATGTAAAAAAATAGAAAATTTGGAGATAGCAAAATTTTCAAAATTTTATTCCCAAAATTGAAATTATTGTGAATTTTGGGAGCCCAAAAGTGCACTTGTCTAGAATCTTCCAATTCCGATCATTCAAGAACTACTTTCTTGCTCACTACTTCGGGACATGTGTCATAACCTCATTAGTTCCTACCTTGACAAGGACAAAAAAATTCCATTCCAAACTTGAGTTTTGGCTTAAGGTTGGAAACAACACACCCTAGAGGTTGGGTACATGGCGTGGTTGACAACTGGTGCTTCCACCTCAACTCATTTCTTCACTACTACTCTAGTGGTTGAAAAGTCCATTAGGGGTAGTCATACCTTCTTCACTCCGCACTTGGAGAATGGAGAATGGAGATGTGGCGGCTTAGGGTTGGCTTTGTGTTGGTCCTCCACGATAGAATATTCTTAACTAGATATATCTTCCGCACTCCTAGTCTTCACCTCCGGAGGTGAAGAATGGGAGTGATGAAGACTTGTTCATTTAAATATATTCTCCATCTTGCATTGTACACTGCCTTCATGTTCATCCTACGCTCGACGTCAAAATGTTGGTCTCTGATTCTCCACTCCCGTTCTCCAGACAACTTTCAATTGGGGTGGATTGACCCCCTCGCTCGGCCTTACTAGGGGTGCATGTAAAATAAAATAAAACTTTTTTGAGACGTTCCAGGGTATATTCTTGACTTCATTTAACAAATTTGGGGTCTTTGATCGCAAATATGAATTCAAAATTTGCAAAAAAAATCATGTGCCAAAAATAGGGTTTGTCCATAGGGCCAAGCGAGGAGGTCAATCCACCCCGGCCCAACTTTGTGTGTGTGTGGGTCACACCTTCTTCACCCACTGTGGCTCCCCATTGGCTCCTCCAAACCCTCGCGAACTTGGCATTCTCTATTCTCCACGTGCCTATGGAAGAAGGTGTGACTACCGCTATTGATTGCCTCGAGAACGACTAGTGGTTGAGAAGTCCACTAGCTGATCGTCTTTCTTGAGAAGAATATCAACAGTGAGACCCTTCCTTCATATATTTTTAAAACCTTTACGTTAGTTCCTCCCATACATACACGCGGCTCTCAAAATATTCAATTTGCTCCACAGATTACGGACCAATATGCCGTGAGTACATTCCGCAGGAGATGCGCTTCCCTAACGTCAGGTGTGTGCTGGCGGCTGCCTTGGCCTTGCGTTGGAACTTGGAACGGCTTTCAAAAAGTACGCCATCGTTTTGCCAAAGAACCTTTCAAGCATGTGCCTTTAAGCAAGGGATCATGTGACCTGGAGTCTTTGCATGGAGAAGGGGGACATGATTGATGGCTCAAAATCCGTTCCCTGCCTGCCTTCAGAGTTCAGACCTTCTGGATTTCATTTTAATAAAATGCAAAGAACATGGGGCCTCCGAAAAAGGGTTCAGTTCATGGGGTTTGTTGGAAGACACGTGGCTTCTTCTACATATGAATGACTGGGCAGCAGGGAGTGTTTTTTTTAATTCACTTATTATAAGGTAGAAGGCTCAGAAAGCGCTCATCTGAGGTGGAGGAGAAAGATCCCTGTGCAGAAATGGGTGGGACCTAAAAGACTTTTTACGTTTTTGCGGGAGAAAGAAAAAAATTGAAGAACACAACAGTGGAAATTTTAATTTTGAATATTCTGACTTTGGAACGAATATAAGACATGATTTTCCAAAGTCAGAGGTGCCTAGGTCCCTATTGATGCTCATAGGTGCAACTGTAATGAATCAGGACATGCCTTCGAATAGAGCTACACTGAAATTGGTAAATAGTGTTGGGTGATAATTAGTGTTGTTCCTTGTTTTTTACCCCCAACACTATTTTCCAACTTATGTACAAATAGTGTAAGGGCATTTAACTCCCGCAGTCAAATTCTGACCCTTTTTTAGGAAACTCTAATATTAAATGTTTTTTGGGGTGTGTGAAGGGCTGTTTCAGGCCTGTTCCCGGCCCTGTTCCCCCGACAGTAAAAGAACGGCCGCTGCCAGAAATTTTTAAGGGAAAAAAAAAAAAAAAAAAGTCTTAAAATCTTAAAATGAAAAAAAAAATGAACAACAAAAAAAAAATTGAATTTTTTTAAATTTTTATATGACGTGGCAGTCCCTCTGCCACGTCACGCAACTGCTGCGGCGCAATTCCAGACAGTTCTAAAGTCTGGAGCCCCCGGAGAACTTGCAGCCTTCCACATGGGCTGAAAAACATATAATGTTTCTACTTCCCGCCATCAAAATTTTTACTATAGAGCTCAAATAGTGTTGGAATGGGTAAATAATGTTCTAACACTAACCTTGCAAATCACAATTAGTGTTAGGTGGGACAATTAGTGTTGCCAACACTATTTACCAATTTTAGTATAGTGAGTTTAACCCTTAAAGGACCGTTTGTCTCCTCGGAGGACAATTTGGGTCCGGGTAGATTCCTACTGTCTCAATTTGTAGTGAATTTTTTTGAGGTTGTGTAGTTTTGCAAGAGCTTTGTGGATATATAATTTTGTTTCAATCGGATGCCGGATGAAAAAGTTATGGCCCAATGAGCAAGAAATGGATATTGGCGGGCAGCCCCAAAAAATCACAAAGTCAAAATAAATTTTTAAATTTTTTTTTCCTAAAATATTATGTTTTTTTCTATACATGGAGCTTAATTTCATTCTATTTGGACTAGGGATGAAAAAGTTATGGACAATCTTAGTTTTTCGGGGAATCTGAGCATCTTCTTAACAAAAACTTTTTGTCCAAATTTGAATGCTAATATCTTCTAATCCGTACGGTCAAATTTGATGAAATTTTTACTACATGGTTTCAGACAAGTTAAGTACAAGATCTTATGGTTAGATTCCAAAAAAAAAAATCTTGGTTTCCTTAAATGAACACAATAGAAGTGGTAGTTTTGAGTGATTTTTGACAGAAAACACCCTTGGGGCTTTAGGGGTTAAGAACAATCCATTGTACTGACATTTCAATTCAATTCACTCCCCATTGTAAATCAAAATTTACTGCAATCCCTAAACGCCCTAGGGGGTCTTTACATAGTTTCAAGTCCAATTCAAAGTGCTGTAACTTTTGCATCTAATGTCTGAATTCAATAAAACTTGTTGAGAAAATTGCGTTCTCTCTTCTAGTTTGTGCGGTAAAATTTTCAAATCAATCAAAGTTATAATGATTTTTTGGAAGCCAATCAAAGTTCACAAGTTCAATTTGAGTCTACCAAACTGCATTTGATGGCTGCAACTTTGGGGGATTGTATCTACTTCATCAAATATTTGTTTTCAATAAAATTTGTTGGTTTAAGTTCCCTTTGCAGTCTAATTATTGTGGTAAAATTTTCATGTCAATCCAAGTTGTTTTGAATGTTTGGTAGCAATTCAAAGTTCAAAATCCCGACATTTTTGGATTACAGTGAACCTCGGCGGTTTGTTTCTTCTTCATACAATGTCCATTTCCAATAAATTATTTTGGAAAAGTTGTACATACTAGTCTAGTTTGTGTAATTAAAATTTCACAACAATCCAAAAAATTGTGAGTGACTGAGATGCATTTTAGTAGAAGGATGAACAACCTCAAATGTGTTTTTTGCAATATTTCTTGATATTTTTTGACATTTCAATTCCACTTTGCAGACTTCACCAAATTCAAGAGTTTATTATGAGCAAAATCACAAATGATGGTGAACCATGTCACCTGCTCAATAGCCTAAGTCCACACACATGGAATGACAATTTCTCACCACACAAAGTCACGTCCATTTCTACATCCATGTGCATTGTTTTGGGCACTTTTATAGGGACAAATCTTAACCCCTAAAGTCCCAAGGCATTTTCTAGGACTTCATACCACAAAAAACACTCAAAACTGCCATTTCTAATGCATTGATTAAAAAAGTGTACAAGATGATTTTTTTCAAAATTTAACCGTAGGATCTTGTACTAAACTTGTATGAGATGCTGTGGTAAAAATTTCGTGAAATTTGACCGTATGGATTGAAAGATAATTGCATTCAAAGTGCCAAGTTTTTTGGGGGGAGCCCTACCCGAAAATTTCAGATGGCTTTGACCGCCTCTTGTGGTCAATTTTTACACTATGAACTTTAAATTTAAAATTTTTCCATAATCAATATGATGTTAGGCATATGTCCATAAATTTTCAAGTCAATCCAAGTCATAGAGCACATCCTAAAAAATCTTGCAATGCAAGTATGTCCCAAGATTTGACCATACACTTACCATTTTTTGCACATTTTTTGCCACTACATAGTTTCAAAACCTAAAAATCCAAACCGTAGATTGAATAAAGTTATCATCATTGACAAGAAAAAAAAAAAATCAAAAAGTCAAAAATCCCTTGTTTCTACATCAAATTCTAGCAAAATATAACCTCCCAAACATGGGGCAGCTCCTGCATATTGGGGTTCTTACTACGCCCGGGATGTTCCCTTCCGTTTCCAATACGTTCCCCACGTTCCCCATACGTCCTCCACGATCCCTTGAATTCCTGCCCCTACTCCCTTGGATGGACATCAACTCTCCCTTCAAAATTCATTGACTGGGAAGGGGAACGGGGAGGGGAAGGGAACGGGCTGGGAGGGGAGAAGCGGAGGAGACTGGAGGGAGTGGCTGCAGGGAGCTGACAGCCCCGCAGTCAAGTTGGGAACCCGCTACCCCCCACTTTGCCCCCAGCCCCTTGCCCAAAACAAACAAGCATGGAAGTCAAAGCAAAGAAGCTTGCCCCCGCTACCCTCTCCCCTATTTTTACAAAAAAATGACATAAATTTTGAACCAAATGTCCGTTTTACATAAAAAATTATATGTGCACGAAATTCTTGAAAAACTATAGATGCAGAAAAAGTTTCGAAAATATGTGGTACAAATTGAAAATGAACAAGCCTACCCAAAATCCATTTTGTCCCCCGTAGGGACAATGGGACTTTAGAGGTTAATGCCCGAATTATTTTCGAGCCTCCTCCTATAATCTTTAATCTCCTAGGACCCTTGAGTGGTTGTTGCCCCTTGGATGGGTGCATTGAGGTGAAGACACCCTAAACCGTCCATGTACCCAATTTCGTCATGATGTACTAAAGGCGCAATTTTCTTAATAAGAATGTACTCTGTTGGTACATGTTGACAGAATTGGATACAGGGACATTTTAGGGTGTTTCCACCTTATATAGTTACAAAATCATCAATGTTTTCAAAAGCTTACTATTGTGAATGAAGTACATCCAAGTATGTTGTTAACCCTTAACCCATAAACAACGCGGAGGACATTTTTTGGCCAATTAATGACAAAGAATATCTCCATGTAGGACAAAAGTGCAACTATTTATCCTCCAAATTTTGTGTAGAAAGGGAAGATCTCTAATGAGTGCTTTTTCATTTTTTTAAGCCAACAATTCACACAATACCCAAATAGATAATTTCCACAGTGACAGCTCATTGTTTAAGGGTTAAATCATTTATTTTGGTACTGTGTGAATTGTTGGCTTTAAAGAATGCAAAGCATTAAGTGGAAGTCAAGCTACTATATATGACCTTCACACAAAATTTGGAGGATGAATAGTTGCACTTTTTCCTCCATAGATAGATTCTTTGTCATTCATCCGCCAAAAAGCTTCCTCAGCATTGTTTATGGGTTAAATCAATTTCATTCTATTTTTGAATGGGTAGGATGCTAAACCCATCCTATAAACTAGGTCCAGTAGGGTGAATTTATTCCTAAAAAATTTTATTTTTATTTTATTTACCATTCATGATAAAATTTTCAAATTTTGAATTCATATTTGTAATCAAAGGCCCCAAATTAGCTAAGAGAGGTGAAGAATATAGAGTTGATATGGCACAAACTGATAGGTTTTTGATTTTTTTCAAAATTACTATGTAGAACACAAAATTCACCCTGCTAGACCTTGTTTGTAGGATGGGTTTAGCATCCTTCCTTAAATGGTGGGATGAGATTGCGAGGAAATTGACTATTGCTGAAACGGCATACTACAAAATATATAATTCCATTGGAAAAATTGAACTATCTAATAGACTATGAGGTCTAAAAGCATAATTATTGCCATACACAAAGCACTCCAAATATTACAAGAAGAGTGTTTTGATGAACCAACCCATATTTTTTTTATTGATCATCAATAGAAACTCAATTGATATCTCATATTCAACCTCTAAAAGACCACAACCTTTTTTTTGTCAAAAAAACACTTAAAATTGCCATTTTTGTTGCAAAGTGCAAAAAATTATTAAAATGAATTTCTTTTGCATATCTAATTGTAGTATCTTACATTAGACCAATGCAAAAATGTGTAGAAGAAATTTTAAAAACTTTGGGCATATAGATTGCAAGATATTTGCATTTAAAGTGAAGAAAACAATATTATATGGGTACCTTGTGTGATTAGATTATTTGAAGTTTGAAATTTTTTCAAATTATTATAAAAAATTGATTTGAAAATCTATAAAAAAATCAGAATTAAAAACACTTAATTTTCATTCTTAAATTTTTTTTAAGTACAAGTAGGTACAAAATAAAATAAAAAAATAAATTGTTAATATTTCTAAGATGAAATTGAAAGACACGATTTCCAATGGTGAAATTGTTCTACCAAGCAAACTAAACCTTGTGGAATTTTTATTTTTCTAAATTGCAAAAAATGAATTAAAAAACAAATCCAATACATCAACATTTTCTCAAGAAAAGGTTATTATTTCCCAGAAAACAAGATGCTCCATAACTTTCACATCACTAATTCAAATGGAATGAATCAAAGCTTTCCAAGTACAAAAAAATATAATCTATAAGGAATTTTTTTTTAAATTTTTAAATTTATTTCTTTTGCTGTTAGATAATGTGTAAATTGTACTTGGATGGCATAACTTTTGCTCCCGGACACTAATCAAAACAAAAATGATATTACAAAAAGTTATTGTGTTTTTCTACTTAAATTTTACTTTTTGAATCACGACAAAAAAATTGAGACCTTAGAAGCCTGTCCAATTCCAAAGTTGTTTCCAACCTACCAAAACAACCACCCTAAAAGAAATATGCTAACTTCTATTGTTAACATGTCAAAAACCATATATCCGTTGTGACAATTCCAAAAGTCATAGTGCATGCTAACATCCATGGAAACAAAATAGCATATGTATTAGCCATAGCCAATAACCAAAAAGAATATCATCTACCTTACAAAGACGTAAACCACTTCCAGGAAATCGCACGTTCATTTCCTGGGAGGCTTTTGCGGTGCAGTCAGCTGTAATGTTCGATTGCGTGGGCAAACCTGTATAATCGGGCATTATGTATTTTTCATCCCGAGTGTTTCATCTTGTTCTATTGATTTCCTAGTTGTAATTTACATCGGGTAATGCATGTCATCGTCGGACATTTCGCGATATAAAAGTGCATCCTCGTTGGGCTCCGCCTTCCTCGTCAACCCTTTATATCGCGAAATGCCCGATGATGACAAGCATTGCTCTAAACTAAGAACATACACACCCCTCACTTGCAAAGAAATGATCGTTTCTCCCCCATATATCATATCATATAAAGACCCCGTCAAATTTCTACAATCATATCTCAAAATGAAAGAAGATGACAACAATACTCAAAATGCATGTAATAATAATCACTTATAGTTTTAATAACCCCTTGATCAAATATTATAATCTTTCAATTCATGAGTGACATTATTGTGTTTATTTTTCTTTAAGTGATCCATAACATGTCTAATTTGAATTTATGCGATTTTAATCTTTTTTAAATTAATAAACTAATAAATACTTAGATTTTTGGGTAATTTTTAAGGAAAATCTAAGGGGTTTGAAAAAGGCCTTGGGCCTTTAGGGATTATATCTAGTTTCTATTCTATTAAAGAATTTGAAAAAATCCTAAATTACAATGGTTTATTATCATTTGAACTTTGGACCAAGAACTACAATCTGTTGAGTATCTAAATATATAATGAAACAAAATTTTAATTCTTAGCACAATGTTCTATCCTACAATATACACCTACGTTTAATTTTTCAAATTTTGTAAGTTTTTTTTGTATTTGATATGAATTTTCTTCACTTTTTAAAAAACTTTACAAAATATTCAAAAAGTACCCCAAAAAATAAGAATCTTATTATTTAAAAAAGACAAGAAATTTCATCTCTAAAAAATAAAGATAAATGCTTCTTTTTATTTAAACTTAGTTGCAGAATGGACCATACATAGTTCAAGATTTTGAGTTTCATTGCATGGTTATAGGTTCTATCCTTCGAGGATTAGTTTAAATTCTCTTCCAAAGATGAAAAAAATAACATAACATGGCCTACATGGAATAAGCCACGGTTTCCACATATATATATGCCAATGAGAACTAAGCACCCCCCTCATTGCCTTTTTTGACCCCTAGAAAAATACATGAACTTACTATTTGGCATGAACTTACTATTTGGCATTGGTGATTAAGTTTGAAATTTTGAATCTTTGATTAGAATCAGAGAGTCCAAATTATCGAAGACATGTTGGGAAATATAAAACTATCCGTAGGGGGGCAATGACTCAGCAGTTCAAGAGCAAGGTTGCTACCTTATAAAATACACCCTCCATCTTGAAACGTGTGTCTACTTTGAATGTTATGTTTTTTTAAGGTTGTTTTGAGTAGGTCAAAAAAACATTTTCTTGCGGCTAATTTTATTTAGGTTGCAATGAACATATGCAATGTTCTTCATTGATTCTAGTGATATTAAATTTGGAACCTTTCTTAATTATGTTTTTCACAATATAATCAATGAAATTGTCTCAAAAAAATACCAATAAGATTGTAGACAATCATTTTGGAATGAAAGGAGTATAAGTTAGTGTTAGAATACTTACTATGTAGTCTTAAAATGGAAAACATATATGGATGTTTTCAAGTGAGCAATAGAATTAAAGTATGACATACAATGTATGTTCTATCTTGTGACTATCTCTTGTGATGATGCACCTCCCCCTTCTTTGTTGCAAGTAACCCACCCACCCACCCCTCTTTGTAAAAATTGAAAGTCATTGATCTCGTAAACAAGAATCCCCCCTCTCCAACATTGTTGATTTCGAAAGATAAATAATATGAATATGGATATTTTGGAATTCATAAATACATACAAGAGACAGATACAAAAATATTTTTAGACATTAACCCATATTGATTGCTTAACAGATTCAGTTTGAAAAATATAAGAATGCGGGGATCAACTAAGCCCAATGGGAAGGGGAAATAAATCAAGCCCTATAAAAGTATATGAATGGGGGATTATAAAAACTAATTGAAAACTATCTCTACCTCACTATCCATTATCCAGCCAAGAGATAGCACACAACTATGTCATAGAACATATACAATTTTGATTGTCCAACCTTCACACTCACTTTTTGGTTTAAGAATGTGCAAAAAATTAATGTGTTATTCATCTTTTTCATACTTTAATATCAATTTTGAACATTCCAAGGTTAATTAATCAGAATACTAGTGGTGAGTGTTTTTTTTGGCTCTTTAAGAATTCAAATGCATGCTTATGAATCGTTGCCTTATTGGCATTGGACATTCGTAGCTAATTCCACTAAGATTGAAATGTGTTTTTCAAAGAAAATTTTGCAGTTTTTATTTGAAAGGGTCTTCAACAATTTAACCCCTAAAGGACCATTTGTCCCCTCGAGGGACAATTTGGGTGTGGATAGGTTCCTATTGTTTCAATTTGAAGTGAATTTTTTTGAGATTTTTTGAGGTTGTGTAGTTTTGCGAGAGCTTTGTGGATATATATTTTTTGTTTCAATTGGATGCCGGATAAAAGTTATGGCATAATAAGCAAGAAATGGAGATTGGTGGGCAACCCAAAAAAAATTACAAAAAGTCAAAATAATTTTTCTGAATTTTTTTCTTAAAATATTATATTTTTGTCTAGACGTGAAGCTTTGATTCATTCTATTTGGACTAGGAATGAGAAAATTATGGACAATCTTATTTTTTTGGGCAATTTAAGCATCTTCTTAAGAAAAAACTTTTTGTCCAACTTTGAATGCTAATATCTTCCAATCCGTATGGTCAAATTTGATGAAATTTTTATTACATGATCTCAGACATGTTAAGTACAGGATAGTATGGTTAAATTCAACCAAAAAATTTGGTTTTCTTAAGTGAATGTAGCAAAAGTGGTAGTTTTGAGTGGTTTTTGACATAAAACACCCTCGGGGCTTTAGGGGTTAAATAACACTTCATGAAAAGCCCACCTCAATTCTACAAAATGGATTACATTTTCTCTTTTCTAACTACCTACCATAGTATCATGGTTGGTTAGGTACTAGGTAAGTAATTCATTTTGGAAGTGCCACATATTTAATCCTTAACCCTTGTGAGCGCTTATTTCCCCACCCTTGATAAATAAGTGAGCACAACCAGGTTCTAGATGTTTTGAGATTTGATTTGTTCTATGGACCGTGCCTAGCGTCAATCCATTGTGCCTTCCAAGCAATGGATCTTTTCTAAGTAACATAACCAAGTTTGCAAGAAAGCCAAGAAAATAAAGGAAAACACTAATCCAATATGCAATATTTATCCTAATTGGGGCATGCCAATTAGGCCGCTGTATTTTTTGAATGGAAGTAGATAAAATCTAAATATATCCACATAAAAAGAGAGAGAATTTCATGCCATTTCTAAAAATATAACAATCACAATCATAGGACCTTCCTAGCAAAAGTTATGGACGGATGAAGTTCTAGCTTCTATAAGTCTATTTAAACTTCATCCTTGTATTTAGACCTTTTCCTTATTCTAATTTATTTTGAACTTTGGACTTTGAATTTATACTACCAACTTCTACTTAACTTCTAAGTTTGGACTTAGATGGATGATTTTTGTCTTATTTCATCCATATCCTAGCCCAAAGTTCATCCATTATTTACTCCTCAATGATTAAGAATTTTCCTAAAGCTAAACTAGTTCTAGACTCCACTAAGTTCCTTCTAACTATTTTTAAATCTAATTTTTCTCTTTGATTATCTTTTTGATTAGTTATTTTATCCTTATCCTGCTTATGTGGTTCGGTGCTACTCTAAGCAATTTACTATTTTTAGATTTTTGTCAATTTTTTCCTTATAGGTCTTAATTCTAGATTTTTAGAATGCTAAGACACTTGCTAATTGGGCCTTCCTACTAGGAGTTATCCACGGATGAAGTTTGACCGCAAATCGGTATTTAGAACTTCATTCGTCGTTTTCTACTAACCTATAACTTGAATTCTGGTTTTGGGTTTACTTCTGACCTCTAGATTTAGGTCTCTACCTAAATTTCCATTCTTGTTCCTCTTGGATGAAATGGACTAATTTTCATCCAATATGACTCCTAAACTTCATTCATTTTATTTCTTCCAATTCAACTCTAATTTCTCTAAGTGGAATACGATTTTGGAAACCTCTAACTTATTTCTATAACATTTTCTATCTAATTCTTGGAATAACACTAATCTAAACACTCTGAATTGGCTTTAAAATATGGTCCTACTTTTATACATCCAATTTTGATAATTTGACAAGGGAGGGTTGTAACTAGGAACTTACCTCGGAATTGGTGTCGTTATTGAGGTAGTTGTCCACTCCTTTGAATTTGCCATCATTTGCCATGGTAGGATCCCTTGTTGAATTGTGCTCACCACTTAAAAATGTGGTTTTAATACAAATTTTGATTCACTTCAAACTACTTCTTTCTCTTCCACACTATTCCCTTACGTCATGTTTTAATGGTCCTTCAACTACCTCTTACGCAACTTCCCTTTCCGTCATACTAATCCTCTTCTTTATGGTCACCACAAATTCCCTAGATTTTCCCTTAGGTCTACCTAATCCTACGACTTAGGCTACTATTTATTGTTTCTCTCCTTTCTTCTCCTACTTCATCCCTTCTCCTCTAATCTCTTTCCATTCTTGTTGTCTTCGTTTTGCTAATAAGAGAGTTGGAAGTGCTTGTTTGCAAGTGTGATGTGTGGAGGTGTTCCTTCTATTCTCCCTCTTACCTTCTACCTCTTTGATGCTAATTGATGTTTCTATCCTCTAATTTCTTCTTCTAATTGCTAAATTCTTTCTCCCTAATTCTACTTTTTTGTATTCTACCTCTCGGTCTAACTTTTGACAAGTTACTATTTTTAGATATTTTATATTTTTACTTTCTAGAAGCTAAAATTAGCTTTTCAAATTGATAAGGCACTTGCAAATCGGACCTTCTTAGTAGAAGTTATGCATGGATGAAGTTTAACCGCTAATAGGTGCTTAAAAACTTCATCCGCTCATAACTCACTCGTTTTGACTCCGTTTTTAAAGTATTTTATGTTTCTAGAATTCTCAAATTGTGTAATATAGGATTCTATACTAACATTTGACCTGAATCTTCATCTAATTGGTTTGACTTAAGCTTTGACTTTGGTCCTAATAAACATTAACACAAAGAAATACCCAACTTGGCCAAACTTCCACTAACAAAGTCAAACAGCTTTATAACAAAAAAATGGTACAAGAGGGGGTTCAAAGCTTTGCCATGTTTTTAAATACACCTAAAATCTAAAGACCAAGAGCTATAGCTTCGCCATATTTTCTCTAACACCCGAAATTCTAAACATGAAAGACTATAGCTTTGCCGCAATTGCACCATGTGCTAAATTCCACCACAACTAACAACTTGGCCACATAAAAAACACCTTAAGGTTACACGTCAAGTACTAAAGTCCCCCCAAAGCGGCATTGCCAAGGTACGGTGGGGGGTAAGCTCTAGGATTAGTTCAAAGCTTCCAAATTTCAACAATAATACCTCAAAGAACCTCAATGCAAGAAAACAAGGCAAACTTTGAAGGGACCTCAATGTCCTTCAAAGCAAGCTTGAAAATTAGTGACAACGGAGCTAAAAATGCTCCAAAAACACAATTTTGGCAACATTGGCACGCAATGGCCAAAACGTCAAACTAATTAAATGGACCCAAATTGTATAGAGAGCTAAAATAATGGCTACAAGGGGTAGAATGAGAAGAGAATGAGCCCCTTAATATACTTTCCTAAGGTTGCTCACCTCCCTTCAATTTCTAAACCGTAATCTTATCAACTAAGATTTTCATCCTAATCTTTAAGTTTTTGACTTTCTATGTTGGTCCAAAACTCTAATTTCGGGAGAAAGACTCCAAATCACAAACGGATTGAGCCATTGTCTTCAGAAGTCCACTTTTAGTCTAGAAGAAACCCCACCCCTTAACTAAACTCTCCAAAACTCAACAAAACCTAGTACTAACTAAACACCCCAAAGGGATAAAAACCCAAATTTTGGAGTTCGACCTATCTGAGGAAAGTAACTAGCCTAGGGTCTTAAATAGGTTTGAGGGAGTAAGAAAAGACCTAACTTGGGCCTCATTCCGACTTTGTATGCTCCCGGTACGCCGGTCAACTCCACGGTAAATTTCAATTTTGCCGGTTTGAGGAGGATCTTTGACATTCCTGGGTCTTTTGGCTATCAGAATGTCTTGAAACTTGTTGGAGAGTTTTACTAGCATAAAATAATCTATTTCAATTTTTAGTGAGATTTTACCGCAGCTTGGATAATTTCTAGGAATTTTCCATCGTAGGTTTTGGCGGTTGACCGTTCGGAAGGGTATCTTCTTCAAGTTAGAAAATTCCAAAACTTTTTATGGAACCTCTCATGGAATTCCACAAAGCATGTGCAAGCTCATATTTTTACTTTGCACAAATGTCAAAGGAGAATCAAATTCCGCCTTCTCCTTTTAATTTAGAGAATTTTTCACATACAAGAGAATCTTGGCAAACCATTTTTGCTGTTGAATTCCAAATGTGATTTCTACCCTAGAAATCCATACTCCACCCGTAGATTCTTCTTACAGGTCCATCTTGAGTTTGTAATTCCTATAGGCCAACAATTGGGGTTTCCGCTATTTCTTCGATACTATGGGGAAAGTGAAACCTATCTCGGGAATGAAATTAGGACCTCAACGTATTCCCTCGGACCAATTCCAGCCATAAGATGTCATATGCATTGTAGGCTTGGATGATTTGGGCTAGATTTACTTTATTCTTGTTATTTATCTAATTTCTCGGTTTCTAACCTATGTACAAGTAGAAATTGGGTTTATTTAGGGAAAATTAATCTATATTAAGGGACCAAATGCTATATTGGCATATGATATACCTATTTTGTCTTTACACTCTTTTTATGACTTTTTGTAAGTTTTTACTAACTTTATTTTGCAAAAATCGCAAAAAAATAAAGCATGAGTTTCAAGTGACAAATATGGGACTTACAACCCTTACAATCCCAAGGCTATTTTTTCCATTAAAAACATTAAAAAATACCATTTTCAATGCAAAAAATAAAAAACTTAAGCATTTTTTTTGCATATACAGTCATAGGATCTTTTACTAGACTATAATGAAAATCTCTAGAAAAAATTTCAGAAATTTGACTGTATCGATTACAAGAAATAAGCATTTAATTTGAAGTAAACAATTTTTTTTGTTCCTAGCCTAACTACATTATACAACTTTGAATCCTCTCAACTTAAAACTTTTATACTACAAATTATGAATTAGTTTCTTTATGTTAAAGAATTGATTTAAGATTTCAAAAATATATACTTTTTAAAATATCCTATCATTTTCATTTTAAAAAATTGATTAAGTCAAAGTAGGTACAAGATAAAAGAAAAAATTAAATTGTTGGTAGCTCTAAGATGGAATTGAAACGCACTAATCCCAATGGTTAAATTGTTCTAGAGAGCAAACTAAACCACGTGCAACTTTTTATTCCTTGAATTATTACAGTTGAGTTTAAAACGGATGCAATGCATTATTTCCTCGAGAATTTGCTAAGATTGCCTAGAAAACAAGAAACCTCATAACTTTTGCATCTCTTATCTAAATGGAATGAATCAAATCTTTCCATGTACAGAGAATATAAATATATGAAATAATTTAAAACAAAAATATTTCAAGTTTATTTTTTTTGCTACTTGCCTATGCGTGTTTTGAATTCATTGTGGCATAACTTTTGCTTCCAAGTACCAATTGAAATAAAAATTATAATCACGAAAAACTAATCAATTTTTTTATCTTGAAAAAAGTTTCAAAATATCTTTCCCAAAATTGAGATAGTGGATATTTGCCCAAACCTTCACAAGTCCCCCCTAAGGGACTATTGGAACTTTAGGGGTCAAACGACAAATTTGCATGAAGACATGGTTTTAGGGTCAAATTTGAATTTGAATTTGAATTTCACATAATTCTTAATTTTAAATGTCTTGGAGCTTTACTATGATAATTTAGTTTCAATAATTTTTTTTTTATCCTTTTTCTTGTTCTTCAAAAATTGCTAGAATTATAATTTTTGTAATTTTTGGATTGTATAGGCAATTACTGCCTCTTTAGAGGTGATAGTTCACCACTTCAGACACCCTACTATACTACTTCAATCAAAGTACTATAAACTTGTAGCCAACACTTCTATCTTCAAATTGCAAGTGTTGTTATTTAAATGCAAGTTATGAATCATACTTCTTTGTGTTTTCAAATGCAAGTGCCTTCTTTGAGGTCTATCTATCTGTTAAGTATTAAATTATGTCCACGGGAAATTCCTTAAAGAGTTTGGTTGATGTTCTAATTTAAAATTGCATGAACTTTCAATTGTGCACCGAAACAGGCATTCCATTTGTTGAGAATTCTACATAGTGGAAAATAGTATTTGATAGAATCTGCATCAATTCAAATACTTGTATTGTCATCTTGGAACTTTGAAAGTGAAGCCCTCAGTCTGCACATGTTGCTATCAATTTAACATTCATAGATAGGAAGATTGATTGAAGCAGCTCCACTATTGACGTTTCAATTGGTTGTCTTTAATTGACTTATCTCCAAGAATTTCTTTCAGACATTGGTAGTGTAGTTATACAAATTATAGCCTGGATACCCAAACAAGAAGCATCATATCAAGGATTTGATCTAAACAACGTCACATAGAAACTTTCTTCTCCAAGAATGTCCTCACAACATGGGGAGGTTTGATGATTCAAGCGGATGGAGCACCTATACTAATGGCTTTTTCAAGTCAAATCACACGGCACTGGGGACTATTGTTTTCTTTTTGAATTGCATGGCTATTGATTTTTTGGAGGGAGGGTATTGTTTTCTTTTTGAATTACACAGTTGTTGATTTTTGAGAGAAGGGGGGGAGGGTATTGTTTTCTTTATGAATCGCATGGCTGTTGATTTTATAGAAGAGGGGGTTTCAAGGCAAGGTTGCCTATCTCTTCTCAGAAGATAGTGATACTTTGAAGATAACATTTTGAAATACACTACTATTGAACTTTCTATCAAATTTCTTTCATTGAAAATTCAAGGAGTATACCACTTACACCATGATGTTTATCACTATCATCTCCAATTTTTCTAAAAATTTCATACTATTTTAAATTCTTTTATAATTACTATTATTTTTATAAAATAGTTATTTAATAAAATCATATAAATTTAATTTTGGTATTTTTTTATTATAAAAAAATTAAACTAAATTATTTATATATGAAAAAAATATATAATTTTTTGAAAAATAATATTTTAATATAGAAAACTAATGAAATTTAACCAAAAAGGAATGTAGAATATCTTGTAAGGATTAAGAAGATATTTTTGGAGTCTTTTTGAAATTTACAAAATCAAAAAATTCAAATGTAGTAGATATTGAATCAAATATTTGAAATTATTAGAGAATTAAGCACCAAATGATCAATTAAGCCATTACGTATATTTGGAGTGCGGAAATTTCTTAAGTGCAGAAATTTTCCCGTGTACAGAAATAGAGTTTGGAAGGATTCCATAACTTTTCAAAATTTTAGTTTTCAAAAAATAATTACTACGAATTTTTTAGTTGAAGATTTTGTTCGACCTATTCTAGTCATATAGACCTTTCTATTTCCAACCATAGGTTGGTTGCAAAATCAACTAAAGACTAGTTGTAATATTGAGAGTCTTGTAGCCAATCCTAATGTGCCACAACTGCACCAATAATTCTTCCATAATTAATCACTGCTCATCTCCAGCTAATCGGAAGGAGAGTAGCCTATATAACCAAAATAGGGGGTGTTTAGAAATGGGTCGGCTACTACAGGTCTAAACTCATTTTTTTGTAAGGATGTTGTTGATGAGGTTCTCTTATTTATTTTTGCTGTACAGATTGCGGTGAGCATTTTAGAAGACATAATCTTGTAGGGATCGATCCTAAGTTGCTTAGATAGCCTTTACTCTAGCACTCTGAAATGCAAGAGTGATTGACATTGTTTGGTAATCACCCAACTTCTTTGTTCTTGAAGTGTCTTTGTTTGAGTAAGGTAGAGACCAATTGTCAACCACGTCCAATATCCAACCTGTAGGGATGCAATATTTCCAACCAAGGTTGAAACAAATTTTTAATTGAAGCTTGGAATGTGTGTTTTTTGGTCCTTTTCAAGGTTGGGACTAATAAGGTTATGACACATGTCCCAAAGTAGTGAGCAAGAAAAATTCTTGCTCATGAGAAAAATTCCCACCACCTCATACTAGGATTCTTTTTAGGCAATTAAATGCCCAATTTCCTCAAAAAAAATTGGGCAACTTCAAGCCTATAAAAAAAAAAGAGGGTAAATGTGTTAAAAAATGCCAAATTGTAACAATGGCCCTACACACTGTTGCCACAATGTTTTTAACCCCTAAAGGACCAAACACCGTTTTTTTGACAACATAGCGTTTTGGGGCAGCACACCACGAATGGAATTTTTATTTTTTTTCTTTGAAATTTTAACACAAGATGTTCCCAAGGAGTAGCTTTAGGTCCCAACAATTTTCATAACTTTTGACCACATGGTTAAAAAGTTATGGTATGATATGTAGTTTTCATTGTTTGGCGGGCAGCCTGGGCAGCAAAAAAAACTTCTTTAAAAATCATTTTCTAGAGAAATAAAAATTTGAAATTGGTTCTCTAGATTTATGTGCACAAGGAAAGCTTTGAATCATTCCACTTTGATTTATGAGATGAAAGTTATGAGGAATTTTAGTTGTGGGTAGTTTGCGGGTAGTTATGGAATCTCTACTCTAAAATAAACTTTGAAGTCCTTTATTTAACTCAATTTTCAATATTTTTGGAAAAAAATATAAACACAAGGTGTAAATTGTTTATTACAACATTACAATCGTTTGGATTGGCATTTTTCAATTCCATAATTAAATCCTTAACAATTTAGTGTTTTGAATCATTTTCTACTTCTTTGTACTTACTATTTTTTTCCTATATGTTGTACATTTCCAAATGATCTGAAATTTTTCAAGCATGTAGCTAACTTTTTTTGAAGAATGAATTCAAAGAGTTACCACCATTTTGGACATTTTTTCATACAAATGTGACCATGTGAAGTGCAGCTGCCCGGTTTTTTGCAGGGACAAAAAAAGGGTTTTTGTCACTTCAAATGCTTATATCTTGCAATCTACACGGTGGAAATTTCTGAAATTTTTTCCACATCTTCTCAAACTAGTTTACTACAAGATCCTATGGTCACATGTGTCCAAAATGGTTTTTTTCCAAAATTTGGTACTTGTATTAGAAATGGCAGTTTGGGAGCGTTTTTTTGTGAAAACATAGTCAAAAACCTGTAGGGGTTAAAACCTCATTTCATCCATTTTGTAGAGCCAACACATACAAAAATTGCATACAAAATTACATATTCAAAATTGCATATCCAAAATTGGCCTCCTTCAATTCAAGCCCCAATAATGAAGAAGCCACAAAACTCAAAAAATTCTTGAAGAAAGGCCACATAACCATTTGTCCAAAAACCAAAAAGAAAACCCTGCCTCATACTGCTCAGGATCTGCTGCAAAAATCACTTAAATGATCGGCTACTGGTGCCTCTACTTTAGTACGTGGGACGTTATAGAGGAAAGCACTTATTAGTTTCTCTTGTGGGGTTGTTGTAGTACGTCCATGAACTGCACAACTTTAACTTTCGTTTGCATCGAGGCAGTGGTCAAACTCATGGCAGTGGTTGACTGAAGAGCAGTTTTTGTTGCGTACTTTGTTTTGACAACCCCTTTGTATGCTCTGTTGTACCCTTGCGAAGCGACGAGCTCCATTGATATTGGATGCATCAGGAATGGGGAGGCAGCCCATTATGACAATGTAGGCTGTTTTCTTTCCGTGCAGGAAGTGGTGTGCACAGTTTTGGCACATTATGATTGGCTATAAGACTCTCAACATTGCAACCAACCCTTGGTCAGAAATAGGAAGGTCTGTAAGGTAGAAGTCTCAGAAAGCACTCATCGAAGGGGAAAAAGACCTCTGTTTCAAAATGGGTGGACCCAAAGTTTTTCTTAATTTTTGTGGGAGAAAGAGAAATGAGGAACACTATTGTAAAAATTTTAATTTTAATTTTTTGACCTGAAATGAATAAGATTTGATTTTTCAAAGTCAGAGGTGCATAGGTCCCTATTAATGTTCATAAGTGCAACTGTAATCAATCAAAACATGCCATTGAATGGAGCCAGTGAGTTTAAGAATGATCCTAACCATGCCTTTAAATGGAAACAATAATTCCAAGAATGATCCACTGTACATTTCCATCCAATTCACTCCCGATTGTAAATCAAAATTATTGTAATTGCTAAACACCCCAGGGTTTCTTCACATAGTTTCAAATCCAATTCAAAGTGCTACAACTTTTGCATATGATGTCCGAATTCAATAAAAATTATTGGAAAATTTGCGTTCTCTCTTCTAGTTTGTGTGATAAAATTTTCAGATCAATACAAGATGTACTGATTTTTTGGAAGCCAATCAAAGCTCACAGGTTCAATTTGAGTCCACAAAACTGCATTTGATGGCTGAAACTTTGGGGGCTTGTATCTTCTTCATCGAATGTTATTTTTCAATAAAATTTGTTGGATTATGTTTCCCTTGAAGTCTAGTTGATGCAATAAGATTTTAATTTCAATCCAAAATGTTTTGAATTTTTGGGAGCAATTCAAAGTTTAAAATCCAAACATTTTTGGATTACAGTGAACTTTGGCGGCTTGTTTCTTCTTCATACAATGTCCGTTTTTTATTTTAAAACTTTGGAAAAATTGCGCATACTAGTCTAGTTCATGTGGTTAAAATTTCACATCAATTCAAGAAGTTATGAGTGACTGAGAAGCATTTTAATAGAAGGAGGTTCAGCCTCAGATGTGTTTTTGCAAATTTTCTTACTATTTTTTGACATTTCAAAGTCATTCTGCAGAACTCACCAAATTCATGTCTTTATTATGAGTAAAATCACACATGATGATGAACCATGTCACCTGTTCAATAGCCTAAAATTGCACACATGGGTTTGCAGTTTCTCACCACATGAAGTAATTTCTATTTCTACATCCCATGTGCACTGTTTTGGACACTCCTACAAGGGCGGTTCTTAACGCCTGAACTGTTTTCGAGCCTTCTCCTATATGAGTGGTACGGGTCAAACAAAATCTTCAGCTAAAAGATATTTATAGTAATTATGTTTTGAGAAATAAGAATCTGGAAAAGTATGAAAACCTTCTTAATTCTGTTTCTATACATGGGAAAAATTCTCCACCAAAAAACCCCGCCCTGTAAATATGTGCATTTGCTTTAAGTGGTCAGAAATGGGTTGCCTGCCAGTTAAGTGCTTTGAATCTGTTTTTGGATCCTCCTGAATTCAGCTGCGGGCAGCTTCAAGTCTGTGAAGTTGACTTGTACGCTTTTCCAGACTATGGGAATCTGCAAGCACGTCAACGCAACCTCTCCACTGGTCACAAGCTTTGCGACAAGCTTTGCGAGTACGGTAGCAGAAATAATTTGCAAAGACTCCTTCACTTGCATTTCACATTGCTTTTGTTGATCTTGGTTGGTCACAAGCTTTGCGAGTACGGTAGCAGAAATACTTTGCAAGATCGCTTCACTTGCGTTTCACATTGCTTTTATTGATCTTGATTGGTCACAAGCTTTGCAAGTACGGTAGCAGAAATAATTTGCAAAGACTCCTTCACTTGCATTTTTTGCATTGCTTTTGTTGATCTTGATTGACCCTGCGGGTTCACTCCTTGGTGCGTCACTTTAAAACATTTTTGGTACAAACTGAACTGTGCATCTTTTAATTTCTTTGCAGGCACTGTTTTGAAAAAGGTTTTGCTTACCTCTACTGACAGGAATCATGTCTGTCTTGACCCAAGAGTGATTACGTAATCAGAACTTCGACTTTTCTCTTTCCATGTGCCTTTCTCCACTCACAAGTCCAAATTTCGTTTTAGGAATTTATCCCTTTGGGTGGAAATAGGAGATTTTGTCAGTACCTTGAGGAAGTCATGTTTTTCACTGTTCGTGCAACAGATTCCTAAGGTAAGGGCAGTGCTTGCAAAATAAGTCATTGACCTTGGCACTTTAACCCGAAAGGATGTGGCATCTATTTTTGGCTGATGAATGATAGAGAATCCTTTTTATGTAGGATAGAAGAGCAACTATTCATCCTCGAAATTTTGTGTGAATTTTGTGTGAAAAGGGGGGATTCTTGTACAAGAGTTTGACTTCCAATGAGTGCTTTTGGATTTTTTAAAACCAATGATTCACAATACGACTTCCTTGGACTTCATTTGGATCCCCCAAGGATACAAAATGTCAGATTCATCTACTAGAGATTTACATCTACTGAAGCCCAGTGAAAAAACTTGAACAAAAGGGAATTCGAGTCCCATTCAAGAAGGGAAAATAAAATAACTTTGAAGATGATTACCTTGTGATTTAAAGTTGGTGGAGTTGGTGGAGTTTAAACCAATAATTTGCCTCCAAACATGTGCTAATTCATCCCGTTTCAAAAGTGAAAAATTAGTTTAAAAAACCCAACTATTTTTCTACTGAGGAAGATAACTCACACTACAACAAAGTAAAAAGAAAAAGAGTTGATTACTCACCTTCAGCTGTTGAATTTGCTCTTGCAAACCTTCCACATCTCTAGATGCTTCTTTGTTGACTACATTGACATATTAACAACATGACATCAAGGTGACTACACCTACAATCGCAATTCAGCATGTCTCTCATTATTATATTGAATTTTTTGGGGGAGTATTATTGGTAGTCAAAAGGAGTTTCTAGATTCTCTTTAAAATGTCATTTTTTGGACATCGTATATATGAACTACAAATTTTCAAAGTACTAAAAAAAGGATTTACGGTAATCAATTGTAGACTCTCATGAATGGAAGAAATACATTTTAGGCAAGAAGCTAGACTGTGCAATTTTAGAAAGCGGTTGAAATTAGGTGTAGTTGCCTCATAAGATTTTATTGAAGGAAAAATTTGAACCTGATTCTCATTTGAAACTGCCGAGGAGAGGAAATACTTTTGTTAATGGGCAAACAACTGACATCGTCTTGGATGAGTTTCACGATTTGTGCAAACTTGAAGGTGCTGAGCGCCTTAGACGATGCAATGCACTAGTAAATTTATAAAAAATAAATAAATCTGCATATGTCAAATAAAATTGAAGCCTTATAACACATGAAGAGCTCATAACCTCAATCCTCAATATTACAGACAGATGATCTGTTAGATCCACTCCCATATGTCACAAACCTGCAGTTAAAAAAAAAATTGCCAATCAATTTCAGCAAATGTGTCTATTCTTCCAAATTGAAACCAAATTGAAATAATCACCTGTGGAAAAACTCAAACCCTGTAATTATAGCTCGCCTAGCAAACTCCCATTTGTTAATACATTTAGAAATCCAACACAACGACGCACTAGAGCTACAAATGCAAGTGTCTCACCAGTAGGAACATGAGAAGGCAACAAGGGAGATCTATGTTTTCCGTAGGCTTTGTCTGAGGTGATAGGTTATAGAAGCTCAATTGTTGTGTTCAAAAGCTCCATGGCCATGAATTCCTGAGCTTATAAATAAGGTGCACATGGATACAGAGAAGACAATAAGGTAAAGTACACCCATTCATTCCAGACCAAACGGGAGCAAGCCCATTATTGGCTAAATTATGTTAGTGGTGTACATTCAAGTTCTGAAAACGTATGTCACTAACATAAGTTAGCCTACAATGATCTTGCTCCCATTTGGTTTGGAATGGGGTAGTTTACCTTAACTATTGGCTCAACAAGTGCATAAATTCCTGCATCTTACCAATGCTCACCCCATCCCTAGAAACCTAATTCAGCATAGAGTCTTTGAATTCTCTCATCCCCATAACTAATGGCAGAAGAGTAAATCTTTCAGCAGACGGAGGTTCATTTTCCAGCTGTTTGGTGTCTCAAACACGATTGAAGAAAAATTTCAAAGAATCTCGTCCATCGCATTCGACTGAGTGATGGACACCTCATGTTTAAGGAAATTGAGAGTTTCAACGTTTTTGATTCCAACGAAGGAGCTCTCTCTCTCTCTCTCACACATAAGATCAACCTCATATTCCAAGATACTTGGGTGAAACATCGATCAACCAGTTTCTCCTTCTACCCAAATTCTTGCACACATGGCTGCTTCAAGTTCAGTCACAATATTTGCAGCATTGTCGACTCGCACTCGCGGTAAGGCTGAGGTACTTTAATTGAAACTTTCACGACAGAGCTGGAGTTGAGAGTTGAGAATTATCACAAACAAAATTTCAAAGCCAAAACATATAAAACACTGGAGATCGATGTGCACTCTAGCTCGGTTCTTGATCGATCCCTCGACATTTCTCGATTGTCTGTGGCATCGACGTACACGATCAAATTGCTCGCAGAAATTAATGTCCAGCTTAATGACTTCCCATCCTTTGCAGCATTGCGAAATTGGTTTCAATGTAAGATGATCGTTAGTGACCAATTGGCAGGGATCATGGAGCCCCCAATATAATAGTCTTCCAACATAATAATCTTTCAATCTATGCGGTCAATTGGGCTGAAAATCTTCCCACTCATTTTTATAATAGCCCATTGCACTTTTATACAGCTATAGTTCAAAAAAAAAGTTCTTCATTTCAATTTTCGCCATTGCACCAAGAAACGGCAGTATTTGACAATTTCTCTCGAGAAATACCCCTGACCCCTGCAGTTGGTCCTTCAAGAGTAGAAAAATTTAGATTTAAGTTTGGTAAAATTAGACTAAAACTTTGTCATTTTGATTCCCTTCCACCTGGTAGCTGCCTCACTGTCGAGGCTTGAACATTGACTGAAGCCAATCCAATTCCAAAACTGAGAATGATCAATGCTAAAAAAACTTTGCGAGACCTCCCACATCCTAGCAGTAAAAACTAGTTTCAGAATAGACTGGTAAAGATTTACGATTCAGAAGGCACACCCTGAAGTAGAGCCATGCCAAATCCGTGGAATACCAACAATATAACAAAATTAACATTCCTAGTAACCAAAAATTTAAACAAAACTCTCTGACTATCGAGATTACTTGAATTACGAGTCCAAAACCCCGACTTCCGAGGCTTGATTGAATCAGGACTATATAACCACCTGCGCCTTCCAACTACTCACACTTTTGAGGTCACTCTTCCTCTCCTGCCATCAGAGAGAGAGATAGCTGCTAGTTCAGAGAGAGACAGGACTCCGTCATTTCATTTGATCGAGAGAGAGAGCTTTGTTTGAACATGGCTGGGAAGCGCATTGTGAAGCTGAGGAGCGCCACTGGTGAGATCTTTGCGGTGGATGAGGCGGTGGCTTTGCAGTCCCACTTTGTGAGGCACGTGATGGAGGATGTGGGCGTTGAGAGCCCCATTCCACTGCCAAATGTGTCGAGCGACATCTTGGGACAGCTGCTCGATCACTGCAAGCGTTATGCAGAGAACAAGCAGACTGCCAAATTTGTGGAGGTCGATATGCATAATCTCCACAACTTGATTATGGTATGTATTTGAGTTTTGCAACTAAATAGTTACTAGCTTGTGTTGCAGCGTAAACCTTTGGATTGGAGGAGCTGTTCAAAATATTCTTGTTCACATGATGTCGACCTTCAGTGTTTGATGCTTTTTGTATTGACATACTTTAGATGAGATGGTTCTTTGCATTCATGAATCTTATTGCTACACTGTTCTTCTTTCTAGTTGACAGCAAGTACTTCAAGATCTGAAAGTTCTTTTTTCAATGCTCAACTATTTAATTTGTAGCTAGTCTTTATGTGCTTTACAAAGACTCACCTTGAGTTTTCAATCTACATTTCATATAATTTATGAATCCAACTTGTTAGCTCAAAGCAATGATCATGGTAATAAAAAAGAAAATGTGTGTGATGACTAGGCGGCCAACTACATGCATATTGAGACCTTGCTTCAGCAGATATATCATACTGTAGCAATGATGATTGCCAAGAAGACATTTGAAGAAATTCGACAAATATTCAACTTCAGAAATGACTTGGCAAGAGGAGAGGGACATTTGATTGGAAACGAGAGCCAAATTCTTGCTTCATTGATGGAGTCCTTGCCAACGGAACTTCAATTGAAGATTAAGATTAAGGTTGCACAAAGATTTCACCATGGAGAATGGAGCCCTTGGCGGTATGACGTGGAGACCCAAACACTAGTTGTGGAGCTTGCCAATCTCTATGATCCCTACAATATGCATCAACAAATTTCCATTATTCTTTTGCATATAGATCTTGGTTTGGTCAACACTCTTGTGCTACAAACATGTGGCATGATGTCCCTCTCTCCTCATTCAAGTGGAGGGGTATGCATGGAGTGGGTAGACCAAACAGATATGGACCTCTTCAAGGACTTGATGGATGGCATAGAGAAGCGGAAGATTGAGAACTTGTTTTTTGATGAAGATTGAAACCATCGACTAGCTTGACAATTATTATAGTAGTCTTGTGGGCATGAGATATTTACATCATTTATATAATCATCCAAATCTTCAAATATGTCATGTTTACATCTTGAAGAGAATGGCATGTCTATAATGGACTCTCAAATATGGGCTCGAAGTAGCCAATATGACTTAGAAGATTTCAACTTAAACAACACAATACTTAGAGTGTCATGTATGTCAGAAAACTTATGCAATAAAATTTTGAGGTTCTTTATCAAACAATATATGTTCCGGGGTTAAAGGAAACTTTGTGTCTAGGTTTTGTCAAACTTCTTTATATTTCTATATCAATACACACATTTCAAAATTTTCTAAAATTGAATTCAAATTTTCTATTTCTTCATAATTGAAAACATAAAGTTGAAATTTCTATGAATTTATAAAGAGTTTTTATCTTGAAATCATAATAATTTTAAAAATACTAAAGATAATACTAATTTTTTTTTTTAAATGGAACTAATATTGGCAAACATCATGGAGTAAAATTTGATGTACTCTTTGAATTCACCTTAAGAGGAATTTGATAGATAAAGTACAAAAATGATATAATTTGAGCTTTGAAGATGCTACCTTTCAAGTGTCTCAAAAAATTTTGTGGTAGTAATTTTGGAAAAAATACAATTGGGATAAAAAGTAGATTATTTGAGCTACCTTTCTTAGTTAAGTTTAGGAACACTCAAAAATCAAGAACTATGTAAAAATATAGATTTTGTCTTTCAAAATGTCTGTGAGGCTTACAATGTCCTTCGAGAGTTTAACCCCCAACTTCTATGCAATGCTTAACCCCTAAAGGACCAAAGTGTGTTTTTTGGCAACATAGCAATTTTGGGCAGCTCACTACGAATGGAACTTATATTTTTTTTCTTTGAAATTTTCATGCAACACGTGCCCAAGGAGTAGCTTTAAGGCCCAACAATTTTCATAAATTTTGACTACATGGTTAAAAAGTTATTGCATGATATGTCATTTTCAGTCCTTGTCAGGCAGCGCGGGCAACAAAAAAAACTTCTTTAAAAATCACTTCTTAAGAAAATAAAAATTTGAAATTAGTTCTTTAGATTTCTATGTACACGGGAAGCTTTGAATCATTCCATTTAGATCTATGAGTCAAAAGTTATGAGGATTCTTAGTTTAAGGGTAGTTATGGAATCTCAACTCTAAAATAAACTTTGAAGTCCTTTATTTAACTCAATTTTCAATATTTTTGAAAAAAAATATAAACATTGAGTGTAGATTGTTTATTACAACATTATAACTGTTGGAATTGGCATTTTTCAATTCCATAAATAAATTCTTCACAATTTAGTGTTTTGAATCATTCTCTACCTCTTCCTACTTACTATTTTTTTCCTATAAGGTAAACCAACCTATGACAGGCCAACTGTCTAATGCAGACATCTACATACCCCCCCCCCATTACAGTCCATTTCAGATCTTTGCTTCTACAATTTGATTAGGTTGGTTAGTGGTCCACATTAGTGCATTAGGTGATTGTGATAGAATTAGTAATGACTGTCATAGGACACTTACACATTGTGAGTGTAAACTCATCATAAAGAGTTTTTTTTTTATTCCTTTGTGTGATGGCCACATTAAAAATTCTTGTGGTTGTGTTAGGAAATCTGAAGACTGCATTAGGTGGTAAGATGACCATCATGAAGACATATTTTATTGATTTCAGATAGTCTATAGACTGTTTTGGAAAAATACTTAAAAAATTCATAACAAATTCCTACTTTGTCCAAAAACTAAAATTTTAACTGCTTCTTTCATTTCTCAAAGTTGTCTCTGCTAGAAAAAAATCTGATTTTATTTTGCTAATGGCAACATACCAAATCAGTCATTCTGCCTGTCATAGGTTGGTTTACCTTATGTTGTACAATTCCAAATGATCTGAAAATTTTCAAGCATGTAGCCAACTTGCCTTCAAAAATAAATCCAAAGAGTAACCACCATTTTGGACATTTTTTCATACAAATGTGACCTTGTGAAGGGCAGCTGCCCGTTTTTTTGCAGGGACAAAAAAAAGATTTTTGTCAATTCAAACGCTATTATCTTGCAATCCACATGGTGGAAAATTCTGAATTTTTTTCCACATCCTCTTAAACAAGTTTAATAAAAGATCCTATGATTACATGTGTCCAAAAATTCTTTTTTTCTAAAATTTGACACTAGTATTAGAAATGGCAGTTTTGGAGCATTTTTGGTAAAAACATAGTCAAAAACATTTAGGGGTTAATTGGCCCCTAAACAATTGGATTGTTGAGCCATGTACCTTATACCTCCCACTAAAGTAAACTTGTGGACATTGTCTAATCTACTGGTGGCTACAAAAAAATTTATCCAACCATACTGAGCCTATTTCCTAGCATGCCAAGTCCAAAAACACTAGGAAAGTAGGAAGGTCGTAGCATTGAAGGACATTGGAAGAAAACTCTAGAACTTTCATTTGATCCTAAACCCTAAACCCGCAACTATAATGGCAAATTATAAAATATGGACAAATCATTTTACTATTCAATTCATCTCACAAGCATAACATAATTGAGTTATTTTTTGCAACCCTTTGATAAACTTTGTTTCATTTCCTCCATAGTAAACTTTTAAAATTTCCTCATAGATGGGCAACCCTACCTACAAGATTAAAATTTGAGCTCTTCCAACATTAGTTCAATATTCAACTTTAGCATACAATTGCATCAATTCACAAAAAAACTCTTCACCCCTTCCATCCTTCAAAGCCATGTCTCTTTGTTCCTAGCATTTTGACCATCTCACACATTGATGTGTAGACATGTAAGATTTCAAATGGTACAAATATGTATTTGATTCCCTTCTTTGGAGAAGGGTGGAACCTAAACCTCCATTTAGGAAGAAGATAACTCAATGGAATTAGATTGCATGCAACCATGCCCTATTGTCATTCAAAAAAATTAAACCTTGTGAGTTGTCATTCCTAAAAACAGAGAAGTAGAGTAAGATTTCAAATGCATTCCAAAATAGGGTATTTTTGCAAAGGTACCATTTATCCAAATCAATCATTATATGAGATTTCACTACTATAGAGGGCTATGAACTCCTTGGAGATCCCAGACTGTGGAAACTCCAATGCAACTGTAGGTCAAGGTGTTGAAGCAATTGCCA
Source organism: Antitrichia curtipendula (assembly GCA_951230915.1). Taxonomy (NCBI): domain Eukaryota; kingdom Viridiplantae; phylum Streptophyta; class Bryopsida; order Hypnales; family Leucodontaceae; genus Antitrichia; species Antitrichia curtipendula. The sequence goes on from OX579642.1 coordinate 20,529,639, forward strand.
CCTCGGACTTAATAAAAAATTAACGTATTATTATTTTTAGATTATCGTTATTATTATTATTTTAATATATATTTTTTAAATCATTATTTTTTATTTTGACCAATGCTGCTTGGTTCACATGAACAGGCCTAAAACGGCCCCCTAGACCCCCCAAAAAACATATAATGTGTAAAGATACTCTAGTGATCAAGGATCATTGTTTTAATTTTCTATTGACTTAGGTTTGGATTTTCCTTCATCAAGTCAAAAAGTAAATTCTTCATGAAGTACTGTATTATTTTTCATTATATTCAACTTGAATTAGGTTAATTTTTTGTGAACCTCTCCAAGGTCATTTCAACCCATAGTTCAAATATTAACATTTTTCGTGAGGACTATTGCGTTAGTTCGTGTACTAATAAATTGTTGAAGGGCACATCCAGCAACACATAATTAAATGACATAGCACCCTTGATAATTGAAAAAACACCACCTTCACTTAAAATGTTCTAACAAAATACTTTGTTCTTGAAAGTTGCTTGTAACTTTGCCAATTTATATGAATGACAAGGAACTAAATATACAAGTTCTCCAAAATATACAAGCTTCTCATAATCACTTTTCAAAGTTTGCCACATTCACAAATTTACTCTAAAAAAGAACAAAACTAACGTTCTATATATAATCTACATCGTAATTGTCATCAAAACAACAATTGAAATAACAATGTTGATTTAGGATTAAAAGAATTTACAAATAAAAAAAAAGCAAGTTCTTTGAATTTTTTTGTATTTGATATTAGAGAAATGATTAAGTTTTAATATGTGAAATATTTGTAGTTTACTATTTTATTTTTAAAATACAAAAGTACACAAATTTTGAAATTTTACACTTTCATAAAATTAAATTTTCAAGACAGTAGTATGAAGAATATAAAATCCTTAGAATTGAATTTACACGGTAATCTTTCTATATAAAAATTAAAGGACTGTCTTTAAAGTGGATAGTGAGGATGAGGTGCATTTCAATTAATGCACCCCCCTCTACTCCATTAAAAAAAATGGTTAAATTTTTTTTTAAATATTTATTATATCCTCCCTCTCCCATTTTGTAATTAAATTTTTTTTTTAATTATCCTCCCACTTCCTTCCTCCTATTTGAATTTGAGGGACCACTTCACAATTCCAAACAATATGGGATATGTCCATTTGACCATATCTTGTATTCCATATATGTACCATATCCATATCTTGGATTCGTATCAATATCCGTGTTTATTATATTCCTAGATCAATAGTAGATCAAAAGGGGGGGGAGGGGGGCTCAATGAGGGGTCAATAGCTCTCATTTTTTTCAAAAGTGGTGGGGTGGTTAATAGGAGGATTCTGTAATCACAAGAGATAGTAGACCAAGCCCTATTAGTTTGACCTTTAAGATTCAATATAACATTCATTCCTTGTTCCAGAACGGCAAAAAAAATGTCCAAATTTTGTTTTGTATTATATTAGGACAATTCAAATGAGCTATGAACTATATCAATGAACTTTAAAAAGTTCCACAAGGTGGAATTTAACTTGGAATATGATGAAACTATCGCCACTAGATTCATAACACAATCTATTTTTCCAAAATAAAATTTATTTTAAAAAATTCAAAATTGAAAAATAAAGAGCTAAAAAAAAAGGGGCATTGAGCAAAATATGTTCACTTGGGTCATTAGGGCTTTGTTGTTTTTATATTGTACTAAAATATGCACATCCATTATAGATTCTCAAACCAATTGGGTGATTGCAAGAAACACCTATCGATTTGTTGTGTTTTCATAATACTCATGCTTAATTTTCTAGATAATTTGAAAATTAGAAAAATAATTTTTTTTAATATAAAAAATATGACCAATGTATACACCTTTACAGAGATTGTATCCTAAGATGACAAAGCATTGAAAAATTCTCTAAGGAAGAGAACTAAAAAAGTGCAAAATTTCAAAAAAATAGATACTTTGATGTTTTAATTTGTAAAAAATAGGAAAAAAATTTGATAATGAAAATGAAAATGATCATTCACCAAAAGAACCACTAAAATAATATTTTACATATTTCAAAGTGCAAGCAAAACAAAGTTCATTTTGTAGGCTTTTATACAACAAACAATTAACTATTTTTAGAATTACTTTAGATGCAAGTTGTTCATCTGTTAGAATACCAACCTCTCCAAATTCTAGCTCCAAATTCTAGCTCCAAATTCATTTCCCCCACCCCAAATTGGCAAGTGTGACATTCATTTAGGAGCTATTTTTAGACAAAAAAATATTTTTGAAAAATGAAAAGTAATTTAGAGAAGGTGTATAATAATCATAATGGACAATTTTAAGTCATTTGGAGCCATAATGGACAATTTTGTTAAAAATGATAAAATTCTTTAACTTTGACATTTTTTACTATTTAGATTGGGCATTTGAAATGTAAAACAACCCTAGATGTCTAAAATCTACACTAGTCATACATTCCACTTTCACAATTCAAACTACACAGTTTGAAATCTATACCAGTCATAGATTTTTGAATCTATACCAGTCATAGATTTCTGAAATCTATACCAATATTAGATATCACCTTTACAGTTTAGACTAGGCGGTTCGAAAATGGCACATAGAATACCACCATTTTAACGAAATTCCTCACCATATTGCAAATTAAGTTATGGCCTAAAAACAAATCAACATGCAACATGTAATAAAAAATAGCTCAAGTGTTTTCTTGTATATCAATCTCCTACCTACACTTATCTAATATTTAGCCTGTGAAATGTTAGACTTGTATAAATAGAGATGCAATTGGGTTAAAGGCCCATAATCATAGAATGAGTATACAAACCTTAATTTTTATCATATACCTTAGTTCATCTATTGCACAATACCATATGGGCTCAATTGGTAATCACGAGCCTCTATATATTTTTTTAATTTAAAATTAAAAAAAATAAAATTGAATAGATTTTTTATTTTTATTTTTTATTTTTAAAAATTATTGATATTTTTATTTTTTAATAAAAATAATTTATAAGTTTTTGAAGTAAAAAGATACACTATAGTACTGAAAAATAACTTTCACACCCCTATATTATATAAGAAAAAATTGTCTAAAAAATGAACAAAAAATTCCTAAAAATAACTCTCTATTGAAAGCTCATTTTGAGTTGAATATTGATTCAATGGTCATCTAAATGTGTTCTTTATAATTATTTGAATTGAAGAAATTATCATTTAAGTTTATTTTCAACCTCTTTTACAAATCATTTCATATTTTATTTGAGTTGGAAATTTTGGCAATAGAAATCTATAGTCATTATTGAACAATGCTCAAAATTTTAGATTGAAATTATAGTTTATTAGAAACCACTTGTTCGCACATGGTTTGATGTAGTAGAACTAAGTGCACCCCCCGAGCCTGCAACTCGTGTGCAACATGAGAAAAGCCAGTACACAGGAAACACACTTTACATTCTTGAGGAGTAGAGGTATGGCACATTTTGAGAATTGTACCAACTAAGAGATAGTAATTAAGAGCAAAATCATACCTTAGAATTACAGAAGATCAAGAAAAATTTAAGCTGTGACAAACTCTCACATGTGAAGGCAATGGCTCATTGGTTGGAGGAGTTTCACTTGTTTGAATTGAACTCATCTTTGCAAAAACACGGAGTTAGGTATTTCTGTTTCATGCCAAATTAGAGGTAATCAACAAGGGTTACCGTGAGATGGCCAAATACTGGATTGGCCAAATATTGGATTCAGTACTACTGCATTTTATAACAAGGGAGACGGAAACAATTATTCCCCATGGCCGACTACGATCAATGAAGAAGATGTAAATTTTATTTGCATGTGTTAGGGATTGATTAATCAAATCACGGAAGAGTCTTTTATGATTTGAGTGCTTCTTGAGTAAAGCAAGGGCCGGCTCTACCTGAATTTCCGGGATGATTCTGTTAGCGAATGTGGTGGTGATGATGGCAAGACAGTGCTTTGAAGACGCCAAACAGGGGTCGCCAACTACAGATTAGTCCTTGGGCGGGGCTCGACTAGACTTACCTGTCAACAAATCAACCACGCCAGAGACATGAAAACGACAGAGATTTTCCTTGAAGAAAACTGTGAACCTCTCTGAGAGTACTAAATCAAATTAATTGGAAAAATTCATCAATACCTTCATTGATCGACTCTAATGTTGTCAGGCTTACAAAAATGTGGATCAACGGAAGAGCTTCTTCAAGAGATCGTAAGAGATTGATAGAGATCGAGGAGGAACAATTTGCAACTCGAATTTTGCCGCAATTTCAGTTTCTCAGTTCCAACAGTGTTGATTACCTTACACTGAGACGATGGCGTGACTCAAAGCGCCAAATCTGTCTCATTCAAATGCTCAGACTCTGTAAGTGGTCAATTTCGTAGATATGGGAGGGTGATCTCGCCAAAAATTGTAACCTACATCTAAATACACAAAGCTCTCTGCAAACTATATGTGATTGGATGAAATTTCATCCATGTGTAGTCTCCATCAGAAGACCCCCTTCAAGTACACACTTATGAAAAGAAGGTGTTGCTTGTTTGCTTGTATTCTTGTTCTCGAATATAGAGAGGCCCAGTAAGCGCAGAAATGGCCCAGCACCACTTAGGACTAATCATTGAATGTGTGTGAAAGTCTTGGAGTAATGTAAAGTAAAATACAAAATAAACTCTATACCATGAACCCAAAAAAATTGGAATCTGGTCTTTTCACCTCAAGCAGATAGACAAGCATACATAACACAGTTCACAAAGGCAATTCGAAAGTGCCTCTCTCTGAAAATTATACCCAAAGCAATAAAAATAGTGACCAAATACACGTACATGCACGCAATATCCTTCATTGCCATGTACAAATATGCATGAATTTCATTAAATTGGAAGAATTCCACAACTTTATGTTCCGCTAGTTTCCAAAATATGAATTTGTGGAACTTGCAAGCGCATAAGAAATAGATGCAACTAGCCTCTCCCAACGTCGCCATTAAATTGGAAGTTCATATTCCACAGCTTTGAGCACAGCTAATTTCTAATTTCTTCAACGAGCAAGCTCATCAAAGTCGATGCTTACTAATCCCTCTCAAGGTTCCCAAGATACAGATCCCAGTCGCCGTTGGCCTGGACCGCCGCAATAAAATTATGTATTCCCGCACTTTGATATCCACGTGAGGAATCTGGAGCAGCTTGCGTCCGATTTGCTGGACCACGGCTTGATGATCCGCCACCCGATTTGTGAGTCTCTGTTGCATTTGTAGCACCAGCTAGTCCCACCACCAGTAAACGTCAACTTCATTACATTGGTACGCTTCCAAAGTCAAGATTTGTGGCATATATATATATATCATAATTCCCAAGGGTCTAATTTCAGTATAGAAACTAGGACAACCTAGCATGGATATATATCTGATTCAGGCTGTACACCGTGCATTAAACGTGCCAAAGTACTAGAAAACCGACAATCTAACAAAATGGACATTCAATTAGTACCTCGAGTTCGTGCAGCTGCTGCAGTCCCAGAACCAGCTCCTCCATGGTGAAGCTGCTGGTAATTTACTAGAGCACTTCTTCGATCACTAGAGCCACGTAGTGTAGGAGGCTCCTCCGCAACATTTTCAGGAACACTGGAGCTTCCAGAGCGATCATCGATCACACCCAGAGCCTTAGAACATGACTTAGACCTTGACATAGTCAGCCGCCCTTTGACTTTCTCCAGTGCCGTCCGTGGGAACTCAGTAGTGGGAGCCAAGGCACCGTCGAGCATCCGGAGGAGATTCCTCGCCGGCTCCCGTTGTGCTAGCTGGATCAGACACTCCACAGAACACAAGAGAAAGTCTTCCTCGTAATCCCGGGATTTCGCAATGACCTTGTTGCAGGCTTCACATTTCTTCAGTGCACTGGGCTGCCCACGGTCGGCCTTCCCGCGCTTGGCGGGAGATCTTGAGCGTGTCGGTCCCTGGTGGTCAGTTCGGAGGTAGCAGAGGCTGCCAGTGTTCAACAAGGATTTCTGGATGTGCTTGGTGCTCTCGCGCGGCAGGTATTTGGCTAGCTCCTCCGGGTCGACGGCACTGTTGTGGGACTGGCGGCGGACCTGAACGTCACTTTCGTTAAATTGGGGGGTTTCCAGAACTTCGATACCTTTCAGAACATGCGTTTTGGAACATGAATCCGTACTTATTGTAGATTTTAGAAGTGTATGTACATATTTGTCAGAAATTTTTGATGATTAAATCGAACGAAATCTAGTGACCCTACCTGCAACCAGCGGTGGCCCGTGTGCTCCCCGTTTCCTCGGAATGTGATGGGGCAGAGTCCGCCGACCTTGCATTGGAGGCAGTAGTAGTTGTTGCAGTCTCTCGGGGAGTGGCATGTGGGGCACTTGCCTTCGTAGGTTTTGGCGTCGATCAGGTAGTTGGCTTCCACAAAGCGCGTCCACGTCTCATAATCATTTCCTTGCGCCATGATGGAACAGCAATTGAGACCTGTGGGTATCGAATCGTATGAATGGGTAGAAAAGTATTGTCAGCAGTACCCTCGGGAGTACCCTGCGAAAGGGAATTAAGCATGGTTTATGTGAACAAGGGTATGCAATGTAGGTAAGGTAATTCAATCTCTAACTAATTCCCTCCAAAAATTACTCAGCAGCCTGCAAAAAGAAAGTACGTTTTCATGGTTTATATTTACAAAAGTAATCATTGTCAGTAACTGCATAGGGGAAAAGTGTAAAAGGCCAAATAGTGAAGCAAACTAGGGAGGATGTGAATTGCCGCAAGGTAAGAGCAATTAAAAGCAGTTTTAGCCCTTTTACGAAAGTCGACCAGCAGATGGCATAATTAGAGCAATCGCAACAGACTTGCAATTGGATGACCAAAGTGCACTCTGAAACTAGAAGCCATGCTCTATCAAAGAATTTCGATTCATCTGCATTAATTCTAGCATTCTAGGATACATTCTACGCAATGGAGCGAAAAGGGTTTGTCACAAAATGATTCCTCTTACTGGCCAAGATCTAGTAAAGAACTCAGTTTCAGAAACTTAAAATGTTGAAGTCCGTGGAAGGATTGATCTCATTCCTCTCTCCCATTAAATTGTAAATAAATGAGGTTCATCTATACTACAGAAAGTACTTATTCACCTTACAATCCCTAAAGTTGCGGGTCCCTAAAGATGCCTGGTCTGCCTGCATATATGAAAAGCTGGAAAAGTAAAATTAACTTCTCCCAATCTACACACCAGATCGATCATCGTGTTGCAATAATCAGTTCAGATCATGAGTGAGACTAATGAAAACGTATTCCGTCACTGATGCGTTCTTTTTTACAACAATCTTTAGTTTCAGACAAGAAATTGTCCCCGGGAGGCCAGGATATTACAATACTCTGGCTACTCGTATATTTATATCAATCTACGTACGATTTGCAGCGACTAATGGACTTAAGATCACGTGGTATGCTGACAGCCTGACTTCTTTCAATTCCCGACTTACTAGAAACCAAGTGAATTCACTTAAAATTTTACCCTGTGATATGATGCGATACAATTGATCGTCGAGTACCTTTAATTGAGCTCAAAAGACACAAACGTGCATGATCGAAGCGTACAATTATATTCAGCAAAGCTCTAGCTAGTTTGGAAAAAAGCTGGAGACTATAAAAACTGAGAACTATGCACTGTTGTGCCGGCAAATTGTGAAAGAAGGCCAAGTGATTCTCTCTTTTATGCTGATGCACGACCCTCCCGACGAGACGATGTACGGGACTGCGAGTTTTGCATTTTAATTTATGGAAGCTTCATTGATGCCCTCTTGCTCGTAACTTCCATCCCACCCACCGAGTCCGTACTCCGCAGTATTGCTAACATTGTGAACTTCGATCGATCAATTGCAACGGAGTTCAGAGAGTTCAATCTTCATACTCATGCATGATCCGCCTTTCATAACTTTCCTCAATTGACAAAAGGAACATATCTAGCCCCTGGAAGTTTTCTAATACTTCTGTCAGCAGTTTTGCAATCAGCCTGCAAGTTTCTACTAAATGATCCGAAAGCCAAACCTCAGATAAATTGGCGGTATTTGACATTCATGTTAATTCCCTTCCGGCTGTGAGTTTCTGCTTTACCGTCGAGGCTTGGACATTAAGCTTATCCAATTCCAAAACCGAGAATGATGATTTCTTAAAAACAACTTTGCAAGACCTACCAAATCGGCAAATCCTAGCAGTAAAAACAAATTACGACTAGACTGGTACAGATTTCCGATTCAGGAGGCACACTCTAAAAAGTGCCAAAGCCGTGGAATGCCAGTAATATAACAAAATTAGTATTACAAGTAACCAAAAATTTAAACAAAACTCTCTTGACTTTCGAGATTACTTGTCAAATTACGAGTCCAAAACCCCGACTTCCGAGGCTTGACTGAGTCAGGACTATATAACCACCTGCGCCTTCCAACTACTCACACTTTTGAGGTCACAGTTTTGAAGTCCCTCTTCCTCTCTTGCCATCAGAGAGAGACAGGACTCCGTCATTTCATTTGATCGATCGAGAGAGCTTTGTTTGAACATGGCTGGGAAGCGCATTGTGAAGCTGAGGAGCGCCACTGGTGAGATCTTTGCGGTTGATGAGGCGGTGGCATTGCAGTCGCACTTTGTGAGGAACGTGATGGAGGATGTGGGCGTTGAGAGCCCCATTCCACTGCCAAATGTGTCGAGCGACATCTTGGGACAGCTGCTCAAGCACTGCAAGCGTTATGCGCCAAATTTGTGGAGGTCGATCTGCATAATCTCCACAACTTGATCATGGTATGTATTTGAGTTTTGCAGCTACATGCTAGTTTGTGTTGCAGTGTAAACCTTTGGATTGGAGGAGCTGTTCAAAATATTCTTGTTGGCATGTTCTCAGTCACCTTCTTTGATGGTTATTGTATTGACATACTTTAGACGAGATGGTTCTTTGCATTCAAGAATCTTATTGCTACACTGTTCTTGTTTCTAGTTGACAACATGTACTTCTAGATCAAGTTCATTTTTCAATGCACAACTATTTAATTTGTAACTGGCTTTTATGTGCTTTACAAAGATTTACTTTGGGTTTTCAATCTACATTTCATATAATTTATGAACCTAGCTTGTTGGCTCAAAGCAATGATCATGGTAATAAAAAAGAAAATGTGTGTAATGACTAGGCGGCCAACTACATGCATATTGAGACCTTGCTTCAACAAATATATCATGATGTAGCAATGATGATTGCTAAGAAGACATTTGGGAAAATTTGACATATATTCAACTTCAAAAATGACTTGGCAAGAAGAGAGGGACTTTTGATTGGAAACGAGAGCCAAATTCTTGCTTCATTGATGGAGTCCTTGCCAACGGAACTTCAACTCAAGATTAAGATTAAGGTTGCACAAAGATTTCACCATGGAGAATGGAGCCCTTGGCGGTATGACGTGGAGACCCAAACACTAGTTGTGGAGCTTGCCAATCTCTGTGATCCCTACAATATGCATCAACAAATTTCCATTATTCTTTTGCATATAGATCTTGGTTTGGTCAACACTCTTGTGCTACAAACATGTGGCATGATGTCCCTCTCTCCTCATCCAAGTGGAGGAGTATGCGTGGAGTGGGTAGACCAAACAGATATGGACCTATTCAATGACTTAATGGATAGCATAGATATGCGGAAGATTGAGAACTTGGTTTATGATGAAGATTGAAACCATCGACTAGCTTGACAACTATTATAGTACTCTCTTGGGCTTGAGATATTTACATCATATATATAATCATTCAAGATGTGACATACATAGCACTCCAAATATTGTATTGTTTAAGTTGAAATTTTCTAAATCATATTGGCTACTTCGAGCCCATATTTGAGATTCTTTATCAATAATATATGTTCTTGGGTTGAAAGAAACTTTGTGTTTGGGCTTTGTTTGAAAACTTCATTATATTTATACCAAAACACACATTTCAAAATTTTCATATTTTTCCCATGTAGTAGTATATGTCTAAAATTGAATTTCATTACTTCATAATTGAAAACATAAAGTAGAAATTTCTATGATTTTATAAACTATTTTTATATAAAAATCATAATAATTTAGAAAATGCTAAAGATGGTACTAAATTTTTAAGAAATTTGAAAATAATATTGACAAACATCATGGAGTAAAATTTGATGTATTTCTTGAATTCACCTTAAAAGGAATTTGATAGAAAAAGTACAAAGTGGTATATTTTGAGCTTTCAAGATGCTATTTTTCAAGTGCTCCAAAAATTTCAATGGTAATAATTTTGGGAAAAATACAATTGGAATAAAAAGTAGATTGTTTGTGCTACATTTTCTTAGTTAAGTTCAGAAATATTCAAAAATCAAGAACTATGTAAATATATAGATTTTGTTTTTCAAAATGTCTATGGGGCTTACAATGTCCTTGAAGAGTTTAACCCCCAACTTCTATGCAATGCTTAATTGTCTCCTTAACAATTTGATTGTTGAGCCATGTACCCTATACCTTCTATTAAAGTAACTTTTTGGACATTGTCTAATCTGCTAGTGGCTACAAATTTTTTTATCCAACCATACTCAGCTTATTTTCTAGCATGTTGAGGCCAAACACTAGGAAGGTCACAACATTGAAGGACATTGGTGGAAAACTCTAGAACTTTCATTTGACCTTCAACCCACAACTATAATAACAACTTAACAAGTTGTAAAGTATGGACAAATCATTCTACTATTCAATTCATCTCACAAGCATAACACAATTGAGCTATTTTTTTGCAACCCTTCTATTCATCAAAGATTCAAAGCTCCCAAGAGGGAGCTCTAAAGAATTTACCATTATGGTAATAAAATAGAATTTATCAACTAGAAGATGGTAATGGTTCAAATGAGATGGTAAACTTTGTTCAATTTCCTCCATAGTAAACTCTTAAAATTTCCTTGTGGATGGGCAATCCTACCTACAAGATTAGAATTTTAGTTCTTCCAACATTAGTTCACTAGAAGAAGCCTTGTTGCATTCAACACAATCTAGGTGACATTTTCTATTTTTTGAAACAAAACGCATTAAATTCAATGCAAATTTTCTTCTAGTGTCAATAGTCAACTTTAACATACAATTGCATCAAATTCACAAAAAACTTCTTCACCCCCTCCATCCTTCAAAGCCATGTCTCTTTATTTCGTAGCATTTTGACCATTTCACACAATGATGTGTAGACATGTAAGATTTCAAGTGGTACAAATTTGTATTTGATTCCCTTCTTTGGAAAAGGGTGGAACCTAAACCTCCATTTAAGAAGAAGATAACTCAATGGAATTAGATTGCATGTATCCTTGCCCTATTGTCATTCAAAAAAATTCAAGTGAAGTAAGCCTTGCAAGTTGTTATTCCTAAAACATACAAGTAGAGTAAGATTTCAAATGCATTCCAAAATAGGGTATTTTTGCAAAGGCACCATTTACCCAAATATATGCAAGGATACTCAAGTGATGAATGATCATTGTTTTAATTTTCTATTGACTTGAGTTTGGATTTTCCTTCATCAAGTGAAAAAATAAACTCCTTATAAAATGTTGTATTATTTTTCATTTCATTCAAATTGAATTAGGTTAATTTTTGAAAACCTTTCCAAGGTCATTTCAACCCATAGTTCAAATATTTACATTTTCTATGAAGACTATTGCAGTAGTTCGTGTACCAATAAATTGTTGAGGTGCATGTCCAAGGATACATAATTAAGCGACATTGTACCCTTGATAATTGGGAAAACACCACTTTCACTTCAAATGATCCAACAAAATACTTTGCTCTTGAAAGCTGCCTATAATTTTGCCAATTTATATAAATGACAGGGGATTAGATACACAAGTTCTCTAAAATATCTAAGCTTATCATAACCACTTTTCAAAGTTTACCACATTCACAAATTTACTCTAAAATAGAATAGAACTAAGTCAACTAACGTTCCATATATAATCTACATCATAATTGTCATCAAAGAAACAATTAAAATAACAATGTTGATTTAGGATTGAAGAAATTTACGAATAGAAAAACAACAAGTTCTTTGAATTTTTTTGTATTTTGTATTGAAGAAATTATTAAGTTTTGACATGTGAAACAATTGCAGTTTATTATTTTATTTTTAAAATACAAAAGTACACAAATTTTGAATTTTTACACTTTTATAAAATTGAATGCCCAAGATAGTAGTATAAATAATATGAAATCTTTAGAATTGAAATTACACGATAATCCTTCAATATAAAAATTATAGAACAAGCCCTGTCAGTGTGACATTTTAAATTCAATATAACATTTCATTCTTTGTTCCAGAACGGCGGAAAAAAAGTGTCCAAATTTTTTTGTATATTATAACAAGACAATTCAAATGTGTTGTGAATTTTACCATTGAACTTAAAAAAATTCCACAAGGTGGAATTTAACTTGGAATATAATGAAACTATTGCCACTAGATTCATAACACAATCCATTTTTTGAAAATAAATTTTATTTTAAGAAAATTCAAAATTGGAAAACGGAGAGCTAAAGAAAAGGGGCATAGAGCAAAATATGGTCACTTGGGTCATTAGGGCTTTGTTGTATTTCTATTGTACTAAAGTATATATCCATTATGGATTCTCAAGTCTCAACCTAATTGGGTGACTACAAGAAACACCTATTGATTTGTTGTGTTTTCATAGTATTCATGCTTAATTTTCTAGAGGAATTGAAATTAGAAAAAAAAAAAAAAAAACTAGAAAATATGACCACTGTATACACCTTTATGGAGATTGTATCCTAGGATGACAAAGCATAGAAAAATTCTCTAAGGAAGAGAACTAAAAAGGTGAAAAATTTCAAGAAAATAGATACTTTGATGTTTTAATTTGTAAAAAATAGAAAAAAAAATTGATAATTAAAATTAAAATGATCATTTGTAACAATTCTATGGAGATGGTCATTCACCAAAAGAACCACCAAAATAATATTTTACGTATTTCAAAATGCAAGCAAAAAAAGTTTATTTTATAGGCTTAGTTTTGTACAACATAAAATTAACTATTTTTAGAATTATTTTAGATGCTAGTTGTTCATCTATTAGAATACCAACCTCTCCAAATTTCAGCTCTAAATTAATTTTTCCCCACCCCAAACAAGCAAGTGTGACATTCACTTGGAAGCTATTTTCAAATAGAAAAATCTTTTTTTAAAATAAAAAATATTTATTTACAGCAATAAGATTCATAATGCAAAGAAGGTGTATAATAGTCATGAGTACCTTACCTATGAATCTTAAGTCATTTGGAGCGATAATGGGCAATTTCGTTAAAAATGGTGAAATTCCTTAACTTCAGTAATTTTTACAATTCAAACTAGGCGTTTGAAATGTAAAACAACCCTAGACGTCTAAAATTTACATTAGTCATAGATGCAACTTTCACAATTCAAACTTCTTAGTCTGAAATCTATAACAATATTAGATATTACATTTATGGTTCAAACTAGACGGTTTGAAAATGGTACATGGGATACCACCATTTTAACAAAATTCCTCATTGTAATGCAAATTAAGTTATGGCCTAAAAACAAATCAACATGCAACATATAACAAAAAATAGCTCAAATATTTCTTGCATTCAGTTTTTGGAATTCTGGGAATGCGGGAAATGCGCCAAATCTTCCCCAATCAGAACTACTGCCACATCAAAAAAAATTATTTAATTATTTTTTCGTTATTTAAAAAAATAAAAAATAAATTTTTTTTAAATTTAAAAAAAAAATTTGGACAGTGGTGTCTGGTTCCAGCATAGGAGACAAGCCTAAAATAGCACTCTAATGGAGCTAAAAAACATCTAGTGCAGTGATGTTTAAACCTAAGGGAGCACAAATTAATCACAACATTAACATCGTATTGCTCCAAATAATGAATAACAATCTTTAAAAAATTCATATTCACACATAGTGTGAACATCAAAGTTCACACTTATAACACAAATCCACTTCGCATTTTAATGATTTGAATGACAATGTAACAATGTAACAAAAAGATGCATCATATTCATTTCCTCCCCCCTCCTTAGCCTGAAAAATTGAAAGCCATTGGTTTTTAGAAAAAAAAATCCTCCTCTCCCAATGCCATTCATCTTGAAAAACAACTTTGGATATGGATATGAATATGATATATGTACGGATACGATACAAATACAAGTATTGTATGGATGTAGATACATGTGGGACAAGATACAAGATATGGATACAAGTAAGGGATATGAGATATATCGCATATCAAATGCCACCCCCACCTCCACTTGAAAATTACAAAGGGGTGGGATGGGGGATTTCAAAAAAATTAATTTAATTTAAATTCTTTTTTGAGCTCACCGGGGGGATGAAATCTATTTTATTTTATTTTTGAGCTCATTGTCACAATGACAATGTGCTCAAAAGATGTAGTAACTGCATTAGCATACTTTCCATTTCAATGATTTGAATGACATCACATTGCAATTTTGCATTGGAGTATTGTACCTTAATCATGGTAGGTTGGTAGGCCCAAAAGTGGATGATGGATAACTTAAAATCAAGAATGCAACTATTGGTTTGCCAAAAATGATCTGAATTTATGAATTCATCTCTGCAGTGATTTTGAAAGTCATCCTGATTGACCACTTATTGTCTCAATGTTAGCACCCGCTACCTAAGCTTACGTGACTTAGATAGTAGAACTATCCCCAATAGACTCTTTATTCATGCTAGTCATATGACCAGAGTTACTCCTCTTCTTTTGTCTCGATGTCCTTGTAGGGTTAAAAAGATACCTCATTAGTTTTACATACAATCTTCAAGAAGTGTTGCACAAGCCCTCATTTTTTGGGGGTTCACTGATTACCATTCTGGGCTGAGTCAGAGTTGAAGCAAGCAAGTAAGAATTTCACTTAATTCCGTAGTCCCCAGCTTCATAAATCTGAATCTAAGGTAGGAGGTCCTAAAATGGAGCGGGTTCTAAAACCATTCAAGCTCTAGAGGTACATTTTGCACTTTCTAATGTACAAGTGGTGTGCATTTGAGGAGGTGGTCGGATTTAGAGCCCACAAAAATGCACTTTTCTGCAACTTCAGAAATTCATAACTAATTCCACAAAGCTTCAAAAAATATGAAACAACTTGGGTTAGATGCCAATTTCTCTTGCCTTTCAAGGAAAATTTACTGAAAAATATTTTAAGAAGTTCTACCTCCCCAAAAGTCAGCTTCAGCTCTTAGATGAGCGATTTATGGACCTCCTTCCTTAGATGCAAAAAAACTACAGTACAGAATGCCTTCCTCCATTGTTACCGAGTTTTGTAGAAGTAGGCCAGAGTAAAGAGGGTTCATAGCATTCTAGACCCATGTCGACTGCCCAGGCACCCTTTTTACTACTCCAATTTGTAATGACTAAAACTGTCCACAATCGGTACCCAGTACTCACTCTTTCAGCTGGCTCACAAGAATCAACTAAAATTGAAATGTATTGAATAATAAATTGAACTCAGTCTAACAAATTATGTGAATTACACTCAGAGCTATAAGAGACGCTCGTAGGTAAGGTTCCCTTGCATCAGCCCAGCAAAGAATTTGAAAGTCTTAGAATCCGGCCAAGACGGTTTGTCGAACGGAGGCGATGCATCCCCAGAAATCCAAACACGCTGAACAAGGCAACAATTATACCCCTGTGGATCCAGAAGCGGTGCATTGTCAAAACTGAATGCTACACTGCCGAGGTTGTGTCAGTTTGAATGCCGGTGTTAAGAATTTGGCAGGTTTACCTTAGATAAAAACCACTCATGCTATCAGAATTTGTTACGACAAAAGTACAACAGACATAACATTCAAGAGCCTTCAGAGAGGCTGCCTTTGCCTCTCTGAAGTCTTCATCCACGAAAGGCATCCACATATTATTAATGTAAGCTTCAGGACCGAGACAATGACAGTACATTTATGGTGCGCTCTATTTTTTTGGCTAATTTTAGGACAAAATATACAAACAAATAATTTTAGAGATAGATGGTATGTCAAAATCCAAAGAATTTTTTGAGTATTATACCAATGAAATCTAACCATATGCCATCAATATCTTACTTCGAGTTTTTGTAGAAAAGAGAAGCTCTTTATGTATACTTGGGGTGGTAGGAGATAGAACAACCTATGTGGGATATGTAATTTAGAGTTTGTAATTTCTCAACCGTTCATAGTTAAGTCTAAAGTAGGAATTGTGTTAAAATTATAATTTCAGACTTCATTTAGGCATAGTGGAATACCTTTTTTCAAAAGAATTTGAACTAAAAAAAGTTGTGGAATCAAGCTAAGTTTCATCTCCAAAAATCCTTTTTAGATTTAGATCTTCCACTCAAAAGTTATGGACAAATTTCAGAGAGGATGTATGAAAATGTCAAAAAAAAATCCTTTCAAACCCCTCTATGAAATTTGTCTATAACTTTTGAGTGGAAGATTAAAATCTCAAACGGATTTTTGGGGATGAAATTCAACTTGATTCTACAACTTATTTTAGTTCAAAGTATTTTGGAAAAAATTATTTTACTATGCCTAAATGAGGTCTGGAATTATAGTTTTAATACAATTCCTACTTTAGACTTAACTATGAGCGGTTGAGAAATTATAAACTCTAAATTACATATCCCACATGGGTTGTTCTACCTCCTACCACCCCATATGTACATAAAGAGCTTCTCTTTCCATAAAAAAAATCGAAATAATTTATAGATGGCAAATGGTTAGATTTCATTGGTAAAGTACTCAATGAACTCTTTTGGGTTTTGACAGACCATCTATCTTTAAAATTATTTGTTTGTATATTTTGTTCTACTTCCTACCACCCCAGTAACCCGATTGTGCAGTCATGACCTTGGCACTGAGCAGAAGTCTGACATTATTGACGCGTGGCTTATTAGCTAATGTTGGGTGTGGAATATTCCACATCATTTCATCGTTTGGATGAAATGATGTAGAATATACCACATCATTCCGTCAGAGGGAAGGCAGCTGCTCTCACAGCTCTTGAATGTTATGGACAAGGTAACCTCAACCAACTGTTTCTTCTTAGGTAACGTCAACCACAGTAACGAACAGCGCTAATTAGCAGATTGGAAGTACTTGCTCAATGCCCGTACTGCCAAAGTGGGAAATGTGTGGTAAGAGCATCCCCACTCCAACTTGGCAAAAAGACACTCCAAGTGGCTCTTTGGAGTGTTCGAGAAATGCGGCCGGGTCGTGGGAAGGGAGTGTGGTCCACAGCAACACGGTGAACCCCACACTGCAACATTGTTTCGCGATTTAAAAGGCTAAATATTAAAATTTTAATTCATTGAGAGAAATGAATTAAGCGACTAACTTCCTTCGCTTCTGAAGTCAATTCCATTTTGTAATATTGATGGAGATGGAGGAGAGAATCTCTTTATATACACAGGGGGTGATAGGAGGTAGAACAACCCATGTGGGATAAATAATATTAGAATTGGTAAGAGCTCAACCACTCATAGTTAAGTCAAAATAGGAATTGTGTTAAAAATAGAGTTTAAGACCTAATTTAGGCATAGTAGAATAACTTTTTCTAAAAAATTTTGAACTAAAAAAAGTTGTTAAATTAATATAAATTTCACCTCAAACAATCCGTTTGAGATTTGAATCTTCCAATAAAAAGTTATGGACAAATTTCAGAGAGGATGCTTGAAAATGTCAAAAAAAAATTCCCTTCCACCCCCTTTGTGAATTTTGTCCATAAATTTTGATTAGAAAATCCAAATCTCAAACACATTTTTGGAGGTGAAATTTATATTTATTTAACAACTTTTCTTAGTTCAAAGTTTTTTAGAAAAAGTTATTCTATTGTGACTAAATTAGGTCTAAAATTCTACTTTCAACACAATTCTAACTTTTTACAATGAGGAGTCAAGCTCTTTTATTCTAATTATCCCATACTTTTTGAAGGCTCACGATGGACAATGGGTTTCTCTATAAAACCTACCTCTCCAACCTTACTTCTTACCATCTACCTATGAAACTATTCATTCGTTTTAACACCCAATTTAAATTGATGGTAATTGATTGTAATAGGAATAGTGGCATTGGTATATAAATCATTTAAGTTGATTTATTTCTTGGTTATTAGGAGTATGGTGGTAGCCTGGTGTGCCTAGTACAGTAGGTTGTCATGTGTAGCTTGGAGCTTGTTCGTGGGGAAACCTGCCTGAAAACTTGCGCTCCGTACCTCAATTCCTGTGTCCTCTGACATACCCAGCCACGGGAAACGAACAGTATTTCCCCGTCCGCTCTCCAGATTTTGCCGCGCCCGGCCACTCTCTGGGACTTGCCGTGTCTGCCGTGGAGCACCCATTTTGGCTGGGCACGGGCATGTGCCTAGTTTGAGTCACATGTTGGGCTGGAGTGGGGATGCCCTAACACCAGCTAAAAAACTTGCAAAGAGTTTGCAATTATTTCTATTCATTTCCAGCAATTAGTTTAGCTCTCCAATTTAGGGTAAATAAACTATCTCTATCTGTACCAATGGCTTGAAATGCTATATCCGCTTGCAACATTCAAGTACACCTAGTAGCAGTTACCAGTCTAGAAAGACCAACTCCCCATTCATTACATTGAAAGTGCATACAAACAACAAGTAAGCCGTTGATTCCAAAGCTGATGGATCTTAACACCACAATTGACACAACTCGGTCGGTAGTCAGGTGGAGCCTTGAGATAGGTTTTAAGTGCACGTAGCACTGGCCAAGATCTCCTTTACGGTGACTACTAAGGTAGTAGAAGCACCAGTAGTGGATCATTTAAGCAATTTTGGAGCAGATGGTGAGGAGTATGATGTGATGGAAATTTTTGCCATGTAGGAAGATAGGAAATATGGGGATTTCAAATTATTTAGAGTTTTATTCCCGAAATTGAAGTTACTGTGAATTTTGGGAGCCAAAAAGTACTGTTGACCAATAGTCAATGTATAAAGTCTTACAATTCCAATCACTCAACAACTACTTACTACTTTCTTGCTCACTACTTTGGGACATGTGTCATAACCTTATTAGTCCCAACCTTAATAAGGACAAAAAAAAACATTCCAAACTTGAGTTCTAGCCTAAAGATGGAAATTGCGCACCCATACAGGTCTATCATTGGGCGTTGTTGACTTCTACCTTAATAGTTTTAACATGGGGAAATTCAAACTAGACAACATAGAATCAAACGTATAGCCACAATCTGTGTGAGGGTGAACATGTTGGTGAGGACGATGAGCCAGTTTGGAACTAGAGCAGGAGACCCATCATTAGTCAAGATGTAGCCTCACAAGAAGATTTCGTGGCGTTAGCCCCTGGGGCTAAAGTTTTGGGGGGTCTAAACCACGGTCTAAACTATCCCACTTTAGACCCCGAGGCTTAACCCCGCATAAACTTTAGCCCGGCTAAAGTGGGACATTTCAGGGTCTAAAGTAGTGTGAAAAAAAAAATCCGAGATTTTTCAAACATTGTGTAGAAGGGGTCTAAAGTGGGGGCTATTCCTCAAAGGATTAGCCCCGGTTAACGTCACAAAATCTTCTTGTGCCTGCTACTTGGTCCATTTGCCGAATGCCCAATATCTAGCTATCGCCACTGAGAAGAAAGCGGTGACTACCACTACGTAGCACACCAACAGTCCCCTGAACATTGTGTTTGCCACTGGAGGAGCCAACGTAACCTACAACCCATGTGCAGCATGAGAAACGTGAATTTCATTAAAATGGCGGCATTCCAGAATTTTGGCGGTTATACATCTATACCTGTCCTAGATGTTCAGACATAGTGGCAGATTTCATATGCCATTTTAATGAAATTGACGTTGAGAGAGGTCAGTTCGCAAGGAAACACACTTTACATTCTTCAGGAGTAGAGGTATGGCACAATTTGGGATTAGTGCCAACTAAGAGATACTTAGAACAAAATCATACCTAATTCTATAGAAAATCAAGAAAAGTTTAAGCAACTGACATACTCTCACATGTTAGTCGAGTTTTCACTTGTTTGAACTGAACTCATCTTTGCGAAAACACGGAGTTGGGCATTTCTGTTTCATGCCAAATTAGAGGTATTCAACAAGGGTTCTCTAGAAATTAGTAATGGGGTTATCGTGAGTGTTTACAGACATTAGAAATCCATAATGGCAGGTTCAGTTTTCGAGGTAGATTTGTCACCATCCCATTGGAGAGTCAGAGAAAGTCAGAGAAGGATTATAACTGATAATTCATCCCCTCTTTCTACACCCTCCGATTTGCAAACAGTCCACATATAGACGTCTCTGATGAAGTTCAAGACTTGCCATTATGTCCGGTAATGCTCTTGAGCCTCCCGGCTCTCGAGCATTACCTAGTCCATTAGCACTGAATCCAATATGTGACCATCCAATTTTCTCAAGAGCTGCTGCTGTACTTACTGAATTTGTTGATATCCAAACGTAAAAATGATGCATGGGTACAAGAACACCCTCATTGCTATTTGTTCCATATTCTTGACCTGCCAGCAGCATTTTATAATAAGAGAGACGGAAACAATTATTCCCCATTGCCGACTGTGATCAATATAGAGGATGTAAATTTTACTTGCAAGTGTGGGGGATTGATTAATCAAATGGTAGAGTCTTATATGATTTGAGTGCTTCTTGAATATAGCAACTAAAGGGCACGCTCTACCTTAATCTCCGGGATGATTCTGTTACTGAATGTGGTGGTGATGATGGCAAGTGCTTCGAAGACGCCAAACAAGGGTCGCCAACTATAGATTAGTCCTTGGGCGGGGCTTGACTAGAGTTTCTTGTCAGCAAATCAAGCACGTCAAAGACTTGAAAAACGACAGAGATTTTCCTTGAAAATAACTGCGAAATTCTCTGAGAGCACTAACTGAAATTAACTGGCAAAATTCATCAATGTCTTCATTGATCGACTCTAATGTTGTCAGGCTTACAACACTGCGAATCAGCGGAAGAGCTTCTTGAAGAGCTCGTTAGAGATTGATAGAAATCGAGGAGGAACAATTTGCAACTCGAATTTTGTCGCAATTTCAGTTTCTCAGTTCCAACAGTGTTGATTACCTTACACTGAGACGATGGCGTGACTCAAAGCGCCAAATCTGTCTCATTCAAATGCTCAGACTCTGTAAGTGGTCAATTTCGTAAATATGGGAGGGTAATCTCGCCAAAAATTGTGACCTACATCTAAATATACAAAGCTCTCTGCAAATTCTAAGTGATAGGATGAATTTTCATCCATGTGTAGTCTCCATCAGAAGACCCCCTTCAAGTACACACTTATGAAAAGAAGGTGTTGCTTGTTTGCTTGTATTCTTGTTCTTGAATATAGAGAGGCCCAGTAAGCGCAGAAATGGCCCAGCACCACTTAGGACTAATCATTGAATGTGTGTGAAAGTCTTGGAGTAATGTAAAGTAAAATACAAAATAAACTCTATACCATGAAACCAAAAAAATTGGAATATGGTCTTTTCACCTCAAGCAGATAGCCAAGCATACATAACACTGTTCACAGAGGCAACTCAAAAGTTGCCTATCTCTGAAAATTATATCCAAAGCAATGAAAATAGTGACATGCACGCCATATCCTTCATTGCCATGTACAAATATGCATGAATTTCATTAAATTGGAAGAATTCCACAACTTTATGTTCCGCTAGTTTCCAAAATATTAATTTGTACAACTTGCACGCCCATAAGAAATAGATGTAACTAGTCTCTCCCAAGGTCGCCGTTAAATTGGAAGTTCAAGTTCCACAACTTTGTGCACCGCTAATCTTCGAATCTCTTCAACAAGCAAGCCCATCAAAATCGATGCTTACTGGTCCCTCTCAAGGTTTCCAAGATACAGATCCCAGTCGCCGTTGGCCTGGACCGCCGCAATAAAATTATGTATTCCCGCACTTTGATATCCACGTGAGGAATCTGGAGCAGCTTGCGTACGATTTGCTGGACCACGGCTTGATGATCCGCCACCAGATTTGTGAGTCTCTGTTGCATTTGTAGCACCAGCTAGTCCCACCACCAGTAAACGTCAACTTCATTAAATTGGTACGCTTCCAAAGTCAAGATTTGTGGCATATATATATATATATATATATATATATATATATATATATATATATATCATAATTCGAAAGGGTCTAATTTCAGTATAGAAACTAGGAAAACCTAGCATGGATATATATCTGTTTCAGGCTGTACACCCTGCATTAAACGTGCCAAAGTACTAGAAAACCGACAATCTAACAAAATGGACGTTCAATTAGTACCTCGAGTTTGTGCAGCTACTGCAGTCCCAGAACCAGCTCCTCCATTGCTAAGCTGCCGGTAATTCACTGGAGCACTTCTTCGACCACTGGATCCACGTAGTGCAGGAGGCTCCTCTGCAACATTTTCACCAACACTTCTTCGACCACTGGAGCCACGTACTGCAGGAGGATGCTCTGCAACATTTTCACCAACATTAGAGCTTCCAGAGCGATCACCGATCACACCCAGAGCATTAGGACATGACTTAGCCTTTGACCCAGTCAGCCGCCCTTTGATTTTCTGCAGTGCCGTAAGTGGGAACTCAGTAGTAGGAGCCAAGGCACCGTCGAGCATCCGGAGGAGATTCCTCGCCGGCTCCCGTTGTGCTAGCTGGATCAGACACTCCACAGAACACAAGAGAAAGTCTTCGTCGCAATCCTGGGATTTCGCAATGACCTTGTTGCAGGCTTCACAGTTTTTGAATGCACTGGGCTTGCCACGGTCGGCCTTCCCGCGCTTGGCGGGGGATCTCGAGCTCGTCGGTGCCGGGTGGTCAGTTCGGAGGTAGCAGAGGCTGCCAGTGTTCAACAAGGATTTCTGGATGTGCTTGGTGCTCTCGCGCGGCAGGTATTTGGCTAGCTCCTCTGGGTCGACGGCGCTGTTGTGGGACTGGCGGCGGACCTGAACGTAACTTTCGTTAAATTGGGGGGTTTCCAGAACTTCGATACCTTTCAGAACATGCGTTTTGGAACATGAATCCGTACTTATTCTAAATTTTAGAAGTGTATGTAAATATTTGTCAGAAAATTTTTGTGGCTAAATCGAACGAAATCTAGTGACCCTACCTGCAACCAACAGTGGCCCGTGTGCTCCCCGTTTCCTCGGAATGTGATGGGGCAGAGTCCGCCGACCTTGCATTGGAGGCAGTAGTAGTTGTTGCAGTCTCTCGGGGAGTGGCATGTGGGGCACTTGCCTTCGTAGGTTTTGGCGTCGATCAGGTAGTTGGCTTCCACAAAACGCATCCACGTCTCATAATCATTTCCTTGCGCCATGATGGAACAGCAATTGAGACCTGTGGGTATCGAATCGTATGAATGGGTAGAAAAGTATTGTTTCAGCAGTACCCTCGGAGTACCCTGCAGAAGGGAACGAAGCATGGTTTATGTGAACAAGGTATGCAATGTAGGTACGGTAATTCAATCTCTTACAAATTACCTCCAAAAAATACTCAGCATCCTGCAGGAAGAAAGTACGATTTCATGGTTCATATTTACAAAAGTAATCATTGTCAGTGATTGCATAGGGGAAAAGTGTAAAAGGCCAGATAGTGAAGCAAACAAGGGAGGATGAGAATTGCCGCAAGGTAAGAGCAATTAAAAGCAGTTCAAACCCTTTTGCGAAAGTCGACCAGCAAGATAGCACAATGAAAGCAAAAGCAATAGATAGTTTGCAATTGGATGACCAAAGTGCAGTCTGAAACTAGAAGCCATGGTCTATCAGAGAATTTCGATTCATCTGCATTAATTCTAGCATTCTAGGATACATTAGACTACGCAATGGAGCGAAAAGGGTTTGTCACAAAATGATTCCTCTTACTGTCCATGATCTAGTAAAGAATTCAGTTTCAGAAATTTTAAAAGCTGAAGTCCCCGGAAGGATTGATCTCATTCCTCTCTCTCATTAAATTGTAAATAAACTAGGTTCATCTATACTACAGAAAGTACTTATTCACCTTACAAACCCTAAAGTTGCGGGTCTGCCTACATTCATGAAAAGCTGGAAAAGTAGAACTAACTTCTCCCAATCTACACTCCAGATCGATCATTGTGTTGCAATAATCAATCCAGATCATGAGTGAGACTAATGAAAACATATTCCGTCACATTTCGTCACAGATGCGTTCTTTTCGACCACAATATTTAATTTCAGACAAGAAATGTCCCCAGGAGGTCAGGATCTTACAATACTCTCGCTCCTCGTATCTTTATATCAATCTACGTACGATTTGCAGCGACTTATGTACTTAACATCACGTGGTATGCTGACAGCCTGACTTCTTTCAATTCCTGACTTAGGAGAAACCAAGTGAGTTAAAATTTTACCTGTGGATATGATGCGATACAATTGATCGTCGAGCACCTTTAATTGAGCTCAAACGACACAAACGTGCATGATCGCGCGTGCAACTATATTCAGCAAAGCTCTAGCTAGTTTGGTAAAAAGCTGGAGACTAGAAAAACTGAGAACTATGCACTGCTGTGCCGGCAAATTGTGAAAGAAGGCCAAGTGATTCTCTCTTTTATGCTGATGCACGACCGTCCCGACGAGACGATCTACTGGACTGCGAATTTTGCATTTTCATTTGTGGAAGCTTGATGACCTCTTGCTCGTAACTTCCCACCGAGTCCGTAGTATTGCTAACATTGTGGACTTCGATCGATCAATTGCAACGGAGTTCAGAGAGTTCAATCTTCATACTCATGCATGATCCGCCTTTCGTAACCTTCCTCCATTGACAAAAGGAAAATATCTAGCCCCTGGAAGTTTTATAATACTTCTGTCAGCAGTTTTGCAATCAGCCTGCAAGTTTCTACTAAATGATCCAAAAGCGAGATCTCAGATAAATTGGCGGTATTTGATATTCATTTTAATTCCCTTCCAGCTGTGAGTTTCTGCTTTACCGTCGAGGCTTGTACATTGACGATTTGACGTACCGAAGCTCATCCAATTCCAAAACCGAGAATGATGATTTCTTAAAAACAACTTTGCAAGACCTCCCAAATCCTAGCAGTAAAAACTAATTAAAACTAGACTGGTATAGATTTACGATTCAGGAGGCACACTCTAAAAAGTGCCAAAGCCGTGGAATGCCAACAATATAACAAAATTAGTATTACAAGTAACCAAAATTTTAAACAAAACACTCTGACTTTCGAGATTACTTATCAAATTACGACTTTACCAGTCCAAAACCTGAAAACCCCGACTGCCGAGGCTTGTTTGAATCAGGACTATATAACCACCCGCGTCTTCCAACTACTCACACTTTTGAGGTCACAGTTTTGAGGTCACTCTTCCTCTCCTGCCATCAGAGAGAGAGATAGCTGCTAGTCCCGCTGCTAGTTCAGAGAGAGACAGGACTCCTTCAGTTCATTTGATCGATCGAGAGAGCTTTGTTTGAACATGGCTGGGAAGCGCATTGTGAAGCTGAGGAGCGCCACTGGTGAGATCTTTGCGGTGGATGAGGCGGTGGCTTTGCAGTCCCACTTTGTGAGGAACGTGATGGAGGATGTGGGCGTTGAGAGCCCCATCCCACTGCCAAATGTGTCGAGCCACATATTGGGACAGCTGCTCGATCACTGCAAGCGTTATGCAGAGAACAAGCAGACTGCCAAATTTGTGGAGGTCGATATGCATAATCTCCACAACTTGATTATGGTATGTATTTGAGTTTTGCAACTACATAGTTACTAGCTTGTGTTGCAGCGTAAACCTTTGGATTGGAGGAGCTGTTCAAAATATTCTTGTTCACACGATGTCGATCACCTTCTTTGATGCTTTTTGTATTGACATACTTTAGATGAGATGGTTCTTTGCATTCATGAATCTTATTGCTACACTCTTCTTGTTTGTAGTCGACAGTAAGTACTTGAAGATCTAAAAGTTCTTTTTTTAATGCACAACTATTTAATTTGTAACTAACCCTTATGTGCTTTACAAAGACTCACCTTGAGTTTTGAATCTACATTTCATATTTATGAATCCAACTTGTTGGCTTAGAGCAATGATCATCATGGTAGTAAAAATGAAAATGTGTGTGATGACTAGGCGGCCAACTACATGCATATTGAGACCTTGCTTCAGCTAATATATCATACTGTAGCAATGATGATTGCCAAGAAGACATTTGAAGAAATTTGACAAATATTCAACTTCAAAAATGACTTGGCAAGAGGAGAGGGATGTTTGATTGGAAACAAGAGCCAAATTCTAACTTCATTGATGGAGTCGTTGCCAACGGAACTTCAACTCAAGATTAAGATTAAGGTTGCACAAAGATTTCACCATGGAGAATGGAGCCCTTGGCGGTATGACGTAGAAGCCCAAACACTAGTTGTGGAGCTCGCCAATCTCTATGATCCCTATAATATGCATCAACAAATTGCCATTATTCTTTTGCATATAGATCTTGGTTTAGTCAACACTCTTGTGTTACAAACATGTGGTATGATGTCCCTCTCTTCTCATCCAAGTGGAGGGGTATGCATGGAGTGGGTAGACCAAATGGATATGGACGTATTCAAGGACTTGATGGATGGCATAGAGAAGCGGAAGATTGAGAACTTGTTTTTTGATGAAGATTGAAACCATCCACTAGTTCAATAGCAACCTTTTGGACATGGCATACTCTGATCAATTATATAATCATTCAAATCTTCAAATATGTCATGTCTACATCTTAAAGAGAAATGGCATGTCAACAGTGGATTCTCAAATATGGGCTTGTAGTATCCAATATGACTTCAAAATTTCAACTTAAACAACACAATATTTGGACTTCCATGTATGTAAGAAAACTTGTACAATAAAATTTTGAGGTTCTTTATCAACAATATATGTTCCGGGGTTAAAGGACATCATTTCATGTCCAGGCTTTGTCAAACTTCGTTACATTCGTATACCAAAACACACCTCGCCCAGATCACATAAGATTATGTAAATTAATCGGATATGACTTGGCATGTGTTACAAGAGGAAGAGTATCAGTCACTCCAGTAAGTAAAAAAATCCTGTAGACGTACCTAGTGAATGCCGGCCCAAATGAAAAATCACAATTTAATTTGGGCACCAGCTTGGGAATAGAAGCAACTGAACTAGGAACCTGAGTTGCATGCTACAACACAAAGCAGAACTTGGGTAGCAGTCATTCAATTGAATAGCCGTATGCATACAAGTACGTACAAGCTAGCTACTAAGTCAGAGTCTCTCCAGCGTAAGAATATAATGCAAAGCAGTCAAGAAGAATTTCGTTACTCAGTAATTGAAGTACTGTGAAATCAATGCGTTCGTTACAAAATGAATCACAAAGTGTCTATAAATCGATCTATTCGCTATAAAAAAACAAAAACTGTGGAGTCTATGAGACGCGCTAATGTCTGAAGTGTACGTGACCCTTCAGTTGCTGGTCAGAAATTGGGAAACGAAATTAAGACCTAGCTAAGGTAGGAGGCTCGAACTCCAACCGGACAGTAAAAGCAAACATGACTCAGAGGTACATTTTTCTTTCTTCAATGTACGAACTATGCACATTTCAGGAGGCGGTCGCTTTTGATGACCACAAATGACCACTTTTTTCCAACTTCAAATATTTTTAACTAATTCCACAAAGCTCCAAAAAAATATGAAGCAAAATTTTACTGAAAAGTATTTAAAGAAGTTCCATCTCCCCCAAAATCAGTTCCAGCCCTTAAATGGTCAGTTTATGGACCTACTGCCTTACCTTACAGGATAGGATTCTGTGCTCAGTGCTTGCTTCTGAAGACAGAGTATAGTGTCTGAATGCTGAAGGAAATTGAGGCAGAGAGTGAATATGGTTATTTTATGGCTGTTTTTAGAGCCATAAAATTATCATTGTGAGCAACAAAAAATTGTGAGGGACCAATTGGCATATGCGCATATGCAGGGAAGGGTCCCGTTCATGGAGCCCCAAAAAGTCTTCAAAGTAAATGCAGAGTGAATAGGCATTGCTAGAAACTCGTCAAGGCCTTCCTGAATAGGTACTGAAGAATTCGACATGGTGGATTTATCTCAATTTCAGTTTAGATTGGGGATTTTTCTCCCAAAATTATTGTCTTATATTGTGTGTATGTTGCTTCCTTGGTGCCTTGGAATAGGTGGATTACAAGTAGTCAACAGAGACCCACTTCAATTGCAAGCATGAAAAATTCACTGCGACTCTGTTTGTTGAAACTTCAGATACAGTTGGTAGCTTCAGAATTTGAAGTGAATGGTGAGTGGTGTTAGCATACACGGATTCCGAGGATTTTGTACCGATTTAATCCAAAGTAAGTTGATGACTTTTTCTCATTCTCTGCTCCTTGCCATGCCAAACTTTTCGTACATGTTTCCATTTATTCAAGATTCTTTCACACTTGCAAATTATGAAGTTGAATCATTCTCCAAAAAAAAACATGAATTTTTTTTCTCAGCAGATGGACCTTGTTCCAGAAGACCCCTTCACTAGAATGGTAAGGTAGGTACATCCAAAACCGCCACTTTTTGCTACTGAGACTAATTACTATTACTAGATTAGTCAAATTTTCATATATTCTTGTAGGCAAGTGAAAGGAGGTTCCAATGCACCAAAGAACATGACATTTGGATACTGTATGCAAAAAATTTTAAGGAACAAAGTTTGATTCTAAAAGCGTTTCTTTGACATAGGTACAAAACTGATTTTGGAGATGTACACATAACATAGATGGCGGTTTAAGGTCAGTGGCACATTTGGGGGTACCTGCCTTCTACCAAACCTGAACATCTTCATGCTGTCTACACAAGGTGGCATGAAAGCTAGCTTCGTCACACTGAAGCTGTTTTCAACGAGGGTAGCCTGCCCAGGACTGGAACAAGAAAGAATTGATTAAATATTACCATTTGAAGATGGTGAGATAGCCACCACTCACATGAAGAAGAAAAAGTGTTGATCAGTTCTTGTCAACATGTAAAAGAAAACACTGACCCTGCTCATATACAGATGATCGATTTACAAAAAATGCTTAGAACGGAAACTTCCATACTGATCACTTGAATTGCAATTGCGGTCTGCGGCCTTTGATGTACTAAGGTAACTCTGCGTATGATAGGCCAACTTTGGACCAGCCTAATGCAGGCCCAAAATTTCATGAGCAGTACATGTGTCTTGTGAAATATATTGCTCATGAAGTTTTTGGCCTGCATTAACCCCTAAATGCCCGAGGCACCAAATCTGATGTTTGCAAAACTTTGAAGTTAAATAAAACCTAACCAAGCTGCTATTTTTAGTAGTTTATATTTTTGGAAAGTTCTTCTTGAAGTCTAATTTTAGTATTAAAAATCCGATCTTGAAAATAAATGATAAGGATTTAACTATTCAAGATTTTGTGCAAGGGTACCCATTGCAATCTTGACTTCCCGTAGTGTTGAGAGCTCTTAGAAATGAGCCTCAAATACACTAGATCTTGGAGAAAAAATCACATTCAAAATTCATTTAAAAAAGTTATAGAGTAGATTTTAAGAAGCCATAAACTGATTGGGGTTATACATGTTAGGCCCTTTAACATCGTTTTCTTTTTGTCACCAACTTTTTAGATTTGACTTGTGAAAAGAGGATTGAAAGATTTGTGCAGTTTTAACACCCTCATGGTCAAACATTATAATCTACTATCACTCCATAAGTGATATTGTTGTGTTTTCTTTTCCTATGAGATCTCTAACATGTCTAGTTTGAATTTGTACAGTTACAATTCAAAAAAATTGATACAACTTATCAAAATGTTGGCATTTTGTTCAATTTAGAACAAATTCCAAGCAGCTCAAAACAGGCCTTGGGCATTTAGGGGTTAAGCTGGTCCAAAATTTTGCCTGTCATAGGTAGAGTTGCCTTAATTGGGTTGAAGTTATACATTCATTTGTAGTTTTTCTGGTGCTGTATGATATTAAATGCAAAGGCATTGACTGGAAGGTTGGTAAATTAAGCCTCCCAAACATTTGAAACTCCTTGAGGGGCCTCCCCTGGCCTGAAAAAAACACAATGATAAATCTCTATTTGTGACTGTGGAGTGCTTCATTTCCGAAGGCTTTGCCAATGCAATCCAGGTAAGGTAGAGCCACCCCATCACCAACTAGTATTCCATCAGCAGTAAGTAGGGTGGCAGGAATGCAGTACATGCTAGGACTAATCAGTTCCAAACATGAATTCCTTGATTTCTGACCATCAGTTCTTCCATTCTTTTCATGACACATCTGCTTGGTTTGGAGTGCCACAGTGAACAAGAAGTAGTCTCCTTAAATGAGCGGTTTTGGAACAGTCTACACATTGAACAATTATGGGTCCAAACCAACTTTTTGCCTTCCAAAAATTCATAGTGAATTGTTGTTCAAGCGATAAAATTACCAAATTTTGGCAATCCCCCTCGTTTCGATCTCTGCACCTATGGAAATATTTCCTTTGCCTTTCGTGTACTACACATCATGTGCACAGTTGCTTATTTGGTCGATTGGGTGCAATGAATGTACGTTTTCTCCAGCAAGCAGAATTCATGTTTTGTGTTCCGGACAGTTGATTCGCTTATTATGGCTTTATTACAAGGGAAGAGATCGTACGATGTGAGCAATAATAAGGTAGGCAGACCCATACCCGTCTGTTTAAGCAGATCGAGTATGGGGAAGAATCTGAGAGCTGGGAGAAAGCATTCACAGGCTTAGCCTTTCAGTGGTCAAGTCGAGGATATGCAAGAAATCTGAAAAAAGAGCATCCATACGACTTTTTTTATTCACAAAAAGAGAGTGTACTAGATGCCTGTATTTGGCCGTAGACCATTTCGTGGCTGTGCACTGTGCTGCCCAGAAAAAGTCACTTACGGCACAATAAACTGAGCGGAAGTGACAGAAAAACTCGGGCCCCACTGCACCCTCTGCCAACCCATACTGCACCGTATCCCAACCCCAACCAAACACTACTACGAACCCGGAATATTTATCACAAGGCAATCAATGCATCGTGGAACTCGAAATATCGAGCAAGGAAAAACCAAAATCCGCCCACGTCGCCACTCCAGCCTGTCACTTTTGAAATTTGAAGCCACGCTTTGAACATGCCAGAACCGGCTAGTTTGGCAAGCTTCTCCGCACACTTCGCGCCTTCACTAGCCGTTGGCTTTCTTCAACGTCGCTACATGCAGGTGCTGCGGGAAGTGCTTCCTTCCGACACTCTGTTTTGGAAAGTCACTTCATTGGCCCAACGTGGGTCACCACGATGCACCCACGGCGGAGGAGTTGTGCGAAGGCTTGGATCACATGGGCGCCCTGCACGCTTTGCTTGCAGTCGTGCAAGAACAACGGCTTGATTTCTACGACAGATTGGAGGGCAATAGGTAAGGAATTTGCCCGTATACTGGCCGGGAAGGGGAAGCATGGGGGATCTGATTCGGCGATGAAGCTCCTCTCCGGCCCTTGCTACCGCCATTGGAGACCAGCACTCCTTGAATGCTTTGCGAGCTGCAGCTTCTTCATCCCGTTTCTTCTTCGCCGCTTCTTTATGTTTCTTCTCTTCAGTGCGTTGTTGCTTTGTTAGATCAGCTTCCCTCTTCTTCTGTTCTCTTGCTTTCTGCGCCTCCTCCTTCAGACGTGCTTTGTGTTCCATCGCCTGTAAATATTCTTCGCTTGTCATGATAATAGACTTTGAATAGTCGATGATGGGATCTGATCGCCGCTTCTTCTGCGCATGTCCTGCAACCTCGGGTAGCTCAAAAAATATCAGTGTTGTTGACAACTGCTCCCCTCCTGCTGCTAGTACAGCGTCGTCCGAGGCTTCAAAGTCGGAATTCGAATCTGCATCGTCGACAACAGCAGCGCTGATGAAGAAGTATTGTTGCTGCTCTTGGGAGTTCGGGATGCGCTCGCCGCGGATTTCCTGTAAGCCCGGATCGTCATCAGGTACAATCTCATCTTCGTCATCTCTGTCGCTTCTGGCCTCAGAGTTTGTCTCTGCCGCTGCAGCAGTGCCTACAGTGTTCATGTCTTCATCGTCCTCTCCCTCGATTTGGTTGCCATCCTCTGAGTCTTCCATGTCTGCAGGTATCGATGCACTTGGTATCGGAGCACTGCCTCTTTCAAGTTCCGACACTTCGTGAGCTTTGCGGAATAGATGACTGGGTCCCATTTTTTTATCCAGAGCTTGAGGATTATAGGGCCATATTCCAGTGGCAGCAAACCCTTTCTGAATGTTCAATGTATTTAGAGCTCTCTTCAGTGCCAAATCGACCCACTGAGCTAAGTCTTCTTTTTGTGCACCTCTGCCCCTGTTCTGTAAAGTCCAAGCATCCTTGTAAGCACGGAAGGCGCACTTGAAGGGTCGAAACACACTTACGTCTAAAGGTTGCAGTCTGTGACTAGTGTGAGAAGGTAAAGTGAGGACGTCTAGACCTACAGCTGATGCCTTGTACACAACATCCAAGGTCACGTGGGATCCATGCCCATCAAGTATTAGTAAGTGTTTGTTGGTAGGGGAAATTCCTCCCTTATCCTCAAGGAATTTCACAAAATGTGAGATCCATGATAGAAATAAATGACCAGTCATCCAAGCTTTCGCTTGCATGGCCATGGTCGAATTTCCTTCACATTTTTCAATATAGTTTCTCCTCATGCATTTACCTCGGAAGATGTAGAAATGAGGTACATACTCACCAGCAGCACTAACGCACGCTAGGACACTGAGCCACTCACGTTGATCAGGGATGATGCTGTGTATAGATCTGGAGCCCCATTTAGCAAAAACTAAGGTGCCCCCTCCATTCCTCCCTGCCTGAGTCCCTGTCTCATCACAATTCCATATGTGGTGTGCATCATAGCCATACTTTGCATAGACTGTCTGCAGATTGTAGTAAAACGATTCAACATTTTCTGGACATAACCCTCTTGTTCTGTTGGTCTCCAGTCCTTGAGTAGACCGCAAGACCAAATCTGGATGTCGTCGTCTTCGCTAGCGCAACCAACCAGCACTGGGAATGCCATCCCGAATTGGAGTCTCTCGCGTCTGCACCACCTCTGCAACCTTCAGTCGGAGCTGTGCAATAGTCAACGGGTAACCGAGATCTTGCATTTGCAAAATGTACTGCTCCAAGTTCGCTTCCTCCTCGCCGGTTAAGACACCCTGTCGACCTCGCTTCCTTGTGAGAGTTCGTCCATATAGATGATCCCGGAGTGATGACGCTAGGATTCCATAATGCCTTGCCACAGTCCGCAGACGTCCTCCTCGTTCCACTACGTCGAAGGCCAGCTTCTTCATCTCGCTTGACCAAGCTCCCTGCTTCGGTTTTGTTGTTGGTCGAGGTCGTGCTGGCTGCGGCGGTGTCTCAGGGCTCCAATTCGATTGCTGCGCTTCGACAGAAGTTCCCATGATCAGGGCGTTGACATCGCCAGGTATGGACGTCGATGTGCTTCGGGGCACCACAACTGGCAACCCCCTTTCGATTGTTGCATTTGGAGGTGGCGACGGCGACATGACGGTGCTGTGTAAGGCGGCTAACCTGCTCGATGCCCTCGTTGGCATCCGGTTTGCTGCAGGTGTCACGAGCGGATTATCGACCCCAAAGTTCATTGCTGCCGGAATGTGGAATGCAGATTGTCGCCGGCTGGTTCGAAGTGGCTCAACGTTGATGTCCACAGGGGCTTCAACATTGTGACGTCTGCATGGCCTTTCAGATGACTCTGCTGGGATTTGCATGGCGGAGGTCGGCTACTGATCTGCGTCCGAACACATATGTAGAAAGGTGCAGGTAGACATTTTATTGTTTGTGAAGTCGGAATAGTTGCAAGTGAGATTGAAGTCGGCACATGTGCAACGATGATGCAAGTGCATATCAGTGAATTCAAGTTCAGACATTAGGAAGCAGTTAGATTCATTTACCTTAAACTTGTTGTTTCAATAACAATATGCAATTTCGATGTTACCAAATTCTCTGTCTACAGGACGTTCTGAAGAGCGGTAGTCCGATCTGCACAGTCATGACTGTTCGTCCATGAGGTACAACACAGCCCATACTAAATTGAATTTCTGTCATATTCTAATACATAGAGCTTTTGTTTATTGTGTCCTTGACATGCCTTGTGATGACTGAACCAACAAGTGCACTGTCTTATAAGTCTATTGTGTTTGACGGTCAACTGTCTCTACCATTGTGACTTACAGCATAATATGCAAGTCTTCCGTCATCGCAACTTGAACTACTGCCGTCTTTCAAACTCACTCCTTCATGGAAATGCATGTGCGCATTTTGGTTAATGTCAATCTTTACCTGGACTTCGATTTCCGACTGCTTCGATGCTCAGATCTCCGCAGCTGCACTACTGAGATACGCTGTGACGAAACTCCACAGACAGCTAACCGTGAGCCTACACAACAGACAATCGACATGAGTGCAAATTAGTAGGGCTACATGCATCCATTCACCAGAGAATTTGCATGTACAAGGGCAATGTCTAACAACGATGTGCACAATACATGCTACGTAATGCAGAATTGGAATACAAATGAAGTCACGACAATGCATGGAAGTGTGATAGCATAGAAGTGGAGAAACAGAATCCCAAACCTGCTATTACTTTGCAACTATGATTACAAAAATTGAACATCTTATAGCACCCTAAGCCTCTTTGCGTCCTCATGTACTGATATCGATCAAGGAGTATTCATTATCCGTGCTCTTGCATCCATGCGCCATTTGGAACAGATAGCCATTCCAGCCATCTTGGTACTTTATTACGAGCGTTGTACTCTCTACACTTGTAATGCACTGGACACTTTTTTATTTTTGGTGGCCAAAAAACCATCAATTCTAGTACAAAAATTCGACCACATCAGCAACCGTCATCACCGATCAATTTTGTTTGCAAAATACGCTCTGACAATGCCTAAACTCATTCAATACCCCCCTGAAATTAGTGTCCACGTAATCCCATCGCTGTCTGACGCATTAACAACATGATGTGCAACATAATCTTCGTGATTTGGAGGTTTGTAATGCACGGTAAAGGGGCTTTCTGCAGGGAGCGGCATTGGGACCAGCCGGAATTGGGTCTGCCTACCTTAGTATCCTAATTGCAAGCCCATGGTTATCCATACTGGATGCTAGATTCCTTGAAGTGTAACTTAAACCCTAAAGGACTCTGATTATGCTTTGACCAAAACCACTCCAAGACTGCCATTTCTGGTACAAGCATCAAATTTTAGAAAAAAAAACCATCTTTGGACACCTATAATTGTAGAATCTTGTAGTACGTTGATTTGAGAAGATGTGGGAAAAATTTCAGAAATTTTCACCATGTAGATTGTAAGACATTACTGTTTGAAGTGTTAAAACACTTTTTTTTGGCCCTATGAAAAACCGGGCCGCTGCACTTTACAAGATCACATTTGTATAGAAAAATGTACAAAATGGTGGTGCTTTTTTGGATTCATTCTTCAAGGCAAGTTGGCTACACCTGATCTCAACGCCAAAGAGCGGGTAGCTCATAGTGCATTCTGCCATGTGCATGGCTATAGGTCTCGCCCAGCCTAATTCAGGCCAAAAAATTATTGTGAAGTACATTTCACAAGACCCATGTATTGCTTATGAATTTCTGGACTTGCATTAGGCTTGTCCAAATTTAGCCTGTCATGAGCAGAGTTACCTTAGTAAGGTAGTATGCTCTATAAGCATTCATCTTCTCCAAACCGCCCCTATTTTTAGGTAGCAACTGAATGCATGGAGAGAAAAAAATATTTTTTAACTGCAAGAGCCAATCATTGTCTTTGTTTTCCACACATCTCTTTACGTGTTGCAAGTGGACTGGTTTTGGAAGACCTAAGGTCACAAATAGGTGCTTGTGCCCTGAATCTTTGAAATTTTATAAGAAATTCAAAAATGCTTGGAAAAATACAAAACCACTTGCGTTAGGTTCCCCATCTATTTTTCTTTCTCTGAAAAATGATCTAAAAATGTTTCCATCCACGGAAGCCTGTGAAAAAGGAGGACCAGCCCTTAAATGGTTGCTTTTAAGAGCATATTACCTTACAATGGAGATTCCTGAGGAGTGAGGAAGCAAAGAAGGAATGAGTGAAGAAGACCAACTCCATTTTTTTCAATTTCATTCTTGGAGAGTCACGAGCCTTCCAAGTGGCAATACTTTTCTCTAACAAGGTAAGCCCATATTAAGGTAGAAGGCTCGAGAATAGTTCGGGCATTAAGAACCGCCCATCTGTAAAATGTACACGATTTGTACATGCTGTTTTTTCATAGCCTTCATTGATGTACAAACAATGTACATTTCAGGGGTGGACGATTTTGGAGCCCTATGTCAGTTCAACTTCAAAATTTCATAACTAAGGTAGTATGCTCTTAAAGCGACCACTTAAGAGCAGATCGCCTTTTCAGGGAAGTTAAACTTACTGAAACAATTTTCAGTAAATTTATATAGGAAGAAAAATGGAATTGGCATCTAACCCAAGTCGTTTCATATTTTTCAGATCTTTGTAGCATTAGTTATGAATTTTTGGAGTTCAAACACAGTGGTTTCTAAAAGCGACCACCTTCTGAAATGTACACAATTCGAACATTGAAGAAAGCAAAATGTACCTCTGTGTCATGATCGCTTTTAGAACATGGGTGCTTTTAGAGCATACTACCTTAATTTCAAAAAGCTCCAAAAAAATATGAAACGACTTAGGTTGGATGCCAAATCCACTTTTCTTGCAAGGAAAATTTACTGAAAAATATTTCAAGAAGTTTCGCCTTCCCAAAATTCAGTTTCAGCTCTTAGGTGGGCGATTTCTGGACCTGTTACCTTACAGTCACTGAAATTGTTAAGAAACAAAATAAAAGGCCGAAGGCGTAACTTGGTCGTTGGGGTCCTTTATAGGTTAATTGCCTTGTAAATAGGAAGATATGGAAATGCAAAGATACAGGTCGACATGAACAACATAGAGAAGCCATTTTCTTGGAATGCAGTATGTTACAAGGATGAACCGTTGCATTAGTGCTCTCTAATTTGTACTCACATTCATGCACTTTGTATAGTGGGACGCCTCACCACGAGGGCGTCCCACTGTGTGAGGGCCTTGCCACGGAGCCTGAGGGTGAGGGGCGGGGTCCTCACACAGCGGGATGCCCGAGTGGTGGGGCATCCCACTTCGTTAAGCACGTCCATTATACCGTCCATTATAGCGCCTGGCACTGGTGATAGTGCCAGGCGCTATAATGGACGGGTTATGCTTGGTAATCAGGGAGATTTCTTAAGGGAGCCTTCACGGATAGTGCTTAACGCAATATGAGGAGGTTCCTAAAATGGCATGGCTGAAATGACTGAAGGTAATTCAGAACAAGCCTAGTTGCCTATGTTCATCGAGTTGCTAAATGAATGCGAGGTCTTGGAACTAGCACGTTATAAAGTTTACTAAGTGCCAACACACCTTTCTTTTTGTTTACTTCGAGAGCTCCGATCCAATTTGAATCCAAAATGTTTGTTGTTGTGCATTTCTCCTTGAGTTTTTTCATACTCTTTGTAACAAATATTCAAGCATTCAAGAAATCATGAAAGGATCAAGGAGCCAATGAGGAGTTGTGGAATACAATTTTAAGAATTTTACAAAATTCCAAATTCAAGTAAAAAAATAGACTTAATAAGATTTATTTTGTTAGTTGGACTCAAATTTAAAAAGATCATTTTAAAGGCTAAAATCCAAATCAAGAGCAAAGAAGATACACTAAAAAGGCATCTTTTGTGATCCTTATAAACTCCTTATGAAATTCTGTATTATTTTTCATTTCATTCAACTTGAATTAGGTTAATTTTTGAGAACCTTTCCAAGGTCATTTCAACCCATAGTTCAAATATTTACATTTTTCTTGAGGACTATTGCGGCAATTCGTGTACCAAGAAATTGTTGAGGTGCACGTCCAAGGATACA
The DNA here is from genome assembly GCA_951230915.1 of Antitrichia curtipendula. Classification (NCBI taxonomy): domain Eukaryota; kingdom Viridiplantae; phylum Streptophyta; class Bryopsida; order Hypnales; family Leucodontaceae; genus Antitrichia; species Antitrichia curtipendula. The sequence goes on from OX579642.1 coordinate 20,567,712, forward strand.
TAATTAAATGACATAGTACCCTTCATAATTGGGAAAACACCACTTTCACTTCAAATGATCCAACAAAATACTTTGCTCTTGAAAGCTGTCTATAACTTTGCCAATTTATATAAATGACAGAGGATTAGATACACAAGTTCTCCAAAATATCTAAGCTTTTCATAACCACTTTTCAAAGTTTATTACATTCACAAATTTACTTTGAAATAGAATAGAACTAAGTCAACTAGCGTACCATATATAATCTTCATCATAATTGTCATCAAAGCAACAATTGAAATAACAATGTTGATTTAGGATTGAAGGAATTTATGAATAGAAAAACAATAAGTTCTTTGAATTTTTTTGTATTTTGTATTAGAAAAATTATTAAGCTTTGACATGTGAAAAAATTGCAAGAAAATAGATACTTTGATGTTTTAATTTGTAAAAAATAGGAAAAAGAATTGATAATTAAAATTAAAATGATCATTTGTAACAATTCTATGGAGATAGTCATTCACCAAAAGAACCACCAAAATAATATTTTACATATTTCAAAATGCAAACAAAAAATGTTTATTTTATAGGCTTTCATACAACATACAATTAACTATTTTTATAATTACTTTAAATGCTAGTTGCTCATCTATTAGAATACCAACCTCTCCAAATTTCAGCTCCAAATTCATTTTCCCCCACCCCAAACTGGCGAGTGTGACATTCATTTAGGAACTATGTTTAGATAGAAAAACATTTTTGAAAAATAAAAAATAATTTTGTATAGCAATAAGATTCATAAATGCAAAGAAGGTGTATAATAGTCACGAGTACCTTGTCTATGAATCTTAAGTCATTTGGAGCCATAATGGGCAATTTTGTTAAAAATGGTGAAATTCTTTAACTTTAGTAATTTTTACAATTCAAATTGGGCGTTTGAAATGTAAAACAATCCTAGACGTCTAAAATCTACACTAGTCATAGATGCAACTTTTACAATTCAAACTTCTTAGTCTGAAATCTATAACAATATTAGATATTACATTTATGGTTTAGACTAGATGGTTTGAAAATGGCACATGGAATACCACCATTTTAACAAAATTCCTCATTGTAATGCAAATTAAGTTATGGCCTTAAAACAAATCAACACACAACATATAAGGTGGGTACACCCATTATGGTGCAGTGCCTTAAAGCGCACCCTAGATTAAGCCCTTAAATGGTGTAGTTATCTACTGAAAATTGTCAGTGAGTGAATTTGGTAGTTCATCAAAGAACCATTGGCCATTTTGGGTATTGGTGACATGCTTGTAAGCTCACATCACATGTTAATTTGTTTCTCTGACAAGGTAATCATTCTTTTCTCTTCTTTGAAACACATGGATAATTCCCATTGATTACTGACAAGCTTTTCTACTGCTTGTTGGTTACTAGTTTGGTTTGTTTTTTTCATTGTTTTAAACACAACTGCAACTCCATTTCTTTTCATTCTGACACCTTGGGAGGGGAACTTTGTGCATGTGGCTGTTGATTTTCAGTGCATCCTATGAGCACTTTTGAATACTCTACTTCCAAAACTTTGTATCCCTACTGTGGTCTCATATTTGTCAAAATCTGAATTTTTTTTGTGCATTTCTTCCTTTTCTACACATCTCTTTACAATCCTGTATTTACTATTATCTACTTAGCCTTCAAATTACTCATAGCCCAATTTGTGGCGCTTTTGGGTGTACCCACCTTAACAAAAAATAGCTCAAGTATTTCTTGCATTCACTTCTTGGAATACTAAAAATGCGGGAAATGCGCCATATCTGCCCCAAATCAGAACTACTGCCACATCAAAAAATATTATTTCATTATTTTTTTGTTATTTTAAAAATTTTCAATTTTTTATTCAATTTTTTTTTCAATTTTTTTTCAATTTTGGACAGTAGTATCTAGTTCCAACATACGAGACAAGCCTAAAATAGCATTGTAATGGAGCTAAAAAACATCTAATGCAACAATGTTCAAACCTAAGGGAGCACAAATTAATCACAACATTAACATCGTATTGCTCCAAATCCTCCAATAACATTCTTTAAAAAATTCATATTCACACATAGTGAGAACATAAAAGTTCACACTTATAACACAAATCCACTTTGCATTTCAATGATTTGAATGACAACAATGTAACAAAAAGATGCGTCATGTTCATTTCCTCCCTCTTCTTTAGCCTGAAAAATTGAAAGCCGTTGATTTTTATAAAAGAAAAAATCCTCCCTCTCCCAATGCCATTCATCTTGAAAAACAACTTTGGATATGGATATGAATATGATACAGGTATGGATACGATATAGATACAAGTATTGTATAGATGTAGATACATGTGGGACGAGATACGAGATACAAGATACGGATACAAGTAAGGAATATGAGATATATCCCATATCAAATGCCACCCCCACCTCCACTTGAAAATTACAAAGGGGTGGGATCATGGATTTCAAAAAAATTAATTTAATTTAAATTCTTCTTTGAGCATACCGGTGGGTTACAAAATTTTTTAATTTAATTTAAATTCTTTTTTCAGCTTATTGAGGGGATGAAATCTATTGTATTTTATTTTTGAGCTCATTGTCACAATAACAAAAACAAAGATGCAGTAACTACATTAGCATACTTCCCATTTCAACGATTCAAATGACATCACATTGCAATTTTGCATTGGAGTACTGTACCTTAATCATGGTAGGTTGGTAGGATGTTTAGGTCCAAAAGTGGATGATGGATAACTTAGAAATGAAGAATGCAACTATTGGTTTAAAAATTGAATCACTTTCGACAAAGTACCTTGGTGATAGGTCTCATGACTCTTGTCCTTTCACGATTGACCTTGAAAGGACAAGACCTATCACCAAGATACACTGCCAAAAGTGATCTGAATTTATGGACTCAAACCTACAGTGATTTTGAAAGTCATCCTGATTGACCACTTGTTGTCTCAATGTCAACACCCACTACCTAAGCACTGACATGACTTAGATAGTAGAACTATCCCCAACAGACTCTTTATTCACACTGGTGATATGACCAGAGTTACTCCTCTTCTTCTGTCTCAATGTCCTTGCAGGGTTAAAAAAATACCTCATCAGTTCAACATACAGTCTTGAACTGAAACCCTCATGTGTTTGAGTTCATTACCATTCTGGGCTGAGTCAGAGTTGAAGCCATAAAGTAAGAGTTTCACTTAATTCCGTAGTCCCCAGCTTCAGAAATCTGAATCTAGATGCAAAAAAACTACAGTACAGAATGCCTTCCTTCAATGTTACCGAGTTCTGTAGAAGTAGGCCAGAGTAAAAGAGGTTCGTAACGTAGTGATTGTAGACCCATGTCGACTGCCCACGGTAATCAACAAGGGTTCTCTAGAAATTAGTAATGGAATTACCGTGAGTGTTTACATACATTACAAATCCATTAGCACTGAATCCAATATTTGACCATCCAATTTTCTCCAGAGCTGCTGCTGTACTTACTGAATTTGTTGATATCCAAACGCAAAAATGATGCATGAGTGCAAGAACACCTCTCATTGCTATTTGTTCCATATTCTTGACCTGCTAGCAGCATTTTATAACAAGAGAGACGGAAACAATTATTCCCCATTGCCGACTGTGATCAATAAAGAAAGATGTAAATTTTACTCGCATGTGTGGGGATTGGTTAATCAAATGGGGAGTGCTTTGAGTGCTTCTTGAGTAAAGCAAGGGCCGGCTCTCCCTGAATTTCTCGGTTGATTCCGTTACCGAATGTGGTGGTGATGATGGCAAGAGAGTGCTTCGAAGACGCCAAACACACACGGTCGCCAGCTACAGATTAGTCCTCGGGCGGGGCTCGAAAATCAACCACGCCAGAGACATAAAACGACAGAGATTTTCCTTAAAAAAAACTGTGAATCTCTCTGAGAGTACTAATTCAAATTAATTGGAAAAATTCATCAATGTCTTCATTGATCGACTCTAATGTTGTCAGGCTTACAACAATGTGGATCAACGGAAGAGCTTCTCTAAGAGATCGTTAGAGATTGATAGAGATCGAGGAGGAACAAATTGCAACTCGAATTTTGCCGCAATTTCAGTTTCTCTGTTCCAACAGTGTTGATTACCTTACACTGCGACGATGGCGTGACTCAAAGCGCCAAATTTGTCTCATTCAGATGCTCAGACTCTGTAAGTGGTCAATTTCGAAAATATGGGAGGGTAGTCTCGCCAAAAATTGTGACCTACATCTAAATACACAAAGCTCTCTGCAAACTATATGTGATTGGATGAAATTTCATCCATGTGTAGTCTCCATCAGAAGACCCCCTTCAAGTACACACTTACGAGAACAAGGTGTTGCTTGTTTGCTTGTATTCTTGTTCTTGAATATAGAGAGGCCCAGTAAGCGCAGAAATGGCCCAGCACCACTTAGGACTTATCATTGAATGTGTGTGAAAGTCTTGGAGTAATGTAAAGTACAATACAAAATAAACTCTATACCTTGAACGGAAAAAAATGGAATATGGTCAATTCACCTCAAGCAGATAGACAGGCATACATAACACAGTTCAAGGAGGCAACTCGAAATTGCCTACCTCTGAAAATTAAACCCAAAGCAATGAATATAGTGACCAAAATATACGTACATGCACGCAATAGCCTTCATTGCCGTATGCAAATATGCATGAATTTCATTAAATTGGAAGAATTCCACAACTTTATGTTCCGCTGGTTTACGAAATATTAATTTGTACAACTTGCACGCGCATAAGAAATAGATGCAACTAGCCTCTCCCAAGGTCGCCATTAAATTGGAAGTTCAAGTTCCACAACTTCGTGCACAACTACTTTTCTAATTTCTTCAACAAGCAAGCCCATCAAAATCGATGCTTACTAATCCCTCTCAAGGTTCCCAAGATACAGATCCCAGTCGCCGTTGGCCTGGACCGCCGCAAGCAAATTATGTATTCCCGCACTTTGATATCCACGTGAGGAATCTGGAGCAGCTTGCGTCCGATTTGTTGGACCACGGCTTGATGATCCGCCACCAGATTTGTGAGTCCCTGTTACAGTTGTAGCACCAGCTAGTCCCACCACCAATAAACGTCAATTTCATTACATTGGCACGATTCCTAAGTCAAGATTTGTGGCAAATATATATATCTTATTTCACAAGGTCTCATTTCAGTATAGAAACTAGGACAACCTAGCATGGATGTATATCTGTTTCAGGCTGTACCACCTGCATTAAACGTGCCAAAATACTAGAAAACCGACAATCTAACAAAATGGACGTTCAATTAGTACCTCGAGTTTGTGCAGCTGCTGCAGTCCCAGAACCAGCTTCTCCACTGTTAAGCTGCCGGTAATTCACTGGAGCACTTCTTCGACCACTGGATTCACGTAGTGCAGGAGGCTCTTCTGCAACATTTTCCCCATCGCTTTTTGGACCACTACAACCACGTACTGCAGGAGGATGCTCTGCAACATTTTCACCAACACTAGAGCTTCCAGAGCGATCATCGATCACACCCAGAGCCTTAAAACATGACTTAGACTTTGACCCAGTCAGACGCCCTTTGATTTTCTCCAGTGCCGTAAGTGGGAACTCAGTAGTGGGAGCCAAGGCACCGTCTAGCAGTCGGAGGAGATTCCTCGCCGGCTCCCGTTGAGCTAGCTTGATCAGACACTCCACAGAACACAATTGAAAGTCTTCCATGCAATCCTGGGATTTCGCAATGACCTTGTTGCAGGCTTCACATTTTTTCAGTGCACTGGACTGCCCATGGTGGGCCTTCCCGCGCTTGGCGGGAGATCTCGAGCTTGTCGGTGCCGGGTGGTCAGTTCGGAGGTAGCAGAGGCTGCCAGTGTTCAACAAGCATTTCTGGATGTGCTTGGTGCTCTCGCGCGGCAGGTATTTGGCTAGCTCCTCCGGGTCGACGGCGCTGTTGTGGGACTGGCGGCGGACCTGAACGTCACCTTGGTTAAATAGGGGGTTTCCAGAACTTCGATACCTTTCAGAACATGCTTTCCGGAACATTAATGCGTACTTATTCTAGATTTTAGAAGTCTATGTACATATTTGTCAGAAAAATTTTGTGGCTAAATCGAACGAAATCTACTAACCCTACCTGCAACCAACAGTGGCCCGTGTGCTCCCCGTTTCCTCGGAATGTGATGGGGCAGAGTCCGCCGACTTTGCATTGGAGGCAGTAGTAGTTGTTGCAGTCTCTCGGGGAGTGGCATGTGGGGCACTTGCCTTCGTAGGTTTTGGCGTCGATCAGGTAGTTGGCTTCCACAAAGAGCGTCCACATCTCATAATCATGTCCTTGCGCCATGATGGAACAACAATTCAAACCTGTGGGGATCGAATCGTATGAATGGATAGAAAAGTATTGTCAGCAGTACCCTCGGGAATACCCTGCAAAAGGGAATTAAGCATGGTTTATGTGAACAAGGGTATATGGGCAATTTTGTTAAAATGGCGGTATTCCATGTGCCATTTGTACGTGATGGTTTAGGAGGTGGTCAATTGTTTTGCTTTGTAGTTGGTTGGATGTCATCAATGGCGGTGTGTAGCAAATTGAACCCCAGAATACCAGTGCATGGATTTGTAGTTTTCTACGTAGAACGTTCATTGAAGATAGTTAATGTACATGGAGCTAGTATTGGGATCTGAGGGTCGTACTAATGGCCAAGAGATGGAAGAATTTTCGTGGAATCTTTTTGTGATTGAAGCATGTGTTGTCGCTCCCAAAAATAATGGAAAGGAGGGGGTGCACTTGGACTCCAGTGTGATAATGGGTTCAAATTTGGGTGATTGTTTAGGCTTGGCATTGTACATGAGCGTGAGGTCAACCAAAAATAAATCCAGAATGGGCGGAGTTCAAATGGATAAGAAGTAGCAGGAAAAGCACTGATCTTTTGGATTAAACAACAAAAAAGGTACAAAATATTGACGAGTATGCACTCTTTGCTCGTCAGAGACTGCAAAGGAGTTGGCCATCAAAGGTTTTGTTGTTGGATTAGACGAACTATCAAAACTTGTTGCGTTCATTGAAAAAATTCCCCTTCTAGAACACACGCTACCGTTGTTTCACTCCCTGAGCAACGTTGTCTTTGAGAGCCCTTGAAGACTTCATATTCACATGTCCTGTTCTTCTGCTGCAATTCGACGCAAATGCTCGGCTGCAAATTGAACTTGTTGCCGGGGTGCAATGAAGCTACGGCCTTCGTTCTTCTTTGGTTTCCACGATGCCATAATGCTATCCGTGGAAATGTAGTCGGCTTGAATAGTGGTGGGGTCAATCTTCCATCTGAAACCGGGTTTTGTGTCCCACCCTGCGTATAATCGTCGCATGTCCTTGGATGATCCACATGGGGTGCACCATTGCACAAGAATTTCGCGAAAGTGCTCTGCCGTTGGATCAAATTGTGGCTGCTCTACTGCCCTACCGACCCACACGGGCTCCTCACAATCCAATCCTGGCCTCACAAACAAGTAGAATCCTTCGTGGAGATCTCTGGCCACATTGTAAGCTGGCGGTGGTCTCCCCTCTAAAGTGCCAATGTAGGGTTCTTCTTCCTCGAGTTCTTCGCGCATCCTGCCGTCTTGCATGAAATCCGTCGAAAGATCCCCAGGTTGGCGAGTTTGAGGCCAGAATCCGTCCTTTAATACTTTGGACTGTAGGGGGTCTTCATTGGCTCCATTGCGTAGGGCATTTGTCACGGCAGTCCAATATGTGACCAAGTTCGACATGCGGTCCTTATACTCTGTTGTCCCGTCTTCTTTAGATGCATCCATCCAATGCTGGATGTATCCTTGAAGTCCACGTAAAATCTCAACTTCATTGGGCATTTTCTTGGGAGTCACACGGATAGGATCACCTTGTGGAAGGAGAGGTTTGTGATCCTCACCTTCCTTCCATAGTTGCAACCCTTGCTCGGGCAACCATGGAATGTCGGTACATGCTATTTTGTATTGCATGATCGGCCAACCATTGTCGTTCATGAAGAATTTGTACTGCCTTCCATTGGAGTGACCCACCAATTGATTCTTCTTCATCCCGATGTATGGTTTGACGTAGGCCTTGAAGTCGGGCACTTCTTCTATTAGGTGCGGAATGAAGGGGCCTTGCTCCATTTCCATGTATGATTGCATCAACGATGGCAAGGTAGGATGGTCTTTTTCGCGGAGTTGCATGCTCCATCGCCCAAACGACGCATCTAGGTCGTCGTGTGTGTGTCCCACTATCATGAAGGAGACGACCACTTCTTTCACAATTCGCCTTGCAACCAAAAGGGACCAAAAACAAAAGACGTACCGATTCTTGTTTTCCCTCCATGAATTGTCCATTTGAATGTGTAGCACTAGTGGTAGTGGTCGAGCTTCCATTAGTTGTGATGGAACACCTCCCAAAGACTGCATGCAAATCTCGCTTCCCTTGAGCAACGCTCGATACAACTCGGTGCTGTCGGCGCCACTAAACAAGCATCGCGAAGACTTCACGGGTGGCTGTTCCAAATCTCGCAACAATTTGGCAATGGAGCCCACCGTGAAGTTGCTATCACTTGGAAACACATCCAAATTGTAATGTGCATATTTGCCATCGCCGTGCCCATGTGCAAAAATTCCTGACACTTTCACGGGCAACTTCCTGAGTCCATCTAGTGCCTTTGTTTTCCTCGCTAATGCAGGACATGCAGTTTTTGAATGGTCCATTTTGTCATGCATGATGGATAGTAATTGCGTCGGTCTTAATTTGGACAATTGCCTACTACGGTAGTAGGCATGTCGACAGGCTTCTTGCAAGAACAAGTGCTTCTCGAAACGCCTTTGAATTCGTTGATAGTCCTCTGACCCGGGTGCAAAGGATGCTCGTAATTGCTTCAAGTTGTCGCAAATGGTACACCTTGCAAAGGAATCTCCTCTTCCTTTGATGACGTATTCTGCAAAATGTCTAGTTCGAATTTTACTAAAGCATGATTGCGACACTGGAGGGAGACCGAACTCCACGTTTGCCTGCAAACAATGGGACCCACGTGGCCACTCTTTACAATTTACATTGAATAGGTATCATTGTGAATACTAATGGACTTCATCTACATCATGAGTGATGGAACAATACAAGCGTGTCCTTGTCATATCAGTCTAGTGGACGGCTTTCCACGCAAGTGCTGGTCTTATCTCGTTGACGGTGGCCAATAACTATTTCCATTCGGTACCGGCAGGGAGAACTTTCAAGCCAATTTTTTCGCCGCCGCGCAAGGTGCGTGATAAATGGGGCATGTGGTCAGCTGCCGCCTCTAATAATGAGTGCAATGTCTCAATGGCTTGAATGGTTGCACTCCTGGACTTTGCTCGGTTCAAATTGCCGTGTGGAGCGCCTCTAACGCCGTCCTTGGCTTTGGCCTTGTACCTTTCGAACGTGCGGAGAGGAATGTTGTGGAGAATCTGCCACGCAGTTGGGCAGATGTCTATGCCTTCGACCGTGACAAACTGCCTCCGCCCTTCTAGAACTTTGTGCATTGTCCGGTGGACGTCCAGATTTTTGGAGGACTTCATTTGGAAGGATTGCATGTGCATTTCCATTCGAAGTGCATGAATGGTGGAAGGGGGAAATTTCCGTGTGCACTCTTCCTTGCAACAAGGTTGCATGAAGACTGCTGCGATAGATTCGTGTGATACCATCTTCGTCCTCTTGTTTAGAGCCGCTGTTGCTCGAGTTCTCCTATCATAGCGATATTGTCTCACGCCCACTCTTCTACGATTTCCCTCTAAATGCTTATCAATGGCTTCACGCTTGCGGGCGTGATCATAAACACTTACATAGCCATTCTCATCCTCGTAGAATACCTGGCGCATAGGCCACCGCAGACACATGTCACCGATGCGCGGGTCACCATTGTGGACCTCGAGTACGACAATGCCCACATCGTCATTCCCCAGCCTACTTAGTCCATCGACACATGCATTGGGGTCGACAGTAATAATGATCACGTCAGCAAAGTCAGAGCCGTCCGCATGCCTCGCGAGAAGGGCCTTGCCAAGCCATCCGTCGCGGCCGATGCCCTCGCAATCTGGGATGGGACTAGTGTCCTCGCCTATCGCGTTAAATGCCTCCAAGTCAATATCTTCTTCCTCGAATTCTTCAAAGCCCTACGCGTCAAACATGTGTGAAATGACATTTCCACAATAATACAACGGAATGCAGAATTGCAAGTGCCGACAATTTCGCGACAAATGAAATGAATCATGAATAGTTCACCTCATCAGCGTCAGACTCGCTGGAAGGAAAATCGCTCAAAGTAGACATAAGAGAATAAAGTCTGGAGGGGTATGCAATGCTTAGACAATTGCAGTCATGGTGATAACAGGAGTGAAACGTTGAACAACTGGGATCCGCAGTTCCTTTCAGGCTCTAGGAATTCCGCAACCTGCCAAATATAAGACGAGTGAAAATATGTCGCATTAAGACATAAGGTAGGCGGTCTTAGAAGCCCCATCAATCATTTTGTCACGGAAAGAAGTGACGGCATGCCTCACATAGAGTGGATAATAATGCATGGCATGAAACGGAAGACTTCAGGTACTCTATCAACGGATGGATGTGAAACACAAGCTTCACGGGATGACCATTTTGAATATGAGTACCAACCAATCCAAGAGGAACGCATTATGAACGAATTAGACACTAACGCAGTCAACCACGAACGCGACTCAAGGGATGAAGTACGACACGGCTGACAAAAGAAATCCACTTCTGAAATTCACTTCAGAGGGGCCGCACTAAACCGTGAACGCGACTCCAAGGATGAAATACGACATTGTTGAGAAGAGAATCCACATCTGAAATTCACTTCAGAGGGGCCGCACTAAACCGTGAACGCGACTCCAAGGACGAAATACGACATTGTTGAGAAGAGAAATCCACATTTGAAATTCACTTCAGAGGGGCCGCGCTAAACCGTGAACGCGACTCCAAGGATGAAGTACGACATTATTAAAAACAGAAATCCACTTCTGAAAATCACTTCAGAGGGGCCGCACTAAACCGTGAACGCGACTCCAAGGACGAAATACGACATTGTTGAGAAGGGAATCCACATCTAAAATTCACTTCAGAGGGGCCGCACTAAACCGTGAACGCGACTCCAAGGACGAAATACGACATTGTTGAGAAGAGAAATCCACATCTGAAATTCACTTCAGAGGGGCCGCGCTAAACCATGAACGCGACTCCAAGGATGAAGTACGACATTATTAAAAACAGAAACCCACATCTGAAATTCACTTCAGAGGGGCCGCACTAAACCGTGAACGAGACTGCACGGACGTAGTAAGTGAACGTTGTGAAGAGATCCACATCTAAAATTCGCTTCAGAGCGGTCGCTCCGAACCGTGAATGAGACTGCACGGTTAAAGTAAGAGATCGATGAAGAGTGAAATTCACAACTGAAATCCACATCAGAGCGGCCACTCTGAACCGTGAATGTGACTTCAAGATTAAAGTAAGAAATCGATGAAGAGTGAAATTCACAACTGAAACTCACTTCAGAGCGGCCGCTCTGAACCGTGAACAAGACTACATGGTTAAGGTATTGGATTGTTGAAGAGTGAAATCCACAACTAAAATTCACTTCAGAGTGGCTGCTCTGAAGTATTACTAGGAACTCGAGACCTCACGTACGCAAGCAGGAAGGGATTTCGAAGTTAGTTCAGGTAAAATCGACCTTCAGAAATCACTTCAAAGCAGCCGCTCTGAACTGTTATGGGCATGCTTAGTTCACGATTTGATAGGGACAAAACGATAGTTGAATGCAAGGTCTCCAGGATTGGGAACCAAGGTCACAATAATTCATAAGAGCTACACTAAATAACATAATCGTATGAATTTCTGATTCAACCGTTGCAATGTGCGTTCGTACAGACTGCTATACAATGAGAATGGAGAATGTATCACATACAGAAGAAAATCACAATGATGCTAGTAAATACCATAAATTCACTAATCAAGTAAGGCATTGTGACTTTCACCCTTCCCACAAATGCAGACGACAACGTGCATTCACGGCGATGGAACGTTTCTGCACAATCATTGAGCAGAATCACAATCAAATTCAAGGTCCAATGTGAAGTGAATCATACTTGAGTGAAACGCTTCAATGTCGCCGGCAACTTCGGAGCAATGGAGAAGGTACTGAAGGACAGCGCAGCGACGTCGAACATGAATGGAAAAAGCGGTGAAAAAAGTCCCTCAACACGACGACGACATGATTTGCAAAAAAAAAATGAAACAAGGAGCGCCGACCGAAGTCATTTCGATACAACCCACGTCTTCTGGGTGCCACGGACATGGGCTATGGAATTCCTTTCGGTACGGTGTCTGCTGACAGTCCTTCAATCTTGTGGCAGAGTTTTGTTTTTTTGCCGCATGTCTACCTCGTGCCATTGTGCTATAGGCTAATTTAAGGAGGGAACTGACATTGCATTTCAATATTTGGCGGCTGAGTAGAAAAATCATGGCTTTCACTGGCGCTGTAGCCGGAATTTCAGGTATTAACCCCTAATTACCCGAGGCACCAAAATCTCGTGTTTGTAAAACTTTGAAGTTAAATAAAACCTAACCTAGTTGCTATTTTTAGTAGTTTATATTTTTAGAAAGCTTTTCTTAAAGTCTAGTTTTAGCATCAAAAGTATAATCTTGAAAATAAATGATAGTGATTTTTCTATTCAAGATTTTGTCCAAGGGTACCCAATGCAATCTTGACTTCCCGTAGTGTTGAGAGCTCTTGAAAATGAGCCTCAAATACACTAGAGCTTGGAGAAAAAATCACAATCAGATTCATTTAAAAAAATTATAGATTACATTTTAAGAAGCCATAAATTGATTGGGGTTATACATGTTAGGACCTTGAACCTCATATTTTTTTGGTCACCAACATTTTAGATTTGACTTGTGAAAAGAGGATTGAAAGACTTCACATCACATTTGCAGTTTTAACACCCTCATAGTCAAACATTACAATCTTCCACTCCATAGGTAATATTATTGCGTTTTCTTTTCCTATGAGATCTCTAACATGTCTAGTTTGAATTTGTATGGTTACAATTCAAAAAAATTGATACAACTTACCAAAATGTTGGCATTTTGTTCAATTTAGAGCTAATTCCAAGACGCTCAAAATAGGCCTTGGGCATTTAGGGGTTAAGACCAACAAAAGGGTAATGATAATTTCATCTTGATGTGTTGCTGTTGGATTTTTTTTATTTTAATTTTTTTAAATCTTGCCAAATTGGATTATTGAATATGGATTATTTTTATATCTAATAGTATCTTTGTCACAATAAATTTTATTTCTGGCACGAATGACCTTAATTATAACAAATTATTGATTAGTTGATTATTGTCCTCTTGTGGGACCTCCCAGGGTGATTCATCTTCATTTGATGATCTAAATGTTAAGAAAAACAGAAATTGTAGATGGGTTTGTTTAAAATCAAATATAGTTGGTCCATTGAGATTGAGATTGAGATTTATATAGTGACTGTCTTCTTGTTTTTATGGACCTCTTGCGGGTTGACAGGAAGCCTTCAGCATGAGGGAAAAATAGAACCCAAAATTTTTTTTGGTTTTTTGGGAGGTGGTGGTGCAGGTGTTTGGGGTGCATCATGGGGTAAAGTACAAACCCTTTATTGGTGATGAGATGAATTTTACACACAATTAAAAGGAGCAATTTTATGTAGTTGAGTGTAAAGATGGTGAACTATGAACAACATACAATTTGTAAATGCTGCACTTGACCAAGTGCATTGATTAAATGACAATAAAAGTGCATTTTCACCCTTTTTTTGGACTTGTGGTGTACCATTTATAGAAGAGTTTTTAGGCTTCTCTCCTTAGAATTGTGCAATGTAAACCTTCCATTTCTATCACAAAATAGTACACTAACTATACATGATGTGATTCAAATGCACTTTACATTTGTGAAAATTTGTACTCTTGAAGTCTTAGAATATCAAATCTATCCTTCAAAAGCTAAATTGTTAAAATACACAATAGTCCTACATGTTCCTTTGTTTAACTTAATCCTTAAAAAGACGCCAAGGCCAAAAGTGATCAATAGATGACATGCCTGCTCACTTAAATAAACAAGGAATGCAACTATCCGTCCAATAATAAAGCATTCTGGTGGCTCTCTTTTTCGTGGGGACTACATCCTCTGAAGATTAAATGACTATTTCTAACGTTTCACAAGTTTAGGATTTATCTTGACATTATGAAACAAAAAGAAGTCCATATTATAAACTCTAACCTTTCTCAATATTTACCAAAAACTATTGCAATCACAAGCTCCAAGTATTAAGATCCGTATTTCACCATATTGTGTTTTTTTCATTCAACTTTTATCCTTTCAAAATGTTTATTTTAAACTTCAATTACAAAGTGATATTTTTCATTCTAACTTTCATTTATGTTAAAAAGAAAAAAAAATCTAAATCTAATTTTTAATTGATATAATTTTATTTCTATCTTCTATTTTTTTAAATTATAGTTACTTGACTTTTTTTGCAAGATTTATAGAAAAATAATTGTCAATAGAAAACACCCTTTTTCACCCATGAAAAATATAAACTTTATATTTTTCATTATACTTTAAGTATATAATAGGATGAATTTAGCTTAACCCTTTAGTGACCGGTCGACCATTTTGTGGTCGATTTTGGGACTCTTGGTCTAATGCTATTCCAAATACATTTGATCACAAAAAACTCAAAGAGTAACGCAATTAGAGTGTCTTCATGCGCTTCAAACAAAACCAATTTTAAGGGAGTTGGAGCATTCAATTTGATGAATTAGCAATGAGGTTGCAAACTCAAATGGCCTGGACCTTCAAATGGAAAGTATTCAACAAAAATACAAAATAATGTCAACCACATTGTGAGATTTTTTTGTAACTTCATGTCTTGACAAGGCATAAGTGTTTCTTTGTAATCTCATGAATGCCCAAAGTAAACTTATGCATTGGTATTTATGTAGCGCAAATTCTAAAGGGACATTCAAATCATTGATTTTTGATTTATCAGAAAAGCAATTCAAACTCGAACAAGGCTCTAGAAGCAAACATGATGTAGAGGTACATTTCACTTTCTTCAATGTACCAAATCTGCACATTTTAGAAGGGTATTCGCATTGATGACCACAGATGACTATTTTTTGTGAACTTCAAAAATTTGTAACTAATTTCACAAAGCTTGAAAAATATGAAACTACTTGGGTTAAGGTAGAACAACCTATTACCATACTGATTTGCAATCTGACTATCTTTGGGCCAACTTCAAGAGAGGTACATATTTTTCAGAGTTGTGTGGTTGTTTCACAAATCAAACCCAAGTGGAATTATAATTTTCGGATCAAAATTGTAATTTCTGTGAATTTTCAAAGTAAGCTGCCCTAAAAAGTTCAAAACTGTGCATAGAGTCGGGTCAAAATTGTCTCATGAACAATCCATTACCATCTTAACATGTATCTATTGGCACTTAAGTTCCCACCAGTGCAGGATTGACACGTTAGTCCTTTAGGCATTAATGCACTGAAATTTGTCAGGAAAGTGAATGCATATAGATTTTACAGTTGACGGAATTGGGGCCAAAGCATAGGCAACGGAATTGGGAAACTGACGGAATTGGGCTGTTCTACCTTAGATGCCTATTCTACTTGTCTTTTGTGGAAAATTTACTAAAAAATATTAAAAGATGTTTCACCTCCCCAAAATTCAATTTTAGCCCTTAAAAGGTTCATTTATGGACCTTCTACCTTATTTATAGAGATTTGTACCGTTGGATGAGTTTGATTTTTTGTAAGGTTGGAGAATCTCCCTCATGGAAACACCTTGTATGGTTTGATCTAAGACTACATCTTTAGAGTGGCCACAAAGTTCACTTTCTTGAAAAAATACGCCCGCCCCCCAAATCAACCACGGTCACTAAAGGATTAATAGTAAATTTGACTTGAAAGTCATTGCCAAGTGTGTTTTGGATGTACAAAATAAAATAACTAATTGAGAAGTTATCACACTAATTTCTATTGCTCTTTGTATTTTTTTAAATATTTCAAATTAATTGAATTATTTTTATTATATTTACAAATTTATTTTTACTTTTAGTCCCAAAAATTATAATTATGTCGATTTTGAATCGCACAAAGTGAAAATTTTCATAATGAATGATAGTTATAGTGTCACATAATAGAAATATAAGATTGATAATTAAACACAATTTAAAACAAAAAAACTAGCTCTAATATGATATTTGACTATTTCATAATGGATTAAATTTTAGACCTTTAAGCAATCACACTTGTTGAAGGTATTGTGATGCAACAAGGTCGGGTAAAATTAATATTAGATAAATAGTTTGTAGGTTACAAGATCCAAATTCATAGCTCTAAGATGGAATCAAAAGACATTGATTCCAATGGTGAGATTGTGCTAAAATCAAATTAAATCCTATAGAATCTTTTGTTTGGAAAACAATAAAAATTGAGCTTATAAATGAATCCGAGCTAAGTATACAAAAAAAATTCAAGAAGATGTTGTGATTGCTTGCAAAAGAAGATGCACCATAAGTTTTAATATACAAATTCAAATGGAATGAACAAAAGCTTTTGATGCAGACAATAATACAGTCTATAAGATAGAGTTATCAAAAAAATTATTTCAATTTTTTTTTTTTTTTGTGAGGGCATGTTGATGTCATTTTTTGTCTTCTTATGGTATAACTTTTGCTCTCGAGCATCTATAAAAATAAAATTATATTTCAAAAAAGCTATTGTAATTTTCTATCTTTACAAAAAAAAAACCAAAGTACCATTCAAAATTGAAGTTATAGGATCCAAACCAAAATCCTTTGGTTCCTTAAGGAAATGATGGTCATTTAAAGAAAGTTTCAACAGGGGCCCCAAGTACTACACGTCAAGGTCCCAAGTGTCTCATCTTGGGCCCCAAGTGTTACACCTGAGGGTCCCAAGTGTTTCATCTGGAGCCTCGAGTACTACACTTAGGGGTCCCAAATGTCTCATCTGGGGTCCCAAGTACTACATAGGGTTAACATTGATCCCTAGGTATTGTAAACAACTATTCCAAGTCTTTTTATATTAGTTTATTTTGGAAATTCCAATTCTCTATTGTATCCCTATTAGTAAATGAAATGGCAGTAAACGTCATCACCAGAAATAATTTTTAGAATTATAATTTGAATGAAGTACAAAAACTAAAGACGGACGTAGTAGTCTACTACAATGATGCGTGGCAATCAACTTACGTCGATCTTTAGCTTGCCTAATCATGTATCTGAAGTATTCTTATATTAGCTTATATTGGTAATTTCAATCGATATGGGATAATTAAAGGTCACCGTTCTATGTATTGAATATACCTATAAAGATTGTAGGAATGAAAAAATTAATATTTTGAACTATTTATAGGTCCACGATAATAGGTCCATGGCCCCAGGTCCGCAGTCATAGGTCCACTATAAAAAGTTTGTAGATTCACTATTTTCTACCTAGAACTTTGAAATATATTTGGATTTTTTTTTCCTAACACTGAAAAATTTGAAACTTTTTGAAAGTCAATCTTTGGGCTCACAAAATGTACGCTCATAGCTCTTAAGCTCGCATTTTGAGCCTCACAAACTAGCGTTGTTGAAAAATTTGGAATTGGAGTAGAAGCTCAACTTTGATAATTGCAATTCAAATTGTTGGGGTCAAATCCTGGAAAGAAGCATCTAGAGCATTCCATAAATTATGGATGACAATATATTGTTTTCTATTTTCTAAAAAGTTTTAAATGTCACATACAGAAAATAATTAGGCTTTTTCATCAAGCATTCAATGTTACTCTTGAAATGAAAATGAAGACATTTTTGGTGTTTACACGATCTAAAATAACTTTAAAGGATGGAGACAAGTATTTTTAAAGCTTAGAGTTGAATTAAAGTTCACACACTGTTAAAAAAAGAATAACCAACGACGTGGGGAGTTTTGTTATCATCATGGCTAATTTTGTTATCGTTCATTAATATTTTCAAGTTTTTAATTTACGTACTTATTCATATACTGAATCTATTTTTAAAAGGTACATTCAAGAATCAGAAACATAATGTTGGAGCGTAATACATATTTATATACTTTCAATTGTACAGTTCCACAAATACATATCTTACAAAATTTATGTTTCGAGTGCCCAAAACATTTTCCCTTGTTTTTCATTTGAAGAATAATTCAAATGGAATGAAACACAAGTGGTTTCATGTTTTGTAACAAATTTGTGAATTACTTATGAATTTCTAGAGAATTACATTGTATGCAAGTATTTATGATTCTGAGTTTCACAAAACCCATATGCGTGTAATCTAGAAAAAGATATGGCTTGAACAAAAACAAAAAGTGTGGCATTTAAAAAATAATATACAGGGGTTCCTAGATGCAACCCATACTAAACTTTAACGGACCCTACTTTCTTTACCCATGTGCAAGATGGAAATTGGACAATCAATTCTCATTTAGAAAAATGGAGTGGCCCCCTCTGGCTTTAAAATGGACCCACAACTATGGTTCTTATTCCGTCCATTGGTAAAGTATTAAGCAATATTTGGCAAGTCTTAATTATGTTCTCACATTGTTGGTAGTCCACGACTCCACATAATGTCCATTTCCAAACCACCTAGCAGTTTGAAAAAGAGGATTATTGTTTGAGGCACTTATCGTAGTCTAGAAATTTTTTTGGACCAATTAAGCAGCAAAATCAAGAATTGGTAACAAATTTTCACAACAATCATTGCATAGAAAAAAATTTCAAATTATTGGCTTCAATTAGAATGAATAATCCAGTCATTCTTCCTAGTAGACCGTAATCCCTAAATGCCCGAGGCACCCAAATCTGGTGTTTGCAAAACTTTGAAGTTAAATAAAACCTAATCAAATTGCTATTTTTAGTAGTTTATGTATTTGGAAAGTTCTTCTCGAAGTCTAGTTTTAGCATTAAAAATCCGATCTTGAAAATAAATGATAGTGTTTTCTCTATTCAAGATTTTGTGCAAGGGTACCCATTGCAATCTTGACCTCCCGTAGTGTTGAGAGCTCTTGGAAATGAGCCTCAAATACACTAGATCTTGGAGAAAACATCACATTCAAAATTCATTTAAAAAAGTTATAGAGTAGATTTTAAGAAGCTATAAATTGATTGGAGTTATACATGTTAGGTCCTTTAACATCATATTTTTTTGGTCACCAACATTTTAGATTTGACTTGTGAAAAGAGGATTGAAAGATTTGTGCAATTTTAACACCCTCATGGTCAAACATTATAATCTTTCACTCCGTAAGTGATATTGTTGTGTTTTCTTTTCCTATGAGATCTCTAACATGTCTAGTTTGAATTTATACGGTTACAATTCAAACAAAATTGATACAATTTATCAAAATGTTGGTATTTTGTTCAATTTAGAGCAAATTTCAAGGAGCTCGAAACAGGCCTTGGGCATTTAGGGGTTAACATGAATGAACATGTACTTAGTAGATGCATGGTAGGTTTGGTGAATTCGTGGAGGCTCGGGACTGCTCCAGAATTTGACAGAGGGTCGGTGTAGCTTCGGAATGAGGTCCGTCAATCTTGCCTTGGTTGGTCGTCGTCGTCGCTCCTTCGAGGGTTACCAGCGCGGGCATTGAATGTCCACTTTCTTGTGTTTGCTCTCGTCTCGCGCTGCCGCGCGCCTTCCATTGTGTTTTGTTTTGTTTTACGATTTGTGATTTGCTGCGCGTCTTGGCAACTTGTGCGCTCATCCGCTCAACGCTGTGTGAAGGAGTGTGTACCCCTGCCGATCGTCAGTGAAGCTCCACACTGGGTACGTTTTTCGTTTGTGGTGCTCTGTTTTGTTTTTGTTTTCCCTTGTTTTTTCATTTGTGTTTTTGTGCTCTGTTGTGTTTTGTATCTTGATTCTTTCGTTGTATAGCTTTACTTTGGTGCAGTCTTTGGGTTTATTGAAAGCCAGATAGAATGTACAGCTAGCTAATTAGGTTTCTCCTAAAATTTCAGCGACATTGTGGAGCCTTTGTCATTGCGGTCGCGGTGCTTCATCCTCCACGACGAAGAGTGCAGTCGATCGTGCGTGTGCTTCCAGGTATTTCTCAAGCCACTGAAGTCTCAGTTCCATCACCTTTGTGAATTCTTCAATTCCATGGCAATTCTAGGGTTTCAGTTCAATTTCTTGCAAGCTTGAACGTGTGCAGTTTGCCGAGTTCATTTGCATCATTGATTTGCTCCGTTATGGTTTCCTTTGAATGTATCAGTGTACCATACAATTATGTGTGCAATGCTTCACATTGTGGCCCTAAGAAGTGCATATCAATTGTCATGCAACCAGATTCATTTGAAAAACAACTTCCTAAGTGCAGTGCGGAGGAGGGAGTGCTCAATCTGGACGCAATAGTCGAAGGAAGCAGTCGTTCTCATTCAGGTACTAAAAATAACACTTACACATGTCTCCATTAGGTACATTTTAGAAAGGTAGCCTATACCCGCGGTCATTCTAAAGGATCAGAGCGGCCGCTCTGAACCTCTACGAATTCCATAAAAGGGATGACTAGATTATAGATTAGAGCGGCCGCTCTGAACTCGATTAATGTAGCCCAACTTCTTGGATGCGAACAGGATCAGAGCGGCCGCTCTGATCTCATCGGACGTTTGAATTATGAAAATTGAAGAGGATCAGAGCGGCCGCTCTGAACTGTTGCCTCGTCGTTTGAACTACAGGAATTGAAGAGAATCAGAGCGGCCGCTCTGAACCTCATCAATGTGCATACCCCACATGGATGAGCATAGGTTCAGAGCGGCCGCTCTGAACCTCATCATTGTGCATACCCACCATGGACGAGCACAGGTTCAGAGCGGCCGCTCTGAACCTCATCATTGTGCATACCCACCATGGACGAGCACAGGTTCAGAGCGGCCGCTCTGAACCTCATCAATGTGCATATCCACCATGGATGAGCATAGAGGTTCATAGCGGCCGCTCTGAAACAACTGCAGCAAACGAGGATACAATCAAATCACCCATTCTAATCCACTACTAGAACAAGGACGGGCTAGAAGTACGACAGATCGTAGGGTATCGTTCGTTTGGATATATCCAATGTCTAATAAGGCATAGGGATCACGAACTAGAAGTTACAAGACATTCATTTAATAGAAACGATAGTCATCTAGACTAGCATAGAGTACCCTCACTAATCTAGGAACCCCTCCATCAATTAGCTAAAACTCGTTAGAATAGAAACCTACTAAATATGAATCCCTTCCAAAGGAACCAATGTAAAAGTCAGAAGTCGCATACGATTCAGAGCGGTCGCACTGAACCGTTGCGTCATTTCCTCGGTATATTCGTTGCACTAGTTCGGAAAGGATCAGAAAGCCCGCTCTAATGAACTCTTCGGGTAATGTAAGTTCTAAAACGCGCGCTCTAAGTTGGATTTCCGCTGACGCGGATAAAAGAACGTTATTGCAAATTCCAATTTAGACCGCGTGGTCTAATTCGTACGAATTCCTGTGGACAGTGCCATGGAGTCCTTTTTGGAGAGCAAGCCACCACTCATAGGCTATATAAAACGGCTGGCGCCTGACCGCGTGCACGAGTGCTGGAAAGCTCACATAGAGGAGAAAACTCCGCTGCAGTTGTTGGCGACGAAGGCCTTGTGGACGGTGGAGATGAGCTACCATCACGACTCGCCTGTCTTCAGTCTAGCGCTGGGATTTACGAAGCATGGAGACCCTAGATGGAAATCGTTCAAGGACATCATAGTCATTAATATCAATGTGCTTCAGGAGGCCATTCTTATAGACGTAGTGAATGCAACAAACAGCACCTTCGGTGTCATCGTCATCCGCGTAGAAGATGAAATGACTTTCTCCCACGAAAGAATAATCAAGAACTACGAT
Source organism: Antitrichia curtipendula (assembly GCA_951230915.1). Classification (NCBI taxonomy): domain Eukaryota; kingdom Viridiplantae; phylum Streptophyta; class Bryopsida; order Hypnales; family Leucodontaceae; genus Antitrichia; species Antitrichia curtipendula. Next base: position 20,589,713 of record OX579642.1, read on the forward strand.
AATGTTCCACCTCATTTCCAAGCCCTGATGATGGACACCAAATCGATATGCGAAGCACTAGGAGGCGACTTCGTACAAACCGGCTTCGCTGTGAAGACGTACTTGAACAATGCAAACAACCTCCACATTGCATCGCTAACGAGTACGACTGACACGCAGGACGTAGGAAGCACCCCCATGGATTCGCAAAACCGGCCCCCCAAGAAGTCAAAGAAGTCAGTAGGCTCCAGTTCCGGAGCAGGCGCCCGTGCACGGCCTCCGGCGTCATCAGCTCTCGCAGGCGCCCCAGCCAAGGCAGCCGCTCGGGCCTCTGCGCCTCCTCCAGTAGGTGCCGCGGAGCCAATCAACGATACGGCTGCTGCCCGCTCTCAAGCGACTTCAGAACGAGGTGCCGTGGTGTCAGCCAACGTCATGGCTCCACCGCCATCCACAACCACTGCGTCTAAACCCAAAAAGTCGGCACGCCCCAAGCAGAAGGTGAAGAGGAAAACCAACCGTACCCTCGCGGAAACATTGCTGGAGGAAGAAACGGAGGGCAGGCGTCGACGGCAGCGACGGGAGACTGATGCCGAAGACACTGCAGGTGTGCCCAGTTCGTCCCAACAAAGCGATATCCCGGAATCCACCAAGGTGTCCGAAGAGGAGGCGCACAAACAAGCGATCAAGAAGGTAAACGGTCACTGGGTGGACAACCCGGAAACAGTGCCCTTCAACAAATCCTCTATTCCAGAGAAGCTCTTCGTCGAACTGGAAATCAAGAAGGAGCCAAGACGAAGTGACGAAGAGGAGGCGAGGAAACGCTTGAAGGCCGAAGTAGTGGCGAACAAGAAATTCAAGAAGCTCTCCAGCTACATGTACATCTTCGGGAGAGGAAAATACTTCGAGCTTGATGTGGACGACATGAGTCCGTGTGACGACGACTCGGGCATGATATTCAGGCCCTTGGAAAAGAAAGGTGTCATGGCTGTGCAGGAGCAAATGGTGAAGGTGAACTTCAGCAAGCAGATCTTGACCGTGATGCCCAACACGTCGACGAGACCAAGGTGTTGGCAAGACTGCGTGAATGTCTTCCCCATGAAGATCATCAACGGCCAGCACACATGGAAAGCTTCCAAGGAAATCATCTCAGGGACAGCATGCGTAGACGACGAAGAGGTCAAGAAGCGAGTGCAGAAGTGGACATGCGAGATCGTTTGGTCAAATGAGAAGAATCATTTGCACGCGTTGTCCTGCAAGTGCAACGACGGCAACGTCACCGGACCTTACTTGTCGTCCCTCCCGGCTACAATCAAGCATTGCCGATACCTCTGGCTAGACGCACGCAAGCCAGCGCAGTGCAGCAAGAACACGAGGGCGAAGGAGCAAGGCGAGAATTTCAAGGCCTATGAGGTAAGCAATTCAGACCGCCCGCTCTGAAGTGTTTTTGATTGCTATGCCGACTTCAACAATCGGCTTGTCTAACTTCAGAGCGGCCGCTCTGAAGTGATTTCATCCACAGTTGTCCTCATCATACGCTTCAGAGCGGCCGCTCTGAAGTGATTCCTGTTGTATCGATATTCTCATCATACATCGTTTTAATCGTGCAGGAGTTTAGGGAGAAGGCTGAGCAAAGCTTCGAATCAACCGTCGTACTGAAGGGGCAGTCGAGAGCGTCGTATGACCTGGACCGGATGGGGGAGCGGAAACTCATCATGGCCTCGGAGGAGACTTGGTCCCTGTGGCAGAGAATATTTTCGTGTCACGAGTCGGGATCCCTATACGACATCGACTCCGGTGGTCCCTTCAACGAAATCATGACGACCGATGGTAGCACGAAGCCGTATAAATTCCAACCCATCACCAACAATATGATGAAGAGTCTGCACGGGTTGGACGATTTAGCAGTCGGGGAGCTGGCTCAGAAGATCCTGGACGTCTCCTCAAAGGTGTACATCATAAAGAAGCCTTCGACATGGGCGAAGACGCTTCCCGTCGCCGCGTGGTGCACAAACAGGAAGCACAAGAATGTGCTGTACAAGGAGTTGGTGGACAGGGGCAAGGATTTGGGCATCATAGAAGCAGCCAGTGTCTTCCTCGAGAATGGGGACTTGGACCCCAAGGGCTGGAGGGACTACAAGGCCGCGTTGAACATCTGCGGGTTTCACATGTGGCACCTCCAGACAATCGATGTGGAGTACCTGAAGTCCGAGGTGCGGTCGGGCAATAAGAAAGACGAGCCCTCCGCAAGGTTGGTGAGGGCCTTGGACCGAGTCGTGAATAATACCGCGCGATTCAAGTACGTCAAGAATTGCTCGCGGGCGAGTATTTGTCGATGGATTCGGGACAATTCCAACTTCGAGGACTATCTATGCCTTGAGAAGAGGAAGACGTGGTCTGTCCTCCGCGACGCCAACTCACCTGCCAACCTCCAGTTTTGCGAGGTAGGCATCATGGATCTCCGACTTTTTCCGAAGATCGAGAACATGGAGATCAGCTATGGAATCAGGAAGATCGTGGAGGAGGTCGAGAGGGTATCCAAGTCCGTGATGTCGAAGAATGTGCACACGTGGATGTTGATCTTCAATTCCAAGCGGTTGGCTGCGGTGGATCAGCTTGTGAAGGAGTTCTTCCCGGATCACGCTATTCGGCGGGAGTGCAACTATGTGTGTGCCAAAGGCGAACCGGGCTTCAAGGACAGGAACAAGGACAAGGTGATGTACCTGCAGCAAAACATCAAGCAGTTCACAAACTCTGACATTGTGAATGCTGCGGAACGTGTGCCAAGACTCTCAACAGAACAAGACGTAGACCTCGAAAATGACGAAAGTCTGTACGCGACCCGTGAAACCTGCCGTCACGATAATCCAAAGATTAGCTCAAAGTACGAACTTCGGTATGAAGTCTACCTCCGCTTCATCGACAAGTTCTGTAGAGATCAAGGGACCGCAATGCTCGTCTTTGCTGGGGCAAAGGCCATCTCCGCATGCACGGTAATTACCGACGACTCACGCATTTGTATACAGTGCTTGTCCAGATTTATTTGTGCATCTCATGTGTTCAGAGTCATTAACGCCATTTGTGCCTGCAGATGTTGTCCCGCAGCTCCGTCTCCCTCATGCTTGCCACAGAGAAGTCCATGGCGCGTCACTCGACGCACAACCGCATTGGAGCCCAAATGTGGCCTGATGTTTTGGTCCCGGGGTGGAAATTGAGGTACACCTACGAGGACCAGGTGAAGGCGAAGAAGGGCGTTGCCGCATTGGAGGAGGAACTCGCCCCCAACGCAGAAACGTCGACAGCGGACGAGCCCCTGAACATGTCCAATGACGATGAATCAGATGATGACGGAAACCGACAAGACGATGACGTCGACGAGGACAATGACCAAGAGGAAGACGATGCCGACGAGGAAGACGATGAGGATGATGAGATCGGACCAAATCCATCAGCGTCGATTCACAATGACGTCATCGATTCTGTCGTCGGGGGGAGGTCCGCGCAGATGCCCGCAGAAAGTGATGCCACTGTGCAGTTGGAGCGACCTGACGACTCATCTCCCTCTCGGATGGCAGTCCCAGGCACGGTTCAGAGTGGTCGCTCTGAATTGGTTCAGCCGCTCTCCCCAATGGAGCCCCCCCTCGTCCCTGGAGAAGATGAAGTGCAAATAGTCTCGCTTGTTGTGGAGTCCCGAGACAACCTGCCTTCGTCCGAGTATGACCAGACAGGCTTGTCTGATCCAGATTCTCCTCGATCCCCCGATCCCCCAAGATCTCCCATCCTTGCAGTTCAGAGCGAGAACTCTGAACTGGACTCTCCACTACCTCCCGTTCATCCCCCCCTCCAACTCCTCCTGTCGCAGTTCAGAGCGACCGCTCTGAACTGGATTCCTAGTTTCCCATTTGCCATCCTTCCTCTCCGCTTGCTGCAGTCCTGAGCGGGCGTTACCATACACCATCGCTTTCCCCCCTCTCTGGCTCTCAGTCTGTCACTCCCCCAAACCAGAGAGCACAGTCCAAAGCCGTTGTCTCTCTTTCCTTTGATTCCCCCGCTCCCGTCGGTGAGGTTCAGACCGGCCGCTCTGAAGTGAGTGCCACCGCTAACGTCTTCCGGGTTCCCGCTCCTCGTGCTCCGACGACGCCATCGACTTCGGCTCACGCAGAGCATGCACTTCCTCCGCCTCCCACCAGAATGCAGATTGAAGATCTGCAGACGCAGTTGGACCCGTTGAAGGTCTTCCTTTCGAACGAGCAGCATGCGGATCTGGAGAAGGTGAGGATGGATGTCAGAAGTTCCCCGCGGAATTCTTCAACGGAGTCTAGGGCGCAGAGGATTGGCAGGACGAGGAGTGTTCTGCTGGAGTTGAAGTCCCTTCGCCCGGCGTCGAGTGTTGCCGAGAGCGAGAGTGTCAAGAAGTTGACAGTGGTACGGGTGACCATCGACAACTTGATGTCAGAACTCTCTCCCCCCACCGATGAGGAATTGGCATATGCGGCCCATACTCGGGCGATGCAGAAGAGACTCGAGGAGGCTCTGAGGAGTAGCCAGAACAACCCGATTGATTTGGACGAGGAGGATGACGAGGTTCTGGTGAAGCGTCTGGCCGAGGCGGCGTTGAAGAGGGAGGAGTACAATGCGATGGCCAAGGCGGCGGCTACAAGCGGATCGACTTCGGACACGGAGACCGCAACTCAGGCAGGGGCGAGCTCGAGCGTGGAGGCGGAAGAGGCGAAGCCCGACGTCATGGACTCCAAGGCAAACATCAGCCTCGCGTTCGTGGAGAGGATCTCGGAGCGCCAGAGGAAGAAGCATTCGGGGGTGGTGGAGAAGTGTACCCAAACCATCGACCTGCTCAACAAGCAAAACGAAGAGATGGAGCGGCAGGAGCGGGAGAGGGAGCGACAGGAGCGGGAGAGGGAGCGGCAAGAGCGGAAGAGGGAGCGGCAAGAGCGGGAGCGGGGAGCAAGAGAGGGTGCGGGGAGAGGAAGAGAAGAAGGCCAAGCGGAAGGCCAAAAAAGAGAGGAAGGAGAGGGAGCTGGCGGAAGAGAGGAGGCAGCAAGCGGAGAGGGAAAGGAAATACCAGTTGGAGCAGCAAGAGCAACGGGATTTGATCAAGAGCATGAAGGAGAGCATAGATAGGATGATGGCGAAACCGATCCAGTCCACGCCCTCCCCTGCGGTCGCTCTTACTCCACCCCATCCGATCGAACTCCAGAACGTGTCCGGCGTGTCCACGACGAACTCGGCCTCCGCGACGCAAACCGCAGTGTCAGGGCTACGGATGCTGGGTGCCTTGGACCTTCCCAATACCTCGGTGAGTGTCACTTGTGAACCAGAATTGGATGACCTTGCCCTCAGTCAATTCCCTTTTGTGCATGTCACTGAACCCGTGCATCGTGCGAGCATGGACGACGATGACCCGTACAGCCTGGAAGTTGATTTAGGAGATGTAGAGGCCTCCTTCGCTAACCTCACCCAACAATATGCTCCCGTGCAGGACGCAATCGTTCCGGTGCAGTCCCGTGCGAGGGTTGAGGAGCAAGCTCCGGTGGATTCACCGCCCAGGAATGACCAGGATCCAGCTGTGGGTAACCCCTCCACATAGCTCCCATCTTTTTAGTCTGTCGTCGGGTGGACGCTGTGTAAGGGTGTTACGGCGGGTTGATCGAAGGTCGTCCCTTCGAGTCTGCCCAAGCATAAAGCCTGTAGTGACACCTAGCTAGAATAGTTTGTAGATGTAGCTTGTGAACCATTCTAGAAAGAACCACTTGGTCTGTAAAAACATTGTACATTACTTGTAATATATTGGATTCTTTTTTGTAATCATGTTTGGGTGACTGCGGTCCATTTGGATATGTGTTTGTCTTTCCGAGTAAATCGGGGCACTCAAATTGCATTCTTTGCATTTTTGATTCAGGATGACAATGCTCTCTCACTGCGCCACAAGTCCCTGTTGCCCACAAGCGCTCCGGATGCAACGCCCCGTCGATCGAGTACCGGCTCTTCGCGCCATCCAATTGCAGTGGAGTCTCCGGCTATGCACGTTCAAGTCGACGCTCGCATGGATGCCGACTTGGGCCCTCCGATCCCTTCCGAGGTCAATCCCGCAATCACACTAGAAGTTGTAACGGCCAAGCGACAAGCAGCGCCTGCCCCTTCCACGGATGCGAAGAAGGTGAGTCTTAATTTCCTTGCAACACCTCTCCTTGCTCACTATAGGCGACCCTTGGTCAATTAGATTGTCTACACGAGACGGGCATGGATCTCTCCTACAATTAGGATCAAGGCGAAGAGGAAATGGGGGGGGACAGCTCTCAGTTACCATGGCACGTCTTCTCGGGTGTAGAGAGTCACATGTTAGATATTGTGGACTCCATTCGTTTGTCATAGAATCGACTTTGAACAAGGGGTATAGCGTACGCAGGCACCGTCGCCACCGCCCGAGCCGCCGGAGCCGCCCGGTCCCGTGGCTTTGCCATCATACAGTTATCTCTTGATCTTCGAATTAGAGGGGATCTTGAGCAGAATTGAGAACGTCGGGCACATCCTGCCCAATCCGGTGCCCATGGAAGGGACGGAGGCGGATTACCAACCAAGGAGGCGCCATGTCTTTGACGAATACACCCTTCACTGTCGCCCGGACTTGCGGGAATTTCTCAGGATTATGGTGAAGAAGTTCCACGTGTCCGTGTGGACCAGGCTACCGTCCAAGGTCGCCAAGTCCATGGTGGATTTCCTCTTCCGCGGCATAGAGTGTGGAACCATGCACGTCCTCGCACTAGAGGATTGCACCTCCATTGTCGAGAGACGAGCGCGGAGATTTTGCAAGTGCAGACCCCTCCCGCATCTCCCAGAATTACCCTGTCCCGCGCACCCCGTCCATTCGGAATCTGATCCGGACCTCACAGAAGACACCTTTGTCCAGTTCCCCGAATACCCGGGAGGGCAGCTGCGGCTCAAGGTCCTCCATAAGGACGTCTGGGACAGTGAGTTGTTCAGGTCGAACAACTTCAGGGCGAACTCGACGAACACGTTGCTCATCGATTCCTCCCCCGAGAGCAGCATCCTCAATCCCTTGTACAACGCCATATTTCCCTTGTCATACGCGGGCAGCGACTTTGATTCCATCCTCCGCGGGTCATTGCGCCAATATCTCCACAAACTGTTGTTGTCGGGTCTTAGCGTGTCGCAATTCGTCTCTCAAAACCCGTTCCTATGGGAGCTCACGGTTCCCCTAAGACAGACGCGTCTGGGACTCAAAGTGCGCGCGTGTGCTAGATGGCAAGATAGATCCCTCCTCCTGGAGTATCCAGAGTTCGTGGGCATGTACACTAAAACCGGGAATGATTTCTTTGTCGCTCGAAAGGCCAAAGAGAAAAGGGAATTAAAAAAAAAGTGATGCCCAGTTGTGGAATTTGTGCGTGTACAGACTCGTCGTCGCATTGGCGTTTCTGATCGGTGGGCAGCCAACACTTCTCGACCGCTTCTGAGGCGCTCGAAGCGCCATCGAACCCGGATGTCGGAGGGAGTGGGCTCCTCGGAAGGCTGCGTGGCCTTGGAGGAGGCGGGCGCGGATATCACCTCCGCTCAACTCTGACGAGGAAAAATAAAACTCGATGGCCACATATATTGTGAAGGCAAGCTCTTTCCTACCATGGATGGTTGCATGATTGAAGTAGAGTCCGACGGACAACTTGGCATAGGGCTGGACAGATCTTTATCTCCGTCGCACTGACAGTTTAAAATGGATAGCAACTGGTTGTCCAAATAGTCTGTTGCTCTTTCTTTCCAGTCTCCTTGGAGATTGTCATCAGGAAGTCCTCAATCCTAACCGAAGAATTGTAATCGTTGGCTCTATTGTGCAGGATTCTTGGTCCTACGGTCGTTTAGGCCAAGATGGTCTCTTCTCGGCGCAACAATTGAATAAAACACTTTTGCAGGTTATAATGTCCCTGCTCACAATTCAGAGCGGCCGCTCTAAACTGTACGCGACATTGCTCAGGTGGTCTCCCGAAGGTCAGGCGGCGAGGTTCGCTCCAGAGGCATCCTTTCGTGTCACAAATTGACTTCAACACTTTTCAGGGATGGATCAACACATTGACGATGTTGTGAACACGGGATGACCCATGGATGGCATCCCCCTAGAACGTTGCTGAAATATTAGAGATGCTTTAAGAGTTAAGACTATAGGATGGTAGGTACATTTTCACTTCATTCTTCCAAGCAATATATCCTCATTGAATATAGAAAATACAAATTATAACATTTAGGTAGCTATACGACACTATTGTCCAAATCGTAGCACCTTTCTCCCTTCTTTGCATGTTTAGAATCCGCTTACCAAAAATAATCCATGTGTCGCCTTTTCACCAACAATCGTGTATTCTTCAACTGCGTTGTTAGGAGGTCCTTGCAGCGCAATAGGAGAACCTCGAGCAATTGTTCAACCGTTGTGTGGATTTGTTCGAACGTTGTCTCGGTGTTGGATGAGACACGGTTGAGCTTGGTGCAGGTGTAGATCGGAAGCAAAATTGAAGGCAGCTCATCATTGGTCGGTCAAGAATATTCATAGAGGAAGCCGACTTCCTCTTCGAACTCTGTTGATGCACGCCACTAGAAATCGGGGTTGCTCTAGTAGATGCGATGCTTTAAGCGTTCACGGAGCTCTCATGCGCATCTAGGAGAGTCGTTTGGAATGAACAACCTCTTCAAAAAAGTTCAAGGGTATATTGTGCCAGCAACTGTCATCCGTCGGCCTTCTCCGTTGCGTCCTTCATTTCTTTGGGCATGTCGCGGAACCGGTCTACTATTGTCGGCATGGGGGTTGTTGGGAGGGGTTCCCATTTGAGCACTTGTTGGCTGTGCATAATATAAACCTACGAGTCAAAAAGACCTGGAAGTTGCTTCCAACTTGATGGCTTCTATTATGAGCAGCCAATAGGTGCTCAAGTAGAAACTCTGTTCACAACCATCTCCATCCCGGCGAAAGTTGATCGTTTCTGCCTCTAACCCTGAGAAACGGAGGACCTGTTGGACGAGGTAGATGGATTGCGATCGCTCCCATACGCACCCTTGAACTTCTTTGGAGAGGTCATTCATTTCAGATGACTCCCTTGGATGTGCATGCAAGCTCCGTGAATGCCAGGGCAATCTGTTGTGCGATGGATCTCCAGATTCCAGTGTCGTGTGCCAACATAATTTGTGGAGGAAGTTGACTTCCGCTATGAACATTCTTGACATGACCGAAGATGGGTTGTCTTCAATCATGCTTCTGCTCTGCATGAGCTCCAAGTTCAGCAGTGGTCCATCTTGCAAGGAGGCAACGCCGGCACGGGTCCTCATTGCAGTTGACAAGCATTTGACCGAGAACCTCCGAAAGCCCTGTAAAGACATCCTGGCGGCGCGGTTGGGAAATACACCCTTGCTTCCATGTGTCAAGCTGTACACTCCACTGGCCTCACACGGAAATTGAGGACTATGTTGTCTCAATTGTATACTGAATCGGAGAAATTCAAAAGCCTAGAAGAAATTTAGGAATGTACATGACTAGGATTCGTAAGCATTGGCTCCTTAGGATTCTCTTGTAAACTACATACTCTAGATAAAACGCTTATGCAATATAGACATGCAAACCCCCGCCCACGTTGTTCAAGCGATAGTCCCTCTTAGGTGTCTTAATTATAGCATAGTGACCCCCCTCAATGAGAGGATGTAGGACTATTGCAATTAAAAACAGTGATCTATGGATCACCATTTCATCAACGTCAACAGGCTTCTACTTCTTAACCATGTTGTGGGAGGTTCTTGTAGGGCACTCTAGAAACCTTGGACAATTGTTCTTTAGGCGCAGTGTAGCTCAAAGAGGATCTTGGCTTCTCTTATGAACACTCCTAACGTGATTGGAGAGGGGTTGTCATTATTCTAACTTCTACTCTACACAACCCAAGGGGTTCGGCATCCATCCATTAGGCAAAGAGGCGACGTCCACATTGGGCTGCATTGCGCTTGATGAGCATTTGACTGCGAACCTTGGAGTGCCCTGTGAAGCCCCCCATCGACTTGATTGTCAAGTAGAAGTTTGCTTCCGTTGATCAAGTTCAAGACTCTTCCCTTACACATTGCGGGATGCGAGCAAGGAGGTGCAAGGTGGAGATACAACAAACATCGCACCACAAAATAATATTTTATAGATGTAGATGTAGGCTTTCTGTTCTATTTACTCTCCCCTCGAATACGTAGATGTCACTTGAAACGATTTTTTTAAGATTGTACCTCACTCTAGACGCGTCTGTCTTACCTCCTTTATATGGAATGTCCCCCTGTGTGCCCATTCAATTCAATAAAGCATTTTTCCGTTTGTTTATTTATGAAGTGTCGATATTAAGTGTTTTGTTGTGTCACAAATCAAAACGGCCACTAGATGGATGGATGGAGCGACTGCATAATCAACAGAGAGAGTTTTGTTCTAGTGTTAGGGTGTGCCCATATCTTTTCTTACTGAATTGGTTGCCCAACCGCTTGCCTACGGACAGAACGTAGGGTCCATTTCAGGTTACCATTGGTCGCATGGAAGAACCTCGTACACTACTATTTGAAAATCGTAATACTTGTTTATGATCAAGCCATATCTTTTTCCAAACCGAGCATGCATGGGTTTTGCAAGGTTATATGCCAGACATAGAATCCTTTGCAAAATTCACCAGGGAACTCAAAAATGCTTAGACATTGACCATATGGTCTGTGGTTCTCAGAGCGACCCTCTTTTCAACCGGTCGTGTAGGTGGTTCTAAAATGGACATTAAGTGGACTGCCAACAATGTCAGAGCATAATGAAGATCTGTCATTTATTGCTTCATACTTCGCCAATGGATGGATTAAGAATTAGAGAGGATCCATTTTAAAGGTAGGGTGTGTTCACATATTTTTTCTAGATGCGATTTGATTGTCCAATTGCCTTCTTATAAATGTTAAAAAGAATGTAAGGTCCGTTTCAGTTTTGTAAGGGTCGCATTTAGGAACCTTGTGTATTACAATTAGAATACCATAATGCTTGTTTTTGGTCGAGACATCCCTTTTCCAGACTACATGCATGTCTATTTTGTAACATCTAGGATTACAAGTATTTGCCAATGACAGACTCCTGCAAAAAATTTATAAGTAATTCATAGATGCTCCAATAAATATGAAAGCCCCTGTGTTAGATTCCGCATCAATTTTTCTTCTAAGTGGAAAATAAGGGAAAATATTTTTGGGTTTTCGAAACACATCAAAAAGGCCAAACAAACCTTAAAGGGTTGCTGAGCCACTTCCCTTGTTGCATCAGTATCTTCAACTCAAAAATAAGGGAAAAGATTTTTGAGCATGTCAAAACCATCCAAAAGGACTAACGGCCCTTTAGAAAAATCTTTGTGTACTCGCCAAGTACATAAGAATGTATCACATCCAAGGTTAAGTTTTTTGTATGTTGTGATCATTTTGTTGGCAACTCCCAACTTCACAGTTCCATCCACAACTTTCTCTCCCGATTTTAATTCATTTGTCGACTTTTCACCCTCTTTGTCGCATTTTCTTGAGGGCACGTTGTGAGGCCCTTTGAAGACGTCAGTGCAAATGCTCCACAAATTACCAATCCAAAAAACGGTGCAATCTCTGCACAACTTTCCCTGGTATTGAACTTTGAAGGAAATTTTTCTTTTCGAATGTAGGACCCTCTAACATAGTCTGTCGAACTCCCTTCTATGGGAAATGGCTCATAAAATTTATAAGAACCACTGCTAGTCCAAATTCCATCTGCAAGCGACATGAACATTTCATAGGACACCTCATTATGAATTATCGAAATCAACAGTAATGTGCACAATTCCCCACCCATGCTACAATCTTTTGATAGTTTTTCTACCTACTTCAAGCCCCTAAACCGCCATTTTAACGGAATACCGCCAATTTAACGAAATTGCCCATATTTATGAACCTAGCTTGTTCGCTCAAAGCAGTGATCATTCATAGTAACAAAAAAGAAAATGTATGTGATGACCAGGCGGCCAACTACATGCATATTGAGACCTTGCTTCAACAGATATATCATACTGTAGCAATGATGATTGCCAAGAAGACATTTCAGGAAATTCGACAAATATTCAACTTTACAAATGACTTGGCAAGAGGTGAGGGATGTTTGATTGGAAACGAGACCCAAATTCTAGCTTCATTGATGGAATCATTGCCAACGGAACTTCAACTCAAGATTAAGATTAAGGTTGCACAAAGATTTCACCATGGAGAATGGAGCCCTTGGCGGTATGACGTGGAGACCCAAACACTAGTTGTGGAGCTTGCCAATCTCTATGATCCCTATAATATGCATCAACAAATTGGCATTATTCTTTTGCATATAGATCTTGGTTTGGTCAACACTCTTGTGCTACAAACATGTGGCATGATGTCCCTCTCTCCTCATCCAAGTGGAGGGGTATGCATGAAGTGGGTAGACCAAACCGATATGGACCTATTCAAAGACTTGATGGATGGCATAGAGAAGTGGAAGATTGAGAACTTGTTTTTTGATGAAGATTGAAACCATCCGCTAGTTCAATAGAAGCCTCATAGATATGGCATATTTATATTGTTTATATAATCATCCGAATCTTCTATTATGTAATGTCTACATCTTGAAGAGGATGGCATGTTTACAATGGACTCTCAAATATGGGCTCAAAGTAGCCAATATGACTTCAAAAATTTCAACTTAAACAACACAATACTTGGACTTCCATGTATGTCAGAAAACTTGTGCAATAAAATTTTGAGGTTCTTTATCAACAATATATGTTCCGGGATTAACCCCTAAAGGTTTTTGACTATGTTTTCACCAATAATGTTCCAAAACTGCCATTTCTAATACAAGTATCAAATTTTAGAAAAAAAACATTTTTGGACACATGTAACCATAGGATCTTGTAGTAAACTTGTTTGAGACAGTGTGGAAAAAATTTCAGAATTTTCCACTGTGTGGATTGCATGATATTAGTGTTTGAATTGAGAAAAATCCTTTTTTGTCCGTGCAAAAATCCGGGCAGTTGTACTTCACAAGGTCACATTTATATGAAAAAATGTCCAAAACGGTGGTTACTCTTTGGATTCATTTTTGAAGTCAAGTTGGCTATATGCTTAAAAGATTTAAGATCATTTGGATTTGTACAACATATAGGAAAAAAATAGTAAGTAGAAGGAAGTAGAATATTATTCAAAACACTAAATTGTTAAGAATTTAATCATAGAATTACATAATGCCAATTCCAATGGTTATAATATTGTAAAGACCTATCTATACCCAATGTTTCTGGGGTTTTTCAAAAATATTGAAAATTGAGTAAAATAAAGGACTTCAAAGTTTATTTTAGAGTAGAGATTCCATAACTACCCTCAAACTAAGAATCCTCATAACTTTTGACTCATAGATCAAAATGGAATGACTCAATGCTTCCCACATATATATAAATCCAAAGAACCAATTTCAAATTTTTATTTTTCTTAAAAGAAATTTTTAAAGAAATTTTTTTTGTTGCCTGGGCTGCCCGCCGAGCATTGAAAATCACTTATCATGCAATAACTTTTTACCCATATAATCAAAAGTTATGAAATTTGTTGGACCTCAAAGCTACTCCTTGGGAGAATGTTGTGTAAAAATTTCAAAAAATAAAAATAAAATCTCCGCTTGTAGTGAGCTGCCCAATAAAGCCATGTTCTCAAAAAAGCATGTTTAGGGCTTTAGGGGTTAAAGGACATTTGTTGTCCAGGCTTTTTAAAACTTTGTTACAATTGTATACCAAAACACACCTCGCCCAAATCACATAAGATTACGTAAATTAATCAGATATGACTTGGCATGTGTTAACTTACAAAAGGAAGATGTATCAGTCCAGCCATTTTTTTGTGATTTTTGAACTGTCGAGAGTGTGGCTGTGATTGAATCTCAACGGTAGGGCATGTGGCAAAAAATCTGGTGCTTACAATTTTATAAATGATGAAATTAACACCCAGCTTTGTAGCTATCTGGCACTTGGCCAAATGAGAATGGTCGCTGCTGGTGGCGAATACAATGGACAACTTTTTAGAGTGTTGGCTAAAAACGCATCAATTTTTTTCTAAATATGGCACCTACAGTCATAAAGTCTTCTGAAAATGGCACTTAGCAGTCTGAATTAGGGATTCTATCGAGAATTCCCTGGCGACACAATATAAAATTCATCAAAATTCTCTCAGTTGGCTGTCCTTGTTCACGGATTTTCACGACTCCTATAAAAAAAACTACAACACAGGTTTCTAAGACAATGAGACCAACAAATACAAGCCATATGTTTTAAAGTGAAATACAACATGAGTCATGACGAACCTGGCAGTCAACAAACACAAGGCAGAAATGATAGATAAACAAACACAAGGCAGAAATGATAAACGAACACAAGTCAAAAGCAATCAACAAATACAGACTAACATCTAGACATCAAACTTGCAAATCCGTGAACTCGGCCAATGTAGTTCATCATTGAGAATTGCAGCTTCCCATACTCAAGCCTCATGCTTGCGCTTTTTATCCTTCCTCCAGGCGTCGTAGGCGTTCTCAAAGGGAAAATCCCTTACTGTGTAGTATCGCTGAGAATACACACCAACGGCACATTCAAGGTGTTCATCGAGGTGATTCCGGAGTTTGCCTTTGGAGAAGGCCACAGAGGAGAAAATTCGCTCGTCTTCGACGGATCCAAGAACTTGCACAGCTGCGATCTCTGCCAACTTGATCCATTCGAAGATAGCAGCCCGCAACCACGCAGAGGTTCCAATATTCCGCCACAACCGTGTCAAGGGATTGAGGAGGACTGGTTTCTCCATGGCGTCAGCTGCATTCGCCTTCATGGTGGCCTTCCAGGTGCTGCACTGCTGGTTCAGCTTGTCTTCACTGAGCAGTCCCGGGCTTACTATTTCACCTGCACTTCTCTCGCGACAAAATTATTCCTTTAGAACTGTAAAGTGACGCTCAAAGAGCGTGTCTGCGTTCGACTGTAGCCAATACTGAGGGTACATAACGCCCAACGAATCCATGATGTTGGAAGCAGGGAATCTGCTACTCAACTCCAATATTAACTTCTCCGCTGCCTCTGCACATGAACAAGAGCCTACATGAGCAAGAGACTACACTAGCAGATGCGGTTCGGACTTTGAGCACCCGACATGTCTGCAGCAGTTTGGACTTTGAGCACTCGACATGTCTGCAGCAGCAACGATATGCATGCATTGGTGTTGGCAGCAACACCAAGGATGGAAGTCACAGATGAAAGATATGAACATATGAAAACAATTGATGAGCTTCAGTGGGCATACAGTACCTGTACACAGTGACTTCACGCATGTGATCACCTCTGCGAAGTTTTCTTTCGTCACAGGCTCCGCCACACCGAACTCGTTCCCGGTCACAGCGTCAAACTTCATTGGACCGCATGTCCAATATATATGCTCCACGTTGTTGGAGTTCAAGTCCAAGGTCGACGGTGTCCAGTTCCAAGACATGCTTGGATGACGTCCACATGCAAATTTTTTGAACTCACAGAAGACATCAGAAACGAAGCATGTACTCGGATTACTATAAAGTTCATACAATTGTGCTTGACAAACCTTAACTGCAGCAACATAGTCACAAACAAAAACATCCCTTTGTTGAGAAAACTTAATGAGGTCATGCACAGTTTCTAAGAGAGGTAGAAAACATGATAATGCACAGGGAATAGATATATCAGTGAGAAGGTTGAAATTCTTCCTGGCGGCTTCTCTTGCAGAAGCCTTGGAGTCTTTGTCAAAACGATCTCCTGCCATCTTCGCCATGAGCGTCTTATACTCCCCCATCACCCTCTTCAATGGAGACAATGTGCTTAGCCATCGTGTCTTAACCTGCAACAAGTTCAATCACACGTAGGTGAGTGGGAGCATAAAAGGCAAGGCCATACAGATATCGAACATTCACAGCTCACATGCAGACAAGCAGTGTGGGCAAATTCACAGCAACGTATAACAATGTGTAGCACCTGTAGACAAGAAGTGCAGAAAGAAAACACTCACCTGCAAAATTATCTTCAGTCCTTTCGTATGCATGAATTCAGCCAGCTTTGTGAATTCGAGATGCCTTTTTGGACTTGCTGCAAAGTACCCATGCAAAGTCTGAAGCAGAGTCTCTATTTTGGCAATTACAAGCAATTGAGAAAGTGCCTTCACCGCCAGGTTCGTCCGATGGCTGAAGCAATGAACTCCTTGCATGTGGGGAGCAACTCTTTCCTGTAGTATTTGGGTTACGCCCGCTCTTGATCCCTGCAGTCACATGCATACATGACAGCAAAGCCACGATGGGTCAGCAAAGCCACAACAAGTTATGCATTTCAAGTATTGGGAGAAGCTATGATAATTTCACTTATTTCTAGTCCCTACAATAACTTCTTTGGCTTTGTAGTTCATCACAGTATCACACCTTCCATCCTTTTAGGGTAGGTGTTGCAAGTCCAAATCACTGAGATTCCATTACGGACTCAAACCACTACAGTAAGAATGTTTGCCGCAACTACACAAACATCAAGCCAAATGAGGGACGAAGGCATCATTCAATTACCACTGACATGGCATGTTACGTCTGACTTGAGCGGGATGACGGGAGACCTCCAGTGGGACTAAATTAGCAACTAGACAAACACCAAAAAAAAATTAGAAAAAGCACCTGGAAGACGGCTGCACCATCTGCTCTGAAAGAAACCCACTTGCTACGCATGTCTTCCCGTGTCATGCCAGCTTTACCTTCAATGGCGTCAATGATATAAATCGCCAGCCTCGATGCAGTTCCCCCCTCCGTCACCTTCTCCAAAGCCAGCAGCATGGGGACTCTAGCAAAGTCCTGCACAACATATGCATGGATTGATATCCATGCCACATTGTCTATTGTAGTGACTTCATCGCACGTTATGGCAAAAAACCCGCAAGCCGCCATATTCTGCTTTGTCTTGTTCGTGATCTCCTTGTGGATGTACTCCGCCATTGTCCAACCGGCAGAATCGCTCCAATGTTTCCGGCTCATGTGCGGCATCTTCAAGTATGTGAACAACTCCTGCAAGCTTTCGTACTCCACCATAGGGCGACCATTGTGAAGGACATGAAAAAGAGTTGCAAATTGTTGAATCTTCCGCGCCTTCTCACCTTTCATCTCGATGTTCACTTGCTGCGCTATGGTTGGACGATTGATCATTTGGGTGTTGTAAACACCCACGGCCTTGAAGTGACGACAATTTTTGTTGATGTACACTTCCCCTTTCTTCACCCCCAATTGCGACAGGTCGTTCTTGGCGACGCGCTTGCCAGCATGCTTCTCAAGAGTGTCGGTCTTTGGGCCCATGGTGACTGCCCTGCCGTGAACCTGGGTGCAAATCTTGCACTGAATTCTGTGCACGGTTGTATCTCTATCTCCACGCACCATTTCCGCCCAAGGGTGTTGAATTGCCCATGTATCTTGACACTTCCTGCTGATGTCGTAGCTCTTTTGCTTTGCTTTCCGATCATCGGTCTCGGAGCTGTCGATGTTGACAACTTCCACGACGTCGTCATCCTCCTCTCCGCCAACCACCTCGGGCAAATCCGGAAGCCCTACAGGACAGATGAGGCGCACCGCTGGATTTGAACGTCCAGGGGTGCGGGACGATCCTGAAGCGGAGGTCTCTCCCAACGGTGACGACGTTGACTCCGATCTCACTCTTTTCAACGCACGTTCGGGAAAGACAATCTCGGTGAGATCATCGGAGTTCCGACTACTAACAAAATATGACTCCAACACCGTTGTTCGTCACAACCTCTGCAGAACCACCGGCTTCGACATCTTTCCGGACCCCTCTCAGAAATCACTTCAACGAATTAGAAGCTGCAACACAGAAGACGTGAAAAGCAACAACGACGACAACTTCCTACTGTAGACGGTGCAGATCAAGTTCAATTTGATAATACAAACCAGACCCCTCTCAAGAAATCACTTTAGCGAATTAGAAGCTTCAACACACAACACGTCAAAAGAAACAACAACGACAAATTCCTACTGCAGACAGGGCGGAGCAACTTGAATTTCACGATACGAACCTTGATTGTCACCGCATTGTATCGCCCAGCAAAGCACCGCCATGCTCAATCTTTGCCGTTGTCATCATGGCTTGAACCTCCCACAACCCTAATCCACGGCCCACTCCGCGCAAGAAACTGAATTCAGCGAGTGGTGTACACTCGGATGTACAGGAAAATCATGATACTTACTCACAAATCCGAAAATATTCTAACGACTGCAAAAATCTGGCGACAAAGGACAAAGTACGTGCATCATAGCCTGGCGATACACCCTAAACTCTGAAACGCGGAAGTAGGCGACCAACAAGAATTCGAATGTGCACTCCTGGCGCCAAACACAGAGAGAGTGGGGTGATCTGGCTAAATCGACTCTCAAGGCACAATAATCATGGCGACACGACAACTGGAGCCGCCTGTCTACATCGCACTGCGGCGATGGGAGTTGCCAACGTCATGGCGACGTGGCGAAAATGGAAAGAAGGCGCTGCTTGTTTTCTTTAAGGAGTTTCTGAAAGAAAAAGAAAGTTTCGCAATTGGGCTATTTTTAGCCAGCAAAAAAAAGGCTGTATCAGTCACTCCAGTAAGTAAAAAAATCCTGTAGACAAACGTAGCCGGAATGCCCAAATGAAAAATCACAATTTAATTTGGGCACTAGCTCGGGAATTGAAGCAACTGAACTAGGAGCCTGAATTGTGCGCTACAACAACACAAATCAGAACTTGTATAGCACAGTCATTCAATTGAATAGCCGCATGCACACAAGTACTTACAAGCTAGCTACTAAGTCAGAGTCTCTCCAGTGTAAGAATATAAGGTAGGCACCCCCAAAATGGCACCTGACCTTAAAGCGCCATCTACAGGTTGTGTACATTTCCAAAATAAGTTATGTACTTATTATGCCATATTTAACTACTTTTGGACTTTGCAAAGTCCAAAATTGGTAAAAGGACATCTAAGACAATTGTAGATTTTGACTTCTATGGATTTTATGAATCTAGAAATGATATAGATTTTGGACTAGGTGGTTTGAAAAATGTACAACGGGTTTAGATTTTAGATATCTATGACATCGGGGGATCTCACGATCGACAAAGTCCAAAATTCCCTTAAAAGTCCAAAAGTAGTTAAATATGGCATAATTTGGATGGAGCGTCTTTAGAAACAAACTTTGACCCTTAATAACTTTTACATATGATGTCCAAATGCCACGTTCTCTGGTGCGTTGGAACCCCCTTTCACTTGCCAACAAGAATATATGAAAATTTGACCAGTCTAATAGTAGTAACTAGACTCAGTAGCGGTTTTGGGTGTACCCACCTTAATGCAAAGCAATCGAGAAGAGTTCGTTACTCAGTAAAGTAAGGTAGGAGGCTCATAAACCGACCGGGCTGTAAAATTGATCATGGTCCAGAGGTACATTTTACTTTCTTCCATGTACCAACAGTGTACATTTCAAGGGGTGGTCGCTTTTAGTGACCACTGGATTTCAACTTCAAAAATTCATAACTAATTCCACAAAGGTCCAAAAAATATAAAACGACTTGGGTTAGATGCAAATTCCATTTTTCTTCCTACTAAAATTTACTGAAAATTGTTTCAAGCAGTTTAGCTTCCCCGAAATGGCAAACAGCTCTTAGATGGTCGGTTTATGAGACTCCTACCTTACTGTGAAATCAATGTGTTCGTTACAAAACAAATCACAAAGTGTCTGTAAACTGATGGATTTGCTATAAAAAACAACTGCGGAGTCTATGAGACGCACGACTGACTGAAGTGTACGTGACCCTTCAGTTGCTGGTCAGAAATTGGGAAACGAAATTAAGAACTAGCTACAGGCTAGAATTCTGTGCCCAGTGCTTGCTTCTAAAGACAGGCATCTCAATTTCAGTTTAGATTGGGGATTTTTCTCCCCAAATTATTGTCTTATATTGTGGGTTGCTTCCTTGGTGCCTTGGAATAGGTGGATTACAAGTAGTCAACAGAGACCCACTTCAATTGCAAGTATGGAAAATTCACTGCGACTCTGTTTGTTGAAACTTTAGATACACGGTTGGTAGTTTCAGAATTTGAAGTGAATGGTGAGTGGTGTTAGCAGACGCGGATTCCCGAGGATTTTGTACCGATTCCATCCAAAGTAAGCTGATGACTTTATCTCATTCTCTGCTCCTTGCCATTCCAAAATTTTCATACATGTTTCCATTTATTCAAGATTCTTTCACACTTGTAAGTTAAATGAAGTTGAATCATTCTCTCAAAAAGAAAAAAACGTGAGTTTTTTTTATCAGCAGATGGGCCTTGTTCCAAAAGACCCCCTTTCACTAGTATGGGATATCAAGGCTGGGTTTTTCTACCAAATCTGAACATCTTCATGCTGCATACAACACAAGGTGGCATGAAAGCTAGCTTCGTCACAGAAGCTGTTTTCAACGAGGGTAGCCTGCCCAGGACTGGAACAAGAAAGAATTAATTAAATATTAGCATTTGAAGATAGTGAGATAGCAACCACTCACATGAAGAAGACTAAAAGTATTGATCAGTTCTTGTCAACGTGTAAAAGAAAACACTGACCATGCTCATATACAGATGATCGATTTACAAAAAATGCTTAGAACAGAAACTTCCATACTGATCACTTGAATTGCGACCGTGGTCTGGCCTTTGATGTACTAAGGTAACTCTGCCTATGACAGGCCAACTTTGGACCAGCCTAATGTAGGCCCAAAATTTCATGAGCACTACATGTGTCTTGTGAAATATATTGCTCATGAAGTTTTTGGCATGCATTAGGCTAGTCCCAAATTTTGCCTGTCATAGGCAAAGTTACCTTAATTGGGTTGAAGTTATGCATTCATTTGTAGTTTTTTTGGTGGTGTATGATATTAAATGCAAAGGCATTGATTGGAAGGTTGGTAATTAAGCCTCCCAAACATTTGAAACTCCTCAAGGGCCTCCCCGGCCTGAAAAACAATCATAAATCTCTATTTGTGACTGTGGAGTGCTTCATTTTTGAAGGCTTTGCCGATGCCGATGTGATCCAGGTAAGGTAAAGCCACCCATCACCAACTAGCCCCCCATCGGGAGTATGGTAGAACCACCCATTATCAACCGGCCATCAATAACCAACCTGTAGGTTGCAACTATTTCCAATCAAGGTTGGTTCAGATTTCAACCATAGTTTGGAATGTGATTTTTTCTCTTTTGCAAGGTTGGCACTATAAAGTCATGACACATGTCCTGATTTAGTGAGCAAGAAAGTAGGAAGTAGTGAGTGGGAAAGTAGTTATAGAATGGTCGAAATTAGAAGACTCTATATCTTAGGTTGAGGTTGAGGCCAACTTTTGGCTTCCAAATTCATAGTAAATTTAATTTAAGAAATGCAGCACAGCCTGAGACTAATTTCCAAACATGAATTCTTGATTTCTGACCATCAGTTCCTCCATTCTTTTCATGACACATCTGCTTGGTTTGGAGTGCCAAAGTGAACAAGAAGTAATCTCCTTAAATGAGCGGTTTTGGAACAGTCTACACATTGAACAATCATGGGTCCAAACCAACTTCTGCCTTCCAAACCAATTCATAGTAATTTCAGTTCAAACAATAAAATGATCAAATTTTGGCAATCCCCCTCATTTCTATTTCTATCTCGGCACCTGTGGAAATATTTCCTTTGCCTTTCCTGTACTGCACATCATGTCTGCAGTTGCTTATTCGGTTGATTATGGGTGCTTTTACTATAACATAAGTTACAACTGTGGGGTTGGCTGTCCGTTTTTTTAGAGGAACTGACATTGATATTGGGTGCAATGACTGTACGTTTCTCCAGCAAGCAAAATTCATGTTTTGTGTTCCGGACAGTCGATTCGCTTATTATGGCTTTATTATTATTATGGAAGAGATCGTACGTGTGAGCAATAATAGTACCCAGATTGCAAGCCCATGGTTATCCATACCGGACGCTAGATTCCTTGAAGTGTAACTTAAACCCTAAAGGACTGTGATTATGCTTTGACCAAAACCACTCCAAGACTGCCATTTCTAGTACAAGCATCAAATTTTAGAAAAAAAAAACCATCTTTGGACACCTATAATTGTAGAATCTTGTAGTATGCTAGTTTGAGAAGATGCGGGGAAAATTTCAGAAATTTTCACCGTGCAGATTGCAAGATATTAGCGTTTGAAGTGTCAAAACACCTTTTCTTAGCCCTATGGAAAATCGGGCCGCTGCATTTCACAATATCACATTTGTATGAAAAATGTGTAAAATGGCGGTGCTTTTTTTGGATTCATTCTCCAAGGCAAGTTGGCTACATGTTTGAAATATTTCAAATCATTTGGAATTGTACAATATATAGAAGAAAAAAATAGTAAATAGAAAGAAGTAGAGAATGATTCAAATACAAAATTGTTAAGAATTTAGTTATGGTATTGAAAAATGCCAATCCTAGTGATTGAAATGTTGTAATATAACATTCTACATCCTATGATTTTATTTATTTTCAAAAAATATTAAAAATTGAATAAAATAAAAGACTTCAAAGTTTATTTTAAAGTAGAGAATCCATAACCAATGACGTTAGCATGTGAGCCTATAAATGTGACCCTACGAGCCTTGAGCCTAGGTGTAAGTAGATACTCTATAGTTATTGAAGATGTCTATAACATACATACTTATAATATAAGTATCTTATAACCATGGGAAGGTGCTTATAACATAGATACCTATAACATAGACAGCTATAATATATGTTATAGGCACCTTTCATGATTATAGGATATTTATATCATAGGTGTATGTTATAGGCACCTTCCATGATTACAGGATATTTATTTCATAGGTGTCTATGTTATAAGTACCTATATTATAACCATGGAAGGTACTTATAATATAGGTACCTATAATATAATTATGTATAACACTCGGTATAACATATGAGCCTAGGTTCACATGTTAGCAACCGTAAATCTATAGCTGCCCGCAAACAAAAACTCCTCATAATTTTTGACTCATTGATCAAAATAGAATGATTCAAAGCTTTTCACATACATATAACTTTAGAAAATCAATTTCAAATTTTTATTTTTGAAAAAAGTGATCTTTTTTCTTTTCTCACACTGCCCATTTACAAAAAATATAAAATTCTAGGCCATAATTTTTGACTCATACTTCCAAATGTCCTAAAATTTAGTGCATGTTAAAGGTATTCCTTGTCCCTAAAATTTTAGCCTTCTATTAAAATTTCAGCCAAAAAGATTAAAATCTCCAATCACACATACCTGCCTAAAATTTATATATTACCAAAAAACGCGTGCTGGTCCTTTAGGGGTTAAGAACAAAACTAAGGTCACACATTATTTCATTCAATAGTAAACAAGCACAAGCAACTAATGAATTGGGGTCAAAATGTTCAAATGAAGATAGCTGTGTAAAATGAGAATAATTATATATTTTACATGTGAGCTCAATCTGAGATATTGTAAGGTAATCTTGAACTTGCTTTGCCAATTCCAAATACATAGCCCCCTGACCTTAACGCCAAAGAGTGGGCAGGTGCATGGCTACAGGTCTCGCTCGCCCGGCCAGACTCAACCTACATCCACTTGCATGGCAAAATGTGTCATGAGCTATCGGCCGCTCTCTAAGGTAACTTGGCCTATGATTAGCCTAATTCAGGCCAATAAATTATTGTAAAGTACATTTCACAAGACCCAAGACCCATGTACTGCTCATGAATTTTCTGGGCTTGCATTAGGTTGGTCCAAAATTGGCCTGTCATGAGCAGAGTTGCCTTAAGGTAGTATGCTCTTAAAGCGACCATTTAAGGGCTAGTCCGCCTTTTTCACAGGTTTTTGTGGACAAAAATATTTTTTAGATCATTTTTCAAAGAAATAAAAATAGATGTGGAATGTAACACAAGTGGTTTTGAATTTTTCCAAGCATTTTTGAATTACTTATAAATTTTCAAAGATTCAAGACATAGGCACCTATTTGTGAACATAGGTCTTCCAAAATCAGTCCACTTGCAGCTTGTAAAGAGATTTGCAAAAATCAAAGACAATGATTGGCTCTTGTAATAGAAAAACAGTTTTTTCTCAATGCATTCAATTGCTAAACTGGTCTATTTAAGGATCACCCCCTCTCCATTCTCCACCTAAAAATAGGGGTGGTTTGAAGAAGATGGGCGCTTTTAGAGCACACTACCTTACATTTGCTTGCATGGCCAAATGCACCATGAGCTATCGGCCGCTCTCTATGGTAACTCGGCCTATGACAGGCATGATTCTGGACCATCCTAATTTAGGCCAAAAAATTATTGTAAAGTACATTTCACAAGACCCAAGACCTATGTACTGCTCATGAATTTCTGGGCCTGCATTAGGCTGGTCCAAAATTGGCCTGTCATAAGCAGAGTTACCTTAGTACAATGGAGATTCCTGAGGAGTGAGGAAGCAAAGAAGGACCGAGTGAAGAAGACCAACTCCATTTTTTTCAATTTCATTCTTGGAGAGTCATGAGCCTTCCAAGTGGAATTGTGGAAATACTTTTTCTCTGACAAGGTAAGCCCGTATTGCTGTCACTGAAATTGCTAATCAAAATAATAAAAGGCCCAAAACATAACTTGGTCGTTGGGGTCCTTTATGGGTTAATTGCCTTGTAAATAGGAAGATATGGAAATGCAAAAGATACAGATCTACATGAACAACATAGAGAAGCCATTTTCTAGGAATGCAGTACATTGCAAGGATGAATTGCACTGTGCTCTTTGATTTGTACTCACATTCATGTGGAGGTTTCTAAAATGGCATGGCTAAAACGGCTGAAGGTAATTCAGAACAAGCCTAGTTGCCTATGTTCATCGAGTTGCTAAATGAATGCGAGGTCTTGGAACTAGCACGTTATAAAGTTTACTAAGTGCCAACACACCTTTCTTTTTGTTTACTTCGAGAGCTCCGATCCAATTTGAATCCAAAATGTTTGTTGTTGTGCATTTCTCCTTGAGTTTTTTCATCGTCTTTGTAACAAATATTCAAACATTCAAGAAACCATGAAAGGATCAAGGAGACAATGAGGAGTTGTGGGATACAATTTTAGGAATTTTACAAAATTCAAAATTCAAAAAAACAAAATAGACTTAATAAGATTTATTTTGTTAGGTGGACTCAAATTTTTAAAAGATCATTTTAAAGGCTAAAATCCAAATCAAGAGCAAAGAATATACACTAAAAAGGCATCTTTTGTGATCCTTATAAACTCCTTATGAAATTCTATATTATTTTTCATTTCATTCAACTTGAATTAGGTTAATTTTTGAGAACCTTTCCAAGGTCATTTCAACCCATAGTTCAAATATTAACATTTTCTATGAAGACTATTGTGGTAGTTTGTGTACCAATAAATTGTTGAGGTGCATGTTCAAGGATACATAATTAAACAACATAGTACCCTTGATAATTGGGAAAACACCACTTTCACTTCAAATGATCCAACAAAATACTTTGCTCTTGAAAGTTGCCTATAACTTTGCCAATTTATATAAATGACAGGGGATTAGATACACAAGTTCTCCAAAATATCTAAGCTTTTCATAACCACTTTTCAAAGTTTATCACATTCACAAATTTACTCTAAAATAGAACAAAACTAAGTCAACTAGCGTACCATATATAATCTACATCATAATTGTCATCAAAGCAACAATTGAAATAACAATGTTGATTTAGGATTGAAGGAATTTATGAATAGAAAAACAATAAGTTCTTTGAATTTTTTTGTATTTTGTATTAGAGAAATTATTAAGCTTTGACATGTGAAAAAATTGCAAGAAAATAGATACTTTGATGTTTTAATTTGTAAAAAATAGGAAAAAGAATTGATAATTAAAATTAAAATGATCATTTGTAACAATTCTATGGAGATGGTCATTCACCAAAAGAACCACCAAAATAATATTTTACATATTTCAAAATGCAAACAAAAAAAATTTATTTTATAGGCTTTCATACAACATACAATTAATTATTTTTATAATTACTTTAAATGCTAGTTGCTCATCTATTAGAATACCAACCTCTCCAAATTTCAGCTCCAAATTCATTTCCCCCCACCCCAAACAGGCGAGTGTGACATTCATTTAGGAACTATGTTTAGATAGAAAAATATTTTTGAAAAATAAAAAATAATTTTGTATAGCAATAAGATTCATAAATGCAAAGAAGGTGTATAATAGTCATGAGTACCTTATCTATGAATCTTAAGTCATTTGGAGCGATAATGGGCAAGTTCGTTAAAAATGGTGAAATTCTTTAACTTTAGTAATTTTTACAATTCAAATTGGGAGTTTGAAATGTAAAACAACCCTAGACGTCTAAAATCTACACTAGTCATAGATGCAACTTTTACAATTCAAACTTCTTAGTCTGAAATCTATAACAATATTAGATATTACCTTTATGGTTCAAACTAGACGGTTTGAAAATGGTACATGGGATACCACCATTTTAACAAAATTCCTCATTGTAATGCAAATTAAGTTATGGCCTTAAAACAAATCAACACACAACATATAACAAAAAATAGCTCAAGTATTTCTTGCATTCAATTCTTGGAATACTGGGAATGCGGGAAATGTGCCAAATCTGCCCCAAATCAGAACTACTGCCACATCAGAAAATAATATTTCATTATTTTTTGTTATTTAAAAAAAATAAAATTAAAAATTAAAAAAATTAATTTTAATTTTAATTTTAATTGTTTTTCAAATTATTTTAAATTCTGGACAGTAGTATCTGGTTCCAATACAGGAGACAAGCCTAAAATAGCACTGTAATGGAGCTAAAAAACATCTAATGCAACAATGTTCAAACCTAAAGAAGCACAAATTAATCACAACATTAACATCGTATTGCTCAAATCCTCCAATAACATTCTTTAAAAAATTCATATTCACACATAGTGAGAACATCAAAGTTCACACTTATAACACAAATCCACTTCGCATTTCAATGATTTGAATGACAATGTATCAAAAAGATGCGTCATGTTCATTTCCTCCCTCTTCCTTAGCCTGAAAAATTGAAAGCCGTTGATTTTTATAAAAAAAAAAACTCTCTCTCCCAGTGCCATTCATCATGAAAAACAACTTTGGATATGGATATGAATATGATATAGATATGGATACGGTATAGATACAAATATTGTATAGATGTAGATAAATGCGGGACAAGATACGAGGTACGGATATAAGTAAGGAATATGAGATATATCCCATATCAAATGCCACCTCCACCTTCACTTGAAAATTACAAAGGGGTGGTATGGAGGATCTAAAAAAAATTAATTTAATTTAAATTCTTCTTTGAGCTCACCGGTGGGTTACTAAATTTTTTAATTTAATTTAAATTCTTTTTTGAGCTTATTGAGGGAATGAAATCTATTTTATTTTATTTTTGAGCTCATTGTCACAATAACAATGTGCTCAAAAGATGCAGGAACTGCACTTTCCATTTCAATGATTTGAATGACATCACATTGCAATTTTGCATTGGAGTACTGTACCTTAATCATAGTAGGTTGGTAGGACGTTCAGGCCCCAAAGTGGATGATGGATAATTTAGAAATGAAGAATGCAACAATTGGTTTAGAAACTGAATCACTTTCGACAAAGTACCTCAGTGATAGGTCTCATGACTCTTGTCCTTTCACGATTGACCTTGAAAGGACAAGACCTATCACCAAGATACATTGCCAAAAGTGATATGAATTTATGGATTCAAATCTACAGTGATTTTGAAAGTCATCCTGATTGACCACTTGTTGTCTCAATGTCAACACCCGCTAGCTAAGCATTGACATGACTTAAATAGTAGAACTATCCCCAACAGACTCTTTATTCACACTGGTGATATGACCAGAGTTACTCCTCTTCTTCTGTCTCAATGTCCTTGCAGGGTTAAAAAAATACCTCATCAGTTCAACATACAGTCTTGAACTGAAACCCTCATGTGTTTGAGTTCATTACCATTCTGGGCTGAGTCAGAGTTGAAGCCATAAAGTAAGAATTTCACTTAATTCCGTAGTCCCCAGCTTCAGAAATCTGAATCTAGATGCAAAAAACTACAGTACAGAATGCCTTCCTCCATTCTTACCGAGTTCTGTAGAAGTAGGCCAGAGTAAAAGAGGTTCGTAACGTAGTGATTGTAGACCCATGTCGACTGCCCACGGTAATCAACAAGGGTTCTCTAGAAATTAATAATGGAATTACCGTGAGTGTTTACATGCATTACAAATCCATTAGCACTGAATCCAATATTTGACCATCCAATTTTTTCAAGAGCTGCTGCTGTACTTACTGAATCTGTTGATATCCAAACGCAAAAATGATGATTGGGTGCAAGAGCACCCCTCATTGCTATTTGTTCTTTATTCTTGACCTGCTAGCAGCATTTTATAACAAGAGAGACGGAAACAATTATTCCCCATTGCCGACTGTGATCAATAAAGAAAGATGTATATTTTACTTGCAAGTGTGGGGGATTGATTAATCAAGTGGGGAGTGCTTTGAGTGCTTGTTGAGTAAAGCAAGGGCCGGCTCTCCCTGAATTTCTGGGATGATTCCGTTACCGAATGTGGTGGTGATGATGGCAAGAGAGTGCTTCGAAGACGCCAAACACACAGGGTCGCCAGCTACAGATTAGTCCTCGGGCGGGGCTCGAAAATCAACCACGCCAGAGACATAAAACGACAGAGATTTTCCTTAAAAAAAACTGTGAATCTCTCTGAGAGTACTAATTCAAATTAATTGGAAAAATTCATCAATTGATGTCTTCATTGATCGACTCTAATGTTGTCAGGCTTACAACAATGTGGATCAACGGAAGAGCTTCTCTAAGAGATCGTTAGAGATTGATAGAGATCGAGGAGGAACAAATTGCAACTCGAATTTTGCCGCAATTTCAGTTTCTCTGTTCCAACAGTGTTGATTACCTTAAACTGCGACGATGGCGTGACTCAAAGCGCCAAATGTGTCTCATTCAAATGCTCAGACTCTGTAAGTGGTCAATTTCGTAAATATGGGAGGGTACTCTCGCCAAAAATTGTAACCTACATCTAAATACACAAAGCTCTCTGCAAACTATATGTGATTCGATGAAATTTCATCCATGTGTAGTCTCCATCAGAAGACCCCCTTCAAATACACACTTACGAGAACAAGGTGTTGCTTGTTTGCTTGTATTCTTGTTCTTGAATATAGAGAGGCCCAGTAAGCGCAGAAATGGCCCAGCACCACTTAGGACTAATCATTGAATGTGTGTGAAAGTCTTGGAGTAATGTAAAGTACAATACAAAATAAACTCTACACCATGAACGAAAAAAATTGGAATATGGTCAATTCACCTCAAGCAAATAGACAGGCATACATAACACAGTTCAAGGAGGCAACTCGAAATTGCCTACCTCTGAAAATTAAACCCAAAGCAATGAAAATAGTGACCAAATATACGTACATGCATGCAATAGCCTTCACTGCTGTATGCAAATATGCATGAATTTCATTAAATTGGAAGAATTCCACAACTTTATGTTCCGCTGGTTTACAAAATATTTATTCCTGCAACTTGCACGCGCATAAGAAATAGATGCAACTAGTCTCTCCCAAGGTCGCCATTAAATTGGAAGTTCAAGTTCCACAACTTCGTGCACAACTACTTTTCTAATTTCTTCAACAAGCAACACTGGAACTTTGAAGCATTTAGCCCGGGGTAGACTCAGGTGTTTTAGCCCTCAATATAGCCCCCTCCAGCACTAATAAAAAAGAGAGGGGGGCTAAAGAAATAGCCCTGAAATTGTGCAAGAAGCCAAGGCTACATTTGAAGATCAGCCAGACAGGAAGCCACAGATAGCCAAGCCGCAAATAGCTTGGGGGTACTTCGATTCAGTTTAGCCCCCCCAAACTCTTTAGCCCGGGGGGCTACTCGAGTCAGAGTTCCCAGTGCAAGCCCATCAAAATCGATGCTTACTAGTCCCTCTCAAGGTTCCCAAGATACAAATCCCAGTCGCCGTTGGCCTGGACCGCCGCAAAAAAATTATGTATTCCCGCACTTTGATATCCACGTGAGGAATCTGGAGCAGCTTGCGTCCGATTTGCTGGACCACGGCTTGATGATCCGCCACCAGATTTGAGAGTCTCTGTGACAGTTGTAGCACCAGCTAGTCCCACCACCAGTAAACGTCAATTTCATTACACTGGCACGATTCCAAAGTCAAGATTTGTGGCAAATATATATATCTTATTTCACAAGGGTCTAATTTCAGTATAGAAACTAGGACAACCTAGCATGGATATATATCTGTTTCAGGCTGTACACCCTGCATAAAATGTGCCAAAGTACTAGAAAACCGACAATCTAACAAAATGAAGATTCAATTAGTACCTCGAGTTTGTGCAGCTGCTGCAGTCCCAGAACCAGCTCCTCCACTGTTAAGCTGCTGGTAATTCACTGGAGCACTTCTTCGACCACTGCATCCACGGACTGCAGGAGGCTCCCCTGCAACATTTTCACCAGCGCTTCTTCGACCACTCGAGCCACGTACTGCAGCAGGCTGCTCTGCAACATTTTCACTAACACTGGAGCTTCCAGAGCGATCATCGATCACACCCAGAGCCTTAGAACATGACTTAGACTTTGACCCAGTCAGACGCCCTTTGATTTTCTCCAGTGCCGTCTGTGGGAACTCAGTAGTGGGAGCCAAGGCACCGTCTAGCAGCCGGAGGAGATTCCTCGCCGGCTCCCGTTGTGCTAGCTGGATCAGACACTCTACAGAACACAAGAGAAAGGCTTCCTCGTAATCTCGGGATTTCGCAATGACCTTGTTGCAGGCTTCACAGTTTTTCAGTGCACTGGGCTGCCCACGGTGGGCCTTCCCGCGCTTGGCGGGGGATCTCGAGCTTGTCGGTGCCTGGTGGTCAGTTCGGAGGTAGCAGAGGCTGCTAGTGTTCAACAAGGATTTCTGGATGTGCTTGGTGCTCTCGCGCGGCAGGTATTTGGCTAGCTCCTCCGGGTCGACACCGCTGTTGTGGGACTGGCGGCGGACCTGAACGTCACCTTCGTTAAATTGGGGGGTTTCCAGAACTTCGATACTTTTCAGAACATGCGTTTTGGAACATGAATCCGTACTTATTCTAGATTTTAGAAGTGTATGTAAATATTTGTTAGAAAATTTTGATGATTAGATCGAACGAAATCTATTGACCTTACCTGCAACCAGCGGTGGCCCGTGTGCTCCCCGTTTCCTCGGAATGTGATGGGGCAGAGTCCGCCGACCTTGCATTGGAGGCAGTAGTAGTTGTTGCAGTCTCTCGGGGAGTGGCATGTGGGGCACTTGCCTTCGTAGGTTTTAGCGTCGATCAGGTAGTTGGCTTCCACAAAGCCCGTCCACGTTTCATAATCCTTTCCTTGCGCCATGATGGAACAGCAATTCAGAACTGTGGGGATCGAATCGTATGAATGGGTAGACAAGTATTGCCAGCAGTACCCTCGGGAGTACCCTGCAAAAGGGAAGTAAGCATATTTTATGTGAACAAGGGTATGCAATGTAGGTACGGTAATTCAATCTCTAACAAATTACCCCCAAAAAATACTTAGCAGCCTGCAAAAAGAAAGTACAGTTTCATGGTTCATGTTTACAAAAGTAATCATTGTCAGTGACTACATAGTCAAAAAGATTAAAAGGCCAGATAGTGAAGCAAACCAGGGAGGATGTGAATTGCCGCAAGGTAAGAGCAATTAAAAGCAGCTCCAATCCTTCTGGGAAAGTCGACCAGCAGGTAGCATAATTAAAGCAAAGGAAATAGACAGTTTGCAATTGGATGACCAAAGTGCACTCTGAAACTAGAAGCCATGCTCTATAAGAGAATTTCGATTCATCTGCATGAATTCTAGGATTCTAGGATACATTCTACGCAATGGAGCGAAAAAGGTTTGTGGCAAAAACAGTCCTCTTGCTGGCCAAGATCTAGTAAAGAATTCAGTTTCAGAAATTCTAAAAGTTGAAGTCCCCGGAAGGATTGATCTCATTCCTCTCTCTCATTAAATTGTAAATAAACTAGGTTCATCTATACTACAAAAAGTACTTATTCACCTTACAAACCCTAAAGTTACGGGTCTGCCTGCATTCATGAAAAGCAGAAAAAGTAGAACTAACTTCTCCCAATCTAAACACCAGACCGATCATCGTGTTGCAATAATCAATCCAGATCATGAGTGAGACTAATGAAAACATATTCCGTCACAGATACGTTCTTTTCGACAACAATCTTTAATTTCAGACAAAAAATGTCCCCAGGAGGCCAGGATCTTACAATACTCGTATATTCATATCAATCTACGTACGATTTGCAGCGACTTATGTACTTAAGATCACGTGGTGTGCTGACAGCCTGACTTCTTTTAAATCCCGACTTGAGAGAAACCAAGTGAATTAAAATTTTACCTGTGGATATGATGCGATACAATTGATCGTCGAGCACCTTTAATTGAGCTCAAGCGACACAAACGTGCATGGTCGAAGCGTGCAATTACATTCAGCAAAGTCTAGCTAGTTCGACAAAAAGCTGGAGACTTGAAAAAATGAGAACTATGCACTGCTGTGCCGGCAAATTGTGAAAGAAGGCCAAGTAATTCTCTCTTTTATTCTGATGCACGACCCTCCCGACGAGACGATTTACGGGATTGCGAATTTTGCATTTTAATTTGCGGAAGCTTG
Source organism: Antitrichia curtipendula (assembly GCA_951230915.1). Taxonomy (NCBI): domain Eukaryota; kingdom Viridiplantae; phylum Streptophyta; class Bryopsida; order Hypnales; family Leucodontaceae; genus Antitrichia; species Antitrichia curtipendula. The sequence continues at coordinate 20,622,585 of OX579642.1, forward strand.
ATGCCCTCTTTCTCGTAACTTCCATCCCACCCACCGAGTCCGTACTATGGCTAACATTGTGAACTTCGATCGATCAATTGCAACGGAGTTCAGAGAGTTCAATCTTCATTCTCATGCATGATCTGCCTTTCATAACTTTCCTCAATTGACAAAAGGAACATATCTATCCCCTGGAAGTTTATAATACTTCTGTCAGCAGTTTTGCAATCAGCCTGCAAGTTTCTACTAAATGATCCAAAAGCCAAACCTCAGATAAATTGGCGGTATTTGACATTCATGTTAATTCCCTTCCAGCTGTGAGTTTCTGCTTTACCGTCGAGGCTTGGACATTGACGTACCGAAGCTTATCCAATTCCAAAACCGAGAATGATCAATGCCAAAAAAAACTTTGCAAGACCTCCCAAATCCTAGCAGTAAAAACTAATTAAGACAAGACTGGTATAGATTTACGATTCAGGAGGCGCACCCTAAAAAGTGCCAAAGCCGTGGAATGCCAACAATATAACAAAATTAGTATTACAGGTAACCAAATTTTTTAACAAAACTCTCTGACTTTCGAGATTACTTGTCAAATTACGAGTCCAAAACCCCGACTTCCGAGGCTTGATTGAATCAGGACTATATAACCACCCGCGCCTTCCAACTACTCACACTTTTGAGGTCACAGTTTTGAGGTCACTCTTCCCCTCCTGAGTGTCATCAGAGAGAGAGATAGCTGCTAGTTCAGAGAGAGACAGGACTCCGTCATTTCATTTGATCGATCGAGAGAGCTTTGTTTGAACATGGCTGGGAAGCGCATTGTGAAGCTGAGGAGCGCCACTGGTGAGATCTTTGCGGTGGATGAGGCGGTGGCTTTGCAGTCCCACTTTGTGAGGAACGTGATGGAGGATGTGGGCGTTGGGAGCCCCATTCCACTGCCAAATGTGTCGAGCGACATCTTAGGACAGCTGCTCCATCACTGCAAGCGTTATGCAGAGAACAAGCAGACTGCCAAATTTGTGGAGGTCGATCTGCATAATCTCCACAACTTGATTATGGTATGTATTTGAGTTTTGCAACTACATACTAGCTTGTGTTGCAGCGTAAACCTTTGGATTGGAGGAGCTGTTCTAAATATTCTTGTTCACATGTTCTCAATCACCTTCTTTGATGCTTTTTGTATTGACATACTTTAGATGAGACGGTTCTCTGCATTCATGAATCTTATTGCTACACTCTTCTTGTTTGTAGTCGACAGTAAGTACTTGAAGATCTGAAAGTTCTTTTTCTAATGCACAACTATTTAATTTGTAACTAGCTCTTATGTGCTTTACAAAAACTCACTTGAGTTTTGAATCTACATTTCATATTTATGAATCCAACTTGTTGGCTTAGAGCAATGATCATCATGGTAGTAAAAAAGAAAATGTGTGTGATGACCAGGCGGCCAACTACATGCATATTGAGATCTTGCTTCAACAGATATATCATACTGTAGCAATGATGATTGCCAAGAAGACATTTGAAGAAATTCGACAAATATTCAACTTCACAAATGACTTGGCAACAGGAGAGGGACTTTTGATTGGAAACGAGAGCCAAATTCTAGCTTCATTCATGGAATCATTGCCAACGGAACTTCAACTCAAGATTAAGATTAAGGTTGCACAAAGATTTCACCATGGAGAATGGAACCCTTGGCGGTATGACATAGAGACCCAAACACTAGTTGTAGAGTTTGCCAATCTCTATGATCCCCATAATATGCATCAACAAATTGCCATTATTCTTTTGCATGTAGATCTTGGTTTAGTCAACACTCTTGTGCTACAAACATGTGGGATGATGTCCCTCTCTCCTCATCCAAGTGGAGGGGTGTGCATGGAGTGGGTAGACCAGACGGATACGGACCTCTTCAAAGACTTGATGGATGGCATAGAGAAGCGGAAGATTGAGAACTTGGTTTTCGATGAAGATTGAAACCATCCACTAGTTCAATAGCAACCTTGTGGGCATAGCATACTTAGATCATTTATATAATCATCCAAATCTTCAAATATGTCATGTCTACATCTTAAAGAGAAATGGCATGTCAACAATGGATTCTCAAATATGGGCTTAAAGTAGCCAATATGACTTAGAAAATTTCACCTTGAAAACAACACAACATTTGGACTGCCGTGTATGTCAGAAAACTTGTGCAATTAAATTTTGAGGTTCTTTATCAACAATATATGTTCCGGGGTTAAAGGACATCATTTGATGTCCAGGCTTTGTCAAACTTCGTTACATTCGTATACCAAAACACACCTTGCCCAGATCACATAAGAGTACATGTTACAAGAGTAAGATGTATCAGTCACTCCAGTAAGTAAAAAAATCCTGTAGATGAACCTAGCGAATGCCGGCCCAAATGAAAAATCACAATTTAATTTGGGCACCAGCTCGGAAATTGAAGCGACTGAACTAGGAGCCTGAATTGCACGCTACAACAACACAAATCAGAACTTGTGTAGCACAGTCACTCAATTGAATAGCCATATGCATACAAGTACGTACAAGCTAGCTACTAAGTCAGAGTCTCTCCAGCGCAAGAATATAATGCTAAGCAGTCGAGAAGAATTCGTTACTCAGTAATTGAAGTACTGTGAAATCAATGCGTTCATTACAAAATGAATCACGAAGTTTCTGGAAATTGATCTATTCGCTATAAATAAATAAATAAATAAACTGCTGAGTCTATGAGACGCACGACTGACTGAAGTGTACGTGACCCTTTCAGTTGCTGGTCAGAAATTGGGAAATGAAATTAAGACCTAACTACAGGCTAGAATTCTGTGCTCAGTGCTTGCTTCTGAAGACAGAATATAAGGTAACAGGTCCAGAAATTGCTCACCTAAGAGCTGAAACTGAATTTTGGGAAGCCGAAAGTTCTTGAAATATTTTCAGTAAATTTTCCTTCAAAGAGAAGTGGATTTGACATCTCAGTAGTCAACAGAGACCCACTTAAATTGTGAGCATGGAAAATTCACTGCGCTTCTGTTTGTTGAAACTTTAGAAACAGTTGGTAGTTTCAAAATTTGAAGTGAATGGTGAGTGGTGTTAGCAGATGTGGATGTGGATTTTGTACCAATTCAATCCAAAGTAAGCTGATGATTTTTTCTCATTCTCTGCTCCTTGCCATGCCAAACTTTTCGTACATGCTTCCATTTTCAAGATTCTTTCACACTTGTAAGTTAAATGAAGTTGAATCATTCTCTCAAATAAAAAACAGGTATTTTTTTTATCAGCAGATGGACCTTGTTCCAGAAGACCCCTTCACTAGTTATGGTATATCAAGGCTGGGTTTTTCTACCAAACATGAACATCTTCATGCTGTGTACACAAGGTGGCATGAAAGCTAGCTTTGTCACACTGAAGCTGTTTTCAAACGAGGGTAGCCTGCCCAGGACTGGAACAAGAAAGAATTAATTAAACATTAGCATTTGAAGACGGTGAGATAGCAACCACTGACATGAAGAAGAGAAAAAGGTATTGATCAGTTCTTGTCAACGTGTAAAAGAAAACACTGACCATGCTCACTGTATACATATGATCGATTTACAAAAATGCTTAGAACAGAAACTTCCATACTGATCACTTGAATTGCAATTGCGCCCATGGTCTGGTCTTCGATGTACTAATTGGGTTGAAGTTGTGCATTCATTTGTAGTTTTTCTGGTGGTGTATGATATTAAATTGGCAAAGACATTGACTGGAAGGTTGGTAAATTAAGCCTCCCAAACATTTGAAACTCCTTGAGAGGCCTCCCCTGGCCTGAAAAAAACACAATGATAAATCTCTATTTGTGACTGTGGAGTGCTTCATTTCCGAAGGCTTTGCCAATGCAATCCAGCTAAGGTAGTGAGCCACCCATCACCAACCAGTACTCCATCGGCAGTAAGTAGGGTGGCAAAAATGCAGTACAGGCTAGAACTAATCAGTTCCAAACATGAATTCTTTGATTTCTGACCATTAGTTCCTCCATTCTTTTCATGACACATCTGCTTGGTTTGGCGTGCCAAAGTGGACAAGAAGTAGTCTCTTTAAATGAGCGGTTTTGGAACAGTCTACACGTTGAACAATCATGGGACCAAACCAACTTTTTGCCTTCCAAAATTTCATAGTGTGTTCAGTTCAAGCGATAAAATTACCAAATTTTGGCAATCCCCCCTCATTTCTATCTCTGCACTTGTGGAAATATTTCCTTCTCCTTTCTTGTACTGCACATCATGTCCACAGTTGCTTATTTGGTCGATTGGGTGCAATGAATGTACGTTTTCTCCAGCAAGCAGAATTCGTGTTTTGTGATCCGGACAGTTGATTCACTTATTATGGCTTGATTACAGGAAGAGATCGTACGATGTGAGCAATAATAGTATCCTCATTGCAAGCCCATGGTTATCCATAGGCCTAAAGGACTGTGACTATGTTTTGACCAAAACCACTCCAAAACTGCCATTTCTAGTACAAGCACCAAATTTTAGAAGAAAAAAAGTTATTTTTGGACACATGTAACTGTAGAATCTTGTAGTATTCTGGTTTGAGAAGATGCGGAAAAAATTTCAGAAATTTTCACCACATAGATTGTAAGATATTAGTGTTTGAAGTGTTAAAACACTTTTTTTTGGCCCTATGGAAAACCGGGTTGCTACACTTTACAAGATCACATTTGTATAAAAAAATGTACAAAAATGATAATGCTTTTTTGGATCATTCTCCAAGGCAAGTTGGCTGCATGCTTGAAAATTTTCAAATCATTTGGAATTGTACAATATATAAAAAACAAATAGTAAGTAGAAAGAAGTAGAGAATGATTCAAAATACAAAATTGTTGAGAATTTAGTCATGGTATTGAAAAATGCCAATCCCAATAGTTGAAGTGTTGTAATATAACATTCTACATCCTATGATTTTATTTTTTTCAAAAAATATTAAAAATTGAGTAAAATAAAAGACTTCGAAGTTTATTTTAAAGTAGAGAATCCATAACCAACGACGTTAGCATGTGAGCCTACGAGCCTTGAGCCTAGGTGTAAGTAGATACTCTATAATTATTGAAGATGTCTATAACATAGACACCTATAATATATATTATAGGCACCTTCCATGATTATAGGATATTTATATTATAGGTGTCTATGTTATAGGTACCTATATTATAACCATAGAAGGTACTTATAACATAAGTACCTATAATATAGTTATGTATAACATATGAGCGGCTAGGCTCACATACTAGCAACTGTAAATCCATAACTACCCGCAAACGAAAACTCTTCATAATTTTTGACTCATTGATCAAAATGGAATGATTCAAAGCTTTTCACATATATATAACTTTAGAAAACCAATTTCAAATTTTTATTTTTGAAAAAAGTGATCTTTTTTCTTTGCTCAGACTGTCCATTTACAAAAAATATAAAATATTAGGCCATAACTTTTGACTCATACTTCCAAATGTCCTAAAATTTAGTGCATGTTAAAGGTATTCCTTGTCCCTAAAATTTCAGCATTCTATTAAAATTTCAGCCAAAAGTATTAAAATCTCCAATCACAAGTGCTTGCCTAAAATTTCTATATTACCCAAAAATGCATGTTGATAATTTAGGGGTTAACCCCTAAAGTCCCATGGCCATTTTTCCATCAAAAAACACTTAAAATTGCCATTTCTAGAGCAAAGAGCAAAAGAAATGATTAATGTTTTTTTTTTGCATGTTTAACTATAGGATCTTGTACTAAACTAGTATAAGAATGTATAGGAGAAATTTCAGAATTTTTGACCATGTAGATTGCAAGATATTTGCATTTAAAGTGAAGGAATCTAGTTTTTTTGCACCTTGTTCAACTACATTTGGGGGCTTTGAACCTTTTAAACTTCAAATTTTTGCTCTAATGATTTTGAATTTCTAATTTTATATAATGAAGAATTGAGTTGAGAATCTAAATTATTTTTTTAAAAAGAAACACTTAGTTTTCACTCATTAAAAAATTATTAAGTAGAAGTAGGTTCAAGATTGAAGGAAAAATTAAATCATTAATAGCTCTAAGATAGAATTGAAATATACTAATCTCAACAATGAGATTGTTCTAGCAAGAAATCTTGATCTTTTGACATTTTTTTTTTAAAATTGTTAAAATTGAGTTCAGAAATGAATCCTAAAAGTTATTTTTTCAAAAAGATGCTCTAATTGCCCGAAAAATAAGATTGACCATAACTTTTGCATAACAAATCCAAATGGAATGAATCAAAGCTTCCCATGTAAATAAAAATAAAATTTATATGAAACAAATTTTTAAAATTTTTAATTTAAAGTTCTTTTGAGGATTTTTTTCTGCTCGCCGAACTAAAATTTGGGGGGTTTGTACCATAACTTTTGCTCTCGGGCACCGATTGAAATAAAAATTACATTTTCGGAAAGCTAATGTGATTCTTTATCTTAAAAAAAAATTCAGAAAATCACAAAAAATATTGAGACAGTAGGAGCCTGCCCGAAATCCATTTTTTTCCCCGAGGGGACAATGGGACTTGAGGGGTTAAGAACAAAACTAAGGTCACACATTATTTCATTCAATAGTAAACAAGCACAAGCAACTAATGAATTGGGGTCAAAATGTTCAAATGAAGATAGCTGTGTAAAATAAGAATAATTATATATTTTACATGTGAGCTCAATCTGAGATATTGTAAGGTAATCTTGAACTTGCTTTGCCAATTCCTCACTTGCTTCCTCACTCTTTGCTTCCTCACTCTTATTGTAAAGTACATTTCACAAGACCTAAGACCCACGTACTGCTCATAAAATTATGGGCTTGCATTAGGCTGGTCCCAAATTGGCATGTCATGAGCAGAGTTGCCTTAAAGTAGTATGCTCTTAAAGCAATCATTTAAGGGCTAGTTCGCCTTTTTCACAAGCTTTCGTTGACGAAAATATTTTTAGATCATTTTTCAGAGAAAGGAAAATAGATGTGGAATCTAACACAAATGGTTTTGTATTTTTCCAAGCATTTTTGAATTACTTATAAATTTTCAAAGATTCAAGACATAGGCACCTATTTGAGAACATAAGTCTTCCAAAATCAGTCCACTTGCAACTTGTAAAGAGATGTGCAAAAATCAAAGACAATGATTGGCTCTTGGAATAGAAAAACAGTTTTTCCTTAATGCATTCAATTGCTAAACTGTTCCATTTAAAGATCACCCCCTCTCCATTCTCCACCTAAAAATAGGGGCAGTTTGAAGAGGATGGGCGCTTTAGAGCACACTACCTTACATCCGCTTGCATGGCAAAATGCACCATGAGCTACCCTCTCTCTAAAGTAACTTGGCCTATGACAAGCATAATTCTAGACCAGCTTAATTCAGGCCAAAAATTTATTGTAAAGTACATTTCACAAGACCCAAGACCCATGTATTGCTCATGAATTTTTGGGCCTGCATTAGGCTGGTCCAAAATTGGCCTGTCATAAGCAGAGTTACCTTAGTACAATGGAGATTCATGAGGAGTGAGGAAGCAAAGAAGGACCAAGTGAAGAAGACCAACTCTCTTTTTTTCAATTTCATTCCTGGAGAGTCACGAGCCTTCCAAGTCATAACATTCATTAGCCTTCAGAGAGGCTGCCTTTTCCTCTCTGGAGTCCTCATCCACAGAATTCATCCTCTTTGCATCAATGCAAGCTTCGATACCAGGATAGTGACAGTAAATTATGATATTCTCCACTTTCTTTTGATAATTTTAGGATCAAACATACAAATCTAGTTTGCCAAAAACACTAAAAATCCAATGAATAATACACTATTGTAATTTTACCAGCTGCCATCAATAATTCATTTTGAGATTTCTAGTGAGAAGACACTCTTTATATACACATGGGTTGGTAGGAGGTAGAACAGCCCATGTGGGATAAACAAGTTAGAATTTGTTGTTTGTAAAGCACTCATAGTTAAGTCAAAAACAAATTCTAACTTGTTTATCCCACATCGGCTGTTCTACCTCCTACCACTCCAAGTGTATATATATAGCTTTCTTTACCATTAGAAATTCAAAAGAGGATTAGTTTTATATTAATGCAAGCCAAAAGTTAGAAAAATAATGAATCATGTTTTTGGCTTGCATTCATACAAAACCAATAATGTTTTAAGTTTTCAAAACATACAATATATAGGTGTAGAATGTTGATTATTGTGTGTTTGATTTAATGGGTGTCTGGACATTGGTTTTGTTTTAATTTTTAATGTATGTTGTACAGTTGCAGCCAACTGACTTACCCTCTGACAAATTTTGACATGTATCCCCATAGCTACTGATGGTATGGAATATTCTACACCATTCTATCAGGGGGAAGGCAGCCCATCCCTCTGCTACTGAATGTTATGGTGGCAATCCTTTTCTCTGACAAGGTAAGCCCGTATTGTTGTCACTGAAATTGCTAATCAAAAAAATAAAAGGCCCAAAACATAACTTGGTCCTTGGGGGGTCCTTCATAACATTCATGAGCTGTGAGAGCAACTGCCTTGCCTCTGACGGAATGATGTGGTATATTCCACATCATTTCATCCAAAGAATGAAATGGTGTGGAATATTCCACACTCCACATTAGTTAATAAGCCACGCGTCAATAATGTCAGACTTCTGCTCAGTGCCAAGGTCATGACTGCACAATCGGGTTACTGGGAATTAGAAGACAAAAAATTTACAAACAAATAGTTATAGAGATAGATGGTCTGACAAAACCCAAAGAATTTATTGAGTTTTATACCAGTGAAATCTAACCATTTGCCATCAATAACTTATTTTGAGTTTTTTGTAGAAAAGAGAATCTCTTTATGTACATATGGGGTGGTAGGAGGTAGAACAACCCATGTGGGATATGTAATTTAGAGTTTGTAATTTCTCAACGGAGTACCGCTCATAGTTAAGTTTAAAGTAGGAATTGTGTTAAAACTATAATTTCAGACCTCATTTAGACATAGTAGAATAACTTTTTTCAAAATACTTTGAACTAAAATAAGTTGTAGAATCAAGTTAAATTTAATCTCCAAAAGTCCGTTTGAGATTTTAATCTTCCACTCAAAAGTTATAGACAAATTTCATAGAGGGATTTGAAAGAATTTTTTTTTGACATTTTTATACATCCTCTCTGAAATTTGTTCATAACTTTTGAGTGGAAGATCTAAATCTAAAACGGATTTTTGGAGATGAAACCTAGCTTGATTCCACAACTTTTTTTAGTTCAAATGTTTAAAAAGAATGGTACTCCACTATGCCTAAATGAGGTCTGAAATTATAATTTTAACACAATTCTTACTTTAGACTTAACTATGAGCGGTTGAGAAATTACAAACTCTAAATTACATATCCCCCATGGGTTGTTCTATCTCCTACCACCCGAAGTGTACATAAAGAGATTCTCTTCTCTACAAGAAACTCAAAATAAGTTATTGATGGCAAATGGTTAGAGTTCATTGGTATAATACTCAATAAATTCTTTGGGTTTTGATAGACCGTCTATCTCTATAATTATTTTTTGTAAATTTTTTGTCCTAGAATTAGTCAAAAAAATAGATCGCACCATAATGTGCTGCGATTGTCTCGATCCTGAAGCTTACATTAATAATATGTGGATGCATTTCGTGGATGAAGACTTCAGAGAGGCAAAGGCAGCCTCTCTGAAGGCTCTTGAATGTTATGTTTATGGGTTAATTCCCTTGTAAATAGGAAGATATGGAAATGCAAAGATATAGGTGTACATGAACAACATAGAGAAGCCATTTTCTCCAAATGCAGTACGTTACAAGGATGAACTGCACTGTTGCTCTCTAATTTGTACTCACACTCATGCGCTTTGCAGTATGAGGAAGTTCCTAAAGTGGCATAACATTCAAGAGCCTTCAGAGAGGCTGCCTTTGCCTCTCTGAAGTCTTCATCCACGAAATGCATCCACGAAATGCATCCACATATTATTAATGTAAGCTTCGGGACCGAGACAATGGCAGTACATTTATGGTGCAATCTATTTTTCAGGCTAATTTTAGGACAAAGTATACAAACAAATAATTATAAAGATAGATGGTCTGTCAAAACCCAAAGAATTCATTGAGTAAGGTAGGATGCTCTAAAAGCGACCGGCCTCTTCAAATCAACCCTACAAAATGGTACTAAATAGATATGAGTTGGTCTTTAAATGGACCACTTTATTCATTGATTGAACCCTCCAAAAAAGTATTCTTTATTGCAAGAGCCATTCATTGGCCTTGAATTCATCAAATCACTTTAGAAGTTGTAAGTGGACGCATTTTGGGAGACCTAGGGTCACAAATAGGTATCTACAACTGAAATCTTTGAAAATTCATAACTAATTCAAAAATGATTCAAAAAATATGAAACAACTTGGGTTAAGTTTGGCATCCATTTTTCTTTCTCTGAAAAATGAGTGAAAAATATTTCTATTCATGCAAACCTACGCAAATGACGGACCAGCCCTTAAATGGGCGCTTTTAGAGCATCCTACCTTACTATACCAATGAAATGTAACCATTTGCCATCAATAACATATTTTGTTTTTTTTGTAGGAAAGAGAAGCTCTTTATGTACACTTGGGGTGGTAGGAGAGAGAACAAACCATGTGGGATATGTAATTTAGAGTTTGTAATTTCTCAACCGCTCATAGTTAAGTCTAAAGTAGGAATTGTGTTAAAATTATAATTTCAGACCTCATTTAGGCATAGTGGAATACCTTTTCTCACAAGAATTTGAACTAAAAAAAGTTGTGGAATCAAGCTAAGTTTCATCTCCAAAAATCTTTTTTAGATTTAGATCTTCCACTCAAAAGTTATGGACAAATTTCAGAGAGGATGTATGAAAATGTCAAAAAAAAATCCTTTCAAACCCCTCTATGAAATTTGTCTATAACTTTTGAGTGGAAGATTAAAATCTCAAAAGGATTTTTGGAAATGAATTTAAATTGATTCTCCAACTTATTTTAGTTCAAAGTATTTTGGAAAAAGTTATTTTACTATGCCAAAATGAGGTCTGAAATTATAATTTTAAAACAATTCCTACTTTAGACTTAACTATGAGCGGTTGAGAAATTACAAATTCTAAATTACATATCCCACATGGGTTGTTCTACCTCCTACCACCCCAGTAACCCGATTGTGCAGTCATGACTTTGGCACTGAGCAGAAGTCTGGCATTATTGACGCGTGGCTTATTAGCTAATGTTGGGTGTGGAATATTCCACATCATTCCGTCAGAGGGAAGGCAGCTGCTCTCACAGCTCTTGAATGTTATGGGCATGGCTAAAACGACTGAAGGTAATTCAGAAGAAGCATAATTGACTACGTTCGTCGAGTTGCTAAATGAACGAGAGGTCTTGGAACTAAGGTAGGAGGTTCTAAAACTGCACAAGCTCTAAAACAGTGCACTTTTTCAAATGTACACTATTTGTACATGTTTCTTTTTCATAGCCTTTAGCAATGTACAAAGGGTATACATTTTAGGAAGTGTGCCATTTTAGAGCCCTATGGCATTTCAACTTCAAAATTTCATAAGCAATTCCACAAACCTCCAAAAATATGAAACGACTTGGGTTAGGTGCCAATTCTACTTGTCTTTCAAGGAAAATTTAATGAAATTTTTTTCAAGAAGCTTCACCTCCCCCAAAATTCAATTACAGCTCTTAGGTGTGTGAATGATGGACCTCCAACCTTAGCACGTTATAAAGTATACTAAGCGCCAACACACCTTTCCTTTAGTTTACTTTGGGAGTTCCAATCCAAATTTGAATCTGAAATGTTTGTTGTTGTGGATTTTTCCTTGGGTTTTTTTGTTGTCATGGTAACAAGTATTCAAACATTCAAGAGATCATGAAAGGATTGAGGAGCCAATGAGGAGTTGTGGGATATAATTTTAGGAGTTTTATAAAATTTATAATTAAAGTAGAAAATAGACTTAATAAAATTTATTTATTTCATTAGTTGGACTCAAATTTTTTAAATATCATTTTAAAGGCTAAAATCTAGATTAAAACCCCCAAAGGAAGTATGCATTGTTAAATACACTAGAAAGGCATCTTTGGGGATCCAAGAATTTAGCATATTCTTCTTTAGAAAATTCTATAGTTCCTCAATGAGGGGCTTTCTATCACCAAGTGATACATATATATATATATTCAAAAAACTCTTGAAAAAACATAAATTGATGAAAATGATCCAATTTTCAGTTAGATCAAAGTTTGTTTGACCATTCATCAACCACTTTCTAGTTGCATAGGCATTACAAGGTTAAGTGATTGTCTCTCAAGCAGTCAGATTAATCCTATAAGGACATTGCAAACTATTTAGGTCCAATGGATGGTCAAACAATCTTTTATTGTATTAAAGAATAGATGATTTTCATCCAATTTTTTGCATGCAATTTTATTTAATGCTATATTAACATCATTGAGTTAAGTTGTAAGTCATATTATTTGTTTTTTTGATTTTGTGTGATGCAATTTGTCAAAAAAATGATATACCTACACACTATATTTTGTTTTTTTGTTTTTTTCCTTAAAACAGGATTTTCACATTCAAAATGTTTTCTTTAGCTTTAGAGAAAAAACTTTGAAAATGAAGTTCCTGAATTTTAGTTTCTACTTTGCTCAATTTATTTTTTAAATCCATAAAATCAACATTTTATTGAAATTTGAAGTTGAAGATCTATGACCACATTCCTACATACAGATTATTACAAACCATTATTTATACTATAATTGTTTTATAATATAACATACTTCTATTCTGAAATTTTCAGATTTTTTGAGCATGTTTTGTATTTGATATGAATTTTCTTTCCTTCCCTTCAGAAATTCATAATAGCAACATAATGGAAGATACAAAGCAAAAGGTTTTGAGGTTTGAGTACACGATCAAAGGCTCCATCCTTTCAAAGTTAACCCTAGAAAGAAGCAATAGACACTAAGTGTTTAATGGATGACTTTATGTGAAATTGTAAGATGGAAAGAAAAGTGTTTTTTTATCTAATATTTATTTGAAAGTTGTTTGTGTATATTTTCAGTGAACAGTGTTGCAAATTCCCTCATTATGGTGTTATTGACTTTTCTAAAGAAGAAGATGCTCAATCCATGAATCACCCTTGCACAATATTTTAGCCATTTCATTTCATTTACTCTTGATGTGCATTTTAGCCATTAAAATGGTATTTTTTGAACTTGAATCCAATTAGTGAAAATGAAACTTATCAAGTGTAATTTCAATTCCTATTAGAATTTTTTTTTAATTTGTGAATTTTAATATTTTATAGCAATATGAACTTTGTGCCTATAACCATGGTTTGTTGACATTCAAATTTTAGAGTAACATGGTAACTTTTATTTATTTCCATGGGCAGTGAGGCTTGAAATCATGGGTGGTCATGAGTTAAAGGGGGCAGTCAAATTAAGGGATTCAAGTGTAACAGGATCTATTCCACCAGATTGGCCCCAACGCATTAGGCTTTGCATAGGAATGGATAGGGGTACTCCAATCCTGCTCCTAGGTACAATACATTCCGCTACACGGCTACCATTCCCCCTCGAGTCACATTTCCAATGTCTTTGGGACCTGTTCCAGTGATCATTAGTCATTGCAGAACTTGCTCTGAGAGAGGCAGTCTAGCAGAACTAGGGGCACAACCGCTCAAGAACCCCGGCTACCACAGCACGCTCCTTTTGAGGCTTCTCCCCTTTCTCAAGCATACCTAAGTGCAAAAATGAGGTTCATATGGTTCATGAACCATATGCTCTAGGACCAAACCAGACCCGTCAACAACATTGTGAGAATGTTGTTAGACTTGACAGGAAGTGCTAGAAAGTTACCTACAAGAACGGTGTAAGGTACATGCCAAGCACGCTGGTCTTTAACAGGTATCAGGCCACTGATCTTTGAATGGAAACAGGGTTGTCTACCATCACGTACAGTGGTCGAAAACCTCCCATCTTGAAATTGAAATTGCGAAAGAATTTCATGTAGAATGATAAAAAACAATTTACCTTATATCCAAAGTGATCTCTCCACAGACCTTTACTGCACTTTCAATGAAAGACCACTCCCCACATGTGTTAAAATCCCGGTTAAAATGCTTGATATGAGCTCGCCAGTCTTAGGGAAGAGCTCACCAGTACACCAATGTAAACTGTGCTTTGATGAAGCAATGACAGACTGCAGTGAAAACACAGCAGGTCCTAAACCCTAACTAGTTAAGACCAAGAACTAATCAGTCACATCACCCTCGAAATAAATAAAGACTAACTTGTGTCCTTGGACACATGCGAAACAGGCCTGAGATTTGCAGTCTTTGAAGGTAGGAGATCAATGAAGAGAAACAAGTCACGCAGGGAAGTGAAAATGCACAGTATAGCGGCAAGAAAAAAATTCCGACCATAAGTGCTCCCAACATATAATACGAGTCTAACTAGCAGACTAGGAAAATCCCAGGACTTAGAGGGCCATTCAAAAAACGATGGAGGAGAGCAAACACGACAACAGGTGTGGAAGAGACCGAGAATCTCGTTTAAGAACTGCATAGAAACCTTGCTAGAATTTAAATAGATTTGCTTGGATGATTCGTCCTCTTCAAAAGACTACACATTCTGGAGAACAGAGCCTATACCTCCTTACCCAAGCCTTATGACATAGCTAAAAAGAATTGAGGATAAATGTTGATAAAATACCGGTAATGGAGCCATCGTCAGATGGCATCATATAGTACAAGGAGGGAGCCATCTCTTCTTCTGCCGCTCTGCCGTGACAGCAATTGTCATAAGTTCCCCACAGATAAAACGCCATCACTCTCATTTGCTTCGATAGGAAGCCCTTCTTCCAAATAAATACTACGCGTTTCCTCAATGAAGGCATCACATTGGAGTCGTCGACGTCGACCTTCCAGAGTCAATTTTCAAGCCCGTCAAGACAATCCGTTTGTTGATCCCTCTCTCTCACCACCGATCTCGGCGTAGGTATCTACATTACGGCGGCTTCATCAAGCACTCAGCATCACGGCCAAAGAGTAATAAAAGCTTGAGATTGTGGACCGTCTCCTCCATTAGTGAAATGCGTCAAATCTAGACTTTCCAATTAACTTCCTACGCTTGGGCCCGCGATTTACTCTTTTCGAAGGAACCTGGTTTTTAGGCTTGCTACTAACTACAGTCCCTGATTTAACCTCCTTCACTTCTTCTACTCTACTGGAATTCGACACAGGCAATATACCTCGTTTCACAAGAAGATCGCGATGATATCCCTGGACAACAAAATTGCGGCGCTCACAGTCGAGGAACATGCTCACCCGGAACTGGCTCACCGAAACCATTAACTTATCCCGGACAATCCCGAAGCTGAGTTGGTCCCGCGACGTGAACCGGTCAACTTCATTAAACCAAAGACAAGACATCAAATTGGCAATCGGGGTGTGCTCCCGAATAATAACACATCCCTCCGGGACATCACTCGTGATCGGAAGTTTCGCACTAGAGTATGGCGTCAGCCCTTCCGCCTTATAAAAGTTCACTTGCCAGTCAATAGACTTATTACTATACTTCCCCGCAGCTTTATTTGCTTCCGCTTCCTCAAAGACATCAAACCTCCTATAATGTTGCGAAATAGCGAACGTCTCGTTCGTCCGCCACAGAAAGCGCTCGAGAATTCGGTAGGGATCTTGCACTAACTCCAGCTTCCCGTCCACCCAAATTGAAAAGCGGACGAAAGGAAATAACCGGTGAAGCAGGAGCTTCGGAATTTTACCCGTTCTACGCGGATCTCGGTACGGCAGATTCCGCACAACGACGACGCGCCACAGCCCGACTCGTTTCGTGGTCTTGAAATTCACGTCGTAATCATCCAGATACGCTTCGGTTTCGACATCCACGAACATGAAAAAGCACACGGATTTCTCCGCCTCCTCGCTAATATTCTTCGGCTGCTGCAGCTGATCGTAATTCCCGAAAATGGCTGACGCGACGACCACGCCTTGGCACGCATGCATGGCATTCCGATCGTCCTCGTCAAAATCGAACCCCGTGCCCATCCCCGGGGCCGGCCCTTTCACAAAACCACAATGCACCTCCATATCCTCCCGCACCTCATACGATCGCGCCCGCTCCTCCAAACTAGGGTAACCTCCGAACACCGACCCGGGCGCGCTTCCAGAAGGCCGCCGCGCCGCCTGCTCGTCGCTCACAAACCGCAATCGCTTCACCACAGGCGAAAGGTAACTCCCCGCAGCCGGAATCTGCGAGATCACCAATTTCTCCGGCAGGTAACAAACAGGGCACGGCCGCGGCCCGGTCCGCTTCGGATCCTTCGGCGGAGGCGGAACACGAAAGCGTTCACACGGATGCGGCTTCAGAACCTCCACCCGCTCCACCACGGGCAACACCTTCACCGGCACAACCTTCACATCGACAACCTTCACATCTCGCAACAGATCCACACCTTCTTGAACACTTCCATCCAAAACCTCAACCCCGAGATGCACGTGCTCCCGAATCAGCTTCGCATTATTGATTATCATAACCAAAGACAACACCACAATCAGCAACGCAGACCAAACCCCTGCCGCTCGCCGTGTGCTCATCCCCGCATGAGGACTCCCCTTCTCTCTTTCCTTCTCCTTCCCTTTCGCCTTCTCGTTCTCCTTCTCGCTCTCCTTCACGTTGCCCCATCCTCGTCGCGCACCTCCGCTGCCTGTGCCTACCATCCACCACGACCAACGCTTGCTGCCCCCGCTCACCCCGCCATGGCTGCCGTAGCGGCCGCCACCGCGCCACTCCTCCCCACTCATCCTCCTCTCTCATCAATCATTCACACCCGCCTCAAAAACTGCTCAGAAACTACCAAACTCGCAGCCCGCGATTCGCCATCGCCTGCTGCTGCTTCTGCTGCTTCCGCTTAGTTGAATGTATCAATACTAAGCGCGGTGATGGCGATCTGAAGTCGCGACGGGGAGCCATCGCCACAAGAATAATAAGGCTGTGTGAGACAGAGAGTTTGGTGGAGTTGTTCTGTTTTTGCTGCTACGCGGGCTGGGGGCGACTGATTGATAGAAGAAGAATGAGTAGGAGAATGGGGATGGGTTTCATCCATTGGATGGATGATGTTTGGCATATCCGGGGTTGTTTTCATTCGTAAGTTTCTGTTGATTGGGGTTGAGTTTGGGTTGTGTGTTGGTTGGGGTTGAGCCTTGGTCCACTCTGGTGGTCGCGGGACTGGCAGTGAGGAGGTGCGGATTGCTTCACTACAAGCTACTCCGTACAAAGCGGGGTGGTGAAAGAGTCAGTCATTTTTCATTTTTTCATATTTTATAATGGATGATTTTCATTCAGTTTTTTGTGTGCAACTTTGTTGATGTTGAGTTATATGCAGCTATAATTGTCTCTAATTGCAACTAAAGAAGTCGACCCATTTCTAACCATCAACCCATTCTCACAGCTAAGGCTCCTCCATTTTTGATCAATTGTATCATAGTACCAGCTTACATACAACATGGCCAACAGGAGCAGTAGAAATGTATGGAAGGTGTACATTGAAAGCATAAAATGATCACAACATGTACATTGAAAGCCTCAATGATCACCAAGAACGAATTTGTAACCAACCTATGGTTGGAAATTGGTTTGCCTACAAATCAAGAATGGGACAAATAGAATCTTCATGGAAAAAATTCATGATATTTTTTATTTTGAAGGAAAAAATTTCAAAAGTTATAAAATCCCCTCTTAAAATCTATTTTTTTATGTGGGAAATTTTTTTACTCAACCTTCTCCATACCACATATACAATGAATTGCTTATGTGGTTGGAAATAGGTCGTCATCCTAATAATTGTAATTGAACATAGTTACATAGTTACAGTAGAACTTCTAATAAACCTCACTCTCTGAAATAATAAACCTCTCCAATGTAATAGTGATAAGCGGTCCGAGCCCACACCACATACATAATCTAACAAGTGACTGCCATGCAAACACAAATTGTGTGCACAAGAATAGGGAAGAAGATGTTATGTGACTCAATTTGTCATCTATGTGTACAATGTGTACAATGTTTTTTGTTTGTACAATATGTGTCAAATGTTCTTTGATTTGTATAGTACAATAGGAAAAATCATTGTGAATTCATTAATGCAATGACTGCAAAATTTATTAATGCATTGACCTTCCCTAATTGTAATAACCTCTCAAATGTAATATGTTAAACATATTCTGGCCTCATGGCTTATTAGAAGTTCTACTATACTATTATTAAATATTATTATTTTAATTGGATCTTGTTGGCATTTGAAAGAGGATTCCAACGCACTTTAGCATGCATTATTTGGTCTCTATATGAACAAGTTATGAATTTTCAAAGTATTTATCTTTAAGTGTATCAAAATCTAATAACAGGCTCTAATGGACTTTTATATTTTGATTTCATTGTGTAATCAAAATCAATTTTTTGTGACTCTTTTCAATCCAAATGTAGGTGTTGCACTTTTGGGTGTTGATTAACCCCTAAAGGACCAGCATGCTTTTTTTGGTAATATAGAAATTTTTGGGCAGGTACCTGTGATTGGAGAATTTTATAATTTTGGCTGAAATTTTAATAGAAGTTGTGCGCAAGGAATATCTTTCATATGCACTAAATTTCATGACATTTGGAAACACGAGCCAAAAGTTATGGCCTAATATGTTACTTTTTTTCTCAGCTGGGCAATCAGGTCAGATCAGAAAAAATCAATTTTTTTAGAAACAAAAATTTGAAATTGGTTTTTTAGGGTTATATATACATGGAAAGGTTTTAGTCATTCCATTTTGACTAATGAGTCAAAAGTTATGAAGAATTTTAGCTTACAACAGTTATAGAATTTCTACTCTAAAATAAACTTTGAAGTCCTTTATCTTACTCAATTTTCAATATTTAAAAAAAAAAAACATAAGATGTAGATTGTTTATTAAAACATTTTGACCATTGGAGTTGGCATTTTCCAATTCCATATCTAAATTTTTAACAACTTTGTATTTTGGATTATTCTCTACTTTGTTCTATTTACTATTTTTTTCCTATATGTTGTACAATTCCAAATGATGTGAAAAATTTTAAGCATGTAGGCAACTTATCTAGGAAAAAGAATCCAAAGAAGCACCAACATTTTGGACATTTTTTCATAGAAAAGTGAGCTTGTGAAGTGCAGCTGCCCAGTTTTTTGCAGGGTCAAAAAAATGATTTTAGTGATTTTGAATGCTTTGATCTTGCAATCCACGCGGTGGAAATTTTTGAAATTTTTACCACATGTTTTCAAGTCAGCATAATACAAGATCCTATGGTTACATGTGTCAAAAAAAGGTGTTTTTCAAAAATTTGATACTTATACTAAAAATGGCAGTTCTTGAGCACTTTAGGTGAAAATATAGTCATGGAACTTTAGGGGTTAAATAGGTATACATACCTTATATCTACATCATTGAGTTAAATTCAAGGCATGATTAGTTGTTGTTTTATTTATCTCAAGATGGTTTATTGAAACAACAATAAACTTGTACAATATATTCTAATACTTTGATCTTTTTTACCTTAAAAATTGATTTTGACGTTCAAATGATTTCTTTTGCTTTTGAACGAAATTCACAACATAAAGGCTTCTGAAGTGCAGTTTCTATTCCACTTGAAAATTTTCGAAATTTTCGAAAACTGATGATTTTATTGAAGATTGAAATTGAGGATCCATAACCACATTTTTAAATATAGAGGCAACGCAAAAAAAATTCTTTATATTTTAATATTTTATACTATAATTTACTTCTATTTTGAAATTTTTAGATTTTTTAAGCATGTTTTGTATTTGATATGAATTTTCTTCACTTTTTATTTAAAAATTTATGGTAATTTGAATTTTTTACAAAAAATCTAAAAAATTTAAGACATATATTAGACATGTGATTTCATCTTTGAAAAATAAAAATAAATAAAAATCACTCATAAATAGCAAGAAAATAGAGGATACATAAAGATTTTGAGGTTTGACTATGGAATCTTGGGCTTCATCCTTTAAGGTTTAATTTGTTGAGAACTAGCATTCAATGAATGAATGTTTTCTAGAGCTTGCTGTAGGAGTTAAATAAAGTGGATGAGGTACGTCAATTGAAAAAATAATTTATAGTCTACTATCTAATGATGCAATGACAATTCTTTGTTTATATTTGTACCAACCTATAATTTATTTTGACTCAAAATGAGCTTTAGATCTATATTTCCTCTCCTTTTAGGCTTTCAGATAAAGGATTAAACTTCCCCTATTGACCCATGAATGGACCAGGTAATGTAAGAAAATTATACAAGGACTAAAAACACTGAATTAGACATTCTTGCACTTGGCCAAGTGCAATGATCATATGCAAAACTATTAAAAAAAAATATGTTATCAAAAACTTGAGTACCCCCCAGATTTTCAAGAGATCAATTTCTTAATTTCATCATGCAATACTATCACTTCGAATGCAAACTCTCTATGTGGATGCAATTTCAGTTATTCTAAGAGAAATACAAGTCCAATACATAATGTTTCTTCCTATCAATCATTTGGTTTGGTCTCATGTATTAACATTCATGCTCAGCACTTTGCAATTACATTCATGTTATAATATTTACATGCGTATACCATGTGTATAACAATATTCACTACAATTTTTGGAATATTTATTTATAAATCCATAATGACATTGAAGGTTTAGCAACTACCTTCACATTTTCTAATTATGTGCTTACACCAATCAAAAACCATACAATTATTCAAACATCTTCATAGTCTTTCAAAACTAGCACACAAGGTCTATACTCTCACACACCATATTCTACCATCACACGTACTACTATGTCTCTTATAACGGCCCTGCTTCATCCGGTGTCTCCAATATTCGTGCAGATGATTGTACCAAATCTCCTCCTTCTCCTCCACTAGTTGCCTCTGCTTGATCCTGTGCACTTGGTCCATCGATTGGACTCATTGGAGGCGAAGAAATAAACTGCAACGCCGTATCCACCATGGTGCTTGCAATGGGTGTTGTCACTCCTTCTGATAAAGTTGGCGTCTGAGAAGGTCCTTCCAAGATGGAAGTCACTCGGTGATAAATGTAATGTGGTCCTTCACCTGTCCGAGTGAATCGAACGTTGTCCCTATTACGATAATATCCCTCACCATCCGGGACGAAGCTCATTTGATCCAATTGGCTGAATGTTGACAACGCTGACATGGACTCCGTTTGTACTGTTGTATCTGCATTTTCTCCCACGCCCTCTTCAACTTGTTCCGGTTCCGCGTTGTCCACCTCCTCAACTACTTCTAGAACAACAAAATCCGGGTCTTGCTCTACTTCCATCAAGTTTACTTGGTCCCCATGGACGTCACTGATTGCATCAGTGTCACGAGAACCTAAACTTCGGCCAGCACTTGGTAATCTGTCAGACTGTGTCCGCTTGGCATCACTTTCATCTTCGTTCGTCGATGAGGCTCCCGAATCAACTGCTTTAGCTTTCCCCTTCCGCCTTCTCCACCTTCTCGCTTGAACTCTCCCTTCTTCTTTGGAGGAGTCCCTAGATGACCGCGGTAGTCTTTCAACTCTACCTGGTGGCACAGCTCCATCTGTTTCAGAATCACCAGGACCAGGCAACCTCTCTTTTCTAGTCAACCCCTGTGAGGGTCTGCGTTCGGCGGCCATACTCACACTGTTCACCATCACCAACTTCTCCCCATACATCGATTGCAATTTGTCGTACACGAATTGCATTTTCAACGAGACACCTTCCATAATGATAACATCATTGCCCACATATCCTGTCTCCAAAATCCCTGGCATTGCCATTGTGATGCCTAGTGTTACCAACCCCCAATTCCGCGGCAAATACATTTGCACCAATCTCTTCAACTCCGTTGGTGTCCTCTCAAACTTGTCTTGCGCTCGAGGCATCACTTCTGTACTCCAAGAGTCTTGAAATATAACATGTAAGTCATCCGTACCGCTAGGAAGGTTTTCCATGAATCCACTCTCTTTGGGATAATTCATGATGATGACAATGCCACCAACAGGTTGTACACCACGGCGTCGTTGCTCGCCATGACCCAGATCATTCACGTATGAGGACATAATTTCTGCTTGAAATATCCAAGAACCTTGCAGCACGTGGCAGCCCTCTGGCAACGCCATCCTCGACTCCATCGCTTCGTCAAAGGATACGCCAGGCGGAAACAAAAACACGGCATTCCAACGAAAAATGCAAGACATCCAGTTCTTGAGTTGCTGCACAACCTTGCTATAATCCTCGTTCGACCATGGTATGTCCGCCCTTTGTGAACCCCCACGTCTACAATCAAAAATCCATAAACATGGTTTGCCAAGTTCAGTGTACTCGTCCTCAAAAAACCCTCCTCTACATCTCACGTGAAATGAGGGTTCACGCTCTTCGTGTTGCACTACTGAGATTGCAACTTGCCAATTCCAGCGAGCATTGCATACATCCTCGACGTCTCGACCATATCCCGCATAACCTCTGCGACCCGCTCGGATATCCACAAAGTGTTGTCTGACAAAGACTGGGACGGCACTCTCCAAACTGCTAAGCATTTGAACTGTCGTCACTGCAGGAAAATACCTCGAGGTCTTCGTGTCATTATCCAATGTCCTCCCCATCAAGATGAACTGCCTTCCTTCCGAATCTCCATATTTGCTTGCGTTGATGGAAAAGAAATCATCCATGGACGATGGATTTTCATCCCCTATTTCTACCATAAGAAACCGAATTTGGTTTCTGATGGCATCTTTCCGCTGTACTCTGTCCACCGCATACGCTATTGTACCTTTGGAGGGGTTTGCAGAAGCAGCATCATTGAAATAGTATCGCTGCGAAGGACGCTTTCCATTCACCACATCCTTTGCAGACATCTCTTTGACCACACGTACATAGTTCTCCATAGAGATGCTGTTCAACGGCCTCCACTAGGTCTTCTCCATCCTCTTCCGCTTTGGGTTTCCATCCACTGTGACATCAAGATTCTGATCTGTAGCCATCTTCTTCCATTTATTTTCTGCCTTCTTGCTGAAAAATAGTTTTCCGTCCTCATAATCTTTGCACACCTGCAAGATAGCCTTATAGGACTCCTCGTCTTCATGCCAAGCATGGCGTGTATAGTCCACCATCTTCCTCGACAACTCCCCCAACGATACACGCTTTGATAAGCTTTGACTTAAATGTAATACACTCGCTGCCATTGTCAATGCTTTCGCTCTGTATGCATCGTCAGCTCGAGTAGCAACACTTGGACTTCCACATGCTTTCCATATATCGCGCAGTTTGATGAGATTTTCGTAATGCGTGGTGAAAAATTTCCTGTCAAACTCCTTTGCATTAATTTTGACCGACGCTTCGATATAAAACTGTGGGTTGTTGTACACCACAAACTTTGCTTTCCGGCTCACAAACTGCGCATGATACTCTTCATTGGATAAATGTCCCTCTTCCTTCTCCCGTTCAGCTCGTTTACAAGCACCAACAATATGTTGGCCATCTACTGGCTCCCAAACAATATTGCTCTCCAGCCACCTCCTCTGCAATGCGGTGCTCGAGAGCGATGAATCCGCTCGGCAATGTTTCAAATACACGACTTCGAATTCTTGTGCAGCCCCTTCTTGGATAAACGGTACCTCTGTCACCTCCGTCTGTCCCTCAACATTCTTAATGTCATAGCGATACGCAATGGGACGAAGGGTAATCGCGCTTACTCCATCAGCTTTGGATCCCTTGAGGCGCTCGTACATTTCATTAACACGCCAATCTATTAGCACCCTGTGGTTTGTCTCTGCGTTAGCCACATCGCGGATGCTATCGATCCTCGCATCAAAAATCAAACTTTGTCCCCATATGTATCCTGCTTTGTACTCGGTCTCAGTAGGAAAAACAACAGATGCTTTCGTAATGCTCTTCGGCAATATTCTTCTAGGCTCTTGTTCTGGTTCACCTTCAGAGGAATCATCATCAATAACATCATTTTTGCCATCATTTCCTTGTGGAGGACGACTTTGTAAGGCTGCTCTTTGACGACGTATTTGTGCTGCTGTTCGCTTCCTAGCGCCTTGCTCTTCTGCAGCATCCGTTGCACGAGTGTGAGGCCGTCCTTGGTCTTCTACGACGTTTTCCACTGCAGAAGCATATTGCACCTCACCCCCACCATGTTCTCTACCAGTAGCACGTCCTGCAACAACACGTCTTCCACCAGCACCGCGTCCCCTAACAGCACCACGTCCAGCACAATTGACAATCCTTGCAGCATCCACGTTGGCCACTACAACATGGGACCTGTAAACTCTGGCACCTGAGCCAACTCTTGGTTGTCTTGATCTTGACCCTGATCCAACTTCCGTAATTGTGGTTGGAGCTCCTTCTTCTCCTTCACTTGGAAGCTCCGGAAAAACCGGGAGTTCGCTTGGTACAGGATTTTTAGTTCCCTCCCCTCTTGATTGCAATGATTCTTCTGCAACTGAAGACTCTACTACTGGTGGCCTCATTGCTGCGATCGCTTGTACTTGTACCTCTTCAGTATCACTTGTAGGTTGAACAACAACATCGGTTGCTGCAGATTGGAGGCGTTGACGCTGTGCCCTCGGTCCACCAGAATTAACTCCCTCATTTTCATGCATTCCTAATCCCCTTTCAACAGCAGCTCGCTTGCGGTTCCGTTCATCCGAAGGAACCCAATTTGGATTAACTGGCGTAGCAAGATCCCGATATACTTCATTCAAGTCCTCTGGATCTCCTGGTGTAGGCCGCTCTTGCACAACACCTGGACTCATCCTTTCTAATTCTTCCCGGCTTAGAATCTCCCGGTATCGATGACGCAATGCTCGCACTTGTTCAGAGGTCATCCCCATGAATTTTTGAACCGCTCCCTCTCGTTTAACCTGCAATTCATGAGGCACTTTCTTCCAATCTTTTGCCACACTCTTCAAGCTACGCATCGGAGTAAGAACTAAAAGAAGTTGTGGCGGAACCGGAGCCATCATCAATATCTTCTTCAGTTTATACTTCTCTAGTGCCGTCTCTGTTGTAGTCACCGACACTATCAGTCCTCCGTCAGCGGTTCCCGTGAGTCCCTCAATGACTCCATGTGAGGACGCCAATGCAGACTCATAACGACCCTGTCCAATTGGAAAATCTGTGATCCACAAAGAACACTTGTCGTTGTCGTTTACTACGATCCACCATCCATGCTCCAACCACTTTGAATGCATCTTTGGTGCCATGATGCCCTGAAAATGAAAGTTCAACAATACTTTAGCATTCATTGACGTTCTCAATATTTTTTAAATACATAAAAAGAAATTAAAAAATATTATTCCAAGTGTCTCAAATTTGATAAACGAACTACTGTTGTTGTGAATTTTGAAAAACTCATGCAATACAACAAATGAATATTTTTTAGATGGTACTCACTGTAATTACAGAGAGAACCAAATTTACCAATGAAAAAAAAAAAAAAATCCACCAACAGTTGAACATGTGAAATCAATCCAATTGTTCTCCAATAACACTTGTTCTTCGCATGACAATGAAAATCACAATTGCTATAACAAATGCACTACACTTACAAACCTAAAAAACTCAATTTGATTTGCATGTTATAATCTTATATATCTCTTCTCAGTAGAACATTGCATGTATAATTTTATCATTACCTTCATATGTTGTTCTTTTTTACTTTATCAAATAAAGTAAAATCGTTTCCAAAGACCAAAGTAAATGTTACCTTATAAAAACCTTTCCGTCTATCTTATAGTTCCTAAACTCTCAATTCAAAACTCATTTAACTTATTCAAATGAGTATTTCTAGATATTGTACAAAGTTCACTGTGAAAATGTGTTTGAGTTTAATAGAACTACAACTAATATGTATTGTCTACATGCTTTCAATGTCTCCTCTCTTGATAGTATCTCAACAAATTGTTTATGTACATGATGGACATCACTTCTACTATAAATTCCTAAATAAAAACAAACAACAAAAGTCCAACTTCAGTGCAACTAGAATATATGTAAAATATTGGTATAAAGTGCTCCAACAGCAAAACGAACATAAAAAACATTCTCACAATAAATATGGCCACGAAAGACAAGCGGAAAAAATTTAATGCAAAGCAAAAAATAAATAATTTATAAACACTTGAATTCCAGGAACTTGCGCTTGAGAACCTCTTAAGTATGAAGTACTTGTAATTAAAGACTTTATAAACTACTGATAGACAAAGTCATCATAGGTAATACATTTAGATACCTTCTACCTGTTATTGAATATATACTCATACAAATTTTGAAATAGAAAATTCCCCCTTTGTACTTTGTAGGGTACACTTATTCATTCCAACTTGAACGTCTTCCTCAATTACTCCTTCAAAAATATTGAACATTTATTCAATCCTTCTTAACCTATTTTCTTGTGCATTTCAAATATACAATACTTGAGGTGAACTGTTTCATGGAAACAATCATATATTTTACTTGTATAGAACATCGATGCCCAACTTTGTTCTAAAGTAGAACCTCTAAAATACATGTATCTTGCTACAACAAAATTTGGATGATTGCGGACGTTCCCTGTATTTTAGTTGTCCATGGTGGTTTAATGAATTTTTTTCTAGATGTTAAAAACATTTCGATTATAGATACTATAATTATTAGTTGTCAGTAAAATTCTTGTGGAACAATTATCATTAGGGCTTCCAAAAAACAATGATTTATAAGTAAATCAAATGAGACAATAAAGAATGGATCAATGTATTTCTATGTCCTTTTCATTCAAAACTATTCAGAAATTGCATTTTTGCATAAGACTGGGAAGTCTTAATTTTACAAATTCAGAAATCATAAAGTATTAGTTTATTTACTTTCAATTCATGGGCTGCCTAATCCAACAAACAACCACAATTGGAAATAACAAAACATGAAAAATCAGAAGACAAGGAACTCAAACCTTTAAAAGTCCCCTACACATTGAATGGAGTAAATGGATTTAACATTTTATACTTGTCAACTATAAGTTCCATAGTGATTTTCAGTACATCTTCAACTTGAAATCCATTGCATTTATGTAATTCTTCATAAGTAATCACAAAAAAGTTTGTACTGCCATACATGAATATCTTCCACAAAGAGTTTCATATATGAAAATAGTACATAACAAGCTCTGAAGAATGAGAATGACATCATCATGATTAAATATTGACTTATATCACTTAATTTTTTTATAAAAAAATGGTGGAAACAGTACCTCATGCAGATGTTCTCCCTGCTCTTGATTCTACTGGCAACTACGTAATATGCGTGACTATGGCGCTTTCACTTTTGAATGTTGCGTTCTGCAACATTCAATCTTCTTGAGGTATCTGCTATAGCAAAATGCACAATCAAAAACTCCACCATTCATTCTCTTCCAGAATATAAACTTAGAAATCAAAGGTCTCTATTTCTCTTAAGTAATGAATTACCTTCATAAAACATAACAACTTTCAATTCACAAACAATTCAAGTAAACCTCTTAGAACACTGATACAACTCCAAAATTGCACTATTGAGCACAAAGTTAAAACAAAATGGCAAGCATCAAAAAATAGTGAAGCAATTTAAAATAGCAAAGCAGGCACGCTAGCCTGCATACATTCCTTTGAAGCATCTCTCATGTACTTAAGTAATTGTGAAATTACATTTTTCAGTAACAGAGAACACATATTCAAAAACAATGTACTTGACTACATTAGTGTTCAGGTTCATCTCATTGTTGCTTTTCAATGAAACCACTCAATTGGTCAACCCAATTTCATTATTTTCAATAACAAATGACAATTTCCTCCCATTGTCCTCATCTAAAGCTATTGACCAAATTGTACTCATTTTAAACACAAAAGACAAATACCACAAAGTTGCATGTCACTTGAGCACTTTGCAGATTATGACCTTCCGCAAGAGATTATAAAGTCATAGTTGCAGAAGTTCACACTTTCCCCTGTCCAAATTTGTTTTCTTTTATTTCAAGTGTTCTTACAATCAATACATGACCGTGACGTGTTAAAAATATTCTTCGTAACACACAATGCAAAAACAACAGCGCCTGAAATGTCGGTTGAAGAAGATTGACCACTCTGTTGCGATATTGGATGGGCAAATGTAAAAACTACTCCTACTTTTTGTCACTCAAATTTCATATTTTTGTACGTCCCTTATTCCTTAAAGCCCCGAGTAAGTTTTCTGCCAAACACCACTCAAAACTACCACTTCTGCTTTATTCACTTATAAAAACCAATTTTTCCGTTTTTTCTGCAATTTAATCGTAGCATCTTGTACTTAACTTGTCTGAGATCATGCAGTACAATTTAAAAGTTTCGACCGTACGGATTAGGAGATATTAGCATTCAAAGTTGAATAAATTTTTTTATTTTGAGAAGATGCTCAAACTGTCCGAAGACCTAAAATTGTCCATAACTTTCTCCTCCCCAGTCCAAATAGAATGAATCAAAGCTCGACGTATAGGTACAATCATATTCTTTAAGGAAAAAAAATTCAAAAATTAATAATTTCTTTATTTGTAATTTTTTTTTAGCTGCCAGAAAATCTTTCTTTCTTGCTCATTGTGTCATAACTTTTTCATCCGACATCCGATTGAAACAAAAATTATATAACCACAAAGCTATTGCAAAGCTAAACAACCTCAAAAATTAAAAAAAAATTTCACTTCAAATTGAGAAAAAAGTAACCTACCCGGACCCAAATTGACCACTGAGGGGACAAGCGGGGCTTTACGGGTTCAGTAATTTGAAGCCTCTGATTCATAATACATATTCAAAAATTACCAATTTCATCAAATGTGTCGTAAAAATAAATTTCATTCTGTTATGCAAGGTTAAAATTTGGGGCAAAACTGGGAAGAACACCACATGGCCTCAAAAATTTCCTTCAATCTTCTTATTTCTCACTCAAATTAAATGGGTTGAACTATATAACTTCATTTTAATTAATTACGCGTTTCACAGTCCCATCGGGAGTTGGGATCCATCATCGCCCAATTTTCCAACGTGCTCGCAACTTCACAAATAACAGGGGTCATTTGTTGATGGCGGAATGAGTTCCAGTCTTCAGTCGATTGGGTTTAATTTTCAAGGATCAAAATATTTAAGGCAACAACGGATATTTCGTTCAATTAACGGTATTTTTCCGCATTGCACAATCTAGGGCAGATATAGATTACAGCCATCTAGAACAATTCAAATTATGAAATCTAGGAGATTTATAGATTTCATAATGCACTGCATAAACAATCTAGGAGTCATACGGATTTCAATTTTCTAAAACAAATTGTACATTCCAGAAATATCAGAGCGATGAAGATCTGCTGCAGTTCAGACCGCTCGGTCTAAAGTCTAAGCAGCTCGCAGCGCCAAACTAGTTCAGACTGCCAAAGCCACGAAATATGCGTTCAGTGAATGAAGCTTCTGATGAACCAGCCCTGTGCAGATTGGATTCTGTAGTTGCCGAAAATTTTGTAGGGCCGATGGTATTCTCAGTGGTTTGTGGACGTCCAAATTCAAATCCTTTGAACAGCTGCTCAATTTCGATCACCCGGTGCGTGTTTTTGTTCGGAGACATTTCAGTCATGATTACATTACCCAAGTATGCTTCCCTATTCATTAGATTTCGAATAGATTTCAATTCAGACGTCCATGAAGCCAGTTATTTTAAAACAAAAAACCGAATGATTTCATCGTACTAGACTACCGCATTCACGAGGTCCAGAAATCACGAGTAGTCCACTGCCGTCCAAAATGACAGGCTTCATATGCAAGGTTCAGTACTGAACTGGAATTTGTTGTGGTCTGTATCCTAAATTCCTAATCCACAAATTGCGGCAGGTAAAAAAACAACCCGATGAAGCTCATATAAATCATGGAGGCTGCATCGAATCTGCCGCGGGAAGAATGATTCCGAGGCATTCGTTACGTGAGGGAGCGGGCACAGACATTCGCTTCTTCCCTGCCGTGCACTGTCGAAGTGAAAGCGAGCTTGGTAGACGGAGTTAACCGTAAGTAATGAATCCCCGCGCTGTCACTTTCGAACCTTGGCTATTCAAAAACAAATTTCACACAAAATCAGTGTGAATTCATACCTTTCAATTGCTGTTTCTTCAATGAAAATCCTCTCCTACTCAAAGTATGCACCGCACTCCTGCTCCTCGGATCCAACTACGTGGACTCCCCGCACTCATGAAACTCGAATTCATAGGTAGCGATTCAAAAAGAGGAGCGCGTGGAGAAGGGAGAAGAGAAGACGTTGGCCGACGGAGGCTGCAGAGAGCGACGAAGGAAGTTTGAAGTCCAGCGAGTGCTTCTGCGAAAAAAAGGTCAGTAAGTTCTTTGACCCTTTACCTTCAAAGGTCACGCAATAAAACGGGCGTAAAGACTAAAACACAGGAAGAAACGATAACCCAGTGAACAGTATTGCGGAACAAACCCCCTCCACGCGCGGGGGGTCTGTTCCGCAATATTGTTCACCAGGTTCGTAAACCCTACGACAAGTAAGTGCTGACAAAATTTAGTAGTAGATGGAAACTGTACCCAATGAAAAGAGACAAACGCCGAAGCTTGGGTACTGCCGCAGTTCTTGATGCCCCTCGTCGACGAGCGATTCAGCCACCGCCTGCAAAAATGGACAGAACTTCGATGAGGGGGAGAGGGAGATTGTCTTCTCTTAACCACAATTGCACATCATGGAAGTGCAAGGAATTAAGCAGGATTGAAGGAAGCGCTTACCAATTCCTCTCTTTCCTGTTGCGAGGGTACAGGGGATTTGTAGGTGCAGGTCTTACGTTTCGCAGGTAAGCGGCCTCTGCGAGTTGACCCCCTTGCTGGACTTTGCGGGTCCCCTTCGAAACACGCGTACGCTGCCCTCACAGGGAACCGCGGCGCGGCAACGGGGCACGCTGCGAGAAGTACGGGAAACGGCACATCAGTTGTGGAATTTGCAGTGATTTAATTTATTTTTGCGGCGGTGCATTGAGCTGGCGACTGCTGTCGTATTTTTCTGCTAACGACGAAGCTTCTGATCATAGACTTCCTACCTACCGGAGTCAACCAACCGCCTTTCCGTTCCAAATATCCAGGTCAGAGGAAGCTGTGCACTACGCTCATCGACGTACGTGGCAGCTAGCTCATGTTAGTGGAGTAGTATAACTTGGGTTAAAGCTTATATGTGTGTTCAACTCATCAAGACAAGCTTGTGGTCATATTTTGTGTCCACATGCACGGAAACTTTTCTGATTTTGAGTGTCTCATCAATTCTACTCCGTAGGAATCTAGAAGTCTTCTGTGATCGACGGGAAGCGGGGGATCCAGCTTCAACTACTGCAGCTACACGGGATTTTACTCTATGTCGAGTCTGCACTTTGGGAATACATTTCCTCAACTTGATCGATGTACATACTTTAACCCTTAAAGGACGGACCTATAACCACTGATTTTAAGCCCTCAATGCCATCAATCAGTTTGTTGCCATTTTTGAACTAGATATGTATGAAAATTTTTATATTTAGTTTTCAGAGATGAAGCTACATGTCTTCTTTACTTCAAAGAAAAAATAGATTTTTTTGAGGAAAATTGATTTTTATGAGAATTTTTGAAGACAAAATTGAAGAAAAATCATATCATATAGAAAATTATTTCAGAAAATCTGAAAATTTCACCATGGGTGTACATTATAGTGACAAACATCATGGTGTAAGATTAAATCCTGTGTCCTTCTATAATTAGAATATATAAGACATCAAAAATATATCCAAACTTCAAATTGCAATAAAATATTCAGTATTACGAATTTTTTCAAAATTCAAATTGGAGTAGAAAGTAGGATAGATGACTTTCATTTCATTAGTTGGGCTCAATTTCAAAAAATATCATTTTTGTGGAGAAACTTTAGGTGTAGAGCAAGAAGCCACAACTTCTGAAAATACACTGAAAATGACATATTATGTGATCCGTTTCTTTCGCTAATTTCTTAATCATGTGAAGAGAAACACTCACAAGACTGCAAATTGAATTAGTTACTCTTCATAATCCTTTGTGAGAGGTCAAGGAAAAAGAAATGGATGAGAAATTGCTTTCAGTCTCCCTCCACATTGTTTCAAAGTCATCCAAACGCCACAGAATGGCGCCTCCGGCGTTTAGGGATTAAGCTTTGAACTTTGATCTTGGATAGCCATGCAGCTTATGGATTCCATGTTAGACAGGAGACCCTGATTTCCATCACGTATCTCACGGGGAGATTATTTCAGTTTACAATCATAGAAAGCTACGTACTTTTACCACTTTGAAAGTGGTAATGGTAGTGTGTTTACCACTTTTAAAGTGGTAAAAGTACGTAGTTTACAACAATAATTATACTAGTGAATTGAAATAATGTCTTTTTGTCTTCTGATTCTGTCATTTTTTTTCTCTTGTTGGTTCCGCTATGTTACTTTAATTCGAGTTATTCCTATAGATTGTGGGAAGTTTCTTTGAAATTGGATTTTGTATATCAATGTTATTCAAGACAGAAGTTTGTTTGTATTTTATTGTTTATGCGATTTGTTTGTGAAACACGTGGAGATATGACGGTCCCACGGGGGTTCTATATATTGAAGTCCAGTTATTTGCAACATCGGATTGTGTTAAGGTAACAGGTCCAGAAATCGCCCACCTAAGAGCTGAAATTGAATTTTGGGAAGGCGTAAAATCTTGAAATATTTTTAAGTGAAGTTTTCTTGGAAGACAAGTGAATTTGGCATCTAACCTAAGAAATTTTGAATTCATATTCGAGATCAGAGACACCTGATTAGTTTAATGGCATGAAGAATAATCCTTGGATTAGCCCAAAGTAGGGGGCTTTATTTTTAGAACCACCCCTGGTAAGGCCGAATTGAGGGGTGAATCCGCCCTCATTGTATTCAACTGACGGTTCTGCTCGTTCATGCTTGTTCCTTCTTCCTTGTTGATTTCATCCGTTCTCAGGTTTCATACTTAAGTTGTGAGTCAATTGCGGGACTCTGCTCTAGTAAATTACATGAAAAAGCTGCTAGGCTTTTAACCCTTAAACGACGGGCTTATAACTATGGAAATCAACTTTTTCAACACCGTTGCAATTGTTGGATTAAAATAATGCAGAAGCACTCCTTGGATGTCGAACTATTGTACATGATTTTCTC
Organism: Antitrichia curtipendula; assembly: GCA_951230915.1. Taxonomy (NCBI): domain Eukaryota; kingdom Viridiplantae; phylum Streptophyta; class Bryopsida; order Hypnales; family Leucodontaceae; genus Antitrichia; species Antitrichia curtipendula. The sequence goes on from OX579642.1 coordinate 20,655,889, forward strand.
TTGTCCCACAGAATTTGAAGGATGAATAGTTGCACTTCAGTCCTATACATGAGATTCTCTTGTCATTTATCGATCGCAAAACGTCCGCCTCGACGCTTAAGGGTTAAGGGAACAGAACTTAATGTTTTTGAAACAATTTCGTTGGAATAGAATATGAACGAGGACCACTATTTTAATATTGTTCAGACTTTTTCTATAGGAGTTATAGAATTGAATGCCCGTGGCATTGAATTCTGTTGTCGGGAACTCTGGGATTTAAATTAAGATGTAACCAAGTTGTTGTTTTCAAGGTCTCACATGTCCTTCAATTTTATTTTTGAAATCTGGTTTTAGCATTTGAACTCTAATTTTGAAAATGAGGAACTCTAATTTTATTGTTAAACATTTTGCGAAATGATACGTTTTGCAATCTTGACTTTGCGTAGTGTTGAAAGCTCCTTGACATGAGCCTGAAGTACACTATATTTTTGAGGAAAAATCATAGTAGAAAGTCATTAGAGATAATAATGGTCGAAGCTTTGAGAAGCCAATAATTGATTGAGAGTATGCATGTTTGTTTGTTTAGCTAATTTTTTTTTTGGAAAAAGTTTTTTGGACATGCACAATAGAAGGTGGAAGAGTTTCATAGTTTTAACATTCTCACAATTAAACATTATAATCTGTTACTCTTTAAATGATATTTTTGTATTCTCTTTTTGTATATAATGTTGACCATGTTAATTTCAAATTTGTATGGTTACAATTTAAAAATTAATAAATTCAGAATTTTTAATTGTTGGCTTCTTGTTCAATATATAACAAATTTCATGAACATCAGAACAGGACTTAGGCATTCAGAGATTAAATGCAGTGGTCAATAAAAAAACTACCGCCTGTACTGTACAACGTTGGTACATTGGCATATTTTAGAACGTGAAACCTATGTATTTGTCATGATTGGTTTAACAGGGTTGTTGCTTTTTTAGAACAGTAATCTTTCCTTGCAAAACCTTACCTCCTTTAACCGTGAAGAATTCAAAGATATAAGGAATTACAGAAAGAATAGGGAACTGACCTCTCCAATCATTTCATGTGTCAATGTGTCATGTAATTAATGATTGCATGGAGGGTTGAGAAAGTATTACTAGAAGTGGGTTTCTGCATTCCAAATAGCAATTTCAAAACCAATCTCATGTGTTGACAATGTTACGTAGTGGAATAAAAACATTCTTAAAAACTAAAAATTCAGTCTAATTTGAATAGATTATTTGGGTTGAGGGAGTGATTTCAAAGGATAGTAAAAGAAGTGTGTTATGTTGAAATTTCTTTTTTTAATATAGATTGAAGTGTTCAGCATAATTCATGAAATATGCTATACGTGTAATGCCTAGAAAATGAGATACCTACATTCAGAGCTTTTTAAATGTATTAAAGAAAAGTAAAATAAAAACCATTTTTTTTATTGTGAATGGAAAAATGTTGCCATTTGTATATTAAAGGTTTTGGGAATGGATTTTACAAGAGAACTTTATATGCTTTTGTTGCATACATTTGTAGTGGTAAGAGTAGATCTTTTTTCTCCTATCAAGTATTGTGAAATCAAAGGCTTAAGTATGTGTAAGTAGGTAGTCATTTCTAAGTGTATTATGACATAATTTAAATTTGGATAACAAATTTTTGATTTCACGGTCTCACTGTTATACCCAGAAAATCCCTCTGAAATTGTCACTATTCATAGGAATGACCATATAAAAAGCAATATACATATAATATAACGAGGACCTTTCATTTTACATTGTTCATGTTTAGATAGAACTAAGGAAGTTCCAAAAGCTTATTCATGTTATACAAAACTTTGGAGGGGCTATTTTATGCTTATTGGATTGAAGAAATAAATTTAATTGACAATATTGTGAAAAGAAGTACGACATGTACAGTGGAAAGTGGTAGTTCATTTTTCAGTTTCTTGTCAATGGCGTTTCTTTAAATTATGTGTCTAGTGCAGTGATTATTATAAGAGGCATATGGCATTTACGAATGAGCATTTTAAATGTGTAGGGCATGGGGTTAAACTTTTTTAAGATACCCATTTGAAAGAAAGAGAGCATGACAAATGTTATTAATGTTAGCAATGTTATTACGCATGTATCATAAGTTGTAAAAAGATGGTGTTGTTTGCATGTTTACAATGAAGTGTTCAATGTACAAGGATTCCAACGAATTTGTATGATATATCTAGTGAAAAATACAAATATATTAGTATAAAAAGTGTGCACTTTTAAAACATCATTAATAATTGATACAGTAAAAAAGTAATGTAGCCTTTTATGTGTACAATGTTTGTGTTATGCAGTTGAACAAAATACACATTCGAAATAGTTATTTTTAGAAGAACTGATTATGTGGAAGCTGTATAGAGAGCATGCACTGGTTCCTTCAATGTGATGAACAAGTGTATCTGCAGAACTTTTATGAAGCAAATGAAGGAAAGAAATAAGCAGAAACATTAGATTTGTTTGTGTAGTATTCTTTATGAGGGCTTGAAATGTAGCCGTGGTCAAGGGGGCTTTCATTGTTCTTTTACAACTATGGAGGAATACTTTTTTATTGTGTCTTGTGTGAATGAAAATACAGAGAGGATAGTGGTTTGCGAAGACATTGAATTACAAAAGCTCTGGACCAAATACATGACTATTATATATTACTTGAGTAGGTGAGAAATGGCAGCACAAGCATTTGGAAGCCCAGTGGTATTCAATGCGGTAGCGACAACAGTGGTTGCTACAGAGCGAAGGAGCGTAGGGGAAAGATTGGCGCGTGTGGTACGAGGAAGACTATTCGAAGAAGAAGATCGTGCACTAGGAGATGGAGAATTCCAAACTACCAATGGCATGGTTCAACTTCTTGGAGACGAAGGTCAAGTTGTGGGTGTGGGTGTGGTGGATACAAATTTTCAATGTGGTGATGAACTACACCAAGAGAAATTACGTCCTTTTGAGATTGCGGTTCGTGTCACACATGTTGTACATGAAACAGAATGGGTTGGTGAGTTGGTAGGGAAGACTATGGGAGATTGTGTAGATAAAATTATACGATGGCGTTGTGCTTCCGTTCGTTCTGCACGTCCGTACGAGGTGAGAACGACGGCAACAAATTCGAGGGAGGGGCAGAATTCATCTTTTCCTCCAGTTTCAGCACCACAGTTTGATTTTCATGACGTAGAAGAGAATCCAAGCACTTCCGAATGCACGCCACCAAGTCAAGGTGGAAGAAACACAGAAGAAAGAAGTTATCCTGTGACGTTAGGCTCTGAAGGTAGCACTCCGGATTTAACAAGAGTGGAAGGACTACCTGAGCTTACACCAAGGAGGCGATATTCAATGGCAAATCGAAGGGCAAGGGTGAGAAGTCCACGGGAGAGGGGAGAGTCTGCTAGTCAAAAAATTACTCTGGACAGTGTTATGTGTGCGAAGGAAAGGGGAGCATGTAAACGCAATTGTTTGCGTGATGTAGATGCGAAGTATGTATTGGACCAACGATATATGGCTTGGGGATAGAAGTACGAAGAATGTGCTACTTGGATAATGCAAATGCTTAATGCCTTTTACACTCGCACGGAGGGTCCAACAAGAGACAAGTACGTGACAAAACTAGATGGCAGGGTCGTGTGCAATGCATGCTACGCCGCGGCGTTGGGTTATTCTCAGAGGCGTTTGAAGCAATTGAAGACAGCACATGCTGTATATGGTAGAGTGGCAGCCGTTCATGGAAACAGGTGTCAACAGAGGGAAAGTGCAAAAATGTCAGCAGCTAGGGAAAGCCTCAACATTTTTGTCAATGAAGCAGGTTGTCAACAGCTCCATCGATCAATTCGTAGGAAAATGGACAGTGCAGTGCTACCGCTTATTCTGTTGCCAATGAATACCAGCAAGTTGGATGTTTTTTAGTATGTGAACGAAGAAGTGAAGAAACTAGTGGATAGGTCGGAGTTGTCAATGACTTCGTTTCGTCGGCTTTGGCGGAAGGAATTTCCGCATGTGCAAATTCCACCTTATTCCCGGTTTTCGAAGTGTTATCATTGTTGAGAGTACAAGTGTGGGATGGAATCCACGACAAATGCAGTCGCAAAGGTGAAGATAAAAGAGCTGTACGTGCTGCACATTCGATTTCAAATAGAAGAGAGGTGAGATTACTGGTTGTTCAAGAGGTCCGCGATGATCACTCCGGATTTTTTTATGTGTTTGATTGTTGACGGTATGGATCAGAATACGACCATGATACCGAAGATGAGGCAAACCGTGAAGAACATCAAATCTCGGTTTGTGAAGACTCATTTGTGTGGTGTACTTGTACATGTTATCGGCATGTATGCGGACGTGTGGATAGATGCTCACCACAAGCATGATAGCAATCAAGTCGTAACGTCGGTGATGAACGTCATATGCGACGTGAAGCAAAAGAAGGGGTCATTGCCACCAACATTGAGGATTCAAGCGGATAACACCACGAGGGAGAACAAGAACGCTTACATGTTTGCCATGTGTGCTGCACTAGTTGGGCTTGGTTTCTTCAAGGAAGTGCATCTTTGTTTTTTGATAGTGGGCCACACACATGAAGACATCGATCAGAGGTTCAGTGTGATTTCGAACGTACTGAAGAGGAAAGACGTAGACACTTTGACAAAGATGTTGCAGCTAGTGGAGAAAGGAACGTCATACACAGAGGCTTTTGTGAGTGCTCGCAAGCTTGAGCACGTTCGTGACTGGAAGGCATTTATCACACCTCATTTACTACGAGGAGGGGAATCACTGACGGGCATCACATTTCCACACCATATGAGGTTTTATGTAGAGAATGGGTTGGTCCGTGTGCAACACAAGCATTTCTGCACAGATGAGTGGGGCCCAACGAGAGGGCATTTGTGTCTGAACTCATTGCCTAGTGTAGCAGAGAAACTAGACCTCGCGGAGGTGTTTGCAGCTGATCAGAGGGAATTGAAAGCATTGGACGAGTTCATTGCATACAAGAAGAAGATGATAGACAAAGGCTTCAACCCGATCAGGAACATGGAAGTGGTGGACCAAATAGAACAGTTCAAAGAGTATTTGGAGGAATTTCCACAACAAAATAGGGAAGGCGTCCGTGATTTACCATTTTGGCCCAGCAATGTTTTGAACCAGAACAGGGATGATGGAATTGTTCCTGACGTGGAAGGAGGTACAATTCCAAGTGCAGTTGCTGATGAGGATGGAAATACAACAGAAAGTGCAGTTGTTGACAGGATTATGGCGACAATGCCAAATCCTGAGAGGAGGGGGTATTTCGGACCTCGCAGAGATAGACCTGTACAAGCAACATCACGAAGAGTGACTGGGGGAAGGATTCGAGGCAGAAGGAATGCAGTTGTACCAGAGGTACGACAAGATGCAGAGGAAGATCCGTTTCCTCCATTCAATCCAGAGAATGACGTTGTTGTAGGGCAGTACGTAGTCCTTACCGTAGAACTAGCGGAAGTAAGAGGAGGAGTACCTTTTTTTTTAGGGAAGGTACTCGAATTCGGGCAGGGGACGTGGGCCTTGAAGATGAAGGTCCTGTGGTATTGGCCTACTATGAGACCTGGAGCACATGATGAAGCGGGTAGTAACCAAGTGAGGTACACGAACTGTATGGAGTCAACGTGGGAACCGTCTACTTAAACAATTCCATATATGTTCTGGAGCAATAGAAGGCAATGTGAATTTGCAGCCCTGTAGGAAGATAGAAATGATACAATGGGCATTGCCAAGTTTTTATGATTTTTTTCCTTAAATTAAATTTACTATAAATTTTGGAAGTCAAAAGTTGGCCTCAACCCATACCCGAGATATAGAATCTTTCAATTTCGACCATTCCATAATTACTTTCCCAGTCACTGCTTCCTACTTTCTTGCTCACTAAATCAAGACATGTGTCATGACTTTATAGTGCCAACCTTACAAAAGAAAAAAAATCACATTTCAAACTATGGTTGGAATCTATACCAACCTTGGTTGGAAATAGCTGCACCCTACATGTTGATTATTGATGGTCGGTTGGTAATGGGTGGTTCTACCATACATGACCAAGCACAAAGGATGACTTGCGGGACTTGTTGCCAAATCAACAACACTAATTTCTTTACCTTGCAATGATGATATCTTGGGGGGGTGGAACTTGTCATGTATGAATTTAGATATTTTTGTTTTTATTTCATATGATATTTTCATGTGTTTTTAATGACAATACTTTTATGCTCTAAATCTATGTTAATAAAAAGACTCCTTCCATAAGTTTGAAAGATTGGAGTAGTGACGCTCTTTGAACATTGTCTATACTAAATTTTACATTTACATCTCAAAATAGAGTTTCATTTGAGGTGTTTGCATCCAGAATCACTACCTAAAATGTTCAAACTATATCAATTCATATGACAATTATGGATGAATACACCTTGTTCTTCAATTTCAAGAAAGCCAACCACACTTACTATATGTTCATAGAGAGTGGATAATGGACCAATTACAAAATTACTTATTTAGAATAGGGGATAAAATATCATTTTGCATGTGTAATAAACTACACTATTTCTTTTGAACTTAGTAGTAGAGGATGATTTGAAAGGTTTGGTATTATGAAGAAACATTGTATTGTATTGATTGACAATTTGAAGCAATGAAATCTATTTTAAATTATATTTTATCCATTTTATTATGATTAAACGATTTATAGGTGAGGGCATGTTGTAGTTACATACATCCTAACATCTATATTACAAGAAAAAAAATATTTAAAATTGATTATAATACAAAGAATGGAAGGTATAAAATACAAATAATCCACGAAATTATCTATCTATTTTTCTCACTTGCACTATATTTTGATTTTCACTTGCCCATAATGCTTTTGAAAAATTACAAAAAAATTGGATGAACCACAATGGTCCCTTGTTAATTAATGAACACAAAATCTCATCCCAATCTACAATGACCTCCAAAAGTAGTTGGCCATCATATAAATCACTCTCATAAATTGAGAAATTGGAATTATGAAGTGAAATTTGGACATGTTGATGTACAAAGGAAATTCTACCTTTATGTGCAATTTCACTTAAAATGGACTATATTCAGACCTATTATTATTTGAATGAAATTTCTATATAAAAATAATTTTTTTGTAAAAAGCCAAAATGTCTCATTTTCTTTTAAAGGAAGAATATACATCTCGACTAGAATCACATGTTACAAGTTTCATGAATATTGAATTTTTATTGATTGAAACTTGACCTTAAATTTTTGACTTTTTTATTTTTCACTCCATAAATTGCAAAAAAATTCACCATGTTCACCATGTTGGGTCCAACTTGTAGGACGGGTTTAGAATTTTGCAATAAAAAGTACTATATTTGTCCTACTAAAAACCTCTTAAAAAAAATTCCACAAGGGATTAACTGTAATTTTTAGTCTTTATGGCAATGATACATGCATTCAAAAATCAATAATTCATCCCTTGGATCTATGCAAAATCTCTACCTTAGTTGCCATTGTTTAGGCACCCAAAATCCATGCGGAAAGTATCGTATATAAATACATTTTGTGAATGATTTTGGCTCATCAGTCTTGATGATTTAAAGATTGGTGAAAACAATGAGATTCTAGAAATATATGTCCCATTCAAAATACCCACAACAAGGAAATTTGGCCCATTTTATGAACAAATCTTTATAGCACCCAAGTGCCCACCAAACCCATTGTCAACAAAATTGTCAAAAAAAGTAGCACATACAAGCTTGCTAGGAGAAGAATGCTCCTTGATCCCTTGACTTGCCTCCACGAGGTCATTCAACAAGGCCAATGCTTATTCAATAGTCAAAATTAGTAAATGGAGTTTTTTAGTGGGACAAGAATTGTGCCTAATTTGAAGGGGTTTAGTGAGACATAGGGAATACATTAGAATGGGCAACATAATCAAAGTGGATCCAACAATAACACAAAGCTCCCAATTGAACTACAATCCATAATGGGTCTATTTCGAGGATTTTTTTCATTTGTTATGAAGTGCCAAAGCAGCTATATAAAATGTTATTCTGGTACTCCAATTTTCAACATTCATCCACATATTGGATAGAAAATATCACATTAGCACATATCAAATGTCCATAATTATATCAAAATCTAACGATTTCATCCAAGATTTCATTTTAATTTGAAATTTTCTAACAAAAAAAACTTCACAATTTTATTTTTTTCATTTTTAACCAAATTATTTTTTTCTACTGCAATCTGGTACTAGAAATAAAAATAAAAATCTGATACTCTACTTACCTTACTAAATTACCTTACTAAATAATTAAGATAATCTGCTCTTAAAGCGACCATTTAAGAGCTATTTTCCTTTTGGGGGAACCTAAACTCCTTGAAACAATTTTTAGTTAATTTTTAGAGGAAGAAAAATGAAATTGGCATCTAACCCAAATCGTTTCATATTTTTTAGACCTTCGTGGAATTAGTTACAAATTTTTGAAGTTAAAACGCAGTGGTCACTAAAACCGACCACCTCCTGAAATGTACACCATTGATACATTGAAGAATGCAAAATGTACCACTGTGCCATGTTCGGTTTTAGAGCCCGCTCGCTTTTAGAGCAGACTACCTTACCCAGTTTTGTACCGTGCAAGTGTAGATTGAGGTGGATAGTACGGTGAGGGTTTATTAGTCTGGGTAGGTAAATGACAGTTCAAGCTTTCATTCGTGCAAACAAACAAAAGAAATGAAAAGAAATGAAATCAAAATTACAATGGAAATGATGATTACCAAATACCAATTACGGTTTAGTTTTATTACCAGCCATGTATTTTGTAACCCAAGATTAGGGGTTATCCCCTAATTTAGGATACTGCCTTGGTGTAAACAGGGCCGTCGGTGGTATGTGCAGTTGGTTATATCCCCTATCACCGCCTCAATTCCTTCAAGAAAGCAGATCCCATGAATAGTGTGACCCACACCATAGTTCATACTCCATAGTGATCTTATGTGGACCTTGACTATCACTGACAACATGTGGGGATATTGTTCATAGTGTGCTAATCAAGAAGATGGCTCACTCGTGGTGTGCAGCCCTTTTTTTTCTGGCGATATGGTGCCAATTAGCACCACTGCTGACAACCTGGCGAAAAGGCGTTTAGGAAATAAATTTTTTTTAAATTAAAAAATGCCAGAATGCGGCCTAGGATTTAGAATGGGCAACCTGATAGCCCCAACCCTAGCCGTTCCCATCGCCTGTTCCATTGAATCTACGGCACCTGTATTTCTAATTTCAGCGCCCGATTGCTTCCCTCCCACCTCCTCCATCGCCGCTGCAGCCTTGAATACCTCTGTGCTGATCGCCTCCCACCTCCTCTATTGCCGTTGTAGCCTCAGATACTACTAGCAGACGATCGCCTGTTGATTCTTGCACAGAACTCTGTTCATCGCTAGCTTTGCAGACATGATTGCGAACCAAATTTGCCAGATCTCAGGCACCTTAGTGTATTGACTCGTCTCTTTCATTCTTGAATCCTCTTCTATAATTGCCTTGCTATCTTGATTTGCAATACGGTGCTACCATTCCCTCCGAGTTTGAAATGTATTTGATTTTGTAGGTGGGTTTAGGCGGCGCTGCAATTGGTGAGGGGAGGCGCCATCAAGACGTTACTGCAATGGAGATTTGCTGCACTGGAAGACGGTTTCCTTATCAAGGCAATTGGTTTTGTTGGTTTGGCAGTTCGTTCAACCATCAGTAGCCTATATGATTGTATGTTTGTCTCGTTGTTTTTTCTTTCTTGTACAGGCCCTTGCAGCACTTTGTCTACGATGAGTTCAAGATCACAGAACATATGCGTTGCTCTCTGTTTGTTGTGTGAACTCTGTTTTTGGGTGTGGATATTGTCTTCAACACCATGGTTTGAAAGAAGTTCGCCAAAGATGGTTGTCAACATTACAATCTTGATGTGCTAGGAAGTGCTATGGTTTGACTAGCTCGCCAAAGGTGATAGTGATTCTCAAATCTTACAGTCTTAATTTGGGGCAGTGATAGGAGAGAGAGACAAAGGGAGGGGCTTCGCTGTCTGTTTTTTTCTTCTCTGATTGTTAGACTTCTACGATGGCACATTCTTCTGCGAGGGGCAAGAAAGCTATCTATCCAGACTTAGAGGGGCCCAGTTTAGAGAGAGAAGAGATCGGCCTGCAAGAGGTTCCAACCGAAGACACTGTCATGCAGGAGGTTCCAATGAAAGCAATTTCGGCCAGTGCTGCAGCCAGGGCTTCTCGAGCTTCTGCTCACAAGGTGGAGCGAGAAGCTTCTCTCCGTCGTCGTCTGTTGAAGGGGAAGGCTGTGTATGCAGAAGACACCAAGTCCCGTCGAGGTGCAAGAGAGGCAACTTCAGTAGCCCGGTTCTTCACAAGTTCAAGAAACCCCAGCAATGCACAACCCCTGAATCTCTTCTCTAATTCTGCACCATCAGATCCCAAGTTCTTCAAGAAACATCTTTTTGAAAATTGTGTCTCTAGACACAATGTTAGTGGAGTCTAAACCTCCGAACTTGTCACAAAAAGGGAGTTCCAACAGTAGCCGACCAGCACAAGTTGCTCACGAGATGCACCGTCAATTGAGGGAAGACTTGGTCGAGATTTCAGATGGAGAAGAAGACTTGGAGTCTGATGACGACTTCCAAGTGATTCCGCCAGCAAAGAAAACTAAGCTTAACTATGATCAAACTCGTAGATTCCAGAATGAATGGGCTACAAAGTGTGTCTGGGCAGAGCCAATACGAGGTACTGATGGCCAAGTCCATCTTGTGAAATGCACTGTCTGTTCAACTTTTGAGAAGAAGCCCAAAATCTTAGGTCCAAAGTGGGACACGCTCTAAAAACACGAAGGAAGGAAGAAAGCAGCTTTCGACATGCCAAAGTATAATGTTAAGGCTGGGCAGTGGTACGTGTCCAAGACTAGCCACCATCAGATCAATTTGAGGCACTTTGCAGCCAGACAGCCTTCTTCAGTCCTTCAGCAGGTGAACACAAGTACATCTATGGCGCGTTCAAAAAAATTAGTGCAACTGTGCACAATTTTTCAGATCTTATCATTTGGCCGGCCAATGGTAGAGTATGAGGAAAGGCAAGCTTTGTATGCGTTTCTAAACGTGCCAAACTTGCCACGAATGCACTGGAGTGATAGCTCTGGGTGGCAAATGACTACATACATCTATTGCCAAGTTCATAATGCAATGAAGAAGAAAATTAGTGCTGCTCACTTTGTTGCCCTCACCTATGACGAAGTCACCAGTGTAGACAACGGTAGTTGGATTTGTAATCATGCATATGTGGTAGAAAACTACATACGAATCCCTCATTTAATTTCTCTACAGTGATTGGTTGATGGAGTTGGAGCAGATTGCTTAACACTTGTCATCATGAAGGCCCTTCACAGTGGAGGTGATCTCAATATGGAGCAGATTTCACGTATGGAAATTGATCTGTTTTGGTGCTGACGGAGTCATCACCTTCCAAGGTGTTCAAAGTAATGTGACCACTCAAATACAAACGAAGTATGCACCTTTCTGCATAGGGGTTCACTACATGGCCCACCAATGCAACCTTGCGGCAAAATCTTTATCTGCACTACCGATCTTTGGAGTTGTAGAACAAGTCATTCAAAAAATCCATTTGTACTTCAACAAAAGTCCTAAGCAACTATGTGAGTATCAAAAACTTGCTGAAGTTATGGAGACAAAAGGTTTGAAACCTCTTCTCCAAGTATCTACTAGATGGGTGTCCTTGTTGGAGCCATTGAGGAGACTGCTAGCAGACTACCGAACCCTGCTCGCTAAGATGAAAGCTAACGTTGGGAAGAACGACGTTGATGAGGAATGGCTCATTTTTCTTGTACATGTATCTTTCTTTTGCTTGTTGTGGTAATCTAGTGCTCTTCAGTCTTTTTTACTGGTTGGCTAGAGTTTTGAAACTGTTGTGCCTCAAATCTTTTCTTTGTTGCTTGCTGTGGAAGTGGTAGTATGCTCTAGCTTGGGCTTTTAAATATTTTGGGACTGCTGTTGGCAATCGGAAGCTATGGCTCTTGTTTAGATTCCATTTTGTTTAGGTTCCGTTCTTGGAGTACCTTCACTAATATTCACTTATTCTGGTTTGATTTTTGATTTTAAGTTCCCCTTAGCTCTACATCCGAAAATCAACTAAAGTAAGAGACGGAGTAAGCTTAGAATCCAACGTAGGTGCTATGCAGTTGCTTTCAGTTTCGATTGTCTCTGTGTTTGCGATTAGAGGTCCACGCACTTCGGCAAAGTCTCTCCATATCCACCGAAGCTCAGATCACTTTGCTGGGCTGTTGTAGAGAAGAGTACGTTAGACCACAGGGATTTGCAGGCAAGTTTGACTGTTCTTCTAAATTTTGGTCCTAAGAATTTTCATAACTAAGTTACTCCGCACAAAGTGCCTGCTTGCTTTAACGTGCGTGCGTGCGTGCTTCCTCTGTTTCTATTGTCATAGAATATTGATTTGGAGGTTTTGACCGTTTAACTTGTACCTGCAAAAACGTGTTCTTTTTCAAGTTGAAATTTTAGTATTCCAGTTCAGGGAGTTCGGTATTCCAGGTCGAATGCCACTGTGATTACCCCTTGACGATACTACAAAATCCAAGACTTAGCAAGTGTTTTCAAGTTAGTTGCCGATTTTGCCTTTTTAGCTTGGAAACATCTTTAGCTTGCTCCCAATTTTATCCAAATTTCAGTGGATAGTATCTCTTGCTTCCTTGCTTTGTGGCTTCTTGTGTTAATCGCCTTCACTTCGTAGCTAGATCTGTGGAAAGATTCATGTTAACAAAGTACGTTTTGGCTAGCAGATGTTTGGTTAGGAATTTTTTGCTGCTGTAGTGTCTGTGTTTGAGATAGCAAGGCGTTTGCGTGCCCTCAATGCATCCTGTGAATGGGGCTCAAGATTTGAACTCCAAAAAACCCGTCAACAATAGCATGATAAGTTCACAGATTCACAGACGAGTAGGATTATTCTCTTTGTTTTCCTTCGAGAGTTGGATTTAAGAAAGAAAAAGAATGTTGTACAATTGTCGTATTTGTATTTTTCTTTGAAAAGGTAATGTAACTTTAGACTTTAGAGGAGCCTGTGATTTGCATGGGAAGCAAAGATGGCATGTATGCTGGTCGGATAGGGCTTTTCGCTGATGGTAAAGTGCACGTAGTAAATAATAATGCATGTGATTGATTCTTGAGTAGCCCAATGAAAGCTATACAGACATTGGCCCCTGATTGGCCCTTGAGTCTTTGATCTTTTTAATAAATCTAGCAGCCTGTCACGTTGTAGAAAATCATTTCTTTGTTTCTCTTCTAGGAAAGCTCCTTAGCCTGTACAGAATCTGTGGCCACGTCTTGCCAAGGCACGAATGCAAGCAAGGCAAAGTAACCGGGTGGGTCACAAATTTGCATGAATTCACACCAGGTTGGTCTGTCTGAAACTGTGGATCGGAGCTGATGTGCTTAGAATTTTTGAGGAGTCATTTATACCTGGAGATCTGTCTAAACTATACATTTGTGCTGATGTAGAAAGCAACGTTAGCATTAGTAAGAAGTTAATTTTTTTCTTTATAATCCATAGACCTCTCTGAACTATGCTGTTGAATTTATCGATTTATGTATTGAAACTATAATTGACTTTTCAGCTTCTTTCTTTTCCTGACTTCCAACGTCTATGGTTCAATGTTTTGATTTCTTGATTTCTTGGATTGTGTTGTTTGAAGTGTCTAGCCGCCTTCACCCAGTCGAAATTCTCCCAATGATCTGTTTTGTAGACTTTAAGGTGACCTCAATGCATCTTACGCCCCCTCTAAGATCGATGATTTTTGAGGTCTTCGTGACTGTCCAATGGTTTAGGCCTCCAGGACTCCAGGCCTCTATGACTCTCACCCAGTTAATTTGTGTACATGAGGTTTCTTTTTTCTTTGCAGATTTGGTAAGTAACTTGGAATTAACTTTGATTGTTGGTTTTGATGCGTTTTGGAGTGATACAGCTGTGGCAAGAGGTAGTTGGATGTTGGTAAATGTTCATGGCAATTTCAGTTCATTTTTGGCATAATGAAAAAGTTCATAGAAACCACGTGCAGTAGGAAGACGGTAAATTTATAAGAAATCGGTTTGCTTAGTTTTTGGAAGCCCCATGTGGTCAGCTGTGTATGATTAGCTCTTGACCAATTGATAGTTTTTCCTTAACTCTGATGACTTCATATTTGATGCAGGATCGATGTTCACAAAGGTTTCAGTCATGTTGAATCCGATCATGCCTTCTCATCATTTTCAGCTGAACTACATCTTTAAAGCTTTGTAAGAGTGGTTTGAGAGTATAAATGGAATTTGCAATCCACTTTCATGTAACATGTTGCTGACAATTGACATGAAATTCTTCTTTGTTTTTGCAGAAATGTTTGAGCCTGATGTTGGATCCTTATGCACTCCTGGGGATGACTGCTCTCATGCCCCTTTTGGAGACTATAGATTTGTTGGTCACCTTTGCTCAAAAACGAGATGTTTACATTTGTGATTTTGTAGCTGCTTTAAAATTAGCAGAGGGACAGCTTTATACATTGTATGTTAATAAGGCCACTGCATTTGTTGCAGACGAATTTTAGGCCTTTAAGAACATTTTGGAGTGTTCTCACAGTCAGATCCACATGAAGTGGGTGTCTGATCTAAATGATGAATCTGCTCAGCTTGTTTTTGTCAATAATAGGAAAAAAATTTAGGCTACACATGGAGGATTAGCTGTAGACAGAGATGTCTTTGCAGCTCTAGTCACAACAATGAAGACCCAGTGCACAGGTATGTAATTCTTGCCTTTTTCAGATTTCTTGGCTTTTGGTGGACACTATTCAAATTTGCTTCAAAGTTATGTAGTTGAAGTCATTCAAATTTATATCTGTGTTGGAAGGCTGGACTCGTTAGGCTTGCTGTTGTCACTTTTTTGGTAGGCTCCAATATGTTTTCATTACCGGTTATATTTTAGTTTGAAGAAGGGCTATAGTTGGTATGCTTGAAATCCCTCTTTTTAGGTTGCTTGATGTTGTACTGAAAGTGAAGAACTAATGTATTTCATGTCAAGGTTGCTTGGTGTCTTAGCTCTCGTTTTAATTTTTATATTTTAAGATAAAGAATTGCCTAGAGATGTAATTCTCCTCTACTGTCTTTCTATCACTAATATGTCAGTCATGTACATCTTTTGTACAGGGGCAGCCCGACAGCTATTGAGGGAGTTGGACGCCCGTTTTCCTTCCCATCATGTTATGGACACCCTTGGTGTTGTGTACCCCCAATATTGGCTGCAGGGTGAAGTTGAGGAGTGTTTTCCCAAGCACTTGTCAGTTCTTATGTCCTACTATTGTGAGCCGAAATTGGTTGAAGTGAACAAGGTGAAGCAACTAATCCCTCCTACTCTGGATCGTCACAGGCTAGAGACTGAGCAAGGGTTATTTAAACTAGCCATGGTCAATAATTCTAAGAAGCACATGGAACCCCCATTTGACTTGAACCCTTTAACCCGCTTGTGGCGTTATTTGGATTCTTGCACTGTTCTTAGAGTCAAAGCATTTCCAGAGTATTACAAGTTGGCTCAAGTGGCAATTATGCAAGTCCTATATTATGTTGAAGATGAGAGGTGTTTCAGTTCCTTGGCATTTCTCAAAAATAAATTGAGAAATTCCTTGGACACTCATTTAGAGTGTGTAGTTGATATGTACTCTCAGAAAATTTTCACCTTGGAATATTTTCCTTATGATGATGCATTTAACCAATGGATAGAAGGAGCAGATCGTTGTTATGGGCTTTGAGCTCAATTTGAAGGTTACTAGGTACGTCTAGAGTCCAAGAGCCATGCATGATCTAGGACTTTGTCTTCAATGGATGGGCCATGGCTTGGCTGTTTGTATCTATGAAGACTTTCTATAAAGGATTATTTATTGCCTTACATCATGATCTACAAAATACAAATCGTAGAAGTAAAATGTTCCTCAATTTTTTATTACATGCAATTTAAGATGGTGCCTGAAGTTAGCTAGAGCACCTTACAAATTTGTCTTTTTTTCTTAGTACCAAATCTCCCAAGTGCTAGAATTTGTCTCTACTTTCACAAAAATTCGCCTATACATCTCAAAATCATTTTTCTCAAGTGCCAGATTGTGTCCCCAGCTGCAAACAAATTGCGCCACATTATTCTTTTGCAATACAGACCTTCGCTAGTACAATTCTCAGACAAAACTATGACCCTCGCCATGTAGGCAACATCTAAAGGAACAAGTGTAGCCACTCTGGCTACAGCCCAAAAATGAAAAAAAAAAAAAAAGGACTGGTGGTGTGAGCTTAACTTAGAGCATCTCCTACAGCCCTCCAAATATTCCCGCCCCCGGCCCTCTTAGTTTTTGAATGATAAGCAATCAATTTTAGTATATGGCAACTTTTACCTTTACTTTCCCCCCTCTAAAAGCTATATTTTCTTTTGGGATTAGCAAGTTGTTACAATAAATGATAGCTTGCTTTTTGTTTTTGCAAGTTTTGTGACTTATAATTGATTGGAAGTATACTTTAGTGAGTTGTACTATTGGATATACAAGTGGCCATCCCCTTTAACCCCTAAATGCCTGAGGCACCCAAATGTGGTGTCATTGAAACTTTGAAGTTATATGAAACCTTACCAAATTACTATTTTTAGTTGTTTATATTTTTGAAGGATTCTTTTTGAAGTTTATTTTTAGCATCAAAAATCCGATTACCAAAATGATTGATTATGATTTTTGTATTCCAAATGTTGTGCAAGGGTGTCCATTGCAATCTTGACTTTTTGTAGTGTTGAGGGCTCTTGGATATGAGCCTCAAATATACTAGATCTTGGGGAGAAATTCACATGAGAAATTCATTTAAAAAAATTATAGGGTAGATTTTAAGAAGCCATAAATTGATTGGAGTTATGCATGTTAGGTCCTTTATCCTCATATTTTTTTGGTAACCAACTTTTTAGATTTGACATGTCAAAAGAGGATTGAAAGGCTTCAAGTTACTTTTGCAGTTCTAACACCCTTATGATTAAACGCTATAATCTTTCAATCTGTAAGTGGTATTGTTGTGTTTCTTTTCCTATGTGATCTCTAACATGTCTAGTTTGAATTTGTATGGTTACAATTCCAAAAAAATTGATACAACTTATCAAAAAGTTGGCTTTTTGTTCAATTTAGAGCAAATTTCTAGAAGTTCAAAAAAGGCCTTGGACATTTAGGGGTTAAATTGGATAGATCTCAATAGAAGGCACCTAGGATATTTGGAGGGCTACGGGAGGTGCTCTTAAGTTGCAATTGTAATAGAGCATCTCCATCTAAGGGATGGCTGATATATGAGCCCGGTGGGCAAGCTTTGTAATAATTCAAGCATTAAGACAAAATGGGTTCCACTGATTGTCTTGCCAAGGTGGGCAAGCGGAAAGGAAGGAGTTGAAGTTTAACCGATATTTATGGACAACCCCATTGGTGGAGACTAGGCAATCTTGAAAAAATCTAATATATATGGATATCTTATTATATCCCTCCCCACCCACCGGATTCACATGAAAGTACAATGACTATTTTCCCTTGTAGCATCCACTATGAAAATTTTCCAGTGACCAATACATATAAGGAGGCTATAAGGTAGTATGTTCTAAAAGTAACCATTTAAGGGTTGGTTTGTTTTTTTCATAGGTTTTCGTGAATAGAAATATTTTTAGATCATTTTTCAAAGAAAGAAAATAGATGTGGAACATAGCACATGTGGTTTTGTATTTTTCCAATAATTTCTTAATTACTTATAAATTTCCAAAGATTTGAAAAATAGGCACCTATTTGTGACTATAGGGCTCCCAAAATTCGTCTACTTGCAACTTATAAAAATATGTGAGGAAATCAAAGACAATGATTGACCTTTGCAATAAAAAAATAAATTTTCCTCAATTCATTCAATGGCTAAAGTGGTCTATTTAAGGATCACCTCATCTCCATTCTCTAGCTAATAATACAGGTGATTTGAAGGAGAGGGGCAATTTTAAAGCAGACTACCTTGTGCGGCAAAAAATTCATAACAAAAATTCCAGTTGCCTTCTTAGTTGGTTCTTTTGCCAAGGCATTTTGTAGCATAAATTTTACTTGGGAACAAAACCCAAGGAAATTCTTAGTGGTGGTTCTTGAATTTGGGGAATAGTCAATTAGTCTATCATTTTGTATCTAAGGTCACTTTTACATAGGATTTATCACTCAATAAATGGATTAAAATTTCATTATTCGTGTATTTGTGTGGTATAAATGTATTTATTGTCCTAACCTATACAAATAGCAATCCATCACCCATGAAAATTTCTATAGACCTATGGTTACCGTCTTGTGTCAAATGTAATGTCTAATGTCAAATAATCTGGGTATGTCAAATAGTCATGGCTCCTGTTCTATCGACTTAATCAAATCCACAATACATATTTGTATAAATCCATCCTCTTTAATTACTTCTTGATTTTAGTAGATTGTCAATTGGTCTCAGTAACTATTTTATTAGTCTAATTGCTAAAATGCAGGTATGCAAATATCACAACAGTAAGGTCAATTGGTCTCAATACAGTATGCAAAGGTAAGAATTGAATCCTTCAATTCAAGTCAAATAGTCATTTTGAGCTCCACAACTTACAGTATGTCAATTGGACCAATTCCCACAGTGCGCATTTACAATTTAATAGGATTGTTAATTGTTGCTTTGTCAAATAATATGCTATACTAATGTACTAACTACTACTAACTATTACCAATAAATGGTTAATTTGTCCAAATTCCCCCACAAGGTTAATACACAACAAAGATTTTATTTCTGAAGTTGCTCTTTTCTTTCCTGCACACTACACTTACAACAAGTCAGAGTTGATTTGACCTTCACTGTAAAATAAGATGTAACCAAAGATCTTTCTATAAATCTATTCTTGGATTATTAGACTCTTAAACAACTTTATAGTACTCATTCATGTTTACCTAGTCAGTCCATTTGACTCAACAATTATATCTCTAGTTTTAGTTCAATTCAATTAGCATGACGAATTGACTTCTTTTCATATTATATGGTTACCAAACATCCAAGCTTTCTTTTATATTTCTTTCACAGACAATTTGACTACAACAACACCCAAAACTATTGTCAATTTGAACACGTTCAATCTTAAGAACACAGAAGTTATCATTTCATTACAATTGAAACATAACACACACAGTTCAGACAAGTTGACGTTCATTAATTATTTCCATTAAGACTATTAGTTCCAAAACCACAGAAAACAAACATTGACTGTAATACTTTCCAAATTGTAGACAATTATCTCATAGTCTAATTGTCTTCTAATTACAATTTCTTCTTAGAACTGTTATCAAAATGATCAATGCTATCCTAGCATAGACTAATTAACATTATTAATTTTAAAGCTTGACTAGCTTTTACAATTGGACTGATTTTAACAATTACAAATTACAAACTGCCAATCACTGGCTTAGTTCATCTTTCAAATACTATTCATCTGTCAATTTGTTTGAATCAAAATCAAAGACACATACAGACCTCAACCACTCACTGGCTATTAGTCCTGAACATTAATCTAACCACTCACTGGTGATTTAAAAAAAAAAAATACTTGACCATTTGTCATACATACTCTCACAGTATTAATGCAACATTATCAAAATTATACGTCGTCAATTAGACAAACTAAAGAAGCAATTAAAATGAATAGATTTTAAATTATAGTTAAGGTCATTTATTGTCTATTGGTCTTCTGGCTTCCTCCTCCGCAGCTCTGCAACTCTTAATCTTGCACTTTGATCACAGTCCATTCGACAGCAAATGCTCCAGCTCCATTGGCCATTTGTCCTCCAATATGCTCCAGGGTAAATTGATTTCCGACTACTTGGCTTAACACTAAAACTGAGGAAGCACCAATCCTTGGCTACCTTTTCCAAAGTTCTTGATAATGCCACTCACTGGCTATTACAAACTTAACAAATAAAGTCTATTTGACACACTCAGCTCTCTACTATCATCTATTAGACTTAAACAGATTGAACAACAACTGGCACACCAATCACTGGTTGCGTTAACACAATCAAAAGATCAATTGACAAAATTTACGGACTTAATAGCTCTCGACTAATAGACTCGCAAAAAGAACATGAAACACTATAAGAAAAGCACGTTTTTGGTGGCGTTTAGCAACAAACGCATCGTGTTTTTTCAAACGTCACATGTTCCAAAAATATGTACGTGTTTTGTAGAAAATGTGACCATGTCACAGTGGATGGCTATGTTTGTGACAATGTCAACTGCAACATGGCCATGTTTTTATAAAACGTCGCATACAACATAAACTGCCACATCAGCAAGTAGATTTTGAGAAGGGCAGCCACATGGCATATTTTGGAAAAAAATAAATGGATGGATGGATGGATGTTGAGTTGGACATCTCAAACAACATAGGCTAATTATTCCATATTGTTTGTCTCATAATGGACGATTTTAGCAACGGACAGCCACGTGGCATATTTTGAAAAAAAAAAAATGATGGATGGATAGACGTCTGAAACAACTTGTTGGATGTCGAGTTGGACGTCTCAAACAACGTGGGCTATTTATCCCATATTGTTTGTCGCACCATGGACAAAGAATGAGTATAAATATGACCCTTAAAATATTCATTTTTATGTAATTTTTCCATCAAAATAAAATTGATGGTAAATGGTAAGTTTTTTTACTTCTTGGTGAATTCTACATTTTTTTTGTTGTTTATTTTTATTTTTTAATTTATGTTAACTAATTCTTTTTTGAAAAAATAGATTGGATGAAAAGAACGGGATGGATGAAAAAATAGATTGGATGAAAAATGGTCAGATTCACTTACCTCCACATCATCCACCATGTCAGATGCGGTCAAGTTAAATAAATAAATTACGTGGCAGTGCCCGTCCGAGTGGCACCTCCGTGGCACTCAGGTGCCCTCCACCTCTGAGGACCTCAGTAGACTTTGTTGTCACCCATGTTTTTGGAAAAACGAGTACAAAAGTGATGCGTTCTTCTAGATTTTTATATGTTTTTACCCCGTCTAATCGAACTAATTTTAGGAGACATCAACGCTAATTATTTTTGCGTCATACACAACACATTCTCGCGTTTTTTTTGACGTTTTGAAAAAGTCTGTTTTCTTATAGTAAAAGCAATGCCAATCCCTGGCTATCACACAAACAACAAATAAGCAAAGCCAATCATTGGCTACACAAACATTAGAGGAATAGACAGAGTTATATTGAAGAAATACACGGATATATATTGACAAAAAGCAAGCAATCACTACAAGCTTGAGAGAGAGAGGAAAAACAAAGTTGATTAGTCTTTGTACCTTCTTGACTGTAACTAACCGGGTGTTAATTGCCTTGTCTATTAGTCCTTAATTGACTATAACTAACCTTCAATGGCGGACTACTAGTCATTTCGATAACTACTTGCCTATTTGTCTCAGTTCACACTTCATTCCAGCTCCTAAGTAACTTTAACATGTCTAATTGTCTTGTTCTTCAAAACGCTTAAAAAGTAATCAAAAAGACTATCTACACATTTTTTTGCCCAATTGGAGGGGATTTGAGATCATGGGAGGGACGTTTTACAATTGTTCCCCTTGTTGTGAACCATGCACTATAGTCACAACATTTAAATAATAAAATAATAGTTTTTAAAAATAAAATAAAAATATTAATTTTTTTTTTAAAACTAATTTAATTAAGTAATAATAATATTATTATTATCTGACATGGCAGTGTCTTGGTTATGCCAGATTGTTGATGTGGCACAGTTCCCATGTTCTACATTGCCCAGGAACTTGCGATCTTGTTGAAGCTTCAAATTTCATCGAAGGGCCTTTGTTTCAGCATTCGATTCAATGGCTCTTAGTAGAAGTTGCCCAAAGGAAGTTTTAGTACCTATTTTACTTGAAAAATTAGTTGTTGAAAAAAACAATTGCAATGTAAGTTAAACCAACCTATGACAAGCAAAATGATTAATTTTTCCTATTGGTATTGTTGAAAATTATTAATTTTTTCCACATAAAAGACAAATGTGAGAAACAAAGACAACAACTACATTGTTTTTTAGACAAAGTATAAATTTGTTATGAATTTTGAAGTGTGTTGCCCAATTGACCCAAAAGAGTCTTTAGACTGCTCCACCCCAACCCCAACCCCCTAAAAAGTGTATCTGTAATAGTTACCTCACTCAAATTAACCAATCATAATATTTTCTAATATGAAACCCTAACAAAATCATATCATGTGATGAATTTATACTAAAAAGGTGAAAATTCCTATTGTAGTCACTACTTACTCCATCACCATTATCTAAGACATTGGTTTACCTTAGTTGCTTGTTTTCCTATAATGAAGGAGTTGTGTATGTGTATGTGTACATATACAATTTGAACAATTGAAGGGTTGGAAAGTAATGCATGTAAGATATCTATGAACACCACCATGTGATTCAATACATTGTAAAAGGTTTATTCATCATTTTCAAACCTTTAGGAACACTTTCAGATAACCATTGTAATTGTGAAGGAAGTTAAAAGAGACACATTAACATTCAAAATGACAAAAATAATATACCTACAAGGGCAGTATAGAAAGCTACATGCTTTTGTTTTGACCGCCTATAATGATCTTTTTCTTCAAACATCATGTGACCAAAATACATGTAAAATAATCTTTAAATTTCTATTTTCGTGAGGTTTGATGCTTATTATTATTTTTTAAATTCAAAATTTTTAGCTATGATAGTATTTTTGTAAGTAATACAAACTTGTCTCTCCAAATATTTTCAATCCAAAGTCAATTCAATCATAGAAGCTCCACAAATTTGATTCTAAGCAATATCCACTTCATAGATCCAAGTAGAAGATATAACTTTAATTTAACCAATTTCCAACATCTACAACACCAATTTTTGGCTCTCTTAAGATCCTATATACCTACTTAGAATCCTCTCGAGCTTGCACTAAACAACCTTTAAAGCTCCAAAATGAAAATCTTTGTTCAAAATGAACTACAAAGGTAAAAGCTACTAAAAGAGAGAACAAGGTAGACTATGACAAAAATCACCATGATCATAAGCTCAAACCCTCAACCTATAAGTACCAACATGTGAACTTGAGGAATACAAACATTATAGTACAAATCCTCAACCCAAACCTTGTATTTACAAGACAAGACACATTATCCTTGTCCTCAAGTTTATGAATCTACTATCTTAGAATCGACATGCATTTACAAAAATGCCTACTTTTAACCAGTAAATGGGCCACATCACAATATTGTTCTATTGCCCGTCCAAAATTGTAAATTTGATAAACCTAAATATGTGGAACAATCAAGGGACATCAACAGGTCATCATACCTTATCACAAGTCTCCTAATGTATAATCAATTGCAAGTCTCTTACACTGCAAAAGCAAGTATAATCTCCATCTTTTTACACAATGCCAATGTCTTATTTGTAGAAGTTATTGAATTAAACAACATAATGATTGAAGAGAACACTTAAAATTTTGTTAAAACTCTGCTCAAAAATTTGTTTCAAGTCATTCTAATAAATATTTCATTTTTCTTTTAGTTTTTTTGCTTTCAATTTCTTAAGGGGAAACTAAAATTCTATTTACAAATTAATTAATTAATTAATTAGTTTTATTTGATTGTTTAGATTGATACCTCACAAAAACTTTGAACCATTCAATTTTAAACAATGGAGGTGAAAGCTATGAGGAGTTTTCTTTTGCAAGGCAATAAAGGTAGGAAAATTGAGGAAAAAACATATAAATCTGTTTTTGATTTCCGAATGAAACAAAAATATTAGAAATATAGTTTTTACTATAATATTCTCACCATTGGAATTTACAATTTTTAGTTTCTTGTCAAAATTATTTAATATTATTATTTTCTTTAATCAAGTACTACCTTCA
Source organism: Antitrichia curtipendula (assembly GCA_951230915.1). NCBI lineage: Eukaryota > Viridiplantae > Streptophyta > Bryopsida > Hypnales > Leucodontaceae > Antitrichia > Antitrichia curtipendula. The sequence continues at coordinate 20,679,975 of OX579642.1, forward strand.
ACTTTATAATTTTTTTAAAGATAAGCATTTTGAAAAATTGGATAATATTTCTACCATGTATTATCAACACATTTTACAACATAGCAATTGAAGTACGTAAGTTATAAGGCATACTTGTTTTCTTTCTAAAAATGCTGAAAAACAAAACTTAACCTTTTAGAAAGGGCTAAAAAAACTCACATTTTGAAGTTCACGCACATTGAACTTGCAATAGGTGGAGATTCATTCTAAAATTTGGGAAGAATGTACTTGAAATTTTTTAATGAAAGGTTCCTACATTTGGATGTTAATTCCTAAAGGACTAAAAGTACTACTTTGTTTTGTTTGAAAACTTGGTCAAGCTCTATTGACTTTATAATTTAAATTTTTTGCATGAAATATTAATGATAAATGCTAATCATCCCAATCTACATACAAAACTTTGTTTTATATGCTTTTAGAAGGATTTTTCAAAGATAATGTCAAACTGAGCAATAAAGAATATATTCTAAAAAACATTAATTATTATTATTTTTTATTGTATAGTTTTACACTTATTCAAAATCAATTGAGCTATTAAATTACAAATAGTGAAGTGAAAGTTATTAGAAATAATATTTTGTAAGCAATGAAGGTAGAAAGAACATTAAAAGTTGTATTTTTAAAATTTTAAATTTTAAAATAGAAACAAAAATTAATGATATTTAATGGTTATTAGAACATTCTCACCAATGGAATTAAAAATTATTAATTTCTTGTCAAAGTTATTAGTAGTTTTATTTTTTCTTACATTTAGTACCACCTTCCACAATATAATTTTAAAGAATATGAATATAACCATTTTTTTAATTAAATTTTTTCACACAAATTTTCAACCCATTCTCCAACATATTGACAAAAATGTACAATTAGTAGGACATAAATGTTCCTTTCTAAAGATGTTGAAAGACAAAACTTCACCTTTTGAAAGGGCTAGAAAAGGCTATGTTGTGAAGTTTAGGTACATTGAATATTGCAATAGAAGGGGATATTCATTCTAAGATTTGGAGATGATGTTCATTCTAAGATTAAGGGTGCACAATTTTTAAGCCCTTTTTTTAATTCATGTTTCAGGGTGCTTAGTCACTTATAAGTGATGACACTCTTAGGTGATGCAAATTGTTTTAACATTTCAATATTATAATTTTTTACTATTTCAATTTATCTCAAGCCATAAATTAGACTCTCTTTTAGAAAGTTTTATATTTTGGCTTTGAATTTTCTTTGTTTTGAACGTTGATTTTTTGTTCTAAATAATTTGCTTATGTTTTAATTTTCTTTAATTTTTTTCAATTAATTAATTATTTTTCAAGGAATAAATGTTTAGATAAATCTTTAATTGAAATAGTTCTAAAATAATTACAACTAATAGTACCATATGTATAACCCCTAAAGGACCGAGGGTGTTTGAGCATAATCCTTGTTTTCTCAACTAGCTCCTGTAACAAGCATAATTCGTGTGGAATAATTTTGATGATTGGCATTGTTGAAATGAAACAAGACTTATTTATCTTTCATATAAAAAAAAGATCAACATAATTGCATAGTTTTTGAGAAAATGCCACCGTTGACATGATCAGTGAAAGATGTTTGGTTAGGAAGTACTTTGTATGTACGCTGAAATCAAAATGTTGAAATCAGAATGCTCAAAAGTGCTCAAAAAGTTCTGATTTTTTTTATACATGTGCATATCATCATAATATTGATGTGTAATTTTTTCCAAATCATTTTGAGGTGCAGAAAAAAGATATGAGAATGTGAAGTAACAGTCTACAATGTTTTTTTCATTCTCAAAAAATTCACCAAAAACCACACACTCAATCATTTCTCAACGGATTACACCGACGGATTCAATAGAGAAAATCATCTAAGGTCTCTTTATTTCTTATAGACTGCTAGTGAGGTTCACATATCAGTTTTTTTACAAATGTAGTTGTAGAAGCCATGTAGAATCTTCTGGTCCTTTAGGGGATAAGCTTTGTAGCACCATCAACATGCAATAGTACATGGAGAGAAAGTTTTGCAAGTTGACATTTGAATGAATTCAGAATCCATGTAATGTTCACCAAGGAAACATATCCATGGTATAAAAACACAACCTAATCAAGACTTTGAATTGAAAGAAAAAATGATGTTTTTCCTAGGGAAGTAAATTATTTCTAAATTCTTGTTGCAATTTGAACCAAAGTTGTAGAAATGGGCATACTCGGATTGAGATTTTGAGAAGGAAACGAAGGAAGGAAGGAAGGAAATTTGTAACTATAGGGGCATGTTTTAACCTTCACCCATACCATATTTTAGAAATCTCAAATTCAGTACCGCTTCAAGATCCAAGTGCTCAAGTGCTCAAATTTAAACTTTATCCCTTTTGTGTAGCAATGGGTGACTTCCAATTTTGAAATTCAATGAAGATTAGTGTAGAACATGTGTAATATAGAAAGCATCTTTGGGTATGATACACATGCTTGGATTAAAAGCTATAATCAATCATTTAAAAAACTTGATCCATTGAAAAAGAGTGACAAAAGAGTTGACAAAGCCTCGCTACTTAATCAGTGAACAATTTATTCTCTACAACATCAAAATGCTCTTCTAGCTAAAATGTAAAAAAATGTCGTCTCTTCAACCAAAACCATAATTTGTATGAGCGTATATAACATTGTGAGAGGATGCCAAAAATAGAGGAACTCAAGTCATCAATGACCTTGTGAATGACTCCCATAAAGATAATTTTGTTTTCCAAAGCCCATTCCAAATTGGAACTACATGGTGACCACATTACATGAATATGACAAGAAAATCACTAATTTGGTTGAGAAAATAAAATAATTCATAGAAAATGCATCCAAACTTGAAATCATGCTCAAATTATACTTCCTAATTTTTTCTAAAAAGTTACATCCAAATAAACAAGTCATAAGCCACAAACTAAAAAATTCAACCTCACAAAAATTGACCAAATATCCTAATCTAACAAACAAAATCACTTTGGGACACTTCAAGGGTTTAAATAAGGGTTACCTAATCTCAAGAAGGCCATGCTCCTAGTATCGTGTTCTCAATCAAATGTTGTATGTTTGTTGGCTTATGTCATCAATAATTTACTGCTTCACCCTGCTACCATTTGGTATAGGGTATTCATCAATTGCATAAGGTAAAACAATCCAATGTTGTCAATCACCCAATTCCAACATCTACTGGCATGGACCCTCCCATTTGCGTCATCTATCCACCCATTACCACAATCTTCTATAGCAAGCTTTTAGCATCATGACAATGTACTTGAAGAGGGGACACTTCCGTATGTGGTATGTCCATCCTATACCAATTTCATCCAAAAAAACTTTGAAAAATCACATAAAACTCATTTCTTGTCGAAATGTCTTGATTCTACTTGCAAATGTCTTAAAAATACGTGAGTTGAGAAATGGCTTCTCCAAGGTACCTAGATAGCAAATCTGGATAGGCATGTTGACCTTCAGTTCTCATAAAATAATCACCAGTGTGGCAGAAGTCAACAACATATCCATGTGTTTAAATTTTTTTTTAAATTAAAATTTAAAAAAGAAAGGAAGAATGATTCAGGATTGCTTACTATAGCAGGAGGAGCTCTCTGGAATCTGGATCACACACTGGCTGGAGCCAACTCATAATTTTAGTGCCAGAGACATGAATTCAATCACTCACTGTTGCCGTTTTTAAAATTTGCCTTTCTTTTTATTTTTCTGGGCATTATACCATTATATGACTATTGGCAGCTTGTGCCTTTCTGCTGAGAATCATATTGTCAGGTGGTTTTAAACTTCTTTTAAAAAAAACACTCTACCTTTTTTATTATTAGGAGATCAAAAATAAAATAAAATAAAATATATTAAACTTTATTCCAAAGCTTGATTTTCCAGGTGGTTGTCTCTGAAAGTTCCTCACATAACTTATACCCTAGAGCAAATTCCAATGTGTGAATAACAATAATAGTGATACCGGTACTGGTACTAATGATAAGGAATTAAAAATAAATAAAAATTGCAAAAATGCAAAGAAGAAGTTATTACTTATTGGTGCACTGCAGCACAATAGCATATAAACTTACATTATTCTGGCTTTACATGAGGTGGTAAAGCCTGGTTTGCCCTGCTGGCATTGTTGAATTTATTATTATTTTTTTGGATAAAGTATGAATTTGTTATAAATTTTTGGAGTGTGCTGCCTCATTGGTCCAAAAGTGTCTTCAGACTATCTCAAAAACCCCAAAAGTGTATCCACAATGGTCATTATATTCATCTAAAGTAGTCACAATAATTTTCTAACATGGCCACAAAATGAAGGTCTAAAAAATTAAATTATAAGCATACAAATTCAAACTAGATACATGTTAGAGATTATAGGTTCTCAAAGTTTGAAATGGAAACCCTTGTACAAAATCTTGAATACAAAAATCATAAACATTTATTTTCAAAATTGAATTTTTGATGCTCAAGCTAGACTTCAAAAAGATTTTCTTTTAAAACTACTAAGAATAATAACTTGGTAAGGTTTATTAACTTTAAAGTTACATTGACACTAGAATTTGGTGCCTTAGGCATTTAGAGGCTAGTCATTCATTACCACCATCCTAGACATTGATTGTGGCCACTAATTCAACCTAATGCAGCCCCAATCTAATTTATTGAAAAAAGTTTGTAGTAGATGGGTGCAAAATTTTAACCCCTAATTAAAGAACTGTTGTCCCGTTGGAAGACAATTTGGGTCCAGGCAGGTTCCTATGACTTCAATTTTTAGTAAAACTTTTTGAGGATGTGCAATTGTACAAGAGCTTTGTGGATATACTATTTTTATTTCAATTGGTGCCCAGAAGCAAAAGTTATGGCAAAATAAGCAAAATAAAAATTTGGCGGGCAACACAAAAAAATCACAAAAAGTCAAAATTAATTTAAAATATTTTTTTCCCTAAAAGATTATATTTTTGTCTACATGTGAAGCTTTGATTCATTCTATTTGGACTAGTGATGAGAAAGTTATGGACAATCTTAGTTTTTTGGGCAATCTAAGCATCTTCTTGAAAAAATAACTTATAGAACTCATTTTTGAATGCAATTTTTAGAATTTTTCAAAAGAAATTGCTAGATTAGGTTTAATTTGCATGTTCTACCAATCTAATAATTGGAATTATTGTGTTTCAATTCCATCTTAAAGAAATTAACAATATAATGTTTCCTTCAATTTTGAACCTACTTTTACTTAACAATCTTTTAATGAGTTTTTTTCCTAAATTTTTTTTCATTAATTTTTTTTTCCTAATTCTTTTCCACTAGATTCTCAATTCAACTGTTCAACATAAAATATCAGGAAAACATCATCTTCAGTGCAAAAAAATTAAGTTAAGAAGATTCAAAGCCAAAAAATTTAATTGAAGAAGGTGCAAAAAAACTTGTTTTCTTCACTTTAAATGCAAATATCTTGCAAATCTATGTGGTCAAAGTTCCTGAAATTTCTTCTACACGTTCTTATACTAGTCTAGTATAAGATCCTATGGTTAGATATGCAAAAAAAAACAATTTTTAAAGTTTTTTTCTCTTTGTAATAGACATGGCAATTTTGAGTGTCTTTTGATGGAAGAAATGCCTTGGTCCTTTAGGGGTTAATGGATCATTTCCTAAGCGTTTGTCATGGGCCCTTTGCTTGTCATTGACTAGCTTACTTTACACTATTTTAACCCTTAACCTTGAAACAATATGTTGGCTTGAAAGTGTCCGATAGATGATAGAAAATCCTTCTATGTAAACAAAAGTGCAAATGTTCATCACCTTGAAATTTTTGGTAAAAAAGGAGGTCTTACAGAATAGTTTGACGTCCAATAAGTGTTGGTTTTTTTTAAGCAAATGATTTACATGCTACAAGCAAGCTTGGTGTGGAGGGAGATCTTTCAAAGTTGTATTTTTAGCAATTTAAAAATACAAGGTTAAATATGGTGTGATCAAGAACACAATACAATTAGAATGATTTCAATTTTTTTGAAGATGTTCCAAACAATATGCTAATAATATAAATCATTAAATTTCAAAAATTGATGCATATATAAATTTTGTAAATTTTGTAAGATCCTGTTTGGTTAATTTTGATTTTTTCCTCCTTTTGTTTGAGAATGTGTACGAATTTGAGAGAGGTTTTCATTTCTCATTTTTTAAACTTAAAAAATACCAAATTTGCATTAGATTTTATTATAATTTTTTTTAGTGGATAAAAAAGCATTACTCATCTTCTTATCATTTTTCTTTCCACAAAGTTGCAATTTTTGCCTATAAGTTGATCCTCCAAAATTGTTATAATCTACAAATTCAACAATCAATATTTTCCACAATTCATTCCATGCATATTTGATAAAGTAGTATCATGTTAAAATTAAAAATTTGAAGCACATCTATGTGCAAAAAAATATCAAACTAGGATGGCTCATTGAGAACCTCTATTGTCAAGAAGTTGTTAAGTCTTAAGGGATTAACTCTTAAATGACGAGCTTGTCACTATGGAAATGATTTGTTTTGGTACCATGTGAATTGTTGGTTAAAAAAATACCAAGCACTCATTAGAAATAAAACTACTGTAGAAGACCTTCCCTTTTCACACAAAATTTGGAGGATGAATAGTTGCAATTCTATCTAGCATGGAGAGATTATTTGTCATTCATCATCTAGAAAACATCCTCATAGTTATTTAGGATGCAAGCCTAATGGACATTTTGAAAGTCAAACATGAATTACTACATAGCTCTTGATTTTAAATGTTTTAAGCTCAATAAAGAAAATGTAACTCTAATAATTTAATTTCAACTCCATTTTTTTTTCAATATTGTTAAAATTATAATTTTTATTTTACTTTGAAGATAGAATCTTGAAAGCTCAAAATACACCAATTTTGAACTTTTTCAATCAAATTTTTCTTGGTGTTAGCTCAAGAAGTACAATAATTACACATAATGTTTGTCACTCTTATTTCCATTTTTCTTAAAAATTTCATAACATTATAATAATTTTGGTAATTACTATGATTTGAACATATTAAATTTAATTTGATGTTTTTAATTATAAAAAATAAGAATTAAGTTTAGATTTATATTCTCAAAAAACAAATAAATTTTCTTATCTTTGAAAAACAAATTAAGAAAACCTTGCCAAAAATCTTCATACATACTTGCTTCAATTTGTGAGAAGCCCTCAATTTAGGGGCTCTTGGAACTTTAGGGATTACATTCAAATTCAAAAGGACCACAAATTGCCCAAATAGACTACAAGTTCATAAATGGATTTGCCATTTTTTTATACAAGAAAATAAAAAAATATCACACAAAGAAAAATACAGCATCTTGCATTGAAATTGGGTTCAAGTAACTCCCAAAATTCAATGAAATCATCCGAAGGGCACAAAATGCTCTTATGCGTTGTACGGTTAAAGTTTAGAGAAAGAGTTGACTGAAATTAAAGGAGCATCAAAATATACTCGAAACTTCATAGTTGCGTGAATTTATTGATAGGTATCTATCAAAAATTCTAAAAAAACAGTACTTCTACACTCACACAATTACAACCATACTCCTCAATGTGAGATTTGAAATTCAACATTTCCGTTGCAAATGACCCTGAGGCACAACTGATTGCCGGTGATAATCCAACGAAATTTGCACATTCGTATGAACAACATACGACCTGCTAAGAGTCCTGACTAGTTCAAAATGTACAGTACTTCATTCAAAAACATTCTCTGAAATAGATTCTACGTACATACATAATGCTATGGCATTGACATCCGTCCTGCCAGCTCGGCTAGCTGGACCAAGAAGTTTACTCCACAGGAATCATCACCTCATTCGTCTTCAGAAACCATGGCGTCCACGGTGGGTTATATCGTGCCAGTAAGTGATCTCCCAGGATTTTGTGACCTTCAGCCTCCAATGATGACTTCAGCTTTTGCACCTGCTGCTCTTCAAGCTTTGGGCTAACAGTGCCACTAAATGTAATTACTCCATACTTCTTGCCTGGAAACTCTTTGAGCTTAACCCGTTCGTCTGTAGGCGTCGGAGATGTCTCGAGAGTGTAGTTTGAAGGTAATACAAATTGCATTGTCACCAGGTTTTTTTCCTCGCTCGACCCTCCTTCCGTGGTTATGACGGGGGCTGTCATTGCTATTTTCTCAGCGTCACCTGTAAACATGGTCAAATCAAGCAACAGGTCAATGACGTGTGACTTTATATCACAGCTCCTCCCTTCACAAAATTGCTCCGTCAAAATCATCTACATCCAACATGGATATAACTTCATGCACGGAGTACAAGGAAATGAAAATCTGTAATATTTACATATGCATATCTTCAAACATATATCTGCATCGATCTTCCCCCACTCGAACAAAAAAGCAATAGACAATTTCTATTACTTACCACGCGAACATTAAATTCAAAATTGAAGATGCCAAGAGCTAACTTCTCATAAGAACAGATTTATTCTACTTCAATATAGAACACGGGAATTGTCTGAAGGTTCAATGCAAAAATCCAACCAGCAGAGCTTGAAAAGAACTGTGAAGAATAGCTTACCATGCTCTTGAGTAATTACAGGCGCCGTCATAGCAATCTTTTCTCCAGGTTCTGATCCCTTCTTATTGTTAGGTGTTCCAATCGCACCAATGTAACCGGCAAGAATCATGAACCCCCCGTCTCTTCCACGCTTCATCGTTTTAGGATCATAAGTGACCTCAGCAACCACAGCGGGCTCATATTCCCTAATTTCGATATCGCCCTTCTTCTCCACAGACTTGTACTTTGGTGTTTCCACAGTGATCTTTCCAAGTATCATACCCATGGCTTCTGACTACAATTTCTGCACAACCAATACAGTGCGGCCACTCTACTTCAGCTCGTGAACCCGACTTTTGACAGAAGAATCACTAGAAAATTTCGGCAAAGTATATTTTTCTAAGACTGAAGAAAAATCGCAATGACAAGATTCAAGAACAGTTCAATGAAACATTTCAAGGCGAAATTCAGGAACATAGTGCTCGAAATGAAAAATCGAAGTAGAAGCACACGAAGCTGGAGCAGAAACACCTAAAAGAAACATGCGAGCTCAAACTAGTCATCCTAACCTAACAGAACCAGAATCAAGAAGTCAAATTCACAAACCAGAGCCTTTCCAAGCTAAAATACAGCTAAGACAGGATGTCGTAAACGCAACAAGCTCTCAAAAATTGATCCACAACTAGAGCTCTCCAGGCTTCTTAATCATCAATTCCCGATGAAACAAATTTTCAGAGAGAAATCAAGGTCACAAACTAACGTGTACACGCCAGACGAGAAAGACATACACACCTCTTCAATCAAAAATCTACACCAGCTCAAGAAAGTACAAAATTCCGCCATCAATATGCACATTCACGCATAACAAAATCGTAAACATCAGCTTCGAAATAGCAAACACGACAAGGTCCTCACCTGCTAAAAAACTCCCGCAACCTCGTTTCCGAATCGATCAACAAAACTTCAGACGCCAAATTCCGTCACCGAACTCGATTTCTCACACACCGCAATTCTGAGCACAGGCGCTGAGCAATGCCGGAGTCTCTCTAATAAGCAGCAAAGGAGACAAATGGGATGGCTGTAAACGTGTCGCGTTTCCAATAAGTACTGTAAAGTTGCCCAATCTGTAGCGACGAAGACGCTGCCCTCTCACAGCGGAGACGATGACCATTGGCCGTTGGATCTTTCATCGGACGGGTCAAGATCAGCCACGGTGCTAGGTAATGGGAGCATAGGGCTTTATGGCCACCTGGTTTCTGAGAGTCACCTTGCCTGGCAAGCATTCATCAGTCTTTGCTGAGGAGGATTTTCGCAAAGGTTCTGGAAGCGTCGCCCTCTAACTGAAATTTTTCACTGGTAAGGTAACTATACCTAATTCTGTCCATGTAAGCATTTGAGCATTGTTCCTATTGTTACATTGCATAATGTTTTGTTGGGTCTTGTTGAACGCGTAAAGATAATTATAATTTATTTTCTTATGCATTTTTGGAACATTGTATGAATGAACTGTGAATATCCAAAAATGATGAAAATAGGTGTAACTTAAAATGATCTTAGTCTCTTATGAATAGAGTCAATGCAATTTAGGCATGGATTTGTAGGGTTTGATTTTAGAGAGGGTTCGCAATAGGTGTTGGTTACCTGGACTACACTAAATAATTGTCAAATGAGCATTTGAGCATGTTTTGCATGACAGAGTTGTCTTGATTTTTGTTGGCAATTGTGAGAGGATTTTAGATTCTATGAGCTTTATCGTTCAAAATTTTGAGATGTTGGAGATTTCCATACTCATAGGTAGACATTCTAAGCAACTCACAAGGGCACTACTATTAGGGATTGTCACACCTTCTCTAAGAATGAAACTTCTATGAAGAATGAAAAGATATAGAGTGAAAAGAGGAGTTGATAGGAGCCCTTTTCCTTGTGTCATGTGGAGAATGAGAGTGGAGAGTGAGATTTACCTGTGATTTAGTATTTGGTAATAAAGTAGCACACATTTCCAATGAGTGGACCCTCCAGCAACAACTAGAGTGAAAGTGAGAAGCGAAGCGCTAAAACTTCACACTCGAAAACTTCTTCTCATCCGTTCTTCACATGTAGAGGAGAAGAAAAAAAATTCTCAATTTTCAAAAAATGGACCCTCCGCAATCTAAGGAGAGAGTGTTATATTTTCATTCTCTAAAGATTGAGAATGGGGAGAAGGTGTGGCAACCTTTATTGTAAGACCATACTCACCACACATCAAGGACAAAACCACATTTACTATGTTAGACCTTCCAATAAATATTTTAAGGTTTCCAAGTTTTTTAGAAAATTAAGCACTATATGATTCTTCTTTTAATCAATTGACTAGGGTTGGGGGATCCATGATAAAAGAAAAATCCACCTTTGAGAATTGAATATCATTTGGTAATTTAATAGAACTCCCCCCAAAAAATTGCAAGTCTACGGACTCAATCTCCAATCAAATCATTAGAGAAAATGTAAAATATAAAATAATAAGTTAAAAAATAAAAAATCATGTACAAAACTCATGAACAATGGTGCTCATTATGATTGAAGATTATCTTACAAAATTGCATTAAGATTGTATGAAAAGAGGGATAAAAAAAATTCAAAGATTATTAATTCACATAGAGATACTTGCATGTAGAAGCTTATTCATTCAAGTCTCACATTAATGCCTACAAGTAGACATGCAAAATTCACCCCCCTACATCTCTTTGAATCATAGCCCTAAAATATCATGAAGAAAATACAAATTAAATTCAACATATTTCATAATCTAAATCAACAAGAAATACATTTATATTAAGTGTTTAATGTCACGACCCATTGTCATGTTGTCATCCAGATGGATGATCACATTGTCATCCTTACAAATTTTCATCCAAATTTGAGAAGTACTATTGAGTTAAAAAATTCAGTTCTAACAAAACTAAACTAAAGGGGTGCAATTGCAATTCTTGCTACGCTTGTTGTCTACTAGTAGAGTAAGTAGTATGTGCACTTATCACTCTCTTGGCAGCTCAAATCCCTAGTGCATCTTCTTGTCAATTTCAATTATTAAATTGTGATATCGAGTAATTGCATTTTTTTCCTGTTGTATTTTTTTCTTCCTATTAATCCATTCAAGTATTAAAAGCAAACAGCAACATCATGAGCTATTAGAGATATCCGTTAGTTACCTAAAAAGACATATGTATTGGAGAAAAAAGGTATTGGGGAATAATGCAAAAATTCTATTTAGAGAGTCCTATCAAAGTTCAAGCCAAAAACTTTGAATGTTAATATCTTCCAATGTGAACAGTCAAATTTGATAAAATTTTCACTACATAATCTCTCACACACGTTAAATTCAAGATCCTATGGTTATATAGAGAGAGAGAGAGAATTATTTTTTTCTTGGATGAATGCAACAGAAGTGATAGTATGGAGTGGTTTTTGACAGAAGACATGCTTGGGGCTTTAGAGATTAAGTTATTTAGAGATAAAGTCCTCTTCTCATTCCTCTCTCTTCTCTTCATGTGTAAGTGTGAGTTCTAGAACACTTTTGTGTATGACTATGTTCTTGTTGAATAATCTTGATGATTTAAAGCTTTCAACAAATATTTTGAATTGTGTGTGTAAGTCACAGTGGTTGGGCAACTTTGTTGTTGTGTATTTTTTGAATTTAAGCACCAATGATTTGGACATTTGTATATTGTGTGGAATTTCTTGTGAGCTTATTTTTGTGCTTAAAGTAGTTGTATGTGTGTTTGCAACTTTGATTAAATTGTCTTCCTTGTACATATAAGCTTGGATCAATGTGTGATATTATTTGTGTTTGAAAGCAACTGTCATGAGTGAGAGGATTATAGCTTTAAACTAAAGATTGTGATCATTTTTATTGAATGGTTGTAAATAGTCAGTGAGCTGTAAGCATTGTATATGTTGAATGTGCTTAAAGTAGACTTATGTGTGGTGTATGCTTTGAAGCAAGTGTATTGTGTGAATGAACTTAAAGCATTGTGTCTAGAAATTGACTTGTGGCTTAAAACTGGCCAGTTAGAGTGTAAAAATACATATATTGAGTGAATGCTTAGACGATGTGTCTCTGTATAGAAATCCTAGTGATTGAGTAGTTTATAAACTTGTGAGTGCATTCAGAAATTGGATAATTGAAGATTAAGTAAATAGCTTGAAGCCGTGTCAATGTTTATGCAATTGATTCCATATTGGTAAGAGAGTATGAAAGAGAACTAGTGAGAGCTATAGTCTTATGTTTGTGCATGCTTAAAGCAATTGTATTGTCTGAAGGTGAACTGGAGAGATGGTCATAGTTGGTGTGCATTATTTAATAGCTTATAGCAAATTAGGATAAACATGCTATAAGCAATGGCGAAGCTGTAATTGACTAATAAAGTAGAATGTACTAACATTGGTTGAGGAGTGAAGAGTGATGCTTAAAGCGATTCTTGTGAGCCTATGCTTTAAGCAAATGCAACAAGATATGATTATTGTTGTGCTTAAAGCTATATGTTATGTTTTCCCTGTGCTTCTTTCTTGAGCCACATCACTAGAATAAGATGGGGATTGCACGTTTGTATTGTTGCATCCATGTAATGGACAAAAATTAAAAACTAGATAAATAAGTGGTTCCTATTTCTAAAACCAATGGATTATTTTAACTATATTTTTTTTTAGAATTAAAATTATAAAACATCTTCATTTCTAAATGTGACTTTAGCCACAATACGTTATATTATTTGATCATTTCTTGGATTTTGAACCCCTATATCATGATTATGGATGTTTGCAAACTAGGCAAAATCTAGACTACAATACACCTAATTTTGAACGCTTTCTAAAATGACCAGTCTAGATTCTTGCCTAAAATGTACTCCCTTTATTCATAAGAGTCTATGGTTGGCAATATATTTTCAACACTTTGAAATGTTTTCATTAAATGAAATTGAGGTCTTCAACAAGGCCGCACATTCCCCTCAATTTCCAAACTGTGGAAACTTTGTTGCATCAACAATCTAATACTAGATAAGTTAAAAAATTTATATAAAAAATTTAATTCTCTTTTAAAGTTTAAAAAATATTATTATTATTTATTTTAGCTAGTAGTAGCTAGTTCACAATATGGAGAAGTGAGGAACAAGCCTTCAATGCCCCCAAAAAACATCTTATGAGTTCATTCTTACAATGTCCAAAAATGCATTCTAAGAGAATCTAGAATCCCCTTATGACTACCAATTAGACTCCACAAAAAGTTTTTCAATATAATAATGGGAACCATGCTGAATTGCTTATTTGTGCGATTCAAGGTATAGTTACCCTTATGAAGTTCTACATAGAATTTTGAGCCCACTTATAGGATAAACTCTATGTGCAATTTCAAATGTAATTAACCTTATGGAGTTCTATATGAAGTTTTAAGCCCACTTACAAAATAAATTCTAATAATTCTACAATAAGGTGAAAACACCCAAAACTGCCTATATACTCATTCATGCCAAATAGACTTCTATTAAAAGTGTCCTGTGAAAGTGCAATTAACCCCTAAAAGACCATCATGCTTAAAGCCCTAAAATTGTTTCATAATACTTGTCTCCAAAACAAGGTCAAAATGTACTTTTTAACAAAACCAATTGTACAATCTTTTAGTTGATTTGTTCAAGTACATTGTTCCAAAATTTTAGAGTGAATATCCCTACTGCTTGCAAGTTCAATGTGCCTAAACTTCAAAATGTAGGCATTTCTAATCCTTCCAAAATGTGAAGTTGTCTTTCAACATTTTAAGGAAAAAACATGCATGTTGTATAACTTGTGCATTTTAGTCAATAAGTTGAAAAACATGTTGAACATATATATTGTAAAACTTAACCAAAAAAAAATTCATATTCATAAAAAAAAAAATTGTGAAGTAGAAGGTGTTATTGGATGAATGATATAACTAATATGCTAATAAATTTTGGAAGAAATTTAGAATTGTTAATCCCAGTAGTGAGGATGTTTAAATAAACAATTAACCACTAAACGTCCAAACTGCCTTTTTTGGCAACATAGCGATTTTGGGCAGCTCATTGCCTATGGAGTTTTTATTGTTTTTTGCTGAAATTTTCACACAATATGGGGACGAGGTTTATCTATAAGGCCCAACAATTTTCATAACTTTTGACTTCATTGTTCAAAAGTTATTGCATGATCTGTAATTTTCAATGCTCGACGGGCAGCCCAAAAAAAATCTAAAAAAGAACTTTTTTCAAAAATAAAAATTTGAAATTGGCTCTTTAGATTTATATATACTTGGAAAGCTGTGAATCATTCCATTTTGATTTATGAGTTGAAAGTTATGAGGTGCTCTAGTTTGCAGGTAGTTATGGATTCCCTACTCAAAAATAAACTTCGGAGTCCTTAATTTAACTCAATTTTTAATATTTTTTGAGAAAAAAAGAAGCATATAATGTAAATTGTTTATTACTATATTACCACCGTTGGGATTATAATTTTTCAATTTTATAATTAAATTCTTAACAATTTAGTGTTTTGAATCATTCTCTACTTTTTTCTACTTGCTATACTTTTTCTACATGTTGTACAATTCCAAATGATCTAAAATTTTTTAAGCATGTAGCCAACTTGCCTTGAAGAATGAATCCAAAGAAACACAATCATTTTGGAGATTTTTTCATACAAATGTGACCTTGTGAAGTGCAGCTGCCCATATTTCTACGGGGCTAAAAAAATGAGTTTTGTCACTTCAAACATTAAAATCTTGCAATCTACACGGTGAAAAATTCTGAAATTTTTTCCACATATTTCCAAACTAGTTTACTACAAGATCCTACGGTTAATTGGTCCAAAAATGTTTTTTTTATCTAAAATTTGGTGCTTGTATCAGAAATGGCAGTTTTGGACTGTTTTGGGTGAAAACAGAGTCTCCGACGTTTAGGGGTTAATATCCTTTTCTTTTTTTTTAATTTGAAAATTTCCAAAATTGAGAGCAAAAGACGACTTCATATGTTTTTTCTACCTTCATTGCCTACAAAATAAAACTCCTCATAACTTTGACCTCATTATTTGGAATTCAATGGTTCAAATTTTTGAACAACTACCAATCTATACAATCTCAAAAAAATAATTAATATTATTTTTAAATATATATTTTGTTGCTTGTTTTGACATTGAAATTGAAAAACCGTTCTAATTTTTCCAATATTTATTGGAATGACATGAAACAAAGCTTCACATGTAAATTATGATGAGAAACATCCATTCTAAAAACTGAATGCAAAAATTCCAAATTATGAAGTCAATAGAGCCTACCCGTATTCTCAAAAAGACCAAAGTGGGCTTCTTGGTCCTATTAGGGATTAAAGCAATCCTACACTTAATTGTGATTGGTTGATTGTTGATTCTTTTTGGATTTTGGAATCATGACTAAACTATGACAATTTCAATGGCCTAGGTTCATAGCAATTATATGTTTTATCCACAAAATCCCTTTTTCTTTTTTTTAAAAATTTGTGATTTTCAATTGTTATTACTACAAAAACGTGTTTTTTCCCAGAAAAAAAGGGTGCCTCCAACGGTGCTGGATTGCTTATTGTGAAAGTTTTGATGTTTTCACCTACCGATATATTATCAGATGATATTCATCTCATTGTAAAGTCTTTAAATAAATATATACCAGAATTTGCAAAGTATCTGTTGCATGTATCAGATCTCCAAACCTCCTATACATATGGAAATATAATAATATAAATGCCAGCATACAGCAGTAGTATAAGCCCTCACCTTGTACGCTCGTCTCTGAGTCTGCACTTCCCCGAAGCTAACGACTCAACAAGCACCACAACGAGGGTTTTCCACTGATTGCTCCCAGCGTTTCTGTTTTGGGCGATTCGTCGCTCCAAAATGTAAGCCAACGCAGTGACACCACTTGACAGTTACTGTTCCAGAAAAACGCTGATTTGTGCTATCAATTGAGTTGAACATCAGTGCCCACGACAATTTATTTAATTTGAGAAATTAGTACAATACAGTGATGTTTCAATCTGCACAAATTAAACAGTGAGTTTGGTAATAGTGGCACGCACTAATTGGATACATCAGAGTACCTGAAAGGCTGTTTACATGTCTAAGGAGTACGGTAGTGAACAGTTTACGAATTGAAAGCGCAAGATAAGATACTAAACACGAGTAATTAGTTTCTTTGCGAACGAAAATAAGACACAGAACAGTTGGGCAAAGTCCAGATGGAACCTGTGTTGGAATCATTATATTACAGGATATCCGTCAAAAAAATAACTCAACCTATAGCTTCACCAAATACAGCAAAGCAACAACTCATCAATACCAAGAGTTCCATCAAAATCTAGAAGCCCTATATACTACACAATATGACAAGGATATAGCATCTGCAAGACTACTTTCGATTGTCCTACAGATATATACCTAGGCAAAAAATTGATACAAACCTTCCAAGTATTCCAAAGGGAACTTATTACAGCTAATTAGAACCCACCAATACCTAACCGCCTATTCACCTCAACTACCTTTCCATACCCACACGCAAATAGAAGGATACTAGATCAGATACTCCTCCTCGGTAAAGTCTGGACATGGCTGGGGCCGAACCAATAAGTATGTTCCAGCAACAGAGGAGCAGTTCCAGTTCTCAGTTTCAGATTTGACATCAAGGGCTATGTGACCCAAATGAATGTTGAGGAAAGGAGACTCGGGCAGCCCTAGAAACAGGCCCGCTTGAGTAATATTTTCTCCCACGACATTCTCAATCGATACGTCTTCAATCACAGGATAGTCGGTCCGATTCCAGTTGTCGTCTGGATGTTCTCCGTAGTTGCCTGCGAAAGCGATTGCGGTCCTGACGGTGTGCATCTCCAAATTGGTCACTGTTATGTTTCTGATGTAGCCCCCACGGCCCAATCCCGTTTTGAAACGTATGCCCCATCTGGCACCATAGATCATCATGTGATCAACCTGCATTTAAACGTGGCTTGAGTTTAAAATGTCATCTCAAGATTCTCTACACAGTTTACCAGAATGTATCAAAGAAGGATCAACACCAAATAATTCTGAGCTCTTGCTCAAAAAATTAACAGAAGTCTAAAGCTATCACACGCACTAACATATCAAATCAACTCAGGCACTCAGGGCATAAATTTCTGACCTGGACATCAGATATGCCGCCAGACATCTCACTACCGAAGGCAATCCCAGCACTGGTTTTTGTGTGTACAGTTATACGCCGGACGTCAATGTTTTGGCTAGGCATACCATACGCAGTACCAAACTCATCCCAGCCACTTTTGATCGCAATAGCATCGTCACCAACACTGATGTAGCAATCTTCGATGCACACGTGTTGGCTTGAATCTGCGAAACATCACTCCCACGTTTACCATACGAAACCTGAACAAACTTCCACGAATCCTTCCTAAGAAATACTATACGAACCTAGTGCTGGATCATAAAACAATACAAAATCAGGCTAGTTCGACTCTTATTGCCAGACGATCCGAAAAGACCTCAGTATCGTCCAGCTGTTTGTCTAAGAATTGGTACTCACTTAGGTACCTGGGTCAATGCCATCTGTATTTGGTGAATCGAAAGGAGCCAGGATGGTCATATCCTTCACCACCACATTCCTGAGCAAATTCACCAGTGACACTAAATCAAGATCTTTACCCATGTGTCTTTATCCAAACAAAAAAGTTGCCGAGGTAATTTCCGTTACTCTTGTGTGACATCTTGATACTGAGAAGGGAGCACAAAACACACGATGAATGAAGTGCATGCGATATCAATGCTCTCGTCAGAGGTAAAAAATAAAGAATTTTTCTGAAACCTATAGATAAAGAAGATATCAGAATTGTACACTTTATCATACCTGCAGTAGACCGGATGAACGGTCCAAAATGGTGAATCCCGAAAAGTGAGATTAGAAATTAAGATGTCCTTAGAATCGATAAGCTCCACCAAGTGACCCCGAGTGTAATCCAAAGTTTTATTGCGGAATGCACTCCACCATACAGCACCCTGTCCATCAATTGTCCCATTATCACCTGCGAAGAATACAATAACCACGGGCGCGAAAACCAATTGATCATCACAAGGATGCGAGCTAGACACAATCGGCCTCCAAAAAAGTGAGTCATTTTCATCAGCTACAGTAATAATGCATTCTATGAGTAAGTTGCTACCTGTGATGACGACATCTTCAAGGCCTTCGCTATTAATGAGGCTACTGTGCCTTGGTCCAGGAAGCTCTCGGCCTCGACCATAAGACGGCAATCCGGGTATAATTGGATAATCCTTCATGTCCTGAGGTGAGCACAAACACCTTTAAGTTAGAAAAATTGGTATCTGATGAAAAGCCTAAAAATCGAAGCAAGTCCTGTCATACCACGGAAGAATCTGGATATCAATATACGCTTAATATCTGGTTTACATCTAGTATTTATTTAAAAAGTAGAGAAGTTCAAAGCAATGTTATTATGAAAATATGCACGATGAAATATGTTTTCTAAAGAACTCGGAGACTCTACGGTTAACTAAGATTCAAAAGAACCCATCTCTAGGTACTAAAGAGGCAGATCTGCATAGCGCCACAGCTATGCATCAAATACTAAGATTGGAATTCATCTCAAAAGAATGGAACACACGTGAATGGACATAAAACAAGGTTCATAGCCACAGTCTGCGATTTATTGCTGAGACATCCATTTCGGGTGCCGAATCCGAACCTGAGATCCAAGAATTGTAGCCTCATTCTCCAGAAAAAGGGTCAGATGACTGATCAATTTGATGCTGCCGGTGAGCCATCGTCCAGCAGGAATGTACAATTGCACGCCACCCTTGTCAGCATAGGTGCGAAGGTAAAACATGGCATTTTCAAATGCAAGTGTGTTTAAAGTCTTGCCATCCCCAACAGCACCAAACTCGGTGATGGAAACGCTGTGAGGCCGACTTTTCCAGTTTTTATACTTATCAGCACAACTTTCCGCTGTCTGCAAAACACGGAAGCCACAAACATCAGTCAATGCTCACGTACTCCTTACCGCAAGAAAATCAAATACACTGGGGTCATAGTGTAGTAAGAATGCATCCGAACATGGGAAAAAGTATTCCTGGCGCATCTATCCATTTGAAGGCTCCAGATACAGAGTACCAGATGAATGAGCTGCCTAAACCAATGAAGATCACCTTGACATAAGGCCTCACATTTCAAGGGCAATAACTAATGAAAGACTGGACACGTCAATCCACTCTCGCCTACCGTGTACTTGAGATTCATGTTCCATACGGTTGGTAAGGAGCCTTGTCAGAAGACCATGAAGAATCTCCAATGTTAGCACAGATGAGTCTATAAGATGATATCTGAGAACTCATATAACTGACTAAACAAGAGATAGATTTAGGTACTTACTGCTACAGGTTCAAAGATGATCTCGTCACCGCTCAAAGAAGTTGTCGTTTCCACTTCTCCATCCCATACAGAATCGTCTGAGTCGATGTACAATGGCCGACCAAATGTGCATGTTTGGCGGCAATTGTCTACACTGAGATACGCCAGGAGGAGAAGCAGGACTTGGAGACTTCGGAAGCTGAGTTTACTCGTCATCGGACCGTCGCAAAACAAGCGGAAATAAAAAGTGGAATAAGGAGACCATCCGCCTTCTGCGTCTACTATGTTGAACAAATTCCTCACGAAAAGCAGCAGGCTCCACTTTGCGGCTTCAGCTCCATTCACTCCTTGTCAGCAGTCCAACACCTAAGCTCACGTACAATTGTTTTTGCATGAGTGTAAGAAATAAGCAATGCGGAGAATCTCAAGACCGCACCTGATCATTCACACATCCCAATAAAAGGGTCATGGACAATGCTCATAAATGGCAGGCATTTGAATACAGCAAGCAGACCAAAGCAACCAGAGTGTCAAAACTTCGATAAATAGACAAGATCAGCCTTCTCAATGTCTAAAAGAGAAAACAACCTAAGGATCTGAATCAGGGACTGTTGCAGAGCCTGTAACACACCTTTCGATTTTCCCTATATAATCCTATCTTTCCTGCTGCATTTTCTCCAGAAAAGCTCCATATCTGCATGTGCAGAAACTATGTCAACACAATTGAGCTCCAACAATCCTGTGCGATTCCAAAATAGATCTCAAGGTCAACCACCTGGCAGCCCCTAGCCCCAACACAAATACCAAGGCCGGAGGTTCAAGCAGAAACCCTAATTCCAGAGACTAGCAACTGTCTTCCAGATACGACATTCGCCACGCTCCCAACCAACACCAATACGCGTATTACGACAATCACAGTTCTCAAGCTTACAATTTCTACAAGCATCTAAAGGGTGTCCAAAGCTGCGTTGGTCACTACTTCCAAATCTTCCTGCCAGATATGTGTTTCCTTTAATAAAAGCTTCGGTCTCATCGACGTCAATTAACTAAATTCAACAAAAGCTAAGAAAGAAAGCGCCACTTTGTAGTGTAAGCACAACTACGACTGGAATATTCACCAGACACGCGTGCTTCTCTCCACGCCTCAATATTCAGCAACCAATAAAGGGGAAAAAAAATAAAAATTCAAAGCCTAAAAAAACTCCCACAAGCTCGCCTCCCAAGCGGAATTACGAAAAGAAATTTCCGCTCTAGCAAAAATTAAAAATAATAAATCACTGAAATCGTGCACATACGCAAAATCGCGGATGTTCAACGATCGGTCGCTATCCCGAACAAAAATCCTCCGAAAACGTTCCGGGCAAAAATCTCCCTTAAAACCAGGTCGATAGACCAAGGCTATCTACCTGTCAACGGAGCTACAGAAACCAGAACGCTAACAAAACTAAAGCAACGCAAATCGGGCCACTCAACTCAACTCAGATCTGCGAGCAAGGAAGAAGAGATCGCTTTCTCTATCTCTCTCTCTCTCCCTCTCTCATCTGCTGTCTCTTCAGCTCTGGCCCCTTACTGCACTGCGCCTCTGCCACATCACACCATCCTCCGCACATTCTTTTGTGTACATTTCTACACTACTACAACTAAGCCTTCACAACAATGGCCAGACCGCCATAGCAAGTCAGCTTACATCACACCTCCTCCCTTTGCAAAATTTCTCAGTCGGAATCATCTGTATCCAACATGGATATATCTTCATGCACGGAGTACAAACGAAAAGAAAATCTTTAACAGAACACCTACCTTCAAATATACATCTACAACGATCTTCCCGCACTCATAGGCAAAAAATAAATAAACAGTTTGGCATGATATTTACTATGCGAACTTCAAATTAAAAATAGAAGATACCAGAGCTTCCTTCTCATACTTGCAAAATTCCTCTACCTCAACACAGATAAGAAGACTATAAGAAACAAGTGTGATAGAACACAGAGGATTATCTCCATGCAAAAAATCGTAACCAACAGAACTTGAACCTACTGTTAACCCGAGCTTACCAAGCTCTTGTGTTATTACAGAAGCAGTCATAGCAAATATGTTCTCCAGGTTACGATCCCTTCCTACTGCAAGGTGTTCCAATCGCACCTATGTAACCTACAACAATCACGAACCTCCCGTCTCTTCCACTCTTTCATAGCTTTGGGATCATTAAAAACCTCTGCAATAACATCTCTCGCTCACGATCCCTAAATTCGATACCGCCTTTTTCCTCCACCCCGCACAAAACCCCGCACACGCTCAACTGTACCTTTTCTGCACTCCTACAACTCCGCCTTCACCAACAATGGCCAGCCCGCCATAGCTGCCAGAACACAAGCGAACGACGCAAACAAACGTTGGAAAAGATAAAGCCTCCGCTCGCTTCGCTAATTGTCATCCATCGATTCGATCGTTTTACATCCAAGTTACAGAGTTCATCTCATATTAGACGCATTCATTGGCGATATCCTCACTTATCATCCGACTGGGAGATGACGAACGGGGAGTGCTTACTCAGCACCGCCAATTATCCGTTTGTGGGGGGGTTCTTTCTATTGGCTTAACTTAGTTTCTTTAGTCTTTCTGTCTTTTAGGGTAGCTGAGCTGAGCTTTCGGGGCCACGAAGTGTTTTTTGTTTTTTGTTTTTCAGATTTGTTTGGGTTTTTTGGGGTTTTTTTTATAATTATTTCCTTTCCAGGGGGGGGGTTGTTTGGTTTGTTTTTGTTTTTTTATTATTATTTCCTTTCCTTGGGGGGGGGTTGTTTGGGTTTGATGAGCTGGCAGACCTGGCTGGGGGAACGGTGATGATGATGTGCAGGAACTGTGGACAGAGAAAAACACCCCCACCAAACTTCCAAGTCATGTTTGGCACATGTCCAATGCTGTCCAATGTTGGTTTGAGCTGGTCACTGACTGGGGTTCATTTTTAACCCAGGTTGGAAGGACAGGCCCAGACTCACTACAGTAGTGTGCCTTGTGCCGTTGTCGCAGTACAATAAAAATAAATAAAAGTAAAAATATTTTTTTAATTTTTTAATTCATTAAAAAAAATTGAAATTCAGTATCTTTTATGCCCTTACCTTGGAAGCCCATGCACCCCTCCTTGTCGATGGCTTTTTCACGGCACAAAAAACGCTATCGGGGGACACATGGTTCTAGAGATTTCAACGTAGCAAACAAAACAAACAAGTAGCCTATTTTAAAATACGGACTATTCATCAATCTAATTCGTTGTCATTTTGCATTTAGATGTGAATGAATATAATTATACTAAGTATTTTTTTTTTTTAAGTCAAAGACAAAGGAGACAAAGTCATATGTCTATTACAAATCATCAAATTTTCAAATTGGTGAGGAAAAATTTGAAATTACTAGAAATTTTTTAAGAAAAAAATGAAGACAATGCATATCAAATACAATGTGTACTAAAAAAATCTGAATTTTTTGGCATAGATGTATATTGTAGTGTATGACATTGTGATATAAACCAAAGTTACCATGTCACTATAAAATTAGAAAATCAACAAACCATGATTATATTGTAGGCTCAAAGTTCATTTTGCTATAAAATATTGAAATTTGGAAATTTTTCAAAACTTTGAGTTGGAGTAGAAACTAAACTTGATAAACTTCATTTCATTACTTGATCTCAATTCAAAAAATATCATTTTTTATGGCTAAAATTCACATCAAGAATAAATAGCAAGAAATGTCCAAAATACACTACAAAGGTGATCCCTGGATTAAGCATTTTCTTCTTTAGAAAATTCAATAATATCATAATGAAGAAGTTTCTAACACCATTTCCTAAAAATGTATTCTAGCAACTTCCAAAAAAGTTGGATGAAAAAAAATTTGTTTCCATCCTACACTCTTAAGTGAAGTCATCCAAAACATGCTTTGCATCTTCAATAGCATTTGAACATTGTACTTTCTTTGTACTGAAAAATTTGCTCTATTCTTCACACATAAGGTGGGAGCACCCATTACCGTTCGTTTAACCCATACATAGCAGACTATGAAGCCGGTGTGGGAAAAAAATGGACTGTATGAAAGGCAAATGAGAGAGTCGGACATGCCAAAAAGAAACAGTCTTGAATTTTAAAATCTGCTTCCAGAAAGTTCGGTCAAAGCAAAAAGTTGGAAAGCACCCATTGTCGATTGTTTGGGGTCCCACTTCCGAACAAAAGTCACACAGAAATTGCTCTTGCATGCACCAAGCTCTGACAAATACAAAACCATTGGGTCGTTGCAGCTTGGACGGCTATCTATGCACCAAGTGGCTTACTGCCACATGCAACCAAGTCGCACAAGTTCATACCCAACAGTGCACCTAAACCCGTGCGATGACAAACAGTTGGCCGCACCTGGCTCCTAATGCACGGATTTGAGTGCTCTCGCAGGGAACGGTTCTTGGGACATGGACGGAGATGGGTGTTCCTACCTTATATAGAATGGATTCTGAGATTTTGAGTTGCACATTGATTTACTAACCCAACTTGCTCCGACCCTAGTAAAAATGTTGAAATTTGTTAATTATATACTAAGTAATGCAAAAGCAAAAACTCGTTATGAAAAATATTGTGTTGAATCTCGATATAGGCAAGGGATGTTATTTCTCATAATGGGACTCTAGTTTTGCATTACTAAACATAACTTCAATGCTGAATGGTTGAATCTCGGTCAACCTACTAAATCAAGGGTCTAAAGAAAATAGGAGGGCTAGCATGTGAGCATAGAATCTATGATCCCATAAGCTTAGAAGTCTATATTATAGACATATTCTATAGTTATAAGTACTTATGTTATAGACTTTCATCTATTATGTATTGGATTCCATCGAGGTTATGAAAATCCAAAAGTAATTTGAAACATTAATTGGAAATTTTTCATTGGCAAATTTGATACTAAAATATCAAAAGAAAGTTCCTGAAACTCTCATTTTTTGACACTTAAGTGCCGAAAAAAGTATTGTATATGATGTGGTGAAGAAGTTAGCAAAAAGTAGAGATCAATTTTGAATTGTTTTTAACATATTTTTTGACATGTTCTCTTACAACATTTTAGACACGTTTTTTTATATAGTTTTTAATAATATTTTTGACACAATTTTTGATACTAAAGTGTTGAAAGAAATGTAAAAAAAACACTGTCAAAAAGAATGTTGGAAAGAGTAAAAAAACAATGTCAAAAAAACTCATCAAACATTTCGTCAATTATGTTGTAGAAAAAACATTATTTCTTTGCTAATTAACAAGTGTCACATTGATGTTCAATGAATCAATGTAACTAATTCTAATTTAAATATAAAAGAATAAGAAATTCCTAAAGAAATGGAATTATACTGCTTGAGAGATTTCTACTCCACACGGCCATGCCCCAAGACAAACTAGAGTCTAAAAATACTTCTATAAAAGTAGCTTGACTTATGAATATGTATAAATGAGAAAATAGTGAATTTTTTTGTCAGCAAGTGACTTCAGGGGCACTTCACACTATGGCCAAAAGGTCTGAGAGGCCATGGAATTCCACCAATGAGATCCTAAGAAACTAGTTTCTTCTTCTGGTTGTTTTTCTTATGACTAAGATAGTCCACTCTAAAAGTACCCATGCTCTAAAAGCGATCATGACACAAAGGTACATTTTTCTTTCTCCATGTACCGAAAGTGTACGTTTCAGCAATGTACCAACAATGTACATTTTGCAAGAGGTGGTCGCTTTCAGCTACTGTAGTGGCCCCTGTGAAAATTCATAACTAATTCCACGAAGGTCCAAAAAACATGAAATGACTTGGGTTTGATGCCAATTCCATTTTCCTTCCTACGTAAATCAACTGGAAATTTTTCAAAAAAGGAGGCAATCAGCTCTCCAATGGTCACTTTCAAGAGCAGACTAGCTTCAGCTTCTCGGTGTCACTGCTTACTATGCTTCTTCTCCAACCCTCCAACTTTCCAGGACAGGTCCTGGCCCAGGAATGCCAGCAACGTGCTGGGTGTATCCAGATGGGGATTGAATGGAGTCTTTTAGAAAGTGCACTGCAGGTCTACCAAATGTGACAGGGAGGGAGGGAGGTCAGTCCATCCGTCCCTCTCCTAAGCTTCAGTTTAAGCTTACGTTAACCCCTCACCGCCCAAGGCCTAACCATCTCAAAAAACAACTTTCCTTTTCAAGTGTTATAAGTCTACATGTGAGTAAGGTATGAAAATCTCAACCGTACAATATTGTAGTGTGCATGTTGTAGATGGTGAAAATCAAATTTGAGGTCATTTGACCGCATAGATTGAAAGATTATAATGTTTTAGTGTTGAAAAAAGATGCTGAAATTGACCTCAAAACACAATTCGAGGTGAAATTCGATTTCTAAACCTACTCAAATGAAAAAACTTTGAACTAGAAAGTGATTCAAAACCAAAAGAAAAACACTTTGGTGGGAAAAAAAATCATTCAATTGACTCATTGAGTTTGCAAAATTGTTTTGAAATGTCAAAAAACAGTGAAAAAAGTAGCAAAAAATCACATCTATTGCTGAACCTACCTCTACTAAAATGCCTCTCAGTCAATCATGACTTCTTGGATTGGTATGAAATTTTTACTACAAGAACTAGACTAGTATGCGCAACTTTTCCAATAAAAATTATTGAAATCAAACCTTGTTTGAAGAAGTTATAAGCCGCCGAAGTTCACTGTAATGCAGAAATGTCTATATTTTGAACTTCGAATTGCTCCCAAGCATTCGAAACAACTTGGATTGACATGAAAATTTTCCCACATTAAGTAGACTTTATGGGGAACAAAACCCAAATTTTTTTACTGAAAAATAACATTTGATGAAAAAGATACAAGCCCCCGAAGTTGCAGCCATCTCAATGCAGTGTGGTGAGCTGAAATTGAATCTGCGAACTTTGAATGGCTTCTAAAAATCCAATACATCTTAGATAGATCTGAAATTTTTACCACAAAAACTAGTCTAGTATGCGCAACTTTTCCAATAAGTTTTATTAAATTTGGACACCGGACGCAAAAGTTACAGCACTTTGAAGTCGACTGCTAGATTGTGTGAGGCCACTTTTGGGCCCCTTGGGCGGTGAGGGGTTAACCCTTAAACGACGGGCTCATAACCGTGGAAATCATATGTTTTGACATTGTGTGAATTGTTGGATTAAAACAATGCAAAAACACTCATAGGAAGTCAAACTACTGTAGATGATTTTCTCTTTTCCCACAAAATTTGGAAGATAAATACTTGGTGTTCTACACAGGAGATTCTCTTGTCATTCATCGGCTGCAAAACGTCTGCCTCAACATTTAAGGGTTAATGGATGCTACCCCCTCTAACTAAGCGCTCAAACGACTATTTTTTGGTCGCCGCTTGACTTTGGGCAGAATTTTTCAGGCCAAAAAAACTTTTTTCCAATTTTGATTTCTTTTCTCCAAAAGATTGGATTTGTCTTTCAATATTTATATTCAAAACTAAGATTGCTATGGTCAAACAAAAATTATAACATGAATAGCACAAAGTTACTATTTTGGAAAACTGTTGGTGTTCTCATTTCTAGATCTTATGCATTTTTTTCACAAATCAATAAAAACTGCAATTTTTAACCAATGAAAAAACAAATTCAAATCCTAACGGTAGGAATTGTATTTTTGGTGAATTTTTGAAGTTATACCTTCAAAATTCATTTGAAGAGTATCTAAACATGATTTCATGATTTCGACCATCTCGAATACTTTCTTCTTTTTATGCTTCGGATTCTCTTCTCTGATAAAAAAAACTTCAAAAAGAGTTATAGAACTTATATATTTTATAACACACTTGTGTTTTTGACCAAACCCTTCCTTTGGACTTTTAGGGGGGCTAAACCGCTTAAGCGTCGCACGTTATGTCTCCATGAGGAAGGATGCGGACCTTATCTTTTTGGTGCCAGGCAGCTGGATTCCTGATCCACGTCAAAAAGTCTCGACCTAGATGCCGGTCGACGACGCCCCTGCCAACTGTCCACTAGCCGGGAATCTGACAACCTGGAAAGAATGCCTTCAGTACGAAGCTCACCTCCAGGAGGACACAGCTTGCCCAAAGTTAAAGGAGAGTACAGTTCACTAGTAAGTTAAGTTACAGCCAGTTCACGACGGACGGGACCACTAACCTACAGTAGTAAGTTACTTAGTGAGGCCCTGATTGATTCAGTCGGTTGTGCAGGACGGAAGGACGGACGGACGGACGGACTTCTTAAATAACTTGGTGACGGAAGGCGGGTTCAGTTGACCTCACTGGGCTGGGATGACTCCGCATGGAGTCTTCTGACGCTTCTCGGAGCCACCGGTTGACTCATCAGAGGCGGAACTCAGACCTGGAGTCCGAAGGTGGGTACACCCAAAACCGACACTTTTGGCTACTGAGCCTAGTTACTATTATTATTAGACTGGACAAATTTCCATATGTTCTTGTTGGCAGGTGAAAGGAGGTTCCAACGCAATAGAGAACGTGGCATTTGGATACCGTATGCAAAAGTTATTAAGGAACAAAGATTGGTTCTAAAATGGTTTCTTCCACATAGGTACAGAATTGATTTTGGAGATATGCACAAAGTAAAGATGGTGGTTTAAGGTCAGTGGCACATTTGGGGGGTACCTACCTTAACCCCTCATCGCCAGAGGGGATGAAAAGTGTCCTCACAGAAAATTCAAAGTGCTGTAACTTTTGCATCCAATGTCCAAACTCAATAAAACTTGTTGGTAAAGTTGCGCTCTCTCTTCTAGTTTACGTGGCAGAATTTTCAGATCAATGCAAGATTTATTGATTTCTTGAAAGCCAATCGAAGTTCATAGGTTCAATTTGAATTCACCAAACTGCATTTGAAGGCTGCAACTTTGGGGGCTTGTATCTCCTTCATCCAATGTTCGTTTTCAATCAAATTTGTTGTGTTATGTTCTCCTTTAAGTCTAGTTATTGTGGTTGAATTTTCATGTCAACCCAAGTTGTTTTGAATGCTTGGGAGCAATTCGAAGTTCAAAATATAGACATTTTTGCATTACAGTGAACTTTGGTGGCTTATAACTTCTTCATACAGGAGTTTTTTTCAATAATTTTTGTTGGAAAAGTTTCACATACTAGACTAGTTCTTGTGGTAAAAATTTCATATCAATCCAAGAAGATATGATTGACTGAGAAGCATTTTAGCAGAGGTAGGTTCAGCTCTAGATGTGTTTTTTTGCTACTTTTTTCACTGTTTTTTGACATTTCAAAACAACTTTGCAAATGCAATGAGTCACTTAAATGTGTTTTTTTTCCACCATAGTGTTTGTCTTTTGGTTTAGAATCACCTTGTAGTTTAAATTTTTTTCATTTGAGTAGGTTTAGAAATCGAATTCCACCTCAAAATGTGTTTTTAAGAAAATTTCAGCATCTTTTTTCAACACTAAAACATTATAATCTTTCAATCTATACGGTCAAATGACCCCAAATTTTACTTACAGCATCTACAACATGCACAATATAATATTGTACGGTTGAGATTTTTATACCTTACTTACATTACATTTAGATTTATAACACTTGAAAAGCAAGGTTGTTTTTTGACATGGTTAGAGCTTCGGCGGTGAGGGGTTAAGCTTAAGCTTGGGATGGTGGGCTACGCCGGCACTCTCAAGGTTCCGGGGAGAACCACCAGTTCATGCTCCTTTGAAACAATGTTCAGTCAATTTTCTTAGGAAGAAGAGGAATGGAATTGGCATCAAACGCAAGTCGTTTCATGTTTTTGGGAGCTTTGTGGAATTAGTTATGAATATCTATACCTTAAATTAGGTTGTTTGTTTTGTTTTGTGTAATATGTTGAGATCTAACAAACCAGAAGGTGTCCAGGGACACTTTTTGTACCGCTCGAAAGCTCTTGACAAGGAGGGGTGCACGGACTGTGTTTTGTGGTGTTTGGACAAATGATGTGAAAGTTATTGAATTCCAAAGTTTTTTTATGAATCGGAAACTAGTTTGTATTATTTTTGTTTTCATCCAACCATCATGAAATGGGTTGAAATGGGTTGAAATGGGTCAAAACCGGTCAAAAAAATAGATTATCTTTAATTTTGGAAAAAACATAGCTTTCACGCAACATGTCAGAATGCCATGGAACAAAGCTTTTGCACTCCTTTGTGCATAGTGCTTTCTATTCATGCCAGTTTCGTGGCGTTTGGACCTACAATGTGAAAGTTATAATTTTTTTAAATTAGAAAATTGAATTAATTAATTTTTATTTTAGAAAAAACATATCTTTCACATGGCATGTCCAAACACCTCAAATCAAAGCCCTTACACTCTATAAAGCATGAAATTCGTACCAAGAATGCAACCTATCACACCACGATATTAAATTTTTTGAATTTTAAATTTTTTCTAAAGTAAAACATTAGAAAGTTATTTTTACTCTTATTTTGGTTGTGGCAACGACACAAGGCACACTAGTCTATACCTTAAATTAGGTTGTTTGTTTTATTTTGTTTTGTTTGATACATTGAGATCTAACAAACCGTAAGGCGTTCAACGGCACTTTTGGTACCGCTCAAAAAGCTCTTGCCAAGGAGAGGTGCACGGACTTTGTTTCATGGCGTTTGGACCTACAATGTGAAAGTTATTGAATTTCAAAGCTTTTTCTGAACCAAAAATTGATTTAAATTATCATTCATTTTGCAAAAAATCATAATTTTTATGTTGAATGTCCAAAATGCCATAAAACAAAAACCTTGCACTCCTTTATGCATAAAGCTTTCTATTCATGCCAATTTCATGGTGTTTAGACCTACGGTGTGAAATTTAAGGATTTTTTTAAATAAAAAAGTTAAATTCAATTATTTTTTACTTTGAAAAAAACATAGTTTTCACATGGCACATCCAAATGCCACAAAACAAAGCCCTTGCACTCCATTGTGAATAAAGCTTTCTATTTGTACCAAGACCGCAACCTCTCACACTATGGTGTGGAAGTTATTGAGTTTTAAAGTTTCAATGAATTAAAAAATTAAAAGATTATTTTTACTTTTGTAGCAACGTCACATGGTACACTAGAAACAAAGGATGGTTGGAAAGCTCTTTGTGAAGGAGCGTGTAGGGGCATTATTGCATAGCGTTTGGACCTATCACACAAAATTTCTTGAATTTCAAAGTTTTTTATGAATTCTAAAATTCTAAATATATTTCTTTTTTCTTTCTTTACATTGTGGCAACGGCACATGGCATACTAGTCTATACCTTAAGTTAGGTTGTTTGTTTTGTTTTGCTTGATATGATGAGATCTAACAAACTATGAGGCATCTAGAGGCGTATTTGGTACTACTCGAAAGCTCTTGGCAAGGAAGGGTGCGTGGACTTTGTTTTGTGGCGATTGGACAAACATTGTGAAAGTTAATGAATTTCAAAGTTTTTATGAACTCATAAATTGAATTACATTATTTTCAAATTTGAACAAATCATAATTTCCATGTCGCATGTCCAAACGCCATGAATCAAAGCCCTTGCTCTCCTATGTGCATAAGCTTTCTATTTATTCTACTTTTGTGGTGTTTGAACCTATGGTGTGAAAGTTATAGATTTTTTGAAATTTAAAATTCAATTAAAAAATCTTTTATTTTGGAAAAAACATAGCTTTCATATGGCATATCCAAACACCACGTAACAAAGCCTTTGCACTATTTTGTGCATAGAGCTTTCTATTCATACCAAAAATACAACCTTTCACACTACAATGTGAAAGTTATTGGACTTCAAAGTTTTAATGAATTCAAAAATATTTTTACTTTTATTTTAGCTATCGCAACGCATAGGGCACACTAGTTTGAAGTTGAATTTCAAGGGTCACTACAATGCAACCACCTCTTGAAATGTAGACTACTGATACATTGAAGTAAAATATATCCTAGTGTCATGATTGCTTTTAGAACTTGGGCAATTTTAGAGTAGATTACCTTTGTCACACCTTCTCCAAAAATAATTTTCTTATAAAGAATGAGAAGTTGAGGAAAGAAAAGAGGAGCCAAAAACCATGTAGAAGGTGTGACCCCCTCTCTATTGGTGAGGAGAATGAGAAATGGAAAATTGAAAAAAAAGATTTACCAATGCGGAACATGCACGCGGTGAAGGGATGATGGATGTACAAAATGTGCAGGTGGCTCACAACACACGATGAAAGATGCCAAAGCAAGTGGATTGCACGATGAAAATTTGCGAGGGTACTAAGGGTAGAACGCAAGATGTAGCAAAACAGAAATGCAGCAAGCAAGGTAATAGTGAACTCTAGAGCAGTGAAAAATTCTTCAGCAAAATCTTCTTCACATCCATTCTTCACCTCTAGAGGAAAAGAATTATTGCCATTCTCAATCTTCATAGAAGTAATGGGACCTCCACAAGCCATGGTCCATGGAGAGCCAACAAGAGAGTGATGAGTCTCCATTTTCTAAAGATTGAAAATGGGGTGAAGAAGTTGTAACTACCTCTATTGTTAGCTAGTGGAATTAGGGGAGAAATCCAAGTTGCCATTTAAAAAACATGTTGAAAAAATCTATAAAATTTATATTTTGAGATAAAGAAAAGAAAAAACATATTGGAGGGACCACCCATGTGAGTTCCATAATTATTCAAAGTGGAAAATCTATAGACCATAGAAACCAACCTTAGACTTGGCTACTGCTGACCTCATTTAGCACCACTCAATACTTGTAAAAAGTCAAAAAGGGGCATATTGGAGGCCTTACATTGTATAAAATTGATTACAGTCTATCTCTAAATAATTAAAAGCAAGCCGTGTTGGCTTAGTTACCTTAATGACTTGGTGGCAACTACTTAAATGTCCCTAATATGGTCTTAGGCATGAGCAAATCTGCTCAATAATCACTCTAGTATGTTCCTATTGTACTCTATAGCATGGCCTCAAATACCTTCTCATTACACTCCAAGCATCAAATGATGGTTTATGTTAAATTGAAGCGTTTTTAATAGGTAGGACAAATGATAGAGGGGCAATTTTAGGTGTTTTCATCTTACGCGCGATTCTGTGGTGTTCCAATTGTGACAACTACAATTTCAAAATTCACATCAATCTTAGAACACCAAGCTGGTCCAACTGTGGAAATCATCCTTTTGGATATTGTAGAAATCATTTGCTTAAAACCCCAACCAAAAACATTTATTGGAGGGCATTAAACTATTGTGCAACAAAACTCCAAGTATGAATATCTATACTTTGGTCTTTTATAGAAGGATTTTATGTCATTCATTGAACACTTTTAGACTGTTTGCATCGTTATAGAATTAAATAAATGCTCCAATCTACAATGTGTGTAAAAGAAAGACAAACTTGACCACAATGAACTCAAAGTTAGTTGACATACTCACTTAGGATATGCTACATTGAAGCATAAATTTTCCAGCTCTTAAAAAGTGTCTAAATAAAAAGTCAATGACAAAAAATAGTAGGACACAATCCTCAATCGTCATCAAGTGTGGAAGTCAAGAGGCTCAAGCGGAGTATAATAAAGAGCCTCCTAATTGATAGCTCAGACTACGGAGTTTACACCTTCACATTCATTGGTCATTATTAAGTTACTATCTGCAATTCACAAGTGCAAAGTAGGCAATCACTATTCTTGAATATTTTTTGTTTTGTCATTTTGTGGTAATTCATCCCTTTTTGAAGAGTTATTTGACTATATGTTGCCTATAAAGAAACATTGCTTTTTTATCATATGGAAAAGCTCCTAAGTACCCAACTTAAAGAACTTTGCAAGCTTGGGGACATTTTCAAAGTTAAATATTCTTTTTCACATAGTTTTTTATTTTGTTAAATTTTGTTTACCAATAAAAAAAATGAAGTTGAATCTAACTATCTACTAGCATATATCTCAATTACAAATTCTTATCATGAGTATATCCATTGACACTTGCTAAGTTGAATCTAACAACACATGACACTCCCAATTTGGATTGTTATTATACTTCCTATGTATCAGCTCAAAAACTACAAAGTAGTCAAAATATGCTAAGCCGAATGTATTGTGCTTCAAAAATGGTTATGGATTCTATGTACATTTGAGCATGATAAAGTCAAGATGTTAAGATGGCATCCTAATAAAAGATGCTAATTGTTAAATTATCAATCCCATGGTGTATGTCTTGCCATATTGAATACATAATTTGTATTATAGAAGTCATCTACAATACCATATATACAATTTTCTACATACCATAAAGGATTTTGGGGTCACATATTTTATTGAAGTTTTGTATATTTAAGCTTAAAATATGTGCATAATTATGTTATTTACCTCAATTTCATCAAATTGGACATATAAAATGAGAAATCATTTAGACAAAACATTGTCCCAAAGCACATTGTTCATGATAATTGACCAAAAAAATATGGAATTTGAAGCGGTTTGGGCTTGAGGAAAGAGCATCTCCACTTGTCTAGTGAAAGTTTATCTTGTCAAAACATTGGAGCACTTCTAAAAGAGTGTTTTAGGGTTTGTCCTCCTTGTACAACTCAATGTATTAACTTTCTTCCAACGGTAAGGTTCCCAGTGTGAAAAGGTAAAAAAATCTCTATTACTACAAATCCAATGAACTATTTGTAGAAAAAGGAATTTTAGTCAAGATGCCATCTCCAACAACAAGCAAAAGATAATCGTTTTCATCCCACAAGTACCCTTGTCTTCATATTTGTAGTTCAATGGAGATGCCTCAACAATATTTAAAATATTTAGAATGGGTGTCAAATAAAGGATATGAATATTAAATTGTAAGAGTTTTTATTGGATCTTATTAGTAGTCAATATAAGTTTCTAAATTGTCTTTAAATGCCTTTTTGGACACTATATGAATAAACCAAATTTTCTTAAAGTAATGAAAATCAAAACATATCATTGTAAGGTACAATCACCTTAATTCAATTAGTCTATCTTTGTAGCTATATCACTAACCTGGTTTAATTTTGAAATTATGCAATTTGCAAGATGCCATATTTTAGATAAATACCAATGTTTTCATACTATATCAAACGAAGTGATATTTCCAACTTTCTTCCTACTTTCATCTACCTTCATTCAATTTTCACCTACATTTCTTCCAAATGCTTGTACTAATTAGATAGCATTCATTCTTTAATATCAAAAAACATGTGGAGAATAAATAAGGTGGAATGATTTGCAATGATGTATATTAATACTATAGGATGTTAAAAAAACTTTTTAAATATACATAGAATATAACCACTTTATATGAAATTCTCTTGAAATATATTTAGTATTTTATTTTATTTCATAGGGTGCCCATAAATACCCTTTTATTTACTTGGTGTCAAATTTATAAAAGAATGACATCCTTGAACCCTATGAACATGGCCCTTATATCTACTTAGATGTCTTTACTATTAATAAAAAGACAAAAAATAATTTCATAATTGAAAACAAGGAACAATGCTTAAATGTGCTAAAAATTATATCATTCAATTGCTTTAAAACAAATTTTGATTATAAAAAATTGAGTCAATAAGTTCTTCAAAAGTATTAACCTCTAAAGAATCAAGACCTTTTTTTTTGCCAAAAACACTCAAAACTATCATTTCTATAGCAAAGAGTAAAAACATTTGAATTTTTTTTGCACATCTGATTGTAGGATCTTATACCTTCCTAGTATGAGAATGTGTGGAAAAAATTCAGAAATTTTGACCGCACAAATTGCAAGATACATGCGTTCAAAGTGGAAAAAAACAAGCTTTTCAACACATTGCGGAACTAGATTATTTGACCTTGAATCTTCTTAACTTAAATTTTTTGCACTACAAAGTTTTGAACTTTAAATCTTTAGGGTGGGGAATTGAGTTGAGAGTCTAGGGGAAAAAAAAGAAAATTCAAAAAAACTTAGTTTTCATTCTTCAAAAAATTGTTAAGTAGAAGTAGGCACAAGATAGAAGGAAAATCTAAAATATTAATATCTTTTAGATGGAATTAAAATGCACTAATCCCAATGGTGAGATTGTTCTAGTAAGCAAACTAAACCATGTAGAATTTTTTTTTTTTTTTTTAAATTGTAAAAATTGCATTCAAAAATGAATCTTACAAGTTATTTTTTTGAGAAGATTCTCTAATTATATAGAAAACAAGATTGCCCATAATTTTCTCATAACAAATCCAAATGGAATGAATAAAAGCTTTCCATGTAGAAAAAATATATAATCTATGAGAAAAAAAATTCAAAAAAAAATTCAAATCTTTGAATATTTTTTTTGCTAACCCTTCCCTCCCTTTCCCCTTCCCTCTCCACCGTTTTGAGCATAACTTTTATTCCCGGACACCAATTGAAAAAAAAATAAAATTTATGAAGCTAATCAATCTTTCTATCTTCAAAAAACGTTTCAAAAAATCAAGACAAAAAATGAGACCATAAGTACCTGCCCAAAATCCCACTTGTCTCCCGAAGGGACAAATGGTCCTTTAGGGATTAAACAAGGCTTTGACACTTTGACAACTATAAATTTATACTAATCCAAGCTTATTTTAAGTCCATCCTGATTTTTGAAGACAATCTACTTGGAAAGACTATCTTTTACACGTCACCCAATCACTGCAAACCAAATGATTATTATACAACAATATTCTCTTCACCATTCTTCTGTCTCCATGGTAAATTCCTCTTCACAAAACAGAGGTGAGAAGCAAGTTTTCAACCGATGAAGTTGAGGG
The DNA here is from genome assembly GCA_951230915.1 of Antitrichia curtipendula. Taxonomy (NCBI): domain Eukaryota; kingdom Viridiplantae; phylum Streptophyta; class Bryopsida; order Hypnales; family Leucodontaceae; genus Antitrichia; species Antitrichia curtipendula. Next base: position 20,716,745 of record OX579642.1, read on the forward strand.
AACTACGAAGATCAACAAATGTAACTTTACACTCAAAAATTTCAGTCTAAGAGAGAAGACGATGAACATAACATTATGTTCTTTGTGGCAATAAAAGGGTTCAAATTTTTATGTCCTCCAGAATGCTTATCGCCAATCAGTAACAAAGAACTCACATTATGAACTGCCCTAGTTCAGAGAATATAAGGTAACAGGTCCAGAAATCGCCCATCTAAGAGCTGAAACTGAAGTTTGGGAAGGCAAAACTTCTTGAAATATTTTTCAGTAAATTTTCCTTGAAAGAGAAGTGGATTTGGCATCTAACCTAAGTCGTTTCATATTTTTTGGAGCTTTTTTAAATTAGTTATGAAAATTTGAAGTTGAACTGGCATAGGGCTCCAAAATCGTCCACCCCTGAAATGTACACAGTTTGTACATCAGTGAAGATTATAAAAAAAAACATGTATAAATCGTGTACATTTTACAGGTGGGTGGTTCTTAATGCCTGAACTATTCTCGAGCCTGTTACCTTACATACATGACACTTTGAGGCCCCCTCTCACCATACACTACCTCCAAAGGCTCCTCTAAACACAAACCATCAAGCTTGCTTGGAGGGCTCCGAGGCTGCATGTAAATGGGGCCTAAGCATACACAGTTTTTTTTCACGAAGAGGGTTAAATATTACCTGATCAAGAATATTAGGCAATAAGGTAAAACAGCCCATTGTGGTCAGATGCCCTTATGCCATTGCTGAAATTTTTCAAATTTTTCCCCACATAAAGATAAGTGTGTGAAATAGTGAGAGCAATTGAAATTTTATTTTTCAGACAAAGTGTGAATTAGTTATGTATTTCTGAAGTGATCTTCCCAACATGGTCTACAAGCTGCCCCATAACCAACAAAAAGTGTATCCAATATGCTCATCTTAATCACCTAAAGTGGTCACAATAATTTCTAATGTGGAATGCCATGAAAAGTCACTTCCTACAATGATTTACACTGGAAAAGTTGGGTGTTGCTAATAAGGTCACTAATCACTCCATAGGTGTCAGGTTAGATACCGATTGTGGTCTGAAAACCCCATCATGGGGTCATGAGGTGTCCACTATGGATCATCTGACCACAATGAGCTGGTTCACCTTACACCTTATCTGTAGAGGCCTTGTGACATCTTGAAATACACCACGGTGCCCTAAATCTTGGGAATCCATGACACATATTCTTTACACCGGAATAGAGAAATAACAAGAATAAAGTTGAGGGATGCAATTAACCATGGTTTGCATGTGACTGGCTCCAGAACCAATGTGGAACCATACTTTCAGTGCAGTATCTGTAACTACAAAGGGTGCAGTAATTCAATGTCCAAAGAAGGTTAGAATTAAGGTGCATGAAAGTTCCATAGATTCATAAGGAGGAATTCATCAGTTTCACTCATTTCTATGTTCCAAAATTTTCGGCACACCTTATTTTGGCTTTATCTTTTGCTGAACCTTGCTCAGCAAGTTTTTTTTGCAAACCTTGCTCAGTGGACTAAGTTAAAGTCAAGATAACACTCATTTACCGTTTTAAACACACAACATCCATCAAACAGGAAATTGGAAAAGAATGAATCTGCAGTTAACTCAAAACCCCGCAGAAAATGGACTACTTGAAAACCTATCTCACAGCTCTTGATGAGAAGGGAAGATAAATGTACAATGACCTGAAATCTACAAAACCTTAGAATACATAGTGTTGAACTGTTTCCAGACCTCGTCACATCGAACTGATTAGCCTTTGAATCTTGCCTCGTCGCTTGTCTCGCTCTTCTGCTCCCTCCATATCTCCTATGTTGTCGTGGTACTCCTGTATCATCCAAAGTTTGCGATTTAGTAATTCTTCAGTCATTGAAGTACCGAATACGATAGGTCGTGGATTAAAAATTCACCATTATTCCAACTACGCTTTCAAGCTCTTGCATTAAAGTCAAGCTACCAAATGCTTCAGGATGTAAGGGCATTGCTGTCAGTCTAACCTGTAAAACGGCTTTAATATCATCCCTTGAAAGTCGACGCTGTTTCAACAATAGTCCTAGTCGTTCTCGCATGCCCGCATTTCTGAAGGACGAGAAAAACGGTCAGACCATGTAAAAGCTGAAATATGAAAGGCATATCAGATAACCGCAGGCATGACAGAAGGTACGAATGCAGATTACTTACTCTGACGCCCATATATGTGCCATTACAAGAGCAAGTAGCTGCATTACAACAAAACATGATTAGAATGAATGCAAGAGAATTGCAGATAGCAAGTTTGGATCACAAGGAGAAAAAACAATGATCCAAACTTTGGCAAATACATATAAGACTGCAAAAAGACAACTGCAGGGACCTAGTCACCAAAGAAACAGATGAGTCGAGTATTCCACTACAGGAAATGTAGCTTACCTGCAGAGTGTAAAGGCCTGCCTCCAATTTAGCAAGATATTTCTCATCCTCATCCATCTGCACAATGAATTGACATGTGGTCAGTCAATTACAAATGACAAGAAGAAAGCATTGCTCACTACAACACTAGACTTCGACAGTTCCCAAGAGGATCCACTGTACTCTCAGGAAATAAGGAAGGATGTCGGTACTGCTATTTACATACTCCAACAAAACATCAAACAAATTAACCATGGAAAACATGGAGAATATAGCAATGACAAACCTCGGTGTCTTCATCAGCGTTGAGTTCATCAAGCCTTTTTGACTCCGCTTTGACGCGGTCAGCATATCTACTCCCCCATTGTTTACAGAACCAGCAACCAATAAGTCAACAACTCTTAGGCGTCAAGAAAATGGTCTATGATGTGTTCGTATTGATTTGATAACAGACGTACACGGCAGACGTTCAAAGCAGTCTTGGTCGCAAAGAGATGCTGAAAAGTTCATGCATTACCATTCAAGTCGTACTGCATTATCTCATCGGCAAAAGTACAGATTGTAAACGAACTCACTCGCTTACCTAAGATAAAGCTCCATCAGCCGGTCAATCTTTTCAAATTCATTTTCGATGAACTTGCTCAACAACCGTTCTCGTCTTGAACCCCGAGAAGTCAGACCACCTACGAAAACAACGTGCAACATACTTATAAGAACCTACGGAATACAGTTGCTCATCATCGATCTCAAGAAGTCATAGACAATTATCATCAACAAGGACCTGTCTGTAGAGATAACAGAGATGGAAAAACAAAATAAAATATTAAAAAATAGAGAACACTGACATGCTATCCTTGTAGAACAAAGAAACACCAATAATCATCAGAGCATTCTCACCAAAAAGAGAAGAAATTATTGAGATCACACGCTCCTCAATCTCCTCCTGATTTCTGTCGCCTCTGTGTTTTCCTTTCACAGGTATCTGACAAAATTCAAACGCTAAGCATGAGAGACAATGCAACCGCATGTAAGGACCCCGGTTATCCGCCCCCATCCTCCTGCCCAATACGAAATATCTGGACATCATATCTAAGGAAAAATATGAAGGTCCAACACAACTGACAGATTTTAAAACGTTCAAATGAGCGGAAGTATCACCCAGCTTATGCACGATTAATTGTTGTTCATGTAAACAGAACCGAAAAGCAAGTCTCCATGATTCAGATCGAGATGAACAGATAGAACTTCTCCCCAGAACAAACATTTCTTCCAAAACAGAAAGCTGATCAAGTACCTTCCCCATGAAAGCGGCGAAGAGCGTTTTCAGCCCCAAGACATCGACAAACCGTTCGCAGGCAGCCGGGCACCTTGTCATGGCGAAGTCTAGTGCCTTCATAGCAGCCCCATACGCAAGCCTCTTTTGCTTCATAATAATAATCATAAGTTCCACGCCTTCCGCTTTCACAAACCGGTCCTTATTATCCATCGGCATTACCACACTACAAAGACTATTAAACAAGTTTTCAAGCATCTCTTCTTCTTCCGCAGTCTTGGGGTCCCTCGACTTATAAAATGCTACAGCTTGTAGTAACGTGTCCACACCATTGAGCTGTCCCAATCGCTTCTGATTCGCCATGCTGCTTTGCAGCAAAATGGCCAAAATCTCACTCGCATAAAACTTGTTACTATCAAACTCCCGCTGCTTGATTCGGTTCAAAATCCATCTCAAGAGCTTCGTCCTCTCACACACAAGCTCGGAAACCGCAGGTTTTACTTCCGTCATGTTCTCGACGATGGACAGGGTGTTAAAAACGGCTGCCGCCTCGTCGCTGTCGGTCTCATCCATCCGGGAGAGGTTCTGCACCAGAAGCTCCAAAGCATTGTTCTCAATGAGCGCATCGACCAAGACTAAGGCCGGCTCATCACTCTCTCCAATCACATCCTCATCCGTCAAGTCGCTAATCAACGTAACCACCGACATCGCGATATCCGTGTTGTCGTGACTCAGCAACCCTAAAACCGATGGGACCGACCCGAGACGGACGAGCTCCGGGTACAGGTCGGGATTGGCCGCCAGAGCATGCAATTTCTTCACCTCTTCGTCGAGATCCACTTCCGACTCCATAAACTTCTCAGGCTGATCGACGAATTTCATACGCGCCTCCAGATTGTCGCGCAGCTTGCGTTCGAACCCAAGAACGAGCTTCTTCAAACGGCGCACGTCCATGACCTCCACCACGTCACCCGGAACTTCCAGCTGCATGGCCAGGTCTGCGCCGTCGAGAATGCTGTTATTACTCCCATTGGCAGTCGTGCCATTGAGAACTCCATCGGCGTAGTCGCGTTTGCGCTTGTTGTTGCCCTGCAGCGACGCCATGGCTGTCCCTCAAGCTCCTCACTCCAAGAACTCCAGAGCTAAGTTAAGAAAAACATTCGACGGGGAAAGGAAAGGAACAAGAACGATCAAGGCATGGCATCGTGCAGTGAATTCGGCAGGAAAACACAGACTGCTCTCGGAAAACTCCCAGACGCAGAATTAGGGTTTGGTGCACACTGCAGCGTCGACATTGGGAAGGGACAACGACAAAGCGAAAGTTCTTCGTTGGCCGAACTGAAAAAGTAAAAGCTTCAGACCTCACCTGAATGCACGGCGACCAACCCGGCGTTCCAGGGTTAGTCTGTGGATTTGAATGAGTTTTGGTCTTAAAAAAAATGTGATTTAAAATAGTTATTCATGACCCTCTAAAGCAGTGGGGTACATTTTGGGCAGAAATTGTCAAAATTTGCAACTTTTTTTAGAACAACTGAGAACAGAAAATAAGAGTAATTATTTTTTAAAAATTCAATTGTAGAAAATTGTATTGGACCACCATAGGAATGTGTGGAATTTTTTTCAAAAACATTGAGTGCGTAAATTGAAAAATAATAGCAAAATTCTAAACCCTTTCCAATAGGGTCAAATTGAGTGAGTTTTTTGCACTACATGTATTTTTCTTTTTTTATAGTTGCATCCTATTATTATGTTGGTTATATTCTTGCCAAATTTCAAAATTCGAGGAGAAGTTTTGCACGTATTGTCCAAAATTGCATGCCTTGGCCCTAAGAATGTGGACAATATGAACTTGTTGATCCAAAAATAATAATAATATTCTCATAAAGGAAGTACATGCTCATATCTTGTGTGAAAATTTTGGAAATATCCATTCAAAGTTGACTTTGTAGGAGCCTACCCAAATTTTCAATTGTCCTTTAATCAAATATTTTAGGTTCATTTAAGCCTAAAGATCTTACAAAAAAATTGAATAAATTTGAGTAAAAATTTGAAAAACCAATAATGAAGATCCCTAATGCTTCATTCTTTGGGAATTAATCAATGATTTTAAGGCTCTTGCCCAACTTCAAAGGTTGCACATATCAAAAATATATACCTTTTGAAATTTCATATGGAGTATTTTTTTATGTATTTCATCAGGTAGACTTTCTATAGCCAAAAAAAGCTTTGATGTGGACAAAAACTTTGCTTTAAAGGATTTTCCTAAAAGTGAAAAACTCCAAGAAATGCTCATTGCAATTTGTGTTGGGAGCAAAACCTAGCCAATCAAAGATCAACCCAAGCAAAAAAAACTCCATGGATGCGCAAGTGGGCAAGGGTTTGTTTGTTTGGAGCACATATTGGTAGTGAATGGGCACAATCAAGTGAAATTTTTGTTTTTTCACTGTACTTCATTTGATTGCAAGGCTTTAAAAACAATCTTCCATTATTCCAATCCTTGTGAAAATTGGCATGCATGTTCTTAACTATTTATAATTGCATTTGGTCAAAAACGGCAAACTTTCCTTTAATTTCATGAAAATTTGACATATAGGCCCTCAAAGTCATTTGCCTAGGAAAAAAATTGTTGTTATTTCACAAATTGAACATTAATTGAAGATATCTCAAAATCTATATAATCAAAAGTCTTTGAAAATTGTCAAATAGACTAATTTCATAGTTTTGAATAAGATCTTGCAGTTATATTTTTCAAAAAATTACTCTCACAAAAATTGCACTTTCTTTTAAGGAATAGTAGTTTGGAGGTGATTTTAGAGGGAGGACTCCCTTTAAAAATTTAGGGGTTAAAAGGCAACAACAATAAAAAAAATTGCAATGTGGCATGGACAATTTTTTAATTTGGAATGAAAAGTCTAAATAGTCTTAATTCATGAAGTGGGGATGCTCCTAGTGCTTGACCCAATCCAACTTTAGCTTAGATCCTTCAAAGCAACTTCCCTTACATTATTATTTCAATTTTTTTTTAATTATAGAATTTTTACTCAACACATACTCATTTATTCCCAAAAAAATTCAGATTTTCTGACACTTTGTCTTAGAGCATCCTCAATCCACCCTTCATGGAGACACAACAACGACAAGTCCTATGTAGGTCTCCAAAAAACAACTTGCCGTTGTTGTGTCTTTCAAGCTCCTTTGGTTTGCACTCTTGGTTAATAGAATCATGACAACAAGCACAACAAGATAATCGATTAATGTGAAAATGATGCATGAACTGAAATATCAATTGCCAATGCAATCGACAAGGCTAAATCTAATTTGTAGGCAAAAGTTAGATTTGAGATCAAATAGGAGTTGCTACAAACGTCTAGAATTTGCATGCATATATTTGTCAACTTTGTGCTTATCATTTGATTGATCTTCTTTAAATCAATCAGGGCAAGAATTGAGATACCAGAATCTTTAAACTTGAATTTTATAATCATGAAGCTTGTACAAATGATCAATCGGTGATGAACTTTTGCTCTCTTCAAGGCAAAATGCAACCTCAAAGCCATTTTATATAAATTCTAACAAACTTTCTAATGCAAAAAAATACATTCAAATTGTAATTTAAAATACAAAACTTAGCTTGATAAATGTATGTCTTGGAGATTTGATGAAAACCAAGCTTCTTAGGCCAAGTCGAATGTTTCAAAGTTAAAGACCTTTTTCCCTCTTGATTTGCTCATTTTGACAATTTTTGTCAAGATTAAGTTTACAATGCTTAAGAAAAAAAAGATTTGAAGCCAAGACAAACAATAATATCAATAAGATTGCGAGAACATTACTCAAAGATAATCTTGAGATTTTCCTTATGCAAGATATATGTCTTCCATAAAGAAATACAAATCTAGACTTAGCTACAAGATTCCATTGCCCAGATTGATGCTCCTCTCATATGAACTTCAATATCTAATAATCCTTGAAGGATTGGCCTAGGGAGTGTGTTTCAAATAAATTGTCAAAAACTGCCATTTTAAAGTGCATTGCCCCAAATTAGAAATAAAAACTTTTGGGGGGAACTTCAATTGTACAAAAGTATGATAGACTACTATAATGATAGCATGTTGAAAAAAGTTTATTCCATTTGACTACATCAATTGAAAGATTCTAACATTTGAAGTGAGAAAAAAAACTTTTTTTCATTCCTCCAAAACATAGTTAGCAAACTGTGAGCCCTTTTGGAGTAAATTTTTTGCTTAGGATGAAATTTTGTCTCTCCTCCATTGAGTTCTAAATCTTGTTAGATAAACTCGTGCAAAATTTCAGAAGCAAATATATTGAGTCTAGCTTACCCTAAATTACCATGCAGTGCAAGGAAGGCAAGTAAACTGGTAGTAACACTAGTCATTTTTTTGATGAATTTTTGTGTAGTGAAGAAATTTTTTAACTTAGAATCCAAATGGTGAATAGTTAGAGAAAAAAATTTGAATCATGTGGGGAAAATTTCAAGAACTTTGACTTCACACATTACAAGATTATAGGGCTTGAAATTTGAAGAAAATATTTTTTCTTGAAACTTCCTTGACATAGTCAACAAAGTTTGACTCCTCTTAGAATGTGATTTGAAAACTATATGTTTATTTTTTTGACATTTTACGCCATATTTTATTAGTTACATATACGCTAGATTTCAAAAATCGATGAGGGTTTTAGCAAAACATACTTGAAAGAGCCTAAATTGACGAATTTTTAGAGTAGCATAACTTTTGAAACAAATCAAAGTGCTTAACAATTTTGGCCGAGCAAAAAAAAAAGCAAAAGTCCTTTCCTGGACTGAACGAGAAACCTTCGAAAAAGTAAAAGCTTCAGACCCCAACTTCTGGGTCCTTTTCACACCACAATTTGGTTTTACTGAACCCCTTAAACATTCCTCGGCTTCGGCGTCGTTGTCGGTGTTTCTTCTTCGGCATGGTTCAAGCTTTCGCAACTCCAACACCAGCATCGCAATGTGCGTTTCTTTCTTTTTCTGTTAATCATTTTTTTCATTCCATTCCATCAATCAGCTCCAAGTTACGGTGGTTTGTTTGAATTTGAAAATTGCTCATGCGGGTTAGTTCTTTGCGGATGGATTGCCGGAATTCATTGCGTTCATGATTGCTGTTGTTGCCTTCTTCTGGATGCCTTCATTTTGAAGGAAAACAGTGTATCGTTGAATCTTTTTAAGAGCGAAGAGAATGCAACTGTGGGGAGTCTATGTTGGATCGTCTATGTTGGATCGTCTGAATACTTGGAGTCTACGTTCGGTGGTTAAATTTAGGGTTCTGGTTCCGAATCATCTCGTTACTCTTTTCAAACTTCGAAGATTTGTTTAAGTTAGGTTCTGATAGAAGCTTAGAACAATAAATTCTCTTGGCGAGGGTTTAGGGTTTATGAATACCATGCTGCGAATAGTTTATCATTTTTTATGTGGAGAGGTATGAACTTACGAAATGGCATGCATGTTCATTTCGGTATTTACAAAATATTTTTCTTCTGTGCAGGGCGGCCGACATCGACACCCTGCGCATTTTGGTCGCGACTGATTGTCATGTAGGCTATCTAGAAAGTGATGAGGTTCGCCGGTACGACTCGTTTAATGCTTTCGAAGAGATTTGCTCCATCGCGTCACAGCGTCAGGTTTGGGGCTTCGATCCCTTTGATTGGCATTTCAGACCAAATCCGATGAAATGAATATTGGGATTTTTTTATATTTGGTACAATTTGTTTCAGTTTAAGCTTTTTAATCCAATATGGAGGATTGTGATTTTTCGGAGATAAGTACAGAGCTGCCGAGAGATCGCTATGAGTCCAAGAGCCAAATCTGATGAGCTTTAAAATTTTGTAACATCATCTGAATTCTCCTGCAAATTTACAGTAGGAGGTTGTAGTCTGCTATAAATGACTGTAGACAAAGCTCATTTCCGCTCAAAGATTAGTGACCGTAGACATTTAGCCAAGTTATATTACTTGCTAAAAAGTCCAACTAAGTTCATGAATAGATGAGCTTCTGTTGGTAACAAGAGTCAGTGTAGGAGACGAGATCAGGTCGTAGTAACGGTTTTAGTATCCTTTACTTTAATTTTGGAATTTGCAGTTGCTGGGAGAGCAGAAGAGTCTTCCCTGGAAAGTAATGACCGGTGATGTTTCAATGTCTAGGTGGATTTTCTACTCTTGGGAGGAGACTTGTTTCACGAAAACAAGCCGTCGCGCTCCACCCTCGTGCGCACTATAGAAATTCTTCGTAAATATTGCATGAATGACAATCCAATTCAATTCCAAGTTGTCAGCGACCAGACCATCAACTTTGCCAATAAGTATCTTTCTCACTTGCAGTGCCACTTGCACGGTGTTGTTTTGCAAATGTTCTTTGGAAGTGTGTAACGTACATCTCAAAAGATCCCCCGTTAGATTGACAATGTTATTACTGGTTCATTTATGTTAATCTAGAGGACATTAGATCAATATCATAGTGATATTAGAATTTCAAGTTTATGTTGACTTAATGTTAACTTACTACTTTCCAATGTAATGTCAAGTCACTGTAAATGGTACTAACATCACACTAACATTATGTTAACACCATTTGTATTACACTGACGTAAACTGAAGTCAACTTGACGGTTATATGAATCTAATGGCTACTACTAAAGTAACATTAAGAAGTTTTGCAATCTGATGGAGGGACTCCTTTGTGATGAGGCAGTCACTATTTCTTTGTTTTCCTACCATCTCCTTTGTAGTTGTGTGGTTTATGGTGGCATCGCAATCCTCGGGAGAGATGCAGCAATTAGTTTGTTTTTTCTTGCTTAAGATTTGTGATATTGGTTATCATATCTACATATCATTGAACTGAACTGACAAATGGGAATTATTAATTGTTGACGAGATTATTGATTTACTATGCATAATTAAAGAAAAAATGTAATGGATCCAATATGATCATTGTATGCTGGTGATGTATCAGATTTGGACTTGTCAACTATGAAGATCCGAACTTTAACGTGGGTCTGCCGGTTTTCACTATTCATGGCAACCATGACGATCCAGCTGGTGTGGTAGGTTTAGTTTTCTATCCACAGAACTTGTTTCCCTGTAAATTCTCTCGTTAGAATTTTTTGTCACGTGTCCTTGTTTCGACCTAATCCAGTAATGTTCATTGTACTCGACATGCCTATATTCTTTAGTATACCTATTTTCTTCTGATGCATATCTTGCCCTGTGGTTGCAGGATAATTTGTCTGCTATTGATATCCTGTCAGCCTGCAATCTTGTTAATTACTTTGGAAAAGTTGCGCTTGGTGGTAGTGGCGTAGGTAATATTACCTTGCATCCGATCTTATTGCGAAAGGTGAGCTGCAGACTTTTGCAGTCCTACACCTGTGCCATGCATGCAGCTGCCCCGTTTGATGTGTGATGTTAATCAAAGTCTGCATTACGATTTTCTTAGTTACATTTTGTGCTCAGGGATCCACAAATGTTGCCCTCTATGGCCTTGGAAACATTCGAGATGAGCGCCTCAATCGTATGTTTCAGGTGAGTTAAGTTCAACAGAGAGTTGTTATTTGCATTATATACCGGTAAATCAGGATCATTCATCTATTTCGCTCATCTACTTCTTGTTGCAAATTTAGAAAGTTGCATGTTCTCTGTCACAGACGTCAATTTGTCTGTTGATCAATTTGAATGAATTCTTGCACAAAAGTTGGTGTGTGTATTTTTGACAGCTGATTCACTCAGCTAACTTCAACCGCCATCGGTTCAGTGCAGACTCCACATGCTGTGCAATGGATTCGTCCTGAAGGCACTGAAGATTGTCCTGCTTCGGACTGGTTCAACATTTTTGTTCTGCATCAAAATAGGTAAGAAAATCTACCTCTTCCTGTTCGAGCATACATTTTATCTTCAATCCTGCATTCAGACCGTCGTGTTTATCTGCTGTGCGGGGACGCTGTTTTCGTGCAGGGTAAAGGCCAATCCAAAGAATGCTATCAATGAGCATATGTTGGCCAAGTTTCTGGATTTTGTGATATGGGGACATGAACACGAATGCCTCGTGGATCCACAGGTACACTTATAATCTCATGTCGGACTATGGAGATCGTCGGTCCTATCATAAAGATTTAGAAGATTGGATGTTCTTTTCAGTTTATTTCTAATTGTATCGACGAGGTCAGGTGCTCCATTGTTGAGAAATGTCCAATCGCTCGCTTTTGAACTGGTGCAATTTGCCATTCCAGCTGGTAATTATCCAATTCGTTACTGTTTCAGCAGCAGCGGCCAGGTTGTTAGTTTTTGAATGTTGTGGTAGCGTGCAGGAAGTATTGGGAATGGACTTTCATATCACACAACCTGGGTCGTCAGTCGCTACCTCGCTTATCGATGGAGAGTCTAAAGCTAAGCATGTTCTTCTCTTAGAGATCAAGGTACTTGGTAGTGGTGGTTTATCATCATTTTCTAGGAGTTCATAAATCTTTATTGCCTCTTGCTTTTATTAATTTTTATCAGTAAAATGTGGAATATGCAATTTCAGGTACCTCCGGCCTTGTATTGGGGCTGCAGTTCATAAGAATATTTGTTGATGGGCTCCGTAGTAAGTCCTTTGTATACTGAACGCCGTGTCTACCGTGTTTGCTGCAGGGTAATCATTACCGACCAACAAAGATTCCTCTTAAATCTGTGAGACCATTCAAATATAAAAATGTGAGTAGATGAGTTTTGGCATCATCGTGTGAATTTGTCGCAAGAGGTCTCAACATGTTTTTGATTCTAAGCTGGCCTTGGAATACTGAAATTAAATGCAAAGCGAGTTCTTGGGAGTATAGGATTTGTTCTTCTCAGCTTCTATAATGGCTTAGACTGTAAGATCTTAGTTCTTAATGATGGTGCTACATTAATCTCTAAGCAGTTGGTTACTTTGTTGCTTGCACTCCTACAGAATAGTCGCTATACAGGGTTGTCATTATTCTACAATGTCAAGCACTACCCTATTCAGGAAGAAAAAATGTTCTAATCTGCACAAGTGTGGTATGATACAGGTGTCTCTGCAGGATGCTTCTGATCTCGACGCCAATGACCTAGCGGCAGTCTTGGAGTACCTCGGTAAAGTGGTAAGTCGAATATTCTATTTCTTTAAGATATGACAACTTCTTATGTAGTTTTCCACAAGTGCTAAATTAAGGGTCTGTTTTTAAGGTTCGGGTCAAAGTTCTTTGCTTAGCTTGCGGGACGGGATAATGAGAAATTTGAACGTATTCTGCTGGTAGGTGCAAGATCTGATAGCTGAAGCTGCTGCTGAGGATGTTCGCTCTGATCCCATGTTGCCATTAGTCCGTTTAAGGGTGAGTATTGTCATGACCATTTTTTTTATCATTTTTCTGTTTTGAGAAACTGTGTTGAATTCTTGATTCTGGGGTATTGTCGGCCTGCAATGAACGTTTCTAAGTTGAAGAAGCTGGGTCTCTGACAACATACTGCTGTTGTGGTTTTACTGGTGAGACAAGTATGTTCTGCAATAATGTAATTGGTTTTTCTTGTTTGTTTCAGGTGGACTACACAGGCTTCACAACAATCAATCCACAACGGTTTGGGCAGAAATTTGTTGGAAAGGTTGGTGATGTAGCCTTGTGTATGGATCAATTCGGTCGGCCATTTCTTGTTGCTTTATTTTCCATATCACTGCCTATTGAATTGCATGGTACTATAACATCCACTTGAGCAGGATATTCTAAATTTCCTATTTTTTTCAGGTGGCTAATCCCCATGATATTCTTCTTTTTACAAAAGCGCCGAAAAAGCGAGTAAATGCTGACGGTCTGGTTCTACTCCTCTTAGGACTTTGAATTAATAATAACTCTGCTTTTGCAAATATTTGGCAATGGACATGGTACAGAAATCTGTTGGCCATGCTAGACTGCAGAATGATGATTCAAGTCTTAATCGAAATAGTCGGGTGAGAGACACCAGTTCTTGAGTATTAGCGACGATGAGTCAGTTATGGAATATTAATTTGATGTGAAAATGTTATCGATCGAAAATCCCTTCTGAAATAGTACTGATGTTTTGCTCTGGGCCACCATTAGTACCCCAGTAAAACTTACTTTGGATTACTGAATGATTACCACCTACTAGATGTGAAACTTAGTAGCTCATGCTTGTGGCTACTGTAGCTGGTTCACGAACTTTTATGATTGGACGGATTCAGGGAAAATTGAAGAGGAAGAAAAACTGCGTCCTGAAGAGTTGAACCAACAGAATATTGAGGCTCTCCTGGCTGAGACCAACATGGTGAGTCCTTACCTCTTCTGTGGCTCTTAGATTAACGTGACTGTTTCAACAATGTGGTTCACCTGTAACTCCTTTGTTTAATGGTACCACTTAAAAGGATCTGCAGTCGTGTCTTCGTTATAGTTAATACTAGGTCAAATTATATTTGTGTTGTTGGAAATGTCTGAACTGCTATCATTTTGATACTTTTGTCGTGTCTATGTGGCAGAAAATGGAGATTCTGCCAATGTCAGAGTTAGGTTTGGCGCTTCACAAATTTGTGAACAAGGATGACAAGCTTGCGTTTACTGAGTGTCTTCAAGAAAACTTGGACGATACGCAGGTACATTCTTGCTAGAACTGCAAACATAGACGTTCAAGGGGGGACACCCCATCACTTTTGGAACTGTTGCAGAATTCTACTTTTCGTGGCTGTTAGTCTGCGTGCTGGGTTTCGGCCGACAGCAGGACGTCCTGAGTTAGAATATCTCGCTTTCAAGTCGGTTGGCGAATCTCTGAGTTTTGATATTTTGGCGAGATGTTTGAGTTGAATTTAGAAGGTAATGACTTGACCAGCAGATCTCTTAATCCAGTTAAGAAATCCAGGTTGAACTTTATAGTGCTGATTTATCACGGTGTTGGTGCAGACTAAGCTTGTGGAGGAAGCCCTTTCCGATAAACTGCAAGAGGACGATGTGGTTGTGAAAGTGACCGAACATATGCAGGTACACTTTAATAACAGTTTCTTGCGTCGTTAATTGTGAATTTTACGGTCCATTTCGCTTCTAATCTTCCAGTGACTTCATTGACTTCATGCATTCAGCAATTGCATTCGTTCTTGCTAGATTTCATTGTTGTGTTGAATCCACAGCAACGTGAGAAAGCATCAATACCTAAATTTAAAGAGGCGTCATCTTCCACGCCTTCCAATGATAATCTTTCAGGGCTAGAGCAACACACATCTCAGGTACAGGCTTTCCAGTAGCTCTTTTGGTGTTGATTTTCTTTTAGTAATGACAATTTGTACCGTGCAGCATGACTAATGTTCAAACTTGCGTTTCTGCGGAGTGATGTTGGGATTTTTCAGTATGTGGTACAATGTGTTCAACTATCTTGATCCTGGTTTTGATATGTTAACCTTCTTCTAGGCGGGTATAAGCAAATATGCTGACGACGACGACAAGCCTTTCAGCGACGACGATGTTCAGGGGACAACGACAGCAGGAGGAAAAAGAAAAGCACCTGCCAAAAGAGCTCCGCCGCAGAAAGACAGCCCCCGTGGCCGAGGGAGAGGAAGAGGTCGAGGTCGAGGCTCCCAAGGAGGTCTTACGCAGACAACTTTGAATGTAGTTGCAGCCCCTCGGCCTCCTAGAAGGTGAGCCTGAAATATGCTCTTCTTGTTCATCAATTTCATGGTACAATTATCCATGAATGCGGATTCAACTGTGGATCGATTCATTACGATATTTTCCCTAAGTGTCCAATGGTAAAAAATGGCCGCTTCCATATGCGTTGAGAAATATCATTTAGGAATCTTCAAGGAAGGTAACAGAATGTGCTTATATTATGCCTTAACAATTTTTTAGTGATCGAAATATCTTTTGAAGGTTACTATAATCTACTATTGGCTTCCAGTGTGGACCTTCTATTTTTAGATTGGGCACTTGGTGGTAAGGGCTGGTATGGTTGATGCGGGTGGGGATAGCATTCTGAAGCAATCTAATCTTCTAGTCTTGAAACTATTTTTTGTTACATATCCTCAATTAGCTGGTCAATAATAAACTGGGATAAGATAAAACCGGAGAGTCGAGAATGATTGAGGTATTTTCAGAGTACTATACCTCAGTAAGAATGCCCTGCTGCTAGAGCTTTTTTTCGGCACCTGATGTAATGAAAATCTATTTATCGTGTTTGCATTTGCAAACCAGCATACATGACGGTAGTGGCTTGAAGAACTGTGGATATTTTTATCTAGGTTCAGAGTTTTACTGTCGTAATTGCCTCGTAATGTAATTTCTGTTGTTATTAATTTCTGTCGAAAATACCCTCGTTTTTGCGTACAGACCTGCTGCTGCTGCTTCAAGGATGAAAATTGTTAGCGAAGATGAAGGTTCTGAATCAGACGAGGACAGTGACGAGGAGGTCGAGGAACCAGCACATAAAATTGTAAGTAGAGAATTGCTGCAGCACAGACCATCGCATGCCACTTAACAGGATGTTGATTGTCAATTGTTGTTTGTAAATTGAATCAGAGTTTTGTGATTCAATTTGCAGAAGAGAACATCCACAAAAGCATCCCCGAGGGGAAGGAAAAGTGCTGCTCCTGCTTCTAAACGAGGAGCAGGATCCAGCGCGAGGGGTGCACGTAGTACTTATATTGATGACGATGTGGAGGATGAGGACGATGATGATGATGCTGGTCCAAAGAAAGTAACACCGACACCATCATCTCAAGTAAGTCTCCTTGCTCTCTATCGTAATATAAACAATTTGATTTAGCAAAATTAGATTGTTTCAAGGATTTTTAGATAAGATCATAGAGTAATGATATGCATGATACAATTGGAATGGGAGACATCGCCATGATTCTTAGGGAGGCCTCCCTAAGATCTAATTGCAAGGTGCCTTCTATCTGTAAGTTGTAGTTTACAACCTTCCAACAATGAAATCAAATGAAATGAATGGAGAGGTTTGCCCATGATTGCCCATGCTAGTTGCCATATCCCTGTTGTGCATCTCCATATGATTGATGTCCAAAATTCACCGAAATGTCTAATTTTACCCAAAACCAATTAAATGGTCTTGATAAGATTGCTAGGGCCCAAATGGCCAATAGTGACCGATTTCCATATCTATAGGAGTTGAAAGAAATCATCAGAAAGCTTTAAGGAAGGTATCAACATGCACCAATAGGAAGAGAAAGTCATATATTACTTTTTTGAGCAAATAAAATTTTCTTGGAACGTCACCAGAAGTTACTAAAAGCATTCACAAGTGGCGATTTGATTCATAGATTGGGCGCTTAAGGGTTAATATCACGAAAATGAGTGTGCACTATTGATCAGTACTCCTACTTAACGGAAATAGTTGTTGCATTCAGAAGCTAATGCTTATACACTAGTGTATTTCTAATGTTGAATTAAGTTGCAGCCTCTCATTCTCGCTCTGCTTGGTCTTTCAGAAACGGTCCAGCTGGGGTTCCTTACGCGGGTGAGAGTTCAAGTACGCGAAATGTAATGCCTGGAAGCTTCAGGATTTCTCGCCACAATTTTGTCTTGGAGCATGATCTTGTGATAATCAAGTCCATGAACACCTGCAATGAACTTCACCGCCACTACTGGATGT
This sequence comes from Antitrichia curtipendula, assembly GCA_951230915.1. Lineage (NCBI taxonomy): Eukaryota > Viridiplantae > Streptophyta > Bryopsida > Hypnales > Leucodontaceae > Antitrichia > Antitrichia curtipendula. The sequence goes on from OX579642.1 coordinate 20,734,040, forward strand.
TGGAATTGAGGATGCTGTGTTTATGGAGGAGAATCCACTTCTTCAGCAGAAATTTTCAAGAGCATGGAATTGGTATAACACTGACTCAGATAAGCATTTGAGCCCTCAACCAGATTGTGATTGACTAGGATTTCACTGTGCCTGAAGTGCAGAGTTAGTTTCGTCTGAAAATTTCAGCGGTTGCTTGGAGGTGCTCAGCGTGTTGGTCAGTTACTAGCCGAGATGGCCAGTTCTACAGATGCATTTCAAACTGCGTCGCAGTATGAGCCATCAGGAGAAATTTGAAATTGTGGTGGATGTGGAATTCTACACTTAATCATTTTGGTTAGGTATGTTAATATTATCTATTTGCAAATTCAGAAAATTTTCTTTCTTCTAGATTCAGTAACTTTCGCTTCAACTGTTTGTTCAAGATTTGGATTGAAAAAGACTCAACACGGTGAATGTCTTTTACCACAATCTCACTACTGTACCTCCAACAGACTCTTCTTTCATTTTGTTCTGAGGATGAAAACTCAGTAACAATATATTAACATGTTTGGGTTGCAATTTCTGTGCTTTGTCAAATATATCAATTATATATTTGGAAACAGTTATTTTCAACATTTCACTTATTCTTGACCCTTGAACGTCGACATGTACACCAAACGTCCATCAGACGATAGGGAATCCTTGTAGTAGGATAGAAGTACAACTATTAATCCTTGGAATTTTGTTGTGAAAAGGGGAGGTCTTCTACAATAGTTTGATTTTCAATGAGTGCTTTTGCTATTTCTTAAGCCAATGATTCATATGGTAATGAAAAGGGATGATTTCCAAGGTCACCTCCTCATCCTTTAAGGTTTAAAGGTTGTTGTCTCTTTCATAAACTGTTTTCTACAACTTTTAGATAGTGGAGTCAATTGTAAAGTCATGCAAAATCCTTATTTATTTGGTGCCTCTTTGATATCCATGTTTATTTTAGAAAATGCATTTGAATTCTTACACTAATTGAATGTTATTAAAAATGACAAAAAGATATGGCTCACTCTACTTGATTTTTTGGGGAACAATTCAAGTAGTGCAAATTTGAGTTTGATCCCCTTTTTTTGCAAAGATGGGACCAAAACTTCCATTTAGGAAGAAACTAACTTGACATGATTAGATTGTATGCAATATGCCTTGTTGTTGTTCCAATAAACATTCAAGTAGTACAAGAATTCAAATGGTTTCTATAATAAGTATTGAAAGAAGCTCCATATTGCTTTTTAGAATAAACATCGAACTAACACCTAAAGAAATTTGATGTTTTTAGGCCCAAACTTGCTTTGAATGACTCATAGGTAAAGGAAGGCTAAAATTTTCATCTATATTTATTCATTAATAAATCCAATTGTAGGATCCTTTAAGCCCTTAAAGACAACGAGGTAGTCTAGATTTACAAAATTGTGAAGATATATTACAAAATAAAATTTAGAATAATAATTTAATAATGAATCTCAAACAATACTTGCAAAATATAATCCGTAGATTATATCCATATAGTTGGATCAATTTGTACACAAACAAGTATTTTTCAATAAAATTTGAAACTAAAAATTAAAAATTCCTTTAAAATCAATTGTAGATTGAATATTTGTGATTTCCAAAAGATTTTTTACTTGAAGTTCAAAATGTTAAATTCTAATTATAGTAGTTTTTGAAGATTAAATTCTTTTTTTATTCAAGTTGTTTATCAAAGGTAATTTTTTGAACTAAAAAGATTATTTTTTGAGACCAAACCTACCAATACATTTTGAATAATAGAATATTAGCAAAGCAAAGACTTCAAAATCTATACCGTACAAATGTTAAAGGACTAATATACAAATCTCCAAAAAAAATGATGGATGTAAAAATGAATTTCTTTGTACTTGGAATTATCATCCACTGTTCTAAATTTAGAAAGAATTGCATATCATACAATAACTTTTTAACCATGTAGTCAAAAGTTACGAATATTGTTGCACCTTAAAACTACTCTAAAACTATATGTGTAAAAACTTCAAAGAAAAAAAAATGAAAATTTCACTCGTAAATGGATGACTGAAAATGCTATATTGCAAAGATAATACTACTCAATATTTTAGAAGTTAAGTTTAATTTTTTTAATGTCATTGGCTAACTAGATAATGAATTGGTGGAGAGGTTAGTGAACACAATAGCCAAGCTTCCACACAAGGTTACAAGAGCCAAATAATGGTCAACAAGCCAACAATGATGTGACATTAGGGCCTCCCACTTTTAGGAGTAAAATGGGAATAAAAGAGGAGCAAGAGAGAAAAACTAACATTGGTTAGTAATGTTACCAAAATTCACAGCTTGACACCTGAAGCTCCACCTCTAGTTCGGTCCAAGTATGCTAATAGCCCCAAGTCAATAGTGCCAAGTAATGGTCAACAAAACCATCAATGATGTAACGCTAGGGCCTCCCACCTTCTAGAAGAGCAAAATGGGGGTAAAAGGGGAAAAAAAAGGGAGAGCAGAAAGGGGAACCCAAACATTGGTTAATAATGTTATTAGAGTTCATTCCATTCAAGTTCGTCGGCTGCATGGCAGTACTCCTCGTCCCTAGAGTACAAATGATGGGACGTCTCATAATTGGTCTACGTTTCTTAGGGGCGAGGAATCTACTTTCTGAAGCTCCAGTAAAGTTTCAGAATACACTTTTGAGATGAATTCATCTCGTCCTGAACACTCAACCCTTTCTCATTGCCCACTCTGTAATTGCACATTCTCTGAATATCTCAACAATATCTCACGACTGGTTACACGACTCGTCCATGACTCGTCCATGCCACTTGCCAGACGTCACGCGTCGTTTGTCCTACCAAAGTTTCGAGACCGACCATACGGACAATTGCACAGATATGAGATGAAGATAATTGCGCTCAAATTTGCTCGAACCTTCCCAAACGATCAATTACAGTTTATAGCACATACGCATAGGAATTGCGGACTTAATAATGAAGACGCTTCACGAAGTTCATGCAGTTCACGAGGTCTCATGACACTAAAAAAACAGCATGAAATATCGAAGATTTCTTGGGTACCCACCCGATGGTTAAGATCTAGTTGCAACCGCAACTTGCGAAAGAAGATAGCTCAGAGAAACGGACCAAACCGTTTCGGTCATTACAGACTTGTACGAATACAGACGATGAAGAAAACTCGTTTCAGTCAAAGCTGCATAACGATCTGTCTTTCTTAATCTTGTCAGAAGATTTCTCCACAAAACATGCAATTCGGTTAGTTAGTACAAATGACGCACGCAACAGCCAGCAAAATGCACACGTTCCATGCTGTGAGTCACATCAGCCATATAAGGTACAGCTGATAAACAGTATCACTTACACTAGCAGCGTGACTAATTATAAAAATAACCTTAAGGCATGGTACCACACGTGCGACACGATATGCAGCCTCCCTCAGTTCATCAGTGATCAAAACTGTAAAACAAATTAACAAAAACGTGACAAAAGATGCCTTTTCAGTTTCACTCAGAATCTGACAAATCCAGAAACTGATCCAATGCTTTATCTTCTCAAGATTTAAGATGAAGCAGGAACTGTAGAAGTGCAACAGCCTACTCTGCAGGGGCACCTGGGGCACTGCCTGAGAAGCCTCCACCTCCACGACCAAATCCACCTCGCCCACCTCGAAACTCAGGTCTGTACTCGCCAGGTGCTCCACCTTTGTCTCCGCCAAAGCCACCGTCTCCTCCACGGCCACTGCTGCTCCTGTAACCTTCCCGGTCACCAAATCGGGGCCTGTCGCCGTCCCTAGGGGGACCACGAGGCGGTCTGTCTCCGCCAGGACCTCCCATGGGCCTGCTTGGGGGACGAGCAGACTTCTTCAAAGTCGCAGGCACAATCTCAGAAGGCAGGTTGAGGTATGTCCTCAAGTGCTCGATGCCATCATTGGTCAAGTACCTGCAACAATATTGGACAAAATACTTTGTGAAGAAAGTTCAGCATTTCAATGCACATTCTGCACTAAACTTCCTGAAGCAAAACCAAGGCGGATTGATCGATCAAGTATACTAGATCACCCCTAAAAAATCTTAGTCACGCAATTCAATCAGCTGATTTATGACAAGTTGCAGCTTCTTGATCAACAGTGCGCCACCGTAAAATCGTAGACAGTTGGAATATAATAAAAAAACGTATGTACACCACCCCAATATTTGGTCAAGTGGCGGTTTGAGATCGTCTACCAAGAAAAATTCACCCCCTCACAACATTCGATGAAGAATTCCTTCGGAATCCTCTTTCATTTGCCAAAAAGAGCATATAAAAATTCGACCAGACTAATACTATGAACTAGCCAGTAATCATTTTGATAGTCCCCAACTTCATGCAGAGAATAGATGCAGGCTATCTTGCGTCACCGTGCAAAATCATAACCCCCCCGTCTCAAACTGATATTGAAACAACAGCTCCAGAGCTTCTCATGGAGAAGAAACGAATTAAAATCATGAGCGATCTCGACAAGTTACAAGCCCAGGAAGAGTAACGAGCATCCATCGAAATTAAACCATGAGTCAATTCGCTGTACATAGCGAATTAAAAAAATCGCAACTTTTCCCGCGATAAAGTCTGTTGACGATATGACACTGTAAGGAAAAAAATAAAAAATTCGTAGGCACCGAGCAACCATATCCAATATGGAGCTTAGACGGACAAAAAAGGTGCAAGAAAATTTAGGGCTTACAGTGAAGTGGCTAGCTAATTCCGCTTAAGTATCCTAAACCCTAACCCATGCTCTGAGACTCATTTTCTGGGACAGACCGAAGCGCAAATCCAGAGAGCTCTACTACTCACAGCAAACGAAAGAGACCAAGTATGTTTACGATATGACACTTTGAAAGGGAAAATTAAGAGTTCTTACGCACCAAAGAACACATCCAATATGGCGCTCTAAATGACAATAGTGCCAGAAAAGTTAGGGTTCAGAGTGAAGAGGCTTGCAAATTCCGCACAAGCACCCCAAACCCTAATCCACGCTCGAGCGCCATTTTCCGAGCCATGCCGAAGCGCGAAGCCAGAAAGCTCCAGCAATCGAAGCATATCGAAAATTGGACTCACCAGTAGTAGTGTCGCCAGGCGAAGCTCTCCTTGACGTACTCCTTGGACTTGAAGCTCTGCATGAGCTTGATGACCTGGAGGTTGGGCACATCGATCTCCGGGTGCTTAGGGGCATTGAAATCCTTCTTGGCGTACAGCACACCCTCCTTGAAGAGATACTTGTAAACCTCCACGCGGTTCTTCTTCGGAATCAACATGGTCGCGGCCTGCTGCTGGCGATAGCGATGGCGATGGCGATGGAGCTTCCGACGACGCGCAGGGGAGCAGAGAGCCAGAAACAAAAAGAGAAACCCTAAATTGCGACTCTTGGCTATTAAAAGGGGCCCGCTTAGGGCTTCGCTGGTGGCATACCCACGAACACAACATGGATGAAAGTAGGCACACTAATAATGATATTTAGTGTTGCCTACATTAATGAATTTAAGAATGCTATAAGTTATTAATCTTCATGAATAATTGAACCAAATATTTTTATAGAAATCTTTCCCTTTTAATAGAATTGATATTCATGCTCTTGGTAAAATTATCCGTTGAAAATAAAAATGTATAGCATTTACAAATCAAGGTAATATTAATATTAGTAAATTTAGATTTAGATATTTTATCCATATTTGATTTTGTACAAGTTACTAGTTTATGAACATCTCTTTCATTCAAATTGATTCAATTAGTGCAAGAGTTTGGATAGTACAACCTTACTACCCTCTTGTATAAAATTGATGAAATTAACATGGATGAATGTAGTCATTTGTGCACATATATATGAAATTTGGATCTAAATGATAGTTTAAGATATGATTGCATGCACTTATAGGATAATGATTTTTGTATAAATATATATTAAATTTACTAAAAAATCATTGCTATAAAATCTAACAAAATAAATTGGTCTATCATAAATTTTGTCCTTTAGGCTTAAAGCTAGATTAAAAACTGATGAAATTTGATAATTTTAGGTCCAACAAAGCTAGAAAAATTGGTTGTGACTATCAACAAAGTCTTTCAACTTGTATTAACAACATGTTTCACTCTTAGATTTGACCTTGGCAATGTCGAATTAATTGCCTATAGGACTAAGGCCATTTTTTTCTGAAAAAACATTCAAAACTATCCTACTACTGCGTTCATTGAAATTTTCAACAAATTTTTATTTATTCTAAATCTAACCATATGATCTTGTAGTAGACTTGTAAAAGAAGAAATGGTAAATTTTTTGTGATACTTGATGTTAGAGATTGAAAAATATAACCAATTGTAGGAAAAAAATTTCATTGTGCCTTACAATTTCATAGGCCTTTGACCGTTGATTGTAGCAAAAAAATTCATTGTGAATTTTGAATTTAAAATACTATAATACTCATCAGAATGTTATTCATGTCTCCAAAAAAAATCAAGCAAAAAAAAGACAAGGAGCACATCCAAAAAAAACTTGCAATTCAGCAATGTCCAAAAGTTTATAATGCACAATATAAATTTTTTAGCACATTTGCCACCACATAATTTTGAAATCTGAAAATCCGAATGGTGTGTTGAAAGATATGCTCATTTTTTGCAAAATCACCAAAAAATTTGGAAGAAAACAAAATCCTCTACTTCCTACAGAGTTTATAAGGACTATGTGAATAACATATAGGCTAAGACCTTGGGCAAGCTTTAGAAAATGGGATCACTTGAATTCATGGTTCTCAGCCCTATTCTCTCCATTGGGATTTCTGAGTTTGACCTATTTCATCCACTTTCCTTCAAGGCATTTGCATGTGGCTACACCAAAAAGGGTGCCAAGTGAAGTATACAATGTAAGGTAGATTCATTGTTATAATATTGAACTATTAAAATTTTGAATTTATATCCATTAACCCCTCACCGCCCAAGGGGACCAAAAGTGTCCTCACACAGTCTATTAGTCAACTTCAAAGTGCTGTAATTCTTGCATCTAATGTCCAAATTCAATAAAACTTGTTGGGAAAGTTGAGCATACTTGTTTATTTTTTTTGGTAAAATTTCTAGATCTATACAAGGCGTACTGAGTTTTTGAAAGCCATTTGAAGTTTGCAGGTTCAGTTTGAGTTCATCACACTACATTGAGATGGCTGCAACTTTGGGGGCTTGTATCTTTTCTATAAAATGTTAGTTTTCAATAAAAATTTGTTGGATATTGTTCCTGATAAAGTCTAATTTTTTTAGTAAAATTTTCATGTCAATCCAAGTTGTTTTGAATTCTTGGGAGCAATTCGAAGTTCAAAATCTGGACATTTTTGCATTACAGTGAACTTCGGTGGCTTATAACTTCTTCAGAAAGGGTTTGTTTTCAATAATTTTTGTTGGAAAAGTTGTGCATACTAGTCTAGTTCTTATGGTAAAAAGTTAATATCAATCCAAGAAATTATGATTGATTGAGAAGCATTTTAGTAGAGGTAGGTTTAGCCATAGATGTGTTTTTATGCTATTTTTTCCACTATTTTCAAAACAATTTTCACATTTCAAAACAATTTTTCCAAATGCAGTGAGTCAATTTTTCCAAAAAGACTCAAATTTTTTAGTCAATAGAGTATCTACAACTGGAAGTGTTAAATTCACTAGAGTTTATATTCCTAGTTTTAATGGATGCATGAGAAACAAACTATGTAGGAAAAAACTGAATTTTGATAAATGGGGAGTTTCATTAAAATGGCACCATTTCGCAACTTTGGCAATTTTTACTATTCAAACCGGGCAGTTTGAAATGTACAGTAGTCTTAGATGTTTGAATTCTATACCATTTCTAGATGTCTAAAATCTATAAGTATCCTAGATGGCACTTTTCCAACTCAAACCAAATAGCAATTCAAGCATTGCAAGTATCACATTGGGTGTAAATGGATAGAAAAAGTCAAAAAATACTACAAAATTGAATTGATTATATATAATTTTGTTGTATAGAAATGGAGACACTATATTTCTTTTGGGCCCTCTTATTTTACTATAATACCATACCAAACTATCTAGACATTCCTTAATTTTTCATTGTTCTCTTTAAGATGCTCGTCAATTTATTTGTTGTTTCTTTTAGGTGTACATGTGGCTTGTACATCTCACATCTTTTGCACCTCTTTCTATGTATTCTTTAGTGACTTCCTAACATGGTCAGATATACATAGAACCCTCCATAAATTCTACATGCATCTATATTTTCCAAATTGCTTTCATATTCTTAAAAAACAACTAGCTACATAAGGAAAGACTTTGTTCCTATATCACAGTTGTTATTATGTGAATCTAGGATCATGAGCACTTGAGCATAAAAATCTACACACAAGTCATTGCAACTTTGCAAGAAACAAAACCCATTTTTTGTAGCAAAATAGATGTTTTTCGGGGGCATTGGAAGGTTGTTTAAGCCTATTCTCAATGTTGTAAAAACTAATAATGATATAATTATATATATTTTAAAAAATAAAATAATTTTTCTAATATTTAATAATTTTTAATTTATTATTATTATTGATGTGGTAGTTTCTTTGCCACATTAGTCAGCTCCTATGGATGAATTCCCACAATCCGGGAACTTAGGAAAATTCAGAGCCCCTTAGACTAGCTGAGTTTAACCTAATGGTTTTGGCAGAATCTGCAGTTGAGACCTGGAATATTATGAGTACTATACTACTATATAGTAAAACAATCTCAACTATTGATTGTAAAAAATCGATAGCTAAAAGTATTGTTGCAAGTACTACATACTACTTGTGAGAACTGAAACAATATTGTAGAAAAAATGACAGATTATTACATAAAATAGGAACAATGAGTTATAAATTGATAATAAATAGAAAATCATGAATAAAATCCCTCTAAAAATTGGCCATTCATGAGGACTTGATGGTGATCAAATTTCATTGAAAAAATGAAGTTGACACCATCTTTAATTTTCAAAAGTGCTTGTGCAAGGAAGTCCTATTTTTATGGATCTAGAGGATATAAAATGATATATTTTTAAGTTCCCCTTGGTAGGCATATGCCCACCTAATGTGGATTAGACCGCCAAAATTTCAACTCTAGATCATTCAATTTGGGTATACCAAACGAAGTGAAAACCCCTAAACCTCAAAGTGTGACAAATTAATATATTGGTTTTTAAATATAAAATGATTTTTTTAAATTTCTAAAAAATAAGGAATCTGATTCTCATCAAGTTAGATATCTCTAATAAAAATTGTATATTCATTGGACTTGTGCTTCATGCATTATTTGGATATGTGCAATATGAAGAATTTATGAATTTTCAAAATACTAACTTTGGGTGTACTCTAATCAACACTAGGCATTCACAAAATTTCATGTTTTTATTATACACATCTTGTGTAAATGGCCAATTTCATTAAAATGGTGGTATTCCAAGTGCCACTTTGCCCATATAATCACTATTGTACTCAACTATTAAAGCTAGCATTAATTAAATAAAAATCAAGAGTTCATTTTTTGGAGAAATTATTCTTTAAGGGAGTTGGAAAACAAATAAATTGAATGCTTCAAATGACTAAGTACAAAAAAATGGGTCAAATGGTGAAGTTCAAGACTTCAAGGCACTTAAAGGAAATTTTAATAGTTAGTATTACATGCACCATCAAATACCAAGATAATTTTGTTTGGTATAATGAAGAGCAAACTTCAATAATATGTTGATAATGGGTGGGATGAAGAAGTCCTTATTATAATAAAGTTCATTATTCTTCATCAATTTCACAGGTTATGGGATACAAGAAGCAAGATGGAAAGCTACCCCCTACCCCTCGCCCCCTGAAGTTCAAAATGTAACTTGAGACATCATTTGAGCATTGTAAATCAACTTTTTTCAAAATTGATGATCTATGAAAATGTGCTAAATCAAGTTGATTTCAAGTCTAAAAATCCATTTGTAATTGGAGTCTCTAATAAAAAATTATGGAGGTCTAAAGTTTAGTTGTGAAATTTTTTTATTGCATTATTTTGACTTGACTATGATTCTATGAACAATTGAAGTCTTTCATGTCTTAAGTTACATATTCCACATGGATTGTTGTCCTTCCTACCTCCCTACTTCTATAAAGCACTTGCCTTCTCTCCTCAAACCAAACATTAGGTGGTCTATGAAGATATGTAGGATATAGATGTACAAAGTGGACATATGTACATAGGTGCTAGAAATTTTTACTAAACTTGCAACTGCTTGCTAAACCACTTTTCAAACTTAATTAATCATTTGGCATGAAATGACAACTGGGTATGGTATAAAATTCTTGTATAAAATTCTTTTTGGTCCAAATGTCAATGTTGTTAATTGTAGGTGACTTGAGGGAGTCAAAAGTGTGGGCATTCAAGTGCGGCCCTCAGCGCTCTCAGAAAACTAGGACGATTATAGATTTGAGGTTTCCACATAGCTACTGAAAACTGCCTACTGAGATTCAGTCCACACTCTGCATCAAGCTTCGCTTTGCATGGACTTGGAGAGGATCAGGATGATCACAGCGCTTCTACGTATCTACACTACGGCACCGACCGTCAGTCTAAACTAGAAATTCTCACAACTGGGCTTGAATGAGCACAACAAACAGGGTCTGGCTGTGGGTTTCCATCTGTGGGATCAGCTCACTCGATCAGCTGAACAGAAGTGGGTGGGAGCAGGTGCTTACACACTGAGTAATTAATTGACATGGTTTTCACAACATTATTTTAGAGTGGCATTGTAATAATAATGTTCAACTGTCTGCGCAAAGCTTACAATGACATGGATCAAGATTTATGTATGAGAATGTTGCCTTGGTATATATACTGTGGCAACGACCATTCAATTCTAAGTGTTGTTCGAAGTTGCTCTAGCTTCCCACTTGTGACACATTCAGTTGGGTTTCTCTAGTACTCTCCATGTTGATATTCTGCATGTTAGAAGGATGTGGGTCCTAAAAATCTTGGGAAGTTGCCATGGCACCTTGGAGGCCCTCCGATCCAGCTAAAGCCCATTTCTAGAGAAAAGACAGGCTCTTTTTGAGACCAGTGTGAATTCTGAGTTTGCGTGCCAGTGTGCCACCCCTACTTGTAGGTAGGTAAAGCCCGATTAGCCCATTCCCACTACTGGAACTTTTAAGGGTTGGAGCCACCAGTTGGATAGCTTTGAGAAGAAGAAAGTAGGGTTTTCAGAGACGAACGTCATGATTTGAATCACAAACATCTATCCTGGTGTGAAAAGTGTACACATTGGGTGCAAGCTCGTACGATTAGCGTGGAGTGGGACGGGTACGCAAAGTTTATAATCAAAGTTTACGTCCAAGTTGTGTTCACTAGGAGATTAATATCTCTTGTTCCCGGATTGCCATTCCGGGCTTACATTGTTCGCAAAATTGAAAATTTCTCCTTGTCCTCCCGGTGCAAAATCATCTGGAAAATTATCGCTGTTCTCGTAAGAGAAAAAAGGACAATCTCATTATGAACTTGAACCATTGAACAAAAGATTCAATATGAGCTAACAGGAAACTGTGGAGTCTGGCGTTCTTCATCAAGAAGTGAGGCTTGACAACGACCAATAATACTCCTGGATCTAGTTGCTACATGGACAAGTCACATGTCTGGAACAAGAGTACTCTTGAACCCAATTGAGGTCTGGACTCGCAAACACGTCTGAACCGAAACAAGAAACAAAGCTCCAACTACTGTAGCTCTGATCCTAGCAACTACTGTAGGACTCAACGCCAGCAATTAAACACCGACGAACTAGCGCCAAATTGGAAGCAGGCTGTACCTACCAGTACTAGTGCCACCCCTTTGCAGTAGATTTTCTTTCGTCGTCCGATCCGCGCTAGCTAAGCTTAGCTAGCTTGCTTCTCGCCCCCACCCAGCGTGTTTTTTTGGGAACAGTCCCTGCCACAAGCCTAGTTCCGAAAAATCAGAGCTCAAAAGATCCAGCAAAGTTTCCTGTGGGGAGTTGCTCCCGTGATGACTGGTGCCCACGCGATCACACATGGCAGAGAGCTACTCTTCGGGCGCCTCTTGGCTGGTGGATGCTTCCGGTGATGAACAACATCCACTGGAGCCTCATCCGCTACCCACAATCACGCAATTCCTTTTGCCCTGTTTTCATCTGGGTTTCCGCTCTTGTCGTTAACTTTGCTTTCTGTCGCGGCTGCAGCTATTATTGAATTGGAGCTCCGCCAGGCATGGACAACTTTCACGTACTGTAGGAACTAGGAAGGAATGTCAACAACCTATCGTAAACTACGTGGGGGTCGAGGAACTGTCGAAGTTGAATTTCCACGTCCCATTTTAAGAGGTCCACGTCACTTTGATCCAATCACAAGATGCCACTACCGAATCTGATCCTCACGTAGTCCCGGCCCTGCTTCACTGATGAGCTCCTTTCTTTGCTTTGCTTTGATCCTTTTCGATCCTTCCCTTTGCCAACCGGCCTCAGACGTGCTTGCATGATAACTTGCACTGAGTACTACTTGTAGCTTTTCTACCCTTTTGTATGCGCCAGTATACGTCGCTTTCTACTGTTTGGTATGCGCCAGTGTACCTCGCTTTCTACCGTATCGTATGCGCCACGGACGTCGTGAACGGATCCCGCATTTCTAAATTTAGATGATGGAGCTGCCGTCACGGATGCTGGAAAAGACTGCACCGGAGTGTGTAACGGAACCCCATTTTTAGTCCTTGTTCACACTCCGCTCATCATTTATCAGCTTTTTGGATCAGTTGGAGAATTGACTTTACGCTCGAGAAATGAAATCATGACACACTGGCCTCTCTGTTTGTTGCAAAAAATAAAATAAAAAATCCATCCATTAAGATAGGCTGTTTGTTTGTTATGTTTGTTTGTTATGTTGAGATCTTTTGGACTGTACGTCCTCCGTTAGCATTCTAGGTACCATTAAAAAGGTCTCTCCAAGTACGGGTGCACGGATTTTGTATCGTGGTGTTTTGACCTACAGTGTGGAAGTTATGTATTTTTGAGTTATTTTTGAGTTACTTTTGAATTAATTTTTTTCAAATATTATTTTTTGAATGTGCAATGGTACAGGGCACACTAACTAGTTCATACCTTAAGTTAGGCTATTTGTTTTGTTTTGTTTGTTTCTTTTGGTATGGTGAGATCTTGTGGACCATACTTCCCTTAATTGCATTTTCAATAACAATTGGAAAGTCTTCAATGAGGAAGGGTGCACGGGCTTTGTTTCATGGCATGTGGACATACAATGTGAAAGTTATTGAATTTTAAAGTTTTTTATGAATTAAAAATTAAAAAAATTACTTCTACTTTCATTTTGGTTGTGGCAACAGCACAAGGCATACTAGTCTATACCTTAATTAAGTTTGTTTGTTTGTTTGTTTTGATTTATTTGTTTGTTATATACAATGAAATCTTTGGAATTATACATCCCAATTCCCTGGTAGCATTTTTGATATTGTCGGAAAGCTCTTTGCAAGTAGGGGTGCATGGTCTTTGCTTTGTGGCGTTTCAACATATGTTACAAAAGTTATGGATTCAATTTTGAATTGTTTTCAAATTAAAAAATTAAAAAATCACTTCTGTTTTTATTTTGATTGTGGCAACAACACAAGGCATACTAGTAAAAATAAAGGTACATTGCATTGTACTGATAGTGTTTGTAATATTACCATTTATCAATATCACAATATTTTGAATTAGTAAATGTTGAAATATTATTGTATTGTATCAATTATCAAACTACCAATTTTCAGAAAATAATTTTTTGTGGTGACAATAATTCTCTAGATGATGTTAATCCTACCTACCTACATGACAATTCAATGTAATTGTTGGAGATTCACTTGAGTGTTTGTCCTTTCTACAAAACTAGCCCCCCAAATTGTAGTTGTATAGATCTTGTTTTGTGATTTGATTGTGTGGGTGAAGGATTATTTTCACTCACTCACAAGTGAAGTGATCAATTAAAATTAGTAAATAGTAAACCAAGATACATGCCCAACAAGGTAGACTCTTCAAAAATTGTATTGTACCTAAAGTATTAGTTTATGAGATGCTAATTTTGTATACATCTCCAAAATTAATATGTAATAATTCTTGAAGAAACAGTTTTAGAACATCTACTAGAAGAACTTTGACCCTCCATAGCTTTGCATATCAACATATGGTATCCAAATTTTGGTTTTAAAAATCATTGAAATCTCTTATTACTTGTACTAGTAGAAAACACAATTTTTTTTATTGATATTGTCAATGAAAAAACATAGAAATTTCACTAGTTTAATAATAAAAACTATTTGCAATAGAAAAAGTGGTAGTTTGAGATGTCCTTAGTTATTACCTTAATATGAAGCATCTTTAAACATTAAACTTTGAGTTTCTTGGAAAAAATACAAGTCAAGCAATAAAAGTGAGCCTAGTCCTTCCTTTTCTCTTTCCATTTGCATGTTACATGGCTTGTGTTTGAGTGAAAATGTAAATCAAGTGACAAGAACTTTTGACTCTATTAGGCTATTGCTTGATTTGAGTAACAAATAAGTAACAATTGAGTATTTAAATGAGGATTGAGACTCCTAATTTTTAGAGGGTTTTTGGAGCTTTACTAGAAATTATCACTTATAATCTATATTCTACCAATTTTTCAATTAAATGTCTAATTTAGTAGTTGTTTCTATTTATGCTATAAATAGATTTCTTAGAAATTTGACCAGATTTTTATCTTCTAACTTCAATCAGTTTTTTTTGTTACTCTAGTTTTCACTGTTTTTCAATATACCAAGTGCTGATTTTCTCTCAATCATCATTAGAAGATCGTATATATTAATGTATAGTATTCTTTTTGAGTGTTTTAAATTCTTTTTTAATGGCAAAAATACCATTCATTCATTTAGTCATTTTTGTATAAAAAAATGTGTCTTACTAATAATTACACTGGAACTTTGGTTGTTCAGTTTCAAAGATTTCATCTATTTATTACTCCCTCCGTCCCAAAATGATCTTCCTATTACACAAGATGTTATAGATTAAGCTCAAAAAGAACTATTTTTTCAAAAAAAATTGACTTATGAATAGAGTTTGATGTCCTCCTATTGTTCTGAAATTTTGAGTTTTAAATTAGTTTTCAAAGTGTGGTTTCAAAGTGCTTGAAAATTGAATTTTTGAGGCATTTTTGAAGAGCACCGGTGGCCACTCACTTGATGCATGGGATTGGTTAGCATGCCCATGCTTTTGGACTATGTACAAGTGTCACTAGCTCCCTTTCTCCTCCAACAAGAAGATCATTTTGGGACACTAAATAAAGGTCAACAGGAAGGTCATTTTGGGACGGAGGGAGTATATGATTCTCATCTTTCATTTGGCAACCAAAATCTATATTATATTGAACAAATTTCATTTAAAAATTATTCACTGAAATCAAACTTTGTTGGATTGTCACGTGTAATCTTATCATCTAATAATGTTTAAAATTGAATAGAACATCATTAAATTCATTCATTTTAATAAAACAATTTTACAAACTAAAACCAATTCATCAACTTCTAATTTATAATATTAAAATCTTATTTACTAAAAGTTTTTTGGCCAATCCGTATTAGATTGGTAAGTTTGTTTAAATATCTTTCTCCTTCAATAAGCATTATATTTAAACATTTAACTACAAATATATTTTTTCTTCATTTCAACTTTGATAATATTCAAAGTTATGAAGAATTTTTATTTTGATAGTTGGGATTCTTGCATAGGACATTTTATACATTGAATCTGGTCGACATTCTAGAAGCTCGTTGTATTCATTTCATATCAAAGTTGGATATAAAAATGCTCACAATGCACTACATTGCTTTTTGCATGTAGCTACAAAAATAGGGATAAAGTTAATTGTGGTATCGTAGCCAATGTCATAATGATTATTGGGTTTAGAATGCAAATTATATGGTTTAGAATGCAAATTATATTATAAAGGAACATATATGATGTTGCTGCTCATATAGGATGAAAAAAAGTTTAACTAAGTGGGACTTGTTCACACTAGTAATTTTGTATATTTACAACTAGATACACATGTCATAAGAAATGCATAGACCCTATTTATACAACATTGTTTGGTACATTTTGTGCAATGTCATATATGCCATGCATTGGCAAAGTGAAGTATTATCTAGCGCTTGCAAAGGAGAAGCAATTAATGTTTAATGAAATGCTTGTCTAGTCCTAGTCATTGTCTTTTCACATGGTTTGTATATAGTAGTACTTGTCATAGCTTGACAAATTGAGATACTAACTAGAGTAGACAACAATCAACCACTGAGATGCTTGTCTGGTCCAAGTCACTGCCGTTTCGTAAAGTGAGGTACTAACTAGTACATAGAAGAATCAACTAATGAAATGCTTGTCTGGTCCAGTAAAGTGAGGTACTAACTAGTGCATATGAGAATCAACTAATGAGATGCTTGTCTGGTCCAAGTCATAGTCATTTTATATGGTTTGCACAATATAGTACTTGCTTTGGCCTGACAAATTGAGATACTATTTAATATAGAGGAGAATCAACTAATGAGATGCTTATCTGGTCGAAGCCATTGTCATTTCATATGGTTTGCATAGTGCAGTTGCCATGGTTTTTTAAAATATCCTTTTAATATAAACATGGATTATAGAAGTGTAAAATTGTGAGTTGATATGGAAAAAATTTACAAAAAATACAGAATTGAAGAAGATATGGTTTCTTAAAGGAAATAAATTTTACCATAACATTCTTCTTCCAAAACTGCCCTTCTCAAAACTAATGTTGCATCACAATTTTATATTTATTGGAGAAAAATCATAATAAGTTTAGAGTTTGATCCAAAAAATAAAAATAATTTATCAAAAATGCATCAAACTTAGAATCATGACTTTCACAAATACTTTGGATTTGAAATTTGAATTCAAAATTGTATTTAAAAAAAATAGCATATTCTCAATTTTCCTCCATAGCCAAAAGTTCTAAAATCATTATTTGCATTTGAATAATTGGAGGATTAAGTTTAGATACAATAGAATGTTGAAGATACATTTTAGAAATCCAATTCTAAAGATTCATAATTCCAAAATAAATAGCTAATTTATTTTGAATTATGGAAGCTTTAGGGATACATTAGGCATTAATCTTAGAAATATGCATGAATTCAAATATAGAGTGTCAGTTTTTGGATTAACCCCCAAAATCCTATGTATCCCCTTGAGGTACTCTTGAAGGTTTGATCAGGTACCTATCATCTCAAGTTTTGACAATTTTTTTAAAAAGTCTTATTCAAAATGGAGAGATTGATTATATTTTTGGAAATATAATTTTATTTTAATTGGTGCATAGGAACAAAAGTTATGCCACAATAATTCCAAAAGAAGCAAAGGTGGGCAACAAAAAACAAAAACAAAAAACAAGCTTCTATTTTTTATAGATTATGTTTTTTAATTATCGAAAGATTTGATTCATTCCATTTGGATAAGTAATGTGAAAGTTATGAAGCTTCTTGTTTTGTGGGCAATCTTAGCTAATTTTTTGAGAAAATAATGTATTAGATCCATTTAATTTAATATTTTTTTGTAGATGGTTTAGTTTGTTTTCTAAAAAAACTCAATGTTGGAATTTTTGTGTTTTAAATCCATCTTAGAGCTATCAATAATATAGGGTTTTTTTCTATCTTATACATGAAATGAATTAATAATTCTTTTAAGAATGAACATGTATTAATTATATGAGAATTTTTTTGAGTTTTTTTTTCCAAACTCTAAACTCAATATATTCTTCAATATAAAATAATTTAAATTCACAATATATAGTACAAAATTTTAAGTTATAACTTACAAGGATCCAAAGCCTTATAATCTAATCACACTAAGAACAAAAAAACATGTTTTCTTCACTTTAAACGTTTATATCTTGTGATCGATATGGTCAAAATTTCTGAATTTTTTTCTAGACATTTTTATACTAGTTTATTGCAAGATCCTATGGTTGGATATATAAAAAGAGAAATGTTTCAAATTTTATTGTTTGCATTAAAATAATAATTTTAAGTTTTTTTGGTGGAAAAATGACCTTAGGACTATTGGCATCAATGGAATTATAACTAAGAGAGGGTGGGAGTCTTACCTGCCTTCCTAGAAGAAATATATGCCGTTTCAAAAAGAATTTAGACCTGATGATAGCCCATTGGATCTACCTTTTCCACTTACTACTTGAACTCTATGTCTTTTTATTCTCATATTAAGATAAACTATCATTGACTTTGGCATTCTCATGGATATGATGGAGTTAGGATTCATCATAGATGCCTTAGGATTATCCTACTACGGGAGTCTATTTTATTGCAATTTGTGCCTTCTGTTGTTTCCTTATTCTACATTTAAGTTAGTTATGCTTTAGTTTTGCATGCTCAAGTTGTTGTTTATTGAGCTTTTACAATTACTATGGCATAGCATAAGGTCCATATTTATGCCTTGGAAGATATTGCATTACCTTCAAAGTTGGGTTGCATGCTAGCAAGAAGAGTTCTACTTGGATTTTAATACTCGACTTAAGGTAGTTCATTATATTGATTGGGATTTTGACTTTAGGGACTTGGAAGAATGATGCCGCATTAAGGGTAGGATGGAGGGTGTGGACACTATTGAAGCATGCATTTACGTGATCCATTTGGTGGACCTTCACAACTATGACCTAGCCAAGAAGAGAAGAGCTGAGGCCACTAGATCCTCTAGTAATGAGGCAACCAATGTGCTCCTCCAGAAAACCTAGGATTCAATGTTGTAGATTCCAATAATCCACCATTCAACTCTAGAATAAGTACTTCATATGTCAAATTATATTTGCAACATGACTTGAAGTCCTCCTTCTTTAGCAAAGAAATCAAAGAAAACTTATATAAGCTACCAAGAAGCTGAAAATGGAGGTAGATGACCTAAATTGGGAATACATTTTGTTGCATTTTTTTTTAGGACAAAGAGGGAGTGACTGGATTGAAGCTTCACTACATAAAATGCAAGATAGGGTTTGGAGGCAAACATGAGACCACTCAAAAAGTGCCATACAACTTCTTAAACAATTTTATGTTGTATTTACCATTTATGCAAAGTTCTACTACTGAAAAAAAGGTGTCAAGTGTGTAGAGTACTAATAAGACATTTAATAACTTAAATTAATAGATCACAAAGCCTTGGTAAAAAAGGACTTATTACCTAAAGGCAATGAACGACTCTCTCTCTATTTTGCTACGGTTGCTTTTGTTTTGGTTGGTGATGTTGAATCATTGCACTACATGAAATTGTTTTGGTTTAAGGTTAAGTGTGAAGGTTTATTAAAAATTATTCAGGTTGTGTCCTTCAAAGAAAAACCTACAAGGCAACTTTTGAGAATCACTTTCATAGCATCAAGCATTTGAAGGTTGCCAAAGACTCTCCATTTAGAAGTCTATATCATCTACTCTATGAAACGACTACAAAGGAAGGACTCATGTACCTATATTTGAGGGATTTGCAAGGAACCAAAAAAGATTTGCATGCATGGTTTAGGCCAACGGAAAAGAAGCAATTCCAAATTCTCATTTGTTGCATTGGTTTTTAATGACTTTGTTCTATTTTTACTATGTTGGGGCTATTGAGGTGATATGGCTTTGTATTCAAATCATGTTTACAATGTCAAGGGTTTGTACAATAATCCCCACTATGAAATGAGTTGGTCCTCAAAACCAAAAACCAAAAGTTACTTTTAGGTTGGGGCTCATATGGTACACATTAGTAGTATTTTTTTACATGTGTACAAAATGCATGAATCTCTCTACGTTTGGAGAGTCATTTCCAAATTTTACATTCTTTTTGTACTAGAATTTCTAAATAAGACAATTTTAGGGAAAGAATCTTTAAAAAAAAAAAATCTACAAAAAAGGAGAATATTAGGGCCTACTAGTAGTAGATGGATAGACTACCTTTCTATTTGAGAACTTGTAGATTTGTGGTGCATAGTAAAATAATGTAGTATCAAGAAAAGAGAGCACTACACAACTGCACTAGTCAATAAAGGCAACTATTGCAAAGTTAAAAATGTCCACCTATGGCTTACAAATAAGTGTAGATAAAAACTTCAACCCAAAATTTTTTCCCTCATTCTATAAAAGTATTTGATTGCTCATAGACCAAATGTATTTGGTAAGGAAACTAATCTCTTGAGACTTTCTCTAAGATGCTACAACCAAACTTAACAATAAAAAGTAGGGCTATCAATTTTCCAATACTACAAAAATAACAAAATCAGATGTTTTGTCAAGCTACGAAGGTATATGATGGTACACATAGTTACATATGTATACATATATATGACTCATTCTCTTTGAATTTCATGATTTTTTCTTTGAATATGATCAAATAGGATAAATAAAAGTGTGTACATTTCATTGTGGGGGATAAATCTACCATTTTTCACTCTATTGCTTACATCTACAAAGATGCAAAACCAACAAATAACATAGTCGGTGTTGTTTTAATTATTCTAGTTGAGGACATAAATAAAATAAATAACAAACTTGGAATCATCAAGTTTCTGTCCTTCCTGGGTTCTATGAACTAAAAGATGGACATGAATGCTCTATGGACTTCAAGCTACCTATTATTGAGGATGTAACTGGTTATAAAAATATTTTTAGTGCATTTCAGGACTTCAAAACTTGTAATTCTTCTGAAACCATTATTGTAAACCTTGTGCATTCTAAATTGTCAAGATTGGTTCTTGCTATTTCATGTACACATCACAAAGTTCCTCTGTCACAAACTGTCATTGGTAATTGTACAATTATCATTGGGCACCGCTTTCATCTTACATTTGTTCATTTGAAAATATTGTTACAACACAATATTGCCATTTATGATTACAATGCAGTTTAGACATGTCATTTACATTTGAATTTGAAGTGTTGTAATTCCATCTTTTCGCAAGGTGGGTACCTAGAACTCCATTAAGAAAGAAGACATTGGATGTGATAAATTGCGTGCAACATGCCTTGTCGTCATTCCAATAAAATTTAAGTGGAATAAGCCACCTTGTTGTCAATCCAAAAAACAGTCATTCAAGTAGTGTAAGAATTCAAATGCATTCGAGAATAAATATTGAAAGTAGTACCTACTTAAACAGTTTTTTTGCATGACATTACATTACATTACAATTAACTCTATTGTAACCAAAATGATTTAGTTATGCCTTTTTCAAATCCAAAACCGTGCAACCTCCGAGCAAGGCCAGAAGCGCAAGGAAGGCAAGGGACGGTGGAGTCGCTCCTTGCCTCCTTGGGACTCGATCCCCTTATCAGGCTCGTCTGCTTTTGAGAGAGAGCCTGGACAGTGCGCAAGTGCAAGCTTGCCACTACACGGCTACTGTGAAGTCCGGCAAGGCAAGTCCAGTCCCGCCGCAGCAATGACGTCTAAAGCGACGCCTGAATGAGACAGGGCGCCCACCCGCGCAGTGGGCCATGACCCGTGCTGTGCGAAACCGCGGGGGTGGGCGACGGGAACGGCGACGCGACTGGCGGCAACAACCACCGGCGGTGACAAAAGCCTACTGCTGGAGTGCCGGGTACGGCGACGGCTGCGAAGGCGGGGCGGGCCGGGCAGTCATGATGAACCTGCCCGATGAACCTGACCGTATACGGTATATTACAGGTACCCTTCCCTCCATAGAACGAAATCACCTTCTGCCTTCCTTTCGGACTCCTCCTGCCGTCCTTTGGAAGAAGAGGAATCTGCCTTCGCTTACCGGCTTTCACATTCTTGTTTTGGCCTCGGCCTCTGCTTTCGTCCTTCTCTGACATGCGCCCCGCTGATGAGGACTGCTCGTAATCTTGTTGTTGTTGTTGTTGTTGGTGGTACTGCTGGCTGGTACTGTCCCTGCGTCGGTGCGTTCTTGAACGGAGACGGAGATTTTTGAGATTTTAAGCTGATTTCCAGCATGCGGTGATGATGATCAGGGTCATTGTTCATGATCAGGGTTCAAGATGCTCTTGAGACGCGTCAGGCTAATGCCTGCCCAGCAGGCTGGCTGACAGCCGTTTTAAGTTCTTTCGAACGGCGTCAAGATGAAAGGTAATGTGTGAGGTCAAGGAAGAAGAGCGGCCTTCATCTCTCTCGCTTGTCTCTGCCTCCACTTTCTTGGAACTTACTGTTTTCGGTTTCTTTTCCGTTTAACCTTGTGGTGGTTTGTGCGCCTGTTGCTGGGAATTGAAAGACTGGGAGCTAAGGGAAATTTCTTCTGAACGTGGAGATGTTTACTCTTGTGCTGTTGCACTGAGGTTGCGCTTTACTGCATTTTGAAGTTTCATGATTCGTTTTTCTTGGACACGCGAACTTGTGCGCTAATTTTGGCCTTGACACATACATGTGACCTTCCGAATAATCAATATTTTGGTTTCTAGTGTTGCATGCGTTGTCAGTGATCACTTCACGTTTCCATCGCTTGACGTACTTTGAATCCAAGAAGGATTCGAAGTACGAATTGGACAAAACATCACGATGACGTGGTTATTCAGGCCCGACAGCCGTTAAAGTAAGTCTTGTACTCAAAGATCGGCTTTCTTGATGAAATCCGCCTTGGATTCTGAGCAAGTACTGGTAGAAGCCTGCTTTCTAGTTAACACAAACTTCGATATATATATTGAAGCTGGATGGAGTGGATGCTATCCTCTTGTCCCGTTAGGCGATTAGTTCTCACCTTCCTCACCATCATACTCAATTTTCTGAGCACTATGAATCCATTTTCACGATCTTGTGTAGGTAGTTCTTGCAGGTATGAAGATGCAGCATCCTCGAGACTCGAGAGGAGTTGAAGTTCCTTGGAGCGATCTTTCTTGGCTCGTTGCAATTTCTCACTCACGCTGGGATCAGAAGAGAGAGAGTACAGCCCGAGAGCCGATTTTTAGTTGGAACGGGCTGTACTCTCTCTCTTCTTGTGCCAGTCTGGATGTTTCGCTCTCCTAAGCTCGACCTACTCGTTGAAATTCAAGCATCGACGGTCGAACGAAGAACTTTAATTTGCTTCTCCAGTACTGCATCATCTGGTGAATCGAAGGACATCTTCAACACAGTTTTATTACATCCAAGCCGGGACTCGAAGAGAGAGAGCACAGCCCAAGCTACTCACTCTCAACTACTGTTAAGTGGTTCTTGATGGATTGGACTGTTCTCTCTCTCTTCTAATCCCTACTCGGATGTGCCCTCTTTGTGGTCTACGACCTTCGGCAATAGTTTCTTTCAACTTTCCGGAACTTACTGTTTATTCACCGTTTTTCTTGACAGTTTTAGCCACATGTAACTTCGCTGAATGAGGGGCTTCATCGATGCAGTACCGCGCGTTCTCTTACAACTGCCGTGACATGTGTGGTCAATTGATCACAACTGCCGCTGTAATTAAACGGACGAATAATTTTGCGGTTCAATGCCGTTTTGATTTGCTGTCATCATTGCTTTGTTCACGTATATCCACTTTTTCCCCCCCGATTCAATCTTATTCTAGCCACGGCAGCTTCAGACCTTCAGGGACGACAAGTCGTTGGAGCCAATTATTATCAAGGGATGCTCTCATTGCATTTCGAAGTGTATTGATACAGCAGTCGCAGTTTCTCAACAACTCCGAGTTGGCTGTAGTTTTCATATTCAAGCTGAACGATTCTTCGGTCAAGTGTAATTAACAAGTACTGCGTGTCATGCTGGTCACGCACTTGTTCGAATCTGCTGCGAAACAGTAGTCACCAGAAAATCTAACTTAGTATATTTCTCTATGAAGCGCAAATGGTCCCTGGCTTCAGTGGCTGGTCCTTTGTAACGTTTTCAGCTAATAGCGCTACTTTATAATACTGTGACCAGTTGTTCGTAGAGCTATGCACAGGCATATTTACTTTGTTTGGTTCACTCTAGTACACTCCACACAAGGGCCTGTTGCGGAGGGCCAGTTGCGAAGTGATAAAGGTAGTTAACACGAGCATGTACTCACTTTTCACTAACTTACACGCACATTGGAGCAACTTGGATTTACCAAGATTTGTGGATGTTTTAATCTCATGTGTGGTGGATGTATTTCAGAATTCAGAGTTTTGGCCGCATTAAGTACTGGTTGTTTGCTTCCTGAATTAACAAATCTCGATTACACCTTTTTCGCGCACATGATCGCTTGAGCGGCTCCGACTGCATCTTGGTAATGCAGCAATTTCATAGTAACATTTTGGCATGTTGAGGCCAAATTCAGACAAGCGACAGCAGGAGCTGTGAGTAGACAGGTTGAATTAGAACGTTCAGTCCTTCAGATCGGAGCTTACTTATGTAAATGTCATAACGTGGTTTTCTTGTAAGTTGGATGCGTGAACTGGAATCAACTATTTCCAGAGAATGGGAGTATCCTCCAAATGACAATTAGATTCCGTTATCAGTCATAGCTTCAGCTCGGCGGGGGCGAAATATTCGAAGGTACGGATCATTGTTTTCGAGCAAAAATTACTACCGGTGCAAAAGCTGCGGTCGACTTGACATTGCTAATTTGCTACTCTATGTACTATAGTACGAATTAAGACGGGAAATGTATGCACATTCTGAGTCACGAAATGTTTCTGGATTTTGCTGCAAATTCTTTTGACAGCAGTATATGACACATTAACCATGTATCCATATCTGTTTAATTTCTACTTGGAGAATGAAGCTGTACCTCTTACAGGACGTTACGGCACAAATCATTGCAACTACAGCTAGCAATGAATAATGTGGGAATCAGATATGCGCTCTTACTTACGTTCGCTAATGGTTCTTGTGAGAAGGACTTCATCCCGCAAATTGTTGTTCGGACGCACTTGGAACGACTGAAAGTATGGCACGGAGCTCTAGTGCATTTTGAAGAATGGTTTTCAACTGAGTGACTGAGTGTGTTAGTGTTTCAGGTCAATATCTTTTGCGCAGATTGTTTGATTGTTGACGTTTTGGTCAGGATTACTTTAAATACTTCTCATATGAATATGCATGCTTGTTATTTTGTTGTATTGAGTTATACACTTACATTCGACTTCGTCTAGGGTCACTGTTTAGGGGACAAATGGGCATGTATATACAGTCACTTGTACTTGTGTTCGCAACTTGGCACATATGTAGAAGTAATCCAGTCAAATGAGTACAAAACATGACAAAGTCATGAGTCATTCATAGGAATAAGTGGAATGTGGAATTAAGGAGAGTCTTTAGAGAGGGTTCAGTTGCGTTAGACTGATTTCTTCTTATCAGTATGCCCGGCCTGGTTTGAATTCTGGTTGAAGCAGGGATTGCAATCGTGGTTCCGAGTGTGCTAGTACCTTTCGTTGTCTCGTTGATCGTATAGTAATGGACTAATGGCCGTGTCGTCCACCGAAGGAAAACTAGTGTGCTAGAATCCGATTCTCGATGACTGATTCAAATGAAAGGTTTGGACCGTAATACCAGCTGGATCATCGAGGTATATTTAATTTCCCCGTAATACCAGCTGGATCATCGAGGTTTATTTAATTTCCCCGTAATACCAGCTGGATCATTTGGACAGACTAGGAGTGCATCACTTTAATTTCATTTGTAGCCTGTCTATTTCATACAGCAGTGTACGTAGAGCTGGGGAAATGGAAAGTGCTGCAGTTTTAATATCTTAATGCTGATTGCCGAACCTGTTGTGCAGGACTGAGACGTCGGTTCAGTGGTGAAGATTGCTGAAATGTTGGAGAAATTCAAAAAATAAATAAGCCTCGATTCCTGATCAGCGAAATCTTTTCTTCTTGAGGACTCCAATGCGAATAGACTATATTGAAAGTGTGTACGAGCGACTGATCTGTTTCATTCTTACAGATCAAGAAAGGGATCGCGTTGTTGCATATGGTTTGTGTAAGTCCCTTTGCATTCCGGCCTGGACATTGTCTATCCATTCTTGTTTAATTACCTAGGTAAGTGATATGAACTGCAATTGATGTAATTGAGTAGATCATATCTGATTTCGGCAGCTTAATTAGCATGTATGATCTGGTGTTCTTAAGTGGCATGCAGGACTAGTATGAAAACGTAACAACCTCATATTCGTTAATTGAGTGTATGATTAGTCCGCAGGTTGGAACCTTCTCTGATCGAGACTAGTCAGTCCTTAGTTTTCAGAGCTCTGCGCACTTGAACGTCACAGTTGGTGCTCCGAAAATGACCACGGGAAAGCACGTCAGCCTTTCTGGCCTTTCTTTCTATTCGTCTGTAACTTTTGCCTAGAATGCCCCTTCATTCACACGCAGTCATCGTCTTCGGAGGAAGCCGAATAGCAGTATTGCTTTGTTCAGTGTGCTGCTTTGCTATGTACGTATAAACTAAGTTATCAAGTATTCTAGTGACGTGTACAGTTCTCTATATATGCTGCTGAGCCGCAGGAGTCACTGCTCACTTTCAGAAAGATTGGGGGTAGAAGACTCCCCAAGATTGACATCAAAAGGACCCAAAAGAACGGCACACCATAAGTAAGTGTTATTCGAAGTTTTCATGGCATGCTTGGGGTGTTGACGTTTTACACTGGCTTACCTTTCTACTAGTGAGCGAGTACGTTTTGAACGTTCATAATTGGAGCTTCGAACAACTGGCTTGTTCCTAAGTCGCACCGCTTTGTTTTGTTGTTTCTTTCATTTTCGTTAAGTCTTTTCGTTCAGTGGTTGCCTTCAAAATAGGTTCTAATGTGCTCCAATATTTCAAGTACGTGCCTGAGAACGGCAGAACGCATACTTTAGCGGTTCACTGGAGATGGATTACGACTTCACGAGTTTGAGGCAACGTGCTCTGAACTTACCTCATTCAACCTATAGCAAAAAATAAATAAAACTTGTACGCTTACAGTTGACACTTGCCTCAAGCAGTTGATAGTTGACAGTTGCGTATATAATAACGAACACTGATCATATATTTCATGCTTTCTTTAAGCTCTACTAGTGATTATGGTTACTATAACGAACACTGATCGTATGTTTCATGCTTTTCTTTTAAGTTCAGTGATTATGGGCTGGTTATCGCAGGATGATCACTAACTAAAGACAGTACTACACTCACTGTACTAGCCATTGCAGTTGATTACAATCCCATCTGATAACATCAATTAACCACAGATCTGATTACAAAGTTTTCTTCAACTGAATTATTGCGGATATGAAAGTCACAAGAGTTCACAAGATTGTAAATATTCTTTTCTAGCTCCTTCCCGCTCTTTATTTTCTTAATGATTGTACTCATACGGTCTGTAGTCCTCTTTGATGTTGCAGGTCATTCCAATATCATAGTAACCTACACATTCGACTGGAGCTTACCGCGCCACTTTCACTGATATCGTCCATTTAAGCAGATATGAGATTAGAACCTTTCACGTAATTAAAGGTGAACGCCCTCTGATGTGTTGTGAGGGGTATCGTCCATTTAAGCAGATATGAGATTAGAACCTTTCACGTAATTAAAGGTGAACGCCCTCTGATGTGTTGTGAGGGGCATGGGGGGGAGGTGTCTTCAGTATATTTTTTGTAGTTTCAATTACTAACTATGATATCCTTAGCATCTTCTTACCGAGCTTCTTACTAGTAACTAGCTGACACTCGTCCTCAACAGGACTGATTTAAACGTACTGCTGTGGAATATAAACTTATAAAGCATACTTTGTTGCTGTGAGTATGTAGTTACTAAGTACTGCTCAGTCAATGCTGACAGTTCGACCTCAATATGCTGTCTTGCTTTTCAGTAACGTCATTTTCGTCATAATTTGGGAAAATTCACGCCAGATGCACTTTCAAGGCGGGCCTCCTGAAACGTTAGTCTATACCGCCAAATTCTAATTTTTACAGCTTTTGTGCAGATGAATGTCACAATTTTAGGACTCCAAATCGCGCCAATGTACGATGTCATTCTGTACATAACTTTGCTGCAGCATCATGATCTCAATGCGAACTCATTTCAGGAGAGCTGGCAAGTCGGCATCGGAAATAGTGAGAATCGATAGACTTTTATTTCTCGTTTATCTCTCATAAATTTGTTCTTTTAACATTATGGTATGGTTTAATTCTTTTAAGGGCCTTCTTGAGTACGATTGAGCAAGATACAAGACTCGATTAACGTCAATGAATATTTATGAATTGGCAGAATTGAATGACTTTGGCTTGTCAGGACTAGTCGGTTAAAACTAAAAACGCATATCTATACTTGTCCTTGTTTCTTCAGCTTTGTGCTGATGAATGTCATTGGCACCCAAAATCGCACCAATTTAACGACTTTGGCCTCAGACCGTGGGTGTTCGTGACTGATAACATGAAAATAAAGGACTCATGTTGTGGAAATAAACATTGGTCTTGGATTATATATCTCATAACTAGGCTCTATTTGCACGTTAAATAATTACTGTAATTAGTCTAATTTGTCGAAATCAGAGATTCTGTATCGATGCTTTTGTCAACTTTTGATGTTGGCATGCGAGCAAGTCTCTCTCCATTCAGGCATTGATGAGCTTTCAAGTTTCAAGTGGTTCAATACGCTCATTTTCGGATCATCATCATCGGATCGCGGGTTTGATTTGTTGCACTCCCTGCACGAGGAGCCATCAACAGGAGTTGGAGCTTGTTCCTCGGCTTGTTCTTAGCTGGGACCACTGGAAGCGCTCGAAAATTGCGGTAGGTTTCACTTACATGTCATCAGTGGCATTGATTGTCGCAAGAATAGCTGCAACAAAACAGCGACTCTAACGTGCTCGACCGCCTTATGACTGTGCCCATTATTATTCAGTCGAGTCTTATTGCCAGTCTGGTGCTGCGTGCTACAATGCCGTGAATTGTTTCTTTCAGCTGCATAATAATGCTCTAAAATCTTGGACTGTTGCACGAGTGAAGATTCGAGTTTCTGGATGTCGATTTGAAAAGTGTCAGTGTTGTGAATTTTCGTCAATATAATGAAAGTGACTTTCATCTACACATTGCGAGGACGGGTATAAAATATAATCAGAGTACGTCGTGGAATTGCGTCGATTTAGCGAAATGGAAGTTTTGAGGATGGACCCAACAATAACCATCAGCAGCTACAACTACAGTACAAGTGGCTCTATCCTGTAGCATTGGCACACTTTTGGAATAAGGTACCTACTCAAACATCCTCAAAAATTTACCTTCAGTCGATGCAAAGTTGCGTTCTAGGGTCAATAAAGTTGAACACAAAAAACTGAAACGCATACTTGTGTGCTGCAAAAGTGTGTGCTACATAGAACGAAAGCAAACCATGTCGGTGATACCCTCAAATCCTTTTCATAAAATGTTAGGCGGGTTTCAGTGATTTATTATAACTGAAACACATACTTGTGTGCTGCAAAAGTGTGCTACGCAGAACGAAAGTACCCATGTCGGTGATAC
Source organism: Antitrichia curtipendula (assembly GCA_951230915.1). Taxonomy (NCBI): domain Eukaryota; kingdom Viridiplantae; phylum Streptophyta; class Bryopsida; order Hypnales; family Leucodontaceae; genus Antitrichia; species Antitrichia curtipendula. The sequence continues at coordinate 20,763,526 of OX579642.1, forward strand.
CCTCCACTCCTTTTCTTAAAATGTTAAGCGGGTTTCACTGATTTATTATTATAATCTGATAATTAAAATTGATTTGCTTGCAACATCAAACTAGGCCCCACTCACGAAACTGAAGCTCATGTATTTCTCACTCAAGTGTCTCAACTGGCGGTGATAAAACTTTGTTGTGGTATAGGTTCGACCTTTCTAGACTCAGGACCACACTGATGAGTAACTGAGTACTCCGTATTAGCTAAAAGTGGGCTGACCCCACTCTATCTTTGGCATTTCTTGTTGTGGAAGTTGTTGGATGCAGTCAACATGCCGTCAAAGTCTCTTCCCTCGTGAAAGTGGGCTATTGTGTCCGAGCTGCCCCCGAGAACTCCTCCCCCTCCTGCCCGTCAGTCTTTTGCTTTCACGCCTTTACGAGACAATTTCTTCCCATCTTCCATGATATTTCGGAGGGCCCGACCTCACTGAATCCATCCATGCCAAGGCGACATTTCAAGGATTTGTCCTTCTTGGCGCGCGCCTGAATCGTTTCTTGAATTTTTGCATATTTTGGCTTTATAGTGACTGACGAAATGAGTACAAAGTTGAAACGTTTTCATTCAAACAACCATATTATAAGCATTCAGTGGACAAAGTCTGAAAGTAGATATACGAAAGTTGTAGTGTGCAACATACTACACGTTACCAACTTACCATGGAAGTTTGAAGAAAAAATTAGTTGTGATTTGAAAGAAAATCAATTTCAAAGTTAGCCATGTCTAAAACTCAATTTTGTTCAACTTGATTTGGAATTACTATATCTTTTATCAATTTTCTCTTAAAACTCTGAATTTTTTTTTGTGCCTTGGCATGTTGGTATATATCATTTTAGAATTTTGTACACAAATTGAAGGAAATCAACATTTATAGAATTTAAAATATCAACAATTTGACAAACACGCAAATGATGTTGATTCTTATAATATTTGAATTATTTTTTTGGAATTGTGAGGAAGGGATAGCATTAGCCATTGTAGAAAGAATACATGTTGCAAAATGGACCATTGTTACATTTTAATGCCCTTGCATTTGAAATATTTGTTGAAATGGACAATGCATTCAATTTATATTTGATAGTTGTATAATGCGTTTTTAGATTCGATTTTTTTGTCCAAAGACTAGAGTTTATGATGCATATAATTGATTCAAAAAATTTATAAAATATAAATTATCATTGTCAATATTGTCAAAAAACTAAAAAATTCCAACTTTTCTCAATTCGATTTTTTTTTAAATGTTCATTTACTTAGGCCAAAATCGCCTCTAAAGTCTATTGACTTTAAAAGATACTGAGTTGTGAATAGTTAGTTGAAAAAAAACTATATTGTACAATTAAGATTTCAAAAAAATTCTAAAAACTCTAATAGATTCCAATAGATTTCAAAAAAATTAACAAAATTTTGTTGATTTGGTTATTGTTCTATCTAAATCAAATCAAATAATGTGACTTTTTTTTGTTAACTTGGACAAATTGATTAACAAAAAATTGTAAAAATGGACGTTATAATAATCAAATTATAAAAAATTTATTAATTATTTGTTGATCTAGTTATTGATTTTCTAGTAGTGATAATAGGGACATGCTTAAATGCTTCAAACTCCAATTTTAACTAATATTGGCCTATAGGATATAAAAAAATGAGTGAAAAGTAGAAGTAGAAAAAAATAGGAACATATTTAAATTGTGAAGTAATAGCTAAATAGCCCCCATAATAAAATAAAAATTGATGCACATATAGAAGAATTACAAGGTATAATAAAGTATCCGGGATTATCATGGAGTCAAAATATTTGATGCGTTTCTCTATAAATTGTGATACAAGCCCAAAGTTCAAATTCCAATAAAATTTTCAATTTTTTTTCAATTTTAAAACTTCAAGTTGTATTAAAAACTGTATTTCATTAGTTGGGCACAAATTCAAAAAAGATCATTTTTATAGCTCAAATTCACATCAAGATCAAGGAACTCGAAGTTGCCAAAATACACTATATCAATATATGGTGACAATTTGAGGAACAAGCATCTTCCTATTTCAAAAAGGCAGCAATATTAGGAGGATTTCCAACACCACTTTTTTGCAAAAGTGTTCAACCAAGTTCCAAAAAAAATTGGATGAAAAACTACCTTTTGTGTCTCCTAGAGGCTAGAGGTGCTAAGTGTCATTTGAAAGCCATATTTTGGCCTCCAAGGCATTTCAAGGTTAGTTAGTGCAAGGCTAGAAGATAGTTCACTTGTATGTTTTGTACAAATGTCCTAAAACGAGAATGGTCAATTTCATTAAATTGGCACAATTCTAGCGCCAAGAATTGTAACATATATGTACACAAAGGTCTAAATCTAAGGCATGTATGAGTTTATATTTCAGAACAAACGTCTAAAAAGGAGCCAAAGTATATAGCCAATTTAACAAAATTGATATTAAGATGTCATGTTGTGGACAAATTAGGTGGAAAAATTATTTTGTTTTCATAGGAGGCATGAATTGTTTTAACTTTTTTCACAAATTGACAAGCATATGTGAATAAAATTTGAGAAATACGTATTTTTCAACAAAGCCTATGAAGTTTGTTATAAATTTTTGAAGTATGTTACCCAAAGATACCTTTTAGCCTTATCTTTCTCTCCTCAAGAAAACAAATTATTATTATTTCTGTAAAAATCATGGTATTTACCTAAAATAATTAGTGAATTTTTCTAAAACGGTCACTATCTATTGCATTAAAAATATTGAATTTTTCTAAAGGACTTTAGGTTGAAGGCACAAAACACTTGTACTATTTGGGCGTCACACGTTGCACTCCCAATACAAAATTGAGGATAACTTTTAGGATTTTTTCTCATTATACTTTCAATTCATGTCAAGATCAATGCATATTTTTGTGTAATTTCTTAAGTAACTACAGTTTATTATTTAATTTCTTTGATTTTCACATTTTAGGTTTTGGGATTTCTTTAGTATTGTATAATGATCTAGAAACAATGATTTCACTTGGATATAATGTTACACTTTAATTAGATTTATAACTATTTGTCAAAGGAATTCTAAGAAAATTAATCTATATAATTATAAGTAAACATAGATGTAAAGAAGTTTGGGTTGTCCATGCATTTTTAGACATAAAAAATACTTTTTTATAAGTTCTTTGGTGAAATCTCATCTCATCAATTTTTAAGAATGGCTTAGTTTTGTTTTATTTTTTGAACATCTTTATTGTTTTCTAAGAATTTAACCAAAATAATATTCTATTTTCTTGAAATTTTCCGGATTTTTTTTATACATTATTTATAGTGTTCTAATAATTGTCTATATTTGATTTGATTTTCATATTCTTTCAAAAGCTTGTAGCATTGTGAGTACTACCTCCAAATGCAACATAATCACCAAATGTTTTATGGTTTTAACACCATATTCATTATTTTGGGAGATTGGGAACCTCTCAAAATAATGCGTGTTTTTGAGGTGACCTAAATATTCAGCTTGATTCAAGCTGAATTTGCCCAAATTCAGCTCGATTTGAGCTGAAATGCGTAAATTTAGGTCAAATTGAGCTAAATTTGCACAAATTCAAGTCGAATGGAGCTGAATTTGGGCAAATTCAGCTTGAATCAAGCTGAATTTGCAAAAAAAAAAAATAATGAAAAAAACAACCAACCTCCCAAAATCCTGGAAATCTCCCAATATAATGAATATGGTGTTTTTTGCCCTTCAACACTTTACACTCTAAAAAAAAGTTGCTAGTGCAGTTACTAACTCACTCCATTCTTGTCATTGACCCCCCAAAGTCTATTGACCTTTGGGCTACGAGGGCCAAAATGCAACCTCGGATAGGTTTGTTCAATCTCAATATTTATATAATTTTTTGGATTTTTTTGTGAAGCTAAAAAAATACATAAGCTTCGTGGGAATATAATTTTTATTTCAATCGGTACCTAGGAACAAAAATTATGGCACAATTAGTCGAAAATAGAGGTTAGCGGGCAACATTAAAAAAAATCACAAAAGTCAAAATTAATTTTTTAAATCTTTTTTCCTAAAATATTATATTTTTGTCTAAATGTGAAGCTTTAATTCATTCTATTTGGATTAGTGATGAGAAAGCTATGGACAATCTTGTTTTTTGGACAATTAAAGCAGCTTATTGAAAAAATAACTTGTAGAATTCATTTTTGAATGCAATTTATACATTTTTTTAAATATATATATTTTAAAAAAAATAGGTATGCTTTCTAAAACAATCTCACCATTGGAATTATTGCATTTTAGTTCCATCTTAGAAGTATTAACAATTTAGTCTTTCTTCAATCTTAGACTTACTTCTACTTAACAATTTTTTAAAGAATGAAAATCAAGTGTGTTTTTTTATTTTTTATTTCCTAGATTTTCAACTCAGTTCTTCAACATAATTAATTTTAAATTCAAAATATGTTGTGCAAAAAAATTCCAAAAATGGTGGTCAAAGTCATTGGAAATTGCAAGCCAAAATTTGTTTTAAATTACATTTTCAACTTTGAATGCTAATATCTTTCAATTTAAATAGTGAGACTTCATGAAATTTTTATAACATGATCTAAGACAAGTCCAGTACAAGATCCTACAGTTAGATTCTAAAAAAATCATTGTTTTGTTTTCTTGGGCAAATGCATCATAAATGGCAGTCTTGAGTGTTTTTTGATAGAAAAATGGCCATAGGACTTTAGGGATTAACTGCCAAACTCCAAAGCATATGACAATGTGGTTAAACTTCAAGATCTTCCACTCTAGATGCTCCATTTTGCCATTGAAATTCGAAAAGGAATGGAAATTTTTAATTTTATTTTTCAGAAATGAACTCAAATGTCCTTTACAAGCTTTGAAACTTTTATATTTTTTTGGAAAAGCTTGAAATTACTATGAATTTTTTAGGAAGAAACCAAGAAAATTCATGTCAAATATAAAGTAATTAAGCTCAAAGAATTTGAAATTTGCACTACCAGTGTATATCATGGTGTAAACCAAATTTTTGTATAATTCCATATTTAAAAATTCAATACATTGCATTAATAGGCCCTAAGTTCAAATGGCTATAAAATATTCAATTTTGAATTTTTTTTCAATTTCCCAATTGGAGTGGAAACTAGACTTAGTAATATTTATTTCATTCTAGTAAAGTTTAGAAAATAGAAATTGCCCAAAACAGAAGAAAGACATCTTTTGTGATCAATTGATTTAGCATCTCCTTCTCCAAAATATTTTGTAGTTACTCATAAAGAGTCTTTCCACCTCCAAGTGATATGTATACACTCCATGAATTGTAAACAAATTTGGATGAAAATCATCCATTTTAAATAATAACAAGATTAGTTTGACCATTCATTAGCCACTTTTGGGTGTTTAAGGGTTAATGCTATGATTGTGGCCACTATTCATTTTATATTTTTATTATGGTCTAAATCTCAATTATTCAAAAATGGCAACTTTAGGTTGAATGAACAACTAATATGAGTGCATTACCAATTTTTTAAATGTCTATAATGGGTCTTCTTATCAAAATAATATTCATTATTATATGCATATTTGACTTTAACCTTTCAATCATTCAAGGAATATAGTTTATAGACCTCAATTTATAGTGTCTAAGAAATTTAAGCTTGAAATGGTATAAAAAATTTGATTGTAAAAAATTAATATGGCTATTCTTTAACCACACAAGTAATTGTCAGTTTGACTTGTATTTTACAAGTTCCTTGTTTTGGAACACATTGCTATACTTATAGAAAAAAATTCACTTTCAGTACATTAACAACATAATTATAATCCAATTTTTTTTAAATATCTTGATTAATTATAATAAATGACATAAATCCAAATATTTTGTTCCAATCTATTTTTAAGACTAATAATAGTACTTAAGCCCTCCAAATGGTAAAAAATAGACATCCAAATATCTAATTGAAGGGGTGCTTATAAATAATAAAATATTTTTGAAAAATGTAAAGAAAATTACACAATGTATAGAATGAGTAAATAATTCAATTGTTCAGTACACCTTCGTTAATCATTATAAATCTTGGATTATTTGGAGATATAATGCAAAATTTATAGCCAAAAATCAACCATGCCTAGTTAAGGTCATCTTGAGATTTTTTTTTGCAATCATCAAGTTTGAAGTAATATAACATGCACAAATAATTCTATTTATATTTTCCAATATACAATTTATACTTTTTTAATTTCAAAGAATATATGTATATTCACTTGATAATCTCAAACTACACAAAATTCTATTAAACTTTATTGTTAACTCAATTGTTAGAAACAATCTTTGGCTTCATTTTTTTTCTACTTTGATGTGTCTTTTTGTAGTATAATTTAGTATTTCTTTAGTATAAAAAATCAATATACCAACGTTTTTTACTACATTGCATGAGGTTGTAAACAACAATGTTAGCATGTAAGCATGGAAATACAAGCATATGAGCTTTGAGCAATGATCATATGTATAAGTAGATATCCTACAACCATTGAAGGTGCTCATAATTATAGCATAAATATCCATAATATAGGTATCTATAATATGAATACCCTATTATCATAGAAGGTTTTCATAATATAGACACTTATAATATAGGTGTATAGTCTTCTAACCTCATGTGCTCATGATCCTAAGCTCACATAATAACACCCCTTAGGTTGTAAGCATTCAAATTAAAATTTGTAATACATTATCGATAGAGTTTAGTGCCTTTTGGGGGCTAACTTATTAGTGATCACCAAGGTTGCTTCACACTCTATATGTATATTTGACTATTTCATTATTGAAATATTTTCAAGGAACTTTTCATTTATTCACAAGAATAGACAACGAACAATTCATTTGACACTTTTAAACACTAAAAACTTGTCATTGAAGCAAGACTCCAAGAAATCCCTTAAATGCCAAAGTATACATACATAATATCGCCCCAACTTAATTGCAATATTTACTTTTAGGTCCAATTGTGCCCTCTTGCACTATACTAAAATGAACTATAAAGCATTGATATTATGACAACTTTAATGTGGAATTGGGGTTGAAAAGGTTGGAAGTGGGTTGAAAAGTCACCATTTTATAACTTCAATGAACACTAACATGTGGTTTAGATACATGACAAACTAGGTTCATTTATTACTAGTATTCTATAATTTGAAGAAACAATTTTAGAGAATCATTGCACCCGTTGTCGCATTGCAAAAGCGTATATTATATAAAAATTTATATTATATATTATTTTTTATATTTTAATTATAATAATACGGAAATAAAGATGACAATAGATTAAGTGACTTCAAGGTGACGCCTTCTTGCTAACGTGCACATGCTATCCATATAGGAAAGAGAACCATCTGAGAGCCTCATTAGTTTAAAGTGATCTTTTTAAATTATAGAATTTTATTGTTGATTATATTTTAATTTTTTAGTTTTTTAGTATTGGATTGTTGTGTCCTTGTTTCTCCATTCAGTATGTCGAACTAGAGAATCTTTTTTAATCTCAAAATGAAGAACCTCAACTAGAAACGAAGCTTGAGATATCTTTGTCACAACTTTCGGATTGACCTCTTCTGCCACTGGATGTTGCACTACCACAAGAGTGTTCACAAGAAGAAGTTGGACCTTCTCAATTACCGAAACAACCTTGCATGGAGAAACAATGACACAATAATCTTCAACGTGACGGTTGGACCTTGGTTATTTTATTGCAGATTGGATGTGTCAAGTCTAGTAGCCGAGAAGTGACATTTGAAGGATGTTTTGAGGGTATCAATGACAGACAATATTATTATATGGTTAAACTTGTTGAGGGAAGTTGTGGTCACCGACATTGATTAGAAGGGTCAATCAATCATTTGACTAAAGAAAATTGTATAGAATATGTTGCGACTATTGTTAAACACATCCTCAAGTTCTTGCAAATGGAGCAACGCTTCTTTTTTAACTTTGTTTTTTACCTCTAATAGACAATTGTTAGATCCTACCCTTTATTCTCATACTTGAAGTCATTTTATTATTTTATTTTATGTGCAAGAAGTTGTAGGAAGGGAAAATGAAGATAGTTTACCTTCTAGTTGAACTTGGGGGTGATAAGTTTTTTAGATAAAGATAAAAATGAATTGTATAGTCAATAATGATTATCAATGGGTGTTAGGAGGTGTAATCTAGATTTTGTCATCTTGCAAAAACCCAGGAAAATAGTATAGAGGTCCTAAAATTGAGGGAATGGTCAAATAGTCTAACGTATAGTGGCTAAAGTCACTTGTTTTCTAGAATAATAAGGAATTTAATGTCATATGTTATCCAATTTCTTATTTCTAATTAGACAACTTGTTTATACACTCTTATACCCAAAGAAATAATTTGTTGGCCAGTCCATTAGATAATGCTATTGGACATATGAGTGCTGTCCCAGTCCTGCCTAATATTCTAGGGGTTGCCATGGACAATTTGTCAGTTTTTTTAACAATTTGGCATGCATGATCTAGACTTTTAAATGCAACATTTCACATATATATAATATATAGATTCATTAATTACCATGAAATTCTTTTACCGAACAATTTGTCCAGTCACTACTTAGTTAGCCTGATTACTAATTTAGATGAGTATCAAAACAGTCCCAGTCTTCTAAGACAAATTGTCCCTAAACTAATGCAAGGGGAATGAGTGTGTAATGCAATTTGCAGCTTCCAGCTTCACTGCACATTATCAATAATGTGTCAAAACCAAACAATTTGTCCCTATCTAACTTCCAATGGTTGTTGATCCATATTTGTTCTTTGTTCCACAAATAAAGACAAATTGTTTATAATCGTCAATTTCAGACTAAACAATTTGTCACTACACTCTACAGTATCATGTGGCCTTTGACAACTTGTTTATTAATATGCTATGGATTACAAATTGTATTATTTTATTAATTTTCAATTTCTACACAATAATAGATAAATTGTCCAATCGACAACATAACAAGTATTTTCATAACAATTTGTCTATTTATTCACATACCCAAGAAGACCATTCAGGTTCAATTCTGTACGTCATTCATTCACTAGAACTTTAATCACTATTTATATTAAAAAATTAATTCAATTACACAGACAATTTGTTGAACACCTTAATAAATAGAAGCAAAAATAATAATTCATCATTCCACAATTTTATCTTTATCAATTATTCACCACAAGAATAAATACAATTTGACAAATTATACAATTACAATGTGATGGTCAAATTGTCGTTCTATAACTTAATTTATAATTTATAATTTATATAGATGCTTATTATTAATTATATTAATTCATAATTTTATCATTTTACAGTCATAACAAATTGTCTAAAATCTGTATTGTAAATTTCATTCAAAAACAAATTGACTTTATATCACTCAATGTATTTATTTATTTTATATATGTAATTTCAATTAACTTACAGACAATTTGTCGAAGCATTTTTCATTACAAGTTGAAGATCCCATTTGACAAGTTGTCTTTGTCTCCGAACTGGTCTACTGTTCCAATCGCACGTCACAGCCGCTCCTCAACAATTTGTCTTAAATCTCCATCTTTTGCTCCAATTTCATTCACTTAAACACTCAGGCAAATTGTCCTCTCTTCTCTCACTAAATTATCAAAGTAATGACATCAACCCAATCACTGGCAATTCACTCAACGACTTGGACAAATTGTAAATTAACAAACTTGCATTTGGTTCACAACTTTCCAGTAACTCATGAAAATCAGACAAATCGTCAAGGCAAATAGTTCAATTATGCTTGTACAAATAAATCTAGTCACATGAATCAAGTACAAGACAAAGAAGAATTACAGAAACAAACTCCATGCTCCAATCACTGGATACAATTCATAAAATAATGCAATGCCCAATTTTAAACTCTCACAAAGTAGTCCACCTGGACTTTCCTCTTAGCAAACAAATTGTCTAACTCAAGATCACAATCTCCACAACAGTAAACCCAATCATTGGAAATACAAGAGACTCAAGTGAAATTGGCACACCAGACAAATTGCTTACGAAATTGCATTGATATAAGCACATCCTGTGAAAAAACAAACTGACACTGAAACAAAGTTTTTGAAGACCGAGAGAGTGGGGGAGAAGAAAGACAAATTGTCCACTTCCTATATTGCCTCAAGCGGTACCAAGCTACAAATTGGAATCGCTGCAAAGTCAAATTGTCCTACTTCATATCTTGCCTATCTATATCCTTCAAAATCTCTTTATCAAGTCAAATTGTCTTCCTTTTCCACATAATGTGAAACTGTTCTAACAAATTGTCTCTTTTACACTGTGAAAGACAAATTGACTAAAAAAAACAGAATTGGCAAGAATACATGAGGGCTACATGGTCAAGGTATGGACTAATGTCCATTTGATTTGTGTGGTGAAGGTTGAAGATAAGGTGGAGGTCGAGAGGGCTCTTTTCTTTCTTTATCATAATTGTTTTTAGTTTTTCAACCATGTGTTTGGAAAGCCATAGTATGTTGTATATTGTAAATTTTAAAATAAAAATTTGTAAGAATGTTTTTCTTTTTCTTATATTTCAAAAAGTATTGACACACTTCATCTAAAAATTGAATCAGAAAATTATACTTGATCGAGTGGGAAAAGATTAGTTGTTAGAGTTTGAGGGCAAAAATTTTGGTGACTCATAATTATGTGGTGAAGAAGTATCTAGTTTTGAGATTTGGTTTGCTTGTGTATTGAGTTGTTAACTTTTCTAAAATGTATTATACTCTTAGTTTGGAGTCATAAAGTGAAAGTTATAGACTAGAAAGTGAAGTAGTGAAGAACTGCCTTTGAATTGGAGAGAGAGAATTTGAACTAACTATAAAAGTTATACTACATGAGATTTTCATTTGAAATTTAGAGGATTTGTAAATATTTGTGTTAGATTTTCAAAGAGGTATCACACTTTTAGTTTGGAGGTAAGAAGTGAAAGAGTGATGAGCTGACTTTACAATAAGAGAGTGGAAACTTTAACAAGCTATATAATACGGAAAATATATTTTTTGATTCTAAAATTTAAAGGGATTGTGAAATGTTTTGTTATCTTTCTGAAAGTTATTGTACTCTTGATTAGGAGTTATGAAGCAAAAGTTGTGGGTTCTAAAATGGAGGGATGCACAACTATCTTTGAAATTGAAAGTGTCAATTTGAACAAGCTATAAAAATATGGACAATATCTTTTTTGACTTTGAATTTTAGAGAGGTTGTACAATATACAATTCATGAGGCATTTATGTATGATATACACAAGTATGGATATACTTAGCTTATATGTATTATATGTGTATTAATACATGATATTTATATGTGATGTATATGAAATATTATACCTATGAGCAAGGAGTTGTACACAACTTATATTGTATGGCTTTTTACACAACAAATGATGCATTTATTTTACTTTGAGGCGGTAATTTTACCTCTTATACTATTGTATTTCCTCATATCATGGTGTAGATTTGGTTGTAGCTAGAAATCCAATGTTTTGCCAAAGCAAATTCCCTCCACTCAACACTGTTTAGGGACTTCAAAGAACCACATTCGAGACCACATCAGAGTCCAAATGAATGCAATTATCGTACTCTCCCATAGAAATAACAAAAGGGCACTATAAATAATTAACAAAGCATTTTTCTTTCCAAAAATTGATGTCATCTTGAGATTATTAGTTGTATAGGTGGCAACACCACAAGGGCGTGTTAGTGGATCAACAACACAAGTAAAAGGTGAAGTGCTATGATACTAAAAAATTTACTTACAACTTTTCTTACAATAGAATCTTTTAACTCCTAATGTCCCATGTGCCCCCTTAAGAGACACTTGAAGGTTGGAGGAGGTTCCTATAATATCTACATTTGACCTGAGTTTTTGAGTTTTGTTTAAGGCAAAAAAATACATTAGCTTTTGGAGGATATAATTTTAATTTCAAAATGGTGTTGAGGAGCAAATGTTATACACCTAAGGCTCATAAGAACAATTTCTTGAGCAACAATAGAAATTACAAAAATTAAAATTAAAATTAAGTTGTTTTTTTCTCATAGAAAATATTCTTTTTCTCAAAAAATTATTTATAGAATTCATTTTTTAACTCAATTTTCACAATTTTTCAAAAATAAAAGTTATACATAGCTTAGTTTGTTTGCTAAATCAATCTCACCATTGGAATTAGTGTGTTTGAATTCCATTTAGAACTATTAATGATCGAGTTTTTCCTTCACTCTAATATCTATTTCTACTTAACAATTTTCCAAAAAAGATGAAAATCAATTTGTATTTCATCTATTTTTTCCTAGCTCTAGATTCATTTTTTTAATATAAAAAATTAGAAATTCAAGATTTGTAGTTTAAAATATTAAATTTATAAAGATTCAAAGCCAGAAAATCAAATTGAGCAAAGTGCAAATACAATTGTTTTCTTCACTTTAAATGCAAATATCTTGCATAAATGAGGTCAAAGTTTTTGAAATTCTTCCATGTGCATATTCTTGTACTTGTCTAATGCAAGATTTTATAGTTAGATTTTTTTTTAATTAAGTTTTTAAATGGTATTAGATGAAAAAGTTTGGATTAGAAATGGTAGTTTCAAGTGGTTTTAGATGGAAAAGTGACCTTGGGACTCTAGAAGTTATATCTTTTGAATAGTCTCTAATGAACATCATCACTTGAATGAGCACAATTTTAGGATTTTTTTTCAATTTTTATTTGTAATCCTATGATTGTGGTGTACTTTCAAGGTCTTTTGGTGTCTCAATTGGCACATGTTAAGCTAGTCTACTACAATAGCTTGAAGTTAATTCTGGCACATTTTTATTAAATAATTATTTTAAATTAGAAGGATTAATTCGGTATTTTTTTGTTTATTAATAATTATTCTGAAAATTATTTAAAAAAAATTATTAACTTTTGGCAAACCTTCAAATAATCTTAGAAATTGAACGGTTTTCTTTATTGCATAGGAAAGTGATAGTCATGGCTTTCAATGAACTCATTATTTTTCTTATTATCCTACTTTTTTTCTAAAGTTAGAAGAATGAATTTGGATTCCCCTTTATTTAGTGAGGGTTGCTATTATGTGAGCATAGGAACATGAGCACATGAGCCTAAAAGACTAAACACCTATGTTATAGGTGTCTATAATATAGAAACCTTCTATGATTACAGTGAAACCATAATATAGGCACCTATATTATAGGTGTTTATATTATAAGCACCTTCAATGGTTGTAGTATATCTAGTTATATATATGCTCAAAGCTCACATGCTCACATTTTCATGCTTACATACTAGCACCATTGCATCTATAAATTTCTTTGATGTTGATTGTTGAATGGTTTTTACAATAATTAATAATAAAAAAAATCTTGAAAACTTTGCTTCACTAAAGCATGTCACTCAAGTAACAATCCAAAAAGACAACAATAAAAATCAACATAGAATTTCTTAAAAACTTTCTATGGAACTTCACCATTTCAATAGAATTTTTTTCTTTACTTATTACTATTTTTGATCCTTCGGCTAGATGTACTTTCAACAAAGTTCTCTCCAAAGTCTAGCACACTCCAAATTAAACAACAGTGAGTGGAACCTTTTCTTTAATACTTTAATCATCTCTACAAGTGTTAGTTGAAGAGTTTCTATACATTATCATCCTTAAAATGAGAAAATTGGCAATGAAAGATTTTTTGAAATTTTTTCAATGAACAATCATGATTTCAATTTTTTGAACCTACTATTGAAATTTTGCATATAGATGTACATAAGGATTGTTTTTGAATCTAATCCACATTTTATAGACTTAATATTAGTAGTTACAAAGTTATGTTCAACTTAGTAATTTTGATCCCAAGACTAGCAAGTTGGGCAACAAGTTTGTTTTTTAAAACTTTTGAGCACATCACACAAACTTTTGAGCACATATTCATTTTTTTTTTCTCATTTCAATTCTAACAATGTCATATTCTGTATCACTATTAGGATAGGGTAGGTCCAAAAAGCACCCATTTAAGGGCTGAAAATTAATTTGGGAATGTTAAACTTCTTGAAATATTTTTCAATAAAAATTCTTTGAAAGATAAATGTAATTGGCATCTAACCCAAGTTGTTTCATATTTTATCGGAGCTTTGTGGATTTGGTTATGAATTTTTAAAGTTGAAACACAGTGGTCACTAAAAACATCCACTTCCTAAAATGTACACTATTTGTACATTGATGGTGCAATGAAAAAGCAAAATGTACAACTACATTAGAGGACACTTTCAAAGTCCAAGTGGTTTATGGACCTCCTACCTTATATCTACAACTACAATATTGCACAACCAAACTTCAAGAACCTAGCAAAAAGAGAAGTCAGAAACCACATAATAAAAGACAGAGGGCCACTAAAAATGTAAGAGGACCTCTCTAGTAGTTTTATATTTCAATTCAAAATTTCATTATATACACCAGCAAGAGAGCACATGCAAGCACTTTATTTCAGTGAGGATTGTTGATCCGTTGAATGCAATATTGTGCAGAATTTGCCAGCCCAGTGTCAATAGATGTGTATGACCAGGTCGATCTTCCCTTCCCCTAAAGTCTTCTTCTGCAGCCACCCGAGTCTTGGTAAAAGACTGGTGGAACATGATCACATTTTACTCAATACTGTGAGGCCAAAAGCGATCCCCAAAAATGTTGCAATGGCGATACCAAAAATGCCAACGAGAATAGCAGGAACCAATAAAGTCCTCCACCCCTTGGCAGTGGCCATACCTCCTGCTGTTGTAGGGCCTCCCACATTGGCATTTGATGCCAGCAAGATTTCACGCATCTCAAACTTGAACAACCTCCCCACTCCAATGATAATGCCCAGATGGACCGCAATTTGAGCCAAACTGAAAAAGAACAACGACGGTGCTGTCTTGATCACGTTGTGCACACTTCCATTAGCACCCACAGTAGCGAAAAAGATCTGCACAAACACACATTTCCGGAGCTTGTCATGGTGAAGCCCTCATTTTTTTTTTTTAAAACATCAAAATATTCAACCCCATTTCTGTGTGTCCCATTCCTGTGGGTGAAAAGCCACCCATTAATTGGCTGTGGATAGAAGGGGAGGAAGCCTTGCATCGACAATAACTACACCTACAGTGAATGTGAGAAGGTCTGAGTAGGTTGGTACTCAGAAAGCAAGCCAATACTAAAAAGTGCTACAATCTGCTCTCGTGAAGCGTGTAGTGTTTTGTAGCAACACTCGAAAGGAAAAATCCTCTCATAACGTAGCTGCTTGTTATGCAAGAGTCGTCCAACACATGACTAGTGAGAAATAAGAAACTTCTAGGTGCTCTCATAGTCAAAGATGCATGAGATACAATACTCAAGGGTAGCCTAGGCTCGGGATTGGAACCTTACAAACTTCAACAGTTCATAACTTGTTCATACGGTATCCAAATAATACATATTTTAGTGTGTCGGAATTCTCTCCAAAATGGAGACAAGACCCGTCAAAAAATATGATTCATTTAAGATAGAATAACACTCAAAATAACTGAAATGGGTTCCCTACCGTATCCCATTGTGCTGAAATTCATGATCAAAATGAATAGAGAGCATAATTACCTGCATGAGAATGCTCGCTATACCTTCACCAGAGAGAGCAAGCGAGCCAATCGAGGACGGGAACATGGTAGCCAATACAACTACAATGCCAGTTATGCACGTAATGCTCCCTCCTTGAAAGCCCAAGTATTTTGCCATCGCTACCCCTGCTGCACAGATGGTGGCAGACAAGGCCAGTGCAATCGAACCTTCCAGTACTTGTATTTTCCCTCTCCCTTCAACGGGTCCCTCGTTAGTCCCTGAATCATAATGACAATGATCAAACAAATGCTAGATATTCGGTCGGGGGCCAGGTTCAAGATTCAATCGTGAACTTGAGATTTTAAATATTGTTACAATCATACGACCTACAATGAGCACACCGGCTCTTGATTATGAACTGGTTCTTGAAATCCAATCACGAAGTAACAGGTGATGACAGCAACAACGTAAACCAGTTGTGTTCCACACTAAGTGGCATTCATGTGGTTGGATGAAGAGTTCTCAACCAGATTATCTAGTAGTGTACTAACACCATAGAATATTATCATAAAGAGAAGGGAAATGCATATAATTATTCATGCAATTTGAACAATTGCTTTCATAAAACATAACATCCTCGAAAGGAGCTGCACACAGCTTGGGTTCAACTGCTAAACAAGTGGCCATATTGTCCTGCTTATGAACAAACATGACGTCAAACAGGACTAAATGCATCAAAGACTGGAATTAACAAGGATGCGCACCTAGAGTTGATGAAGAATCTGGAGGAATGGAGGATGCCAAGGCAAAGAGAGTGGTGAAGTAGATAGCGCAGATAAGATTGTCAGCTGCCAGACCTGCTGCTACTATGGACGGAGAAGCTCCTAAAGCTTCCGTCACAGCCACATAATTCACAGCTGCAGGACAGAAACAGATCGCTGAAAATTCATTTGTTCTAATCTTTCTGGAGATTGTGCATATCAGTGTTACTAAAGTCCCTGCTTAAACTCTCGACAAGCCCCAAATCAAATCTTGCAACGAATGCCAAGAACTACCCCTAATGCTCTGAAAATACTTCAAATCTCGACATTATCATCCAGATGTTCCAAGCTTATGTACTAATCGGTTCTTTCACATATCCAAGAAAAATGAGAACATTCTAACCATCTTCTAAATCACCTCAATTTCATCAAGAGACCAAATACCTGCGCTAAACAGAGATGATGCCTCAATAAATACGGTGCCTGAGAGACCTTTAAAGAGATTCTTCATGATAGTTCCTGAGGACATTTCCGTATGATTGGTGATCATACGGAAGCCTCTCCATAATACAAAGGGAGGCCTCCAAATGATCAGTGTGACCACAGGAAGCTCCCCCTATGAATTATGCCGAGGATTCAATTAATGACGCTGTCTACAAGTCTCTAAAAACAATTCAATTTTACTGAGAACCCTGTTGTAGACTAAAGCGCGTGAAGTGAATTTACTAAGATAAAGAACATCATCTGACCTCCTCCAATGTGGCGACTCATTAATGCAGCAGCAATTTTCCACCCATCAGGGCCCAAAGATTTCAATGGCACCACCACCATTGCCGCCAAAGTGCCCAGAATAGTAGCCACTGCCAATCCATGGAATTACCACCACTTGGTTACTGACTGCCTGCAACACAAGATGCCACATGGGACACTCAAACACAACAAAAAGGCTGCAATAATTTCATAGCGAGATCAACTTGAACTCGTCCAACTTGGCAAGTCAAGTGTGTAGAAACATTACCTGATCCAATGCAAAATACAGTAAGGAGACGGCCAGTGGAGGCCAAGACTTGTCGCATATCAGCTGCAAAGAGGAGGAGTGGAACTGCTAAAGGGAGAAGAAATCTATTCACAATGGCGTACGTCGGTGAATCGGCTGCAATGACGCCCAAATTGCTTGCAGCTAAGCCCACCAGCGTACTTACGAGAGCCCCACTCAGAGCACTTCCCCATTGCGTCTTTTCTGACCTTCACATACACCACGAATATCATACGTCACGGTCAGTTAAGCTAACCAGGTGAAGAAATAATTAGTTTTCAAGATGCCAGATAGGATTTAATAAAACTCTCAGTCATTGATAACAAGCCCTATAGCACTTAGAAAATGAAGAATTTCCGATTTGAATGAATTATATACAAAAATAACAGGCACGGAGGATAACTAACGGCAAATATCAATGCCACAATAAGACAGTGAATGACTCACACCTCCTATACCATTCACAGAACCTCAACTCCTCAAAGCTCAAGGCAGCAAGCTCTATGGTTTCCTCCCCAAGTCAGCACTTGGTCGTAACCATGTTTCAACTAATCCAGACTCTTTCCAGATGGGGGAATACGATAGAAATGCAGGTTGGCGACTGTGGTCGTTTTTAAGCAGATCACCTGACAATAGCCACGGCCAATTGCTATGATAATAGCGACAGTCATACGGGGAGGCTTCCCAATGCAAAAGTGTTCAAACACCAGACAAATTTTTACTCAATACGAAATGCGTGGACATTTACACTAGTAGAAAAATGGCTATCAATGACTGTCCTAAATGACTAGAAATTGTCCACAATGACTGTAAATGAGTCATTGTGGACACTTTTTAGTCATTTTGGACAGTCATTGATAGCCATTTTTCTACTAGTGTTAGTTCCCAACATGGACGCAGAGGCCTCTTTATACGAGAGATGCACATGCCACTCCAAGCACAATTATTTAGAATGAGGACTCTGCACCCACTCCCTTTCATATTTTAATAAAAAGATTGGCACTTAAGTGAAACACAGCACCATGCATCCTTTCCTTTCCCCAAAATACACACATTTGAATAAATTAGTGCACAGCTTACAGTGCACTTTACCGAGTTCCCCTCATACTGAGATTCTGCCATTATCGAATTCGTAGTCAATAACTCAATAAAAGGAGTACGAAACCTCGATATGCAGAGTTAGGGTTAGGCTTAGGATTACACATCCGCCTCACGATCATAAAAGTCGTATCACCATTCCCGAAGTGCAATGCAGGCACAAGTGGCCCGATCCGACCTTCGTAACCCCTCGACACACTTTCTTTTTCTTTCAAAGCACACAATTCCTAAACCAAGAGCTCCCAGACAAACTCACCAGATTCCGAAAGCACCAGCAGCCAGCAGCACCGTCCAAGTGCCCCACGTATCAGTGGCAGCAATCAGCGGGATAGCCAAGGCCGCACGAATCTCCATCTTCTTCTTCTTCTTCTTGTTCACGTGGCTACCCCTGCTGTATCCCGATCGTGCGCTTCTTATTCCCCAGGAGTCGCCAAGCCACAGAGAATTCAGCTGCAGGAGAGAAGGCACAGATCGTGGATTCGCCATCGCCAGAGTATGTGTCGACGAATTTCGAAGCAAGACATTGCAGCGAGGGATTGAGAGATGGAGTGGCTTGTGATGAAGGAGGGATGCCGTGGCGGACATGGTGTGAAATCTCAGTGCACTGCAAAGTTCGAATCAATCAATCTGATTGTGGAAGAAACTGAGGAGCTCCGTATCTCTGCAACTTTGGCTGGCGCTTGAAGAATTGATCGAAAAACTTTGCGATCGACGGAGCTTGAAATGGGAAAGCACAACAATGTTCAAATGCTCAAACGGGCCCCTTCAGTCGCTTGTGAGCTCGAGGTCGCAAAGTGACGACTGGGTCAAACGACATTCTCCAAATGTCAAATATCTCGAAGGTCGCTTCTTTAAAAATTAATAAAAAATTAATAATAATTAGTACTCCCTCCGTCCCAAAATGATCTTCCTATTACACAAGATGTTATAGATTAAGCTCAAAAAGAACTATTTTTTCAAAAAAAATTGACTTATGAATAGAGTTTGATGTCCTCCTATTGTTCTGAAATTTTGAGTTTTAAATTAGTTTTCAAAGTGTGGTTTCAAAGTGCTTGAAAATTGAATTTTTGAGGCATTTTTGAAGAGCACCGGTGGCCACTCACTTGATGCATGGGATTGGTTAGCATGCCCATGCTTTTGGACTATGTACAAGTGTCACTAGCTCCCTTTCTCCTCCAACAAGAAGATCATTTTGGGACACTAAATAAAGGTCAACAGGAAGGTCATTTTGGGACGGAGGGAGTAATAATAATAATAATAATAATAAATTAATAAAAATTAAAAATGTCTCGAAGGTAAGGGTAAGTAAGGTACCCTACGCTAAATTTAAAAAATAACTCAAAATATAATTAAATATGGCATCTAATAAAAATTTCAGAAATTATAACGTGATATAATTGACGAATGTGTAGAAAATATTAATGAAAATAATCTAAATCCTTACAAAAAAACATGAAGTTGAAGCTATGAATATTGTATATCACAAGTGTCGATAAAGCCTTGAGGTATTGATAAAGTTATGAATACTGCTACAATTCTAAAAATACTCTAAAGCGTGCTATTGGTCATGAAATGTTTCAAAGCTTGTAAAAAGAACTTCTAAAATTTTTAAATAGAGTTATTGAATTAAAATTCAACCGAAAAAATAATGATTTTGTATGGAGTCTAATGAATTTGACCCCAACTTACAATAATAGGTCCAAGAAGTGACTCTTTATTAGGTGAATCAAAATTAGGGTTGAATGAATTTAGGGCAATAAATGAATTTTCTAGTGAAAGAACAATGAAATCTGCAAAGAATGAAAGAAGTTGCATAATTTATGGAATGTTGGACATTTAATTACAATACTACATATAATTTTTGAAAGTAGAAGCTAGTTTGCAAGCAGCTATTTAAGTTCAATGGTGGTGCAATAATCACACAATTTTGAAAATATAATTCTATGATTGGCCATAATTTGTTCCAACAATGATTCTCTTGTATATAAATGGTACTTATACCTTTTAATCACCCTAATAATCATTAGAGCACGGGCCCTAGTATTCACCCTTGAACATCTTATTTTATTTTGCACACTTTGCTTATATTTAGCATGGATTAATCAATGTCCTTAAATCCATCAAATTGGTCATAAGATAAAGGTGTCTTATAAATGTCCAAATATTTCATTGGATGTTGAATAAAAAAATTAGTTAGATGAAGTTGTTCCAAAAAATTCTCTATCATTTTTCCTAATATGAACATTGGAGCACTAAAAGGTTAAATTGTCCAAATTTATTTGGACTTTTTTGAGATTCAAAAGAGGATTTGAGATCCATATTTAATTCAATCTAAATTATTCATACAATACTACGCATTAGACATTGTATTAATAAACTATGAATTTTTGAAGAAATAAATGTATCTTAAATTGACCTTAGGCTCTAATTTTCAAAGGATTTACATTTAAGGCAAAAATCTAGATGGATGGTTTTGCAAACATGTCATGATTAGGTGTAGTTACATTAATGTAGGAAGTGCTAAGCAATTTAACCTTTAAAGGGTTTAGTTTCCTATACAACAAATTGAAGAACGATACCAAGCATTTTGGAACAAGGATAGTGATGCTTTGGCAAATGCATAAAAAAAGGCAAGATGGTTAGGCTTTGCAAACAAGGGATAGAGGTTGTAAACAATGAAGATTTTCAAATTTTCCTATCGATGTCCTTAAAACCAAACTTCCAAAAATAGATAAAACATTAAAAAAAAAATCATGCCAATGCTTTATTTCTCTCTCAACAAAATCTTGCAACAGATGTCTTTAGAAATGGTGCAAAATAAAGGCACAAGGTATGATCTATGTATGTAAGTTGTTGAAGAAGCAAAAGCAACAATGGATCTTTCAATCAGCTTCAACATTCTTATAGATTATTAATTTTCCAAACAACTATGAGCATTGAATTTTCCATTGCACTAAAAATAAAAAAATAAAAAATCAGCTAAGCAATAATTTTGATGACTAGGCTAGTAAGAATTCCAAAGCCTTCCATGAAACAATGCTAAAGGGGCTAGAGAAGTCTTTCAAGGATTACGCTCTGAAAGTTATTTCTTAATACATAGGACACTTTTTAGCACCTTTTACACTACTTTCCTTTTGCATGTTGATGAATATATAAAATTGCACTAATCAATTTTGATCAATAAAATTAAAAAACTAGAAAGTTAATTATAAATTATTTAATATTATTATCTAAGAGACTATAGTCTATAGTAGGAGGTAAAATGTGAAAATAAAATAAAAAAATTAGAGAAGAATTTAGACAAAAGATCTTCATAATTTTTGCAAGCATTCCTTTCAATTTTTTTCCATCCACCTATATGAATTGATTCACATGTTTGCACAAAAATCATAAAGCATCAAGTAAGTAGGCTAATCTAATTGCTTGAATAGACAAAAGTTGTTTTCCAATGCACTTGGATATATTTCATCCATTTCATGCAATTCCTACAATAAACTCTTAAAAACACTCATAATCTAGAATCAATCAATGTTATTGTTGAAGTAAATGGTATATTAAGAGCTCATAATGTGAGTTGACTTTATTATTAGGATTATAGTTGGACTTTACTTTTAGTTAAAAGTTGTATAGCCAAAGTAAAAGATAGAGTAGAATATAAAAGGACAACGTAGCTTAGAGTTTTTTTACCCCTTTCTCTTATTTGTTTATTATTTTCTTTCATTAAAATATATCAGGCTTGGTGTTCTTTTTCTCAATAGGTTATGGGCCCACTCATGTGAGTTGCTATTAGAGATACAATCTCATTGCAAGGTGTGTTGGAGGAGCACTATTGGAGCTTGGGGCAAGTGAAGTTTGGGGTCGTTTGGAGCATTTATATTCAAGTTTTTAACCTTTTGGTGAGGTATTTTCTTGTTTTGAGTTCATTTGTGCTCATTGAGGGTTGATTGTACTTGATAGGCACTAAAGAGGGCTGATTTGGTGCTTCATAGCCTTAGTTGAGAGCTAGGATTTGGCCTAGTCTTCGAAGGGGCTTATTTGTGCATTGAGTGTGCATTGGAGAGATTTAGATGGCGTGAGGGTCATTGATAAGTTTAATGGAGACAATTTTGGCCTTTGGAAGTTCAAGATGCAGATGATCTTGGTCGAGAAGGACTTGTGGATAGGCAACTTGCACATGTTCGAGCTTGCAAGGTGGCCAGGCTTACCACAATTGTAACATGTGCGTGTCTCTTTGCGTGGTTGTAAGCTCCCCCCTTGGCCATATCTTGAGTAGAGCGCCGCACCTCCTTCATGAGGTTCATTCTCCTTCTTTTTGGACACTTCATGCATCAATCTTGCCGTGATGAAGTCAATGGTGAGCTCCGCCATAGGTCTTGTCTCCAATGCTGTGATGAGATACTCATAAGAATTTGGCAAGCTCTCAAGCAAAGTAATGGCAATGTCTCCATCCGTGACGAGCACCTCCAAACAAGCTAGTTGGTCCACAAGTGCCTTTACCTTGTTGATGTGGTCAAGCATGTCCTTGTCTTCTTGCATCTTACACATGAAGAACTTGCGCCGAATGAAGAACATGTTGGACAAGTTCTTCACGTGTAAGATACAAGAAGACAAGGACATGCTTGACCACATCAACAAGGTAAAGGCACTTGTGGACCAACTAGCTTGTTTGGAGGTGCTCGTCACGGATGGAGACATTGCCATGACTTTGCTTGAGAGCTTGCCACATTCTTATGAGTATCTCATCACGGCATTGGAGACAAGACCTATGGCGGAGCTCACCATTGACTTCATCACGACAAGATTGATGCATGAAGTATCCAAGAAGAAGGAGAATGAACCTCATGAAGGAGGTGCGGTGCTCTACTCAAGATATGGCCAAGGGGGGAGCTTACAACCATGCAAAGAGACACGCACATGTTACAATTGTGGTAAGTCTGGTCACCTTGCAAGGTTTTGTAGGTTGCCCAAGAAGGAGAGTGCAAACAAGGCTACTATGAAGGAGGTGGAGGAAGACTTTGGGTTTGCGACCATTGATGGATATGACAACACCGACATGTTCAAGTGGACTATTGACTCTGGTGCAACGCAACATATGACTCCACATAGGCAAGCATTTCTCACATACGAGCCTATTAGCAACCGCAAGGTGTATTTGGATGACAATGGCGTGGTGGATGCAATTGGCATAGGATGCATTGAGGTGGAGGGGGAGGTGAAGGGCCAATTAAAGAGAATTGGCATCCAAGATGCTTTACATGTGCCCAAGTTAAATGCTAATTTGTTGTCAGTGAGCAAGTTGGTGTCACAAGATTTGAAGGTGCAATTCAACAACCAAGGTTGTGTTTTGGATGCACCCAATGTAGAAATGATTGTAATGGCACCAAGAGAGGGCAACTTGTATCAATTGAGGTTCAAATCGGTGAATGGTACAAGCATGGCATATTTGACACAAGGAGCACTTCACCAATCTTTGGAGCTTTGGCACAAGAGATTGGGCCACCTCAATGAGAAGAGTGTGAAGAGTGTTCAAAGCATGGTGGGAGGCATGCAAGTGATGAAAGGCTCTTTTGATTTGAAGTGCGAGGCTTGCATTCAAGGCAAGCAAACAAGGCAACCATTTCCATCCCATGGAGGGACAAGAGCAACCAAGGTGTTGGAGATTGTGTACTCGGATGTGTGCGGTCCTATGAAGACCACTTCCATGGGTGGTGCAAGGTAATTTTTAACCTTCATTGATGATTTTTCAAGGAAGATATGGGTGTTCATACTCAAATACAAGAGTGATGCGTTTAAGCGGTTTAAGGCATGGAAGGCACTTGTGGAGAACGAATTGGGGAACAAAGTGAAGGTGCTGAGATCAAATAATGGAGGGGAGTACATGTCCAAGGCCTTTGAGGCCTTTATGAGAGAGCATGGCATTTAACACCAAACTTCAGCTTCTTATACTCCACAACAAAATGGTGTGGCGGAGCTTGCCAACCGGACACTTGTGGACATGGCTTGTACCATGTTGCATGCTTAAGGCCTCACGTATGATCTTTGGGCAGAGGCCGTATCGAATGCGGCCTACACATGCAGTAGATGCCCTTCTAGTGCGGTAGCTTCTATGACATCACAAGAAGCATGGAGTGGAAAAAGGCCTAACATTGGACACATGCGCATCTTTGGATGCATTGCATATGCGTTGGATTTGAGTCCCAAGCGCTCCAAGCTTGATGCAAAGGGCATCAAGTGCTTGCTTTTGGGCTATTGTGAGGGCTCCAAGGCCTACAGGTTGATGTGCTTGGAGACAAAGAAGATCATCAAAAGTCGGGATGTCACCTTTGTGGAAGACAAGCAAGGGATAAGCGATGCTTTAGAGATGTGTCCAAATGGGAGCAATGACAAAGCGATGCTTGAGGTGGACAAATCTTCAAGCATGGAAGCTTTGCCCAAGGATGATGAGGACCACGATGAGACACCACCCACACCAAAGGAGAAGACAAATCCATCTCCGAGGTTGGCACCAAGTGAAGATGAAGAGGAAGATGCTTCCAAGGAGCTAAGGTATCCTACAAGGGAGCGTAGGCCACTTGGAGAATGGTGGAAGAACCACATCTTCACTCAAAAGCAAGAGGAGTATGCAAATGTGGCATATGCAAGAGATCCATACAACTTTGGTGATGCCATGAAGAGCACGGATGTAAGCAAGTGGGAGCAAGTCATGCAAGAAGAGTATGCTTCACTTATGGCCAAAGGTACTTGGGAACTCTCCTCTCTTCCTCATGATCGAGCAAGTGTTGGATACAAGTGGGTGTTTTGCACCAAGAGAGATGCATTGGGCAGCATTGTGCGCTATAAGGCAAGGTTGGTAGCTAAGGGATATTCACAAGTTGAAAGGGTAGATTTCAATGAGATCTTTGCTCCCGTGGCCAAATTTTGCACTATTCGATGTATGGTCGCCACAGGGGCAGCCATGGACTTGGAGATGCACCAAATGGATGTCGTCACAGCCTTTCTCAATCCAAACCTTGATGTGGTCATCTACATGGAACAACCCAAAGGCTTTGTTCAAGAAGGTTGTGAACATCTCAAGTGTAAGTTCAAGAAGGCCATCTATGGGTTGAGACAATCAGGAAGAGCGTGATACATGGACATTGATGCATTATTTGTAAGGGAGGGTTTCAAAAGGAGCCATGCAGACCACTCTCTCTACATCAAGCAAACAAGTGAGTATTTGGTGATTGTCATTGTCTATGTTGATGATTTGATCATTATGACCAACACCATGAGCAAAATGGTAGAGTATAGGCAATGTTGAAGAGTGAATATGACATGAGTGATCTTGGTGAGCTACACTATTGCCTTAGGGTAGAGTTTCAAAGGCAAAGGGCTAACCACACCATCACCATGAGTCAATAAGTATATTGGGGATGTATTGAAGCGCTTCAACATGGAGGGTTGCAAACCCATTAACACACCTCTTGATGTGAAGCCTAAGATGGTAAAGCTCACAGATGAAGAGTATGAAGATGTGAAGGCTGAAATGCAAGATGTGCCATACAAAGAAGCGGTAGGAAGCTTGATGTATGCCATGGTGGCCACAAGGGTTGACCTAGCATTTTCTATGAGTGTGGTGAGCCAACATACGACTAAGAGTGGTCCAATGCATTGGGCAGCGGTCAAAAGAATCATGCGGTACCTCCAAGGTACATTGGAGGCTAAATTGGTTCTTGGAGGTAAGAGCCTTGCATTGAGGGGCTATTGTGATGCAAGTGATAGGAGGTCAACAACGGGCTATGTAGTTAAGGTTTTATTATAAATTAATATTGATAAATCCTATAGTTCTAAGTTTGTTCACGGGGAGGTATGGATGCTCTATGGATAATTTCTAAGGGATCTAATTAATCCCCAAGTGGTGCACAATTGAAGATTGGAAAAAATCCTACTTAGTCCAATACAATAGATTAGACTATTTTTATTATAATTAAAGCAGGATAGGAACTTATCAATTACATAAGAATCTGTTGATTCAGCATTATTTATCGGCTCTCTTATCAGCTTCACCAACCGGCTAGTACAGGCTTCTATAGATTCTCTTGCTTTTCCATATGATCGGCACCTTCAATTGATTTATTTTACATCGTCCTATTGCTCATTGCAAGATAAACTTTCCACCAACTATTGATTCTCCTTAATAACAGTTAACTCCGGTTTCTTTCCTTCCATCGAATCCTTTCTTTGAACTTCCACTATAGCAATTCCTTCCTTAACTTTACACTCAGGCTTAACATAGTCCAAACAATTGCAGAACTTACATTTCTTTTAGTTTAGTTTGGACAACTCCCGATTCTCTCTTAAATCACTCATCTTCCAGTTCTATTGATTCCAGGCGTTGAGATCACTATTCATAGACATTTAACTTCACAGCCTCTATAGATTTACACTCAGTCCAAACCATAAAGTATTCAATAGCATCATTATCATTCACCATTGATACAGACCATGCAATCAATCCATATACCATAGATAAAACAATTAAAATCAAACACAGGCATGCATTCACATCCAGTCACAACAATAGAAATTCCTCATCAGATCGAATCCATAAACACCAAACTCAATCCAGCCAAACACACATAATCTCCACACAACTGAACACAATACATTCCATCTCATAATCTTCGCGTTATATTTCATTATGAATTGTACAATTGATCCTCACTGCATTCCCAACATCACTCCGTAAAATCTATCGATTAAACACAATCAGCACAGATGTCGGCACTATAGGAATTAATTCCCATCAATCTAACGTCCACAGCCTCAAACACACACAAACTATCGCACTCATCTATCGATCCCACTGCCGGCCTCACTACCGCAGGAGCTCTGGACATACCTTCCAGACTCAACCGCCACTTCACCAACTATTGATCTTCACCCACTTCAGCTGATCAGTTGAGTAACCGAATCCATAGATTGCACCCCATTCATCCCAAGCTATTCATCTATTGATAACATCCTCTAGTAATAATCTATTGTAACCGGTAATATTAACACATTAACCTCTCAACTAATATAGATCTAGGAAAATTACAGAACTTAATCAAAATTTTCTATTATGGACAAATTATCTATAGATTCTATCACTACAGGCTATGTGTTTATGCTTGGAGATGGTGCAATCTCATGGAATTCCAAGAAACAACCTACCATTGCATTGTCTACTACTGAGGCGGAGTACATGGCCATTAGTCAATGTACAAGGGAGGCAATATGGCTAAGGCAACTCATGAGTGATGTTGGATTTGAGCATGAGAAGGACACACCTATCATATGTGACAATCAAGGTACCATTGCATTGGTGAAGAATCCAACCGTCATCACTCTCGTAGCAAACACATTGACATTCAACATCATTTCATTTGTGAGAAGGTTGAAAGTAATGTGATTGAAATGAAGTATATTCCTACAGAGCACATGCTGGCTGATGTGCTCACAAAGGCACTTCCAAAGCCTTGACATGAAGTTCTTCGAATGAAGATGGGTTAAAGATTGTTTGGCAATAAACAAAGTGGGAATGTTGAAGTAAATGGTATATTAAGAGCTCATAGTGTGAGTTGACTTTATTATTAGGATTATAGTTGGACTTTTTTTTTAGTTAAAAGTTGTTTATAGCCAAAGTAAAAGATAGAGTAGAATATAAAAAGGCAACGTAACTTAGAGTTTTTTTACCCCTTTCTCTTATTTGTTTATTATTTTCTTTCATTGAAATATATCAAGCTTAGTGTTCTTTTTTCTCAATAGTTATCTCTCCAAGAAATTAATGATTTTTACAAGAATTTGAACTTCTAAAGTTTAAAATGTTAAACTTTAATCATGATGATTTTTATAAATAATGAGGATGCTTGTATTTTCTAACAACTAAATAATTGTAGAGAAGAGTTATATAAATCTACATTGTTTGAAAATTGAATGGTTGGTCCTCGAAAGGATAAACAAGAGGATAAAAAAAATTTATATTAGTTCTTTAATTTTTATACGGTGAAGATTCTCAAGAATTTATATTTAGATTGTGGTGTATCCAACAAAACCTTGGCCACTAATAAGTCTAGGGAACTTTTAAATAGGAAAGGTTAAATTGTCTATCATTATATGATTACTGATTAATCCCTAAAGTCCCACTGGCCCCAAGGGGGCAACTTTGGGTAGGTTCATATGGTTTCAATATTCATTATAATTTACTAAAAATTTGTTTAAAGCTAGAAAAACACATAAGCTTCTTAGGAGTATAATTTTCATTTCAATTAGTGCCCGGAAGCAAAAGTTATTACACAAAAAGTAAAAAAAAAGGTCGGCGGGTAGCCCCCAAAAAATCACAAAAGGTTAAAAAAGAATTGTTTTTTTATTTTTGTCCTAACACATTATATTTTTATCTACATGTAAAACTTTGAATTATTCTATTTGGACTAGTGATGAGAAAGTTATGGATGACTCTTGTTCTTATGGCAATCTAAGGACATTCTTGAAAAAAAACTTTTTGTCCAACTTTGAATGCTAATATCTTCCAATCCGTATGTTCAAATTTGATGAAATTTTTACCACATGATCTCAGATAAGTGAAGTACAAGATACTATGGTTAAATTCTTTAAAAAAAAATTTGTTTTCTTGGATGAATACAACAGAAATGGCAGTTTTGAGTGTTTTTTGACAAAAAAATGGCCTTGGGAATTTAGGGGTTAATATCACTTTTCAAATAGTATTTAGAGTTTAGAATCAATTGCACCTAGTTTTGAGCTTTATTTCCAAGGTTCATAATCTGGTTGCATAGCCATTACCAATGGGCACACGTATACTATTGATTGGATGAATGTTGTCCCAATCTTGTCTAGTATTTTATGGGTTGGTCAAATATTTCAAACAATGATTTAATTTGGATCAATTTGTCATGCAAATGTATACACTATCACGTAATCAAAATGCCAAGATAGTACATTGAAATAGTATATACATAGTTTCTTAATCTGTTTTTTTTAATGTTTAGGTGGGTTTTTTTTAATCACATTAGAAGATTTTTGGGGCCAAAACAAGATCACAAGTTCTTGGAAATTTTCAAATTGTAGAGAACAATGGGAACTTTGCCAAATCAGCCATTTGACATGGCTATAACCATGCCATGTTTGATAATATTATTTAATTCTTTTAATTTTAATTTTAATTTTTTTAAATATTTAAATATTTTGATTGGTTTGTAACATAGAGAACAGGCTTAAAATGGTCTTCCCATGTCCTCAAATTCCTTATAATGTTGCTTCCTTTATAGGGCCTATATATTGCATCAAATGCACAATGCCTAATGATTTTATATTCTACATCAAATTTTTTCAGTGTGCAAATGTATGAGTTTGAGATTTTGTATTAACATTTATTTCCTTTATAGCTTTTAAATTTTATCCTTAGTGAAATAATACAAAACACACATGCAAGATGAGATGGCCAGAATTGAAGAAAAGCTCACAATAATGAGGGATCTGAGCCTTCAATCTCTTCCAAAATCTCCTTGTTGCATGACACTTTGAATAGTAGCAAAAGGTCTAAATCCACAATCCTTCATAGCAACAAGGCTCTAGTTGTAAAAGATTCTTTACTACCACACTTTGATTGCTCCTTAACCCCTAAAGGTAAGAGACTATGTTTTCACCAAAATCGCTCCAAAACTGCTATTTCTAATATAAGTATCAAATTTTAGAAAAAAAATATTTTGGAAAAATGTAACCATAGGATCTTGTGTTAAACTAGTTTGAGAAGTTGTGGAAAAAATTTCAGAAATTTCCACCATGTAGATTGCAAGATAATAACGTTTGAATTGACAAAAATCATTTTTTTGTCCTTGCGAAAATCCGGGCAGCTGCACCTCACAAGGTCACATTTGTATCAAAAAATGTCCAAAATGGTGGTTACTCTTTGGATTCATTCTTCAAGGCAAGTTGGATACAATCTTGAAAAATTTCAGATCATTTGGAATTGTAAAACATATAGGAAAAAAATAGTAAGTGTAAAGAGGTAGAGAATGTTCAAAACACTAAATTGTTAAGAATTGAAAAATGCCAATCCCAATGGTTGTAATGTTGTGATAAACAATCTACACCCAATGCTTTCATTTTTTTTCAAAAATATTGAAAATTGAGTTAAATAAAGGACTTCAAAGTTTATTTTAGAGTAGAAATTTCATAACTACCCTCAAACTAAAACTCCTCATAACTTTCATCTCATTAATCCAAATGGAGTGATTAAAAGCTTCCCACATATATATAAATCTAAAGAACCAATTTCAAATTTTTATTTTTAAAAAAAATGATTTTTAAAGAAGTTTTTCAGTTGTTTGGACTGCCCGCTGAACAATGAAAATGACATATCCTGCAATAACTTTTTAACCACGTAGTCAAGAATTGTGAAAATTGTTGGGCTTTGAAGCTACTCCTCGGGCACATATTGTGCGAGAACTTCAAAGAATAGAAATAAAAACTCCAGCTGTAGTGAGCTGCCCAAAATCGCTATGTTGTCAAAAAATGGTGTTTGGTCCTTTAGGGGTTAAGCTCTCATATCTCGTAGCCATGCCCACTTTCCAAAACAAAAGGTTGTTCTAAAATCTTGTATTGCTCACAAATCATGGCACTTAGTTTCTTACGCAATTTCCAATCTCTCAATCCGTTATCATTCAATCAATCTTATATTCAAAAACTCATCGCTCCATACAATCACAAACCAATTGTCATTCTCCATTTTGCTTAGTCACACAACAATCATGCAACACTTGTAATCTCTGAAATTGCAACGCTCGTTTCAAACTCCTGGGAGTAACCACTCACATGCAAACATGCTTTCACAAATTAGTTGTACATAGACAATCATTCACATCACAAATCCGCAACAAATACTCCATTGTAGCCCTTTCTTTCAATTTTTCAATAGTCAAATTGTTTGCATCTAGGCTTGGTCCAATTGTCACATCAAATTCATATAATACCAAGTCAAACATTTTCAAACATTTGACAATACTTGCACTCAATTTCACAAGGCTTAGACAATTGCTCAACTATACAAGAAACAATTATGAATTTTCAAAACAAATCACTACAATTTCACAAGAATTGAATCACTTGCAATACGCATTGATAATCACAATCTTTCAAAGCAATTGGTTGCAATAGACCAAATTTTCACAATCATTAGCCAAAAAACTCGCATAACAAATAATATTCATATAGAAAAATAAATCTAACTTACAAAGTTACAAATGATTTACACAACAAAGCAAGAAACTGCAACAATGATAATATATTAATAAAAACACAAGTACATATGAGCATTTACCAAATGACAAAAGAATTCATTTTTTTCAATTTATAGCCTCCTATGAAATGGTCACAACCCTTGCTAAGAATTATAGTGGTTGTTCATTTTTAATTTAATTTAATTTAAACCTTTATAATGATATTTGATAAAATTCCTTATTCCTAATTCTTCTAAATTTAATTGACTATCATGAAGTTATTTTTCTTTTTACATATTTTTAGGTACAAAATATCCCTTATTGTCGTAAAAAAATCCTACTAAATAGAGATTTTCTAACATAAAATTCTAACTACATAGCCCCCTATTTAGCCAATGGACATTGCCGTCATTAATACTTGGATCTGTTGTTCCAATCTTAGTCTTGTTGGCAAATCCACTTTGAAAGTGCTCTATCATATGCTTTCTTGACATCCTCGTATTCTTCAAATAATTTTGGGTTGTTGGTGGGTTGGGATTCTTGCCATTTTGTCACAGGAATATAACGGATCAATGTGAAATCATTAATAAAACAAGGATGTGCTTTCCTTAGAAAGTGAGTAATAGCCGTGGCTTCCAATACCCGATGCCTCTATTATCATAACTTTATCAAGATTTGAAATTCACATCATAAAATATCAAATTTGTTGACAATAATGACAGAATGCCATGGGTGATGGGTCTCACATACCACCCCAAGGAAATTTTATAAAACAACTGGTCAAAAACATAATAGATCAATGTGTGTAGGAAAATTGAATTATTCTCCAAATTTCATCATGTTTTTTCTTTATTGCTTCCTCACAAGAAAATTAGACTAGTAAACACTTCAATGACATTGTATTTGACCAAACAAATAGACTCAACTACATTCCAAAAAAGTCCTTTGATTATTATCATGTTTTCTCTTAGATTTTTTATGAAGATCCAAAGTAATTGGCTTGATTAGAGAGAGCAAAAGTAATAAACTTTTGCTACAATTTTCTCTTAAAATTTATCATGTTCTCCTTTATTTTACTTTAAACTCACTTAGGGATTATTTTCAACAATTTCTTTGTACATCAGTTTGCAAATTTTTTTGTACTCTCACAATTATATTCCACATGGCATTAGCTTTATAGAATATCATAACCAATCAATGTTACATTATACTTTAGACAATTAGAATAGTGTATGTAATTAGAAATTTTCTATTAA
This sequence comes from Antitrichia curtipendula, assembly GCA_951230915.1. Taxonomy (NCBI): domain Eukaryota; kingdom Viridiplantae; phylum Streptophyta; class Bryopsida; order Hypnales; family Leucodontaceae; genus Antitrichia; species Antitrichia curtipendula. The sequence goes on from OX579642.1 coordinate 20,796,561, forward strand.
TCTTTAGATAAAAACTACATCTAAAAGTTCTAAATAACTTGAACCATTTCATGTCATCTTGGCAATTGAATAGGCCAATTCTTCAATCAAATCATCACTACCTCATGAATAAAAAGACTAAGAAATGATGCAATAAGCCTTGATAATGAATGCAAGATATTTTATCAACAAGTTGATTATATTATTTTAGTTTTAGCCTCTACGTGTAGGACAATGATCTAAACACCTCAATAATTATAATTTGATAGCTTTTTAGTTTCACATTTGTCCCATGAATGCAATTATGTAATTATTATTTTATTGTCTTTTTTCTTTTTTTTTTCCTTTAATTTTAAATTTTATTGTCTTCTCATTGTTTTTTAAAAAATTTTAAATTTTATTCCCTTTTTAATTTTCAATTTTTATTGTCTTTTCATTGCTTTTTAAATTTTTAAATTTTTTTTTTTTTTAATTTTTAATTTTTATTGTCTGTTCATTGCTTTTTAAAATTTAAAATTTTTATTCCCTTTTGAATTTTGAATTTTTTTTTAATTGTCTTTTTTTTGTTGTTTCCATTTCAAAACCAAATAATGTTTTATAAACCTACTCCTACTTGTTTATAACTTACCCTCAAGTTATATAGGATTAAAGACAATATCCATTATGATGAGTTGCATGGATTATTGCTCCAAAATCTTGCAATTCAACGAACTTGTCAAAATAAGAATTAAGAATTTTGTTAGGTCCAAACCATCTTATTATAAATTTTTCCATAATTTTTTTAAATTGGCTATCATACAATAATATTAAATCTTTAGACTATAATTTTTTAGGTTTTAATTTGTTATCATAATAGCTTTTTGGCAATTTTGTATTGCTAATGTGTTTAGATAATCTTGCCTCCTAGTTTCATCTAATTTTTTCAACATATTTATTTTTACATACAATGATTTAATATCTCCTTGTCCATGTTCAATGACAATTAGTAAGGATTGTACTTCTAATTTGATGAATAGAGTTGCCTCTTGACCATAAACTAATTAGAAAGGAATGTTTTTAGTAGTATCTTTACAAGCATCAAGGACTCTAATATTATATAAGTTAGGTTTTGCTTTTTCACAAAATCCAAGGTACAATAGTATAGGGGTTCTTAGTTTCAGGGAAAGATTTAATCAGTCTATTGTCTTGTGACTAAAGTCACTTTTGAATAGATATTTTTGTAAAAGATTTGAACAATATTACAACACTATTGTTCCCAAATTAAACAATTTTTTTCACAATCCTTTACCAATGAATGACACATAATGTATGAAGTCCCAGTCTTGTCTAGTGTTCTAAAAGGAAGTCAAAAAATTTAGATTTGGTCAAATTGTCTTCTCGATTGTCTTATACAATGAATGCTCTAGAACCTAATCATATACAATTAATACAAGATAATACTTTGAAAATAGTACAAATAATTCATTAAATATTCATTTTAGGTGTTTGGATCAATTGATCCAATAGGTTCTCGCCATGAGCAAAACTAAATGCAAAATGCCTAAATCTACTAATTCTACGTCAAATTGTCTCAGTTAATGCAAAGTATGGTAAGTTTAAGTGTTATACCAAAATTTTATCTTTCTCCTTGAGCTTTCTCCCATATTTTTAGGTCAAATGGTCCAAATCAACACTGGTTAATTCCCTAAATTTACACAAACATTGAAATGATTTACAAATTGTCCAAACGTAGAGACCCTATGACCAAAACAATGGAACAATTCACAGTTTATCCAAACATATAAAACCCAAGGCCAACTACTAAAATTTATAAAATAATAGTCAAAGGAACTAAAATTGTGAATTTAGTATCTCCTGACCATATTAGGGCCTACAACCATGGGGCCAAATTTTTATAAACATTGATCTGTGCACCTATTACCGTGCAGCTGGATCTATGACCATTATTTGAACCCCAAGGCCGTGCAAATCAGTCCCAATACCATGCAATCTAAATGTATGCTCAAAACCATGAGAAATAGCCCTATGGGCATGTCTAGGACCTAAGATCATGAATTGCAACCCTAAAGACGTGCATTTCACCCAATAACTGTGCAATCAAATCCCTAATCCGCTTTTCTATAAGCTGCTGTCCGTGTAGTGCAAATTGCAATCCACGAATCTGCTTCAAATTTTTTTTGATAATTTTGAACTCTTGATCCCTTCCTCTGTCACACATACAATCACAAACTCCAATTTTTCTTTGCTCCAATCAATAGATGAAGGAACCAACACAAACACCACTTCTTGGACCAGTTCCCAGTCGCGGTCAGTAAGAGGCCAACAACTTTGTCGACTGAGAACTCATGCAATTCTTGCCCGATTCAAGAAATTTTCAATGAGCATTTTGATTGATTTTTCTTCTTCTTTCCAATGGTATAAGGCACGCCCTCTAATTCCTTGGCTATTAAAACTTATCGCGGTTTGAAGATCATGGTTTCCATCGGACTATGCTACAAGTCAAAATTGTTGAATCGTTCAATTTCGATGTTCGATTTCACCAATTCTTGCTCCAAAAATCCAATTGTTTTTCATTTAATGCTTAGCGATACTCTTCAACATCAGCTATTCCAATCGACTTTTCAACAGCCAACTCCAAATTACTTCAATAACACTCTAATTATATAGGCACTTGACTTCTCCAATCAATTACACACAATAATTCTCTATATCAATAATTATCATTCAAACTCATCACCACAATTTGCTTCACAACTTCACAATAATTTCATCAATTGATTTCTTACATCTTCACATTCACCAAATTCAACAGCACTTCACAATAGTTTTCACAATCAATTTTCTTACTCAATATTTTAGTCACATGCAACACACACATACTCTCACATACACAATTGACTTAGGCAAGAATGCACAAGCACAAAATGTACAATAGTATAATATATATAAAATATTAATTGGATCTTACAATGCCAAAGTTTTTATTTTCTTAAAACTACTTTTAATCTTGAAAATGAATGGTTACCATTTTTGTGAAAAGGTGTGACCAAGGTCACACCTTAGTCATCCAAGTTTGTTTGTTATTTTTTGTTTTGTTTTTTTATTCATTCATCCATCCTAATTAGAATAATCCTATTTACACTATAATATATATTTTGACTTTTATTTTAATTTTATTTCTACTTTCTTTTTGCAAAGGGGCCCCTAATAGGCTCTTTTTTCTATAATCACTAATTCTTGACTAAAAATTTTGTATACATATCCCATTCAACATTGGATCCTTGAATTTCTTTGGTGATAATTTTATAGAAAATTCCATTAGTCTTTTCACGTTGACCATTTGTCCTTGGATAATAAAGACTAGTCTTCCTATATTTAATAAAATATTTTTTTGTTAATTTAGCAATGTTGTCACTAATAAGATGGATACTAATATCACTAACTAATTCTTTAGGACACCCAAATGTTGCAATGATGTATTTATATAGAAATTTGGCAAGTGTATAATTTACATCATTATTTTTGTGACAATTCCTTCAGCCCATTTAGTCACATACTCTGTAGCAACCAATATATATTGTTTTCTTCCATCTTGACTCTATGGCTTGATAGATTCAACAAAATCTATGCCCCATTTTTCAGTAAGGATTTAGGCTAAAATTGGTGTTAAAGGCATAGAGATTGTTAGAGTAGGTTTTCCTACTCTCTAATATGGGTCACTCTTCTTTGCAAATGTAGTAGCATCAAAAATACAGTGAACCACCGATAGCCTAACTATAATGTTTTGAAGGCAGTTATCAACCCAACAAAGCGACCACCACATACATCACTATGGTATACTTGAAATATAAGGAGTATTTCACTAAGATTAATACATTGTTTTAAAAATCTTGTCCTTACCAATTAGAGATTTAGAGTATAAGGACCACTATTGTATACTAACATTACTTTTTGTTTCTTTATATATTCTAGAGGAAATTCTTCCAAAGAAAGTAATGAATAGTATCAACATATTTCGTAAAATCAATATCTATTTGGAATAAACATGAGGAAAGTTATCATCAATAGATTCACTCCCTAATTCTTGGTTTATTCAAGAAAGATACTGAACATTAGCATAATTTTTTAATAGTTTAACATGAACAGTGAAATTAAACTCTTGAAGTAACAAGACAGATCTTGTTATTAATCTATTTAATTAGGGTTTGTTTATCACATATCTCAAAGCACCATGATTTTTATGAAAGACAAATTTATAACTTAGCAAGTACTATCTAAACTTTTGGATTGAAGCTATTATTCTTAAGACTTCTCTTTCTATTATAGTATAATTCTTTTCTGCAGCCATTAATTGATGGCTTGCAAATTATATTGATTTATTATGTATTTTTCCATCTTTCTGACTTAATACACTCCTATAACAACACTATGTACATTTAAATAAACTTTAAAATCTTTATCTCAATAAGGAAGGACTAAGATTGGTGCAATTGTTAATTTATATATTTTTTGTGTAGTTTGGTGCAATTCTTAACTAGTGCAATGAATTTTTTTTCAAAGAGAAGGTAATATTTATAAAAAAATTGTAAATACAAAAAATATTTTCATAAATTTTCATAAATTTTCTCAAGTACATTTGAAAATCTATTGTCATCAATCTTTGACATACTATAGGTGCATTACATAATCCAAAGGCATATTATTATGGGCATAAATTTTCCAATCCGTTATAAAAATTTTCAACAGTCTATAAATTTTTGCTATTTGAATTTGATTACTACCCAAAAATTCATTCATAAAAGAATAATTTTCATACCCTACAACACTATCTAAGAATGTATCTATAAAAGATTAAAAAAAAAAGTGATATTTTTTAGTCACACTGTTCAATTTCTTATAGCCTTGGCAAATTCTTATTTTTCCATTCTTTAAGGATCTATGACTATAGGTGATATCCATTCACTACGGGGTACTTTAAAGATAAATCCACAAGCCACAAGCTTATAAGTTTCCTCTTTGACCATTAAAGAATATTTAGAGTTCATCATATATTGCCTTTGTCTAATGAGTTTAGCATTTGCTTCCAACTCTATTTTGTATTCACAAACTTCAAAGGGAACTCCCTTTAAATTGGCATAGCTCCATGCAAAATAGATTTGATGCCTTTAAAAGAATGCATGTTAGTATTTTAATTCAATTTTGAGTCATTTTGCAATAAACTTTAATCATTTTTGGATCTACTTTGGTACCTAAGTTTATATCTTGTGAATCAAGGTGTTCTTAAAGATTCATCTAATCCAATATTTTTATTTCTAATCCAATATTTTTGTTTAGTAATATTTTGGATTTATTCTTCCTCACTATTTTTAGTTTCATCCTCTGATTGGTTTTTCAATGTATCACAAATACCTTCTTCCTAGATTTTGCCACATTAGATTGTAGGATAAAGGGATAAAACAATTTTGTTCTTTCGTTTTCTAATAGTTAACATCATTTTTATCCAATCATCCTTGGCTTTAGTGGAATACAACCATAGTCTTTCCAACAAGATGGAATAAGAGGATATACATTTTGTAAATTTGAAAATCATAGTCTACTTTATAGTCAATCCACCAATGGTTGCTACAATTTGAGCTAACATTTTCAAAATTTTGATTCAACTCCAGTTAGCCATTTTTAAATGAATAGGAGTTGAAGTCATAGTTGTTAATCCTCATTCTTCTATAGTTTCAAAGTTCATGAGATTTACACTAGATTCACTATCAGTTTGGATTCTATAAACTAAAAAACCGTCTATCATTATGTCCACAATAGGATTTCCAAGATCCATAGAATTTTTGTGAACTTTTAAAGAATTAGCTTACTTTCTCACCAACGAGGTACTCAAATCACTCCTACATTTAAGTGATATTGCTAATAGTTCTTTTATACTAATTTGAGGTTGAATTCTTTTCATTGATTATTTTCACATACAACATTGACTTCAATGGAATGATATTATTCTCATTTGTCTTTTCATTTTTATATTTATTTGCACTTTCAAGAATTACAAGAATAATTAGCAAATTGAAATTCTTTTATTTGTATTTTGGCAAAATATTATGAATTGCTAGTTGTATACTAAAGTCTTTCATAACAACTATTAAATTTTTTAATTTGTATTCAAAGTCATCATTTATTTTTTAAATTAAATTACTTCATTAGATATACAACTTATCATAATTTTGATCTCAATCATCTTCGATTTTTCTAATCGTTCATATTCTTTAAATTCCTCCTTTCTCAATAAAGTTTCATTTTTAAAGGTCTTATTTTTACAATAAGATTATCTTTTTTAGATAAAACAATTGTAGTTTATTATTCAAATTTTCTATTTCTAAAGACCATACATCCATTTGTTTTTGCATAATATCTTCATTCTAAATTAATTCTCTATTTTCTTACATAAATTAGACAACATTGATCTTGTTAATGATATAAGAGATACTATAGTTGGATTATTTTCATCCTTATAATGATTTTTATTTTATTTATTCATTTTAAGCTTTTATTTTTTATATTTTTCACAAGCATTTCAACCTTTTCTAATGCATTTGGCAATTCTTTTGGCAATTCTTGTAATCTAAATTTTGTTTTATTTCACAAAATCCAAGAAAACACTAGTATAGGGGTTCTTTTAAGAGAAAATGTGCAATCACTTTATCGTTATATGACTGATGTCACTTTTTAAATAGTATTATATTTTAAATTCAAATATACATATTTTGGAATTTTATAGTATATCAACATGCTTATTTACAGGGATAGTAATTTGGTTCACAGTCCTTTACCGATGTTATTGACGAAATGAATGTTGTCCTAGTTCTATTTAGTATTCTATGGTCAAATATTCTAAAGAATGATTTAGATTTGGTCAAATTGTCATGCAATGTATGCTCTATCACCTAATCAAAATGTCATGATAATACTTTTAAAATAATACACAAAATTCTTTAATTACCTCTTTTAATTATGTGATGATCAAATTGATCTAGTCAACTTTGTATGTATTGCACGTAAATGTAAAAATGCTTAATGATACACTCTTCTATGTCAAATTTTCTCAATAAGATTAGGAATTTATATCAATAAGGTCTATTTTTTCCCTTTCCTTTTTTTACTCATATTGCTCAAATTACACACAACATTAGAACCTACATGCAACAAACATGGGATCAATATGTACTTATACTCAAAGAATGACCCTACAACCATGCATAAATTAATTGTACAATCAATGTAGAAATAACACCTAAAATCATGCCAAACAAATGCCTAAAACCATATAATGAAAATGCCCAAAATTGTAAATGAAAAAGCCCTATTTTTGTAGTCTATGGATCTATTACCATGCAGTAGGACATGTAACCATGAATATTAGCCTATGACCAAGCACTCAGTCCTAATACCATGCACTAAATACCTACATGGTGAATGCGTGGTTGAGTGGCTCAAGTTCCCATCATACTATTTAAATCTTAAACAACTAATTTTCAAATGCATATAGAATACATTAGAAAAATTAAAAACATGAAAGAAGCTTTGTTTTGTGTACTTAACTTGATATCAAATATAAGTATGTTGTAGATTGATTTTAAAAAAGACTCATTAAAAAATTATTAAAAAAAAAAAATACATGGTTGTGACAAATTTAAAGTAAACGTATTCTTTAAAGAGTTTTTAAACAATGTTTTGTTACTTAAATCAATAAAAAAGATTAGGATTCAAGTGGGTATTTTCTTTAATTTTTTAGAAAGGAAAATCTTGCATAATAAACATACATACAACATTTGGAAGGGGCTTTTCAATGCTTGTGTAAAGCCTAAAATTTACAAAGTCCTTTTCATCTTTGTAAAATTTTATTATTTCAATCTATTTTTAATTCCATACTGTTTTATTTTACAAAATCTAGGGAAGCCAATCAAAGTAGAAACTTTTGTAGCCTATGTATGATGTGTGCATGCATAATCCATTGCAAAATTGCCCAAAAAGGACTTTTTGGACTTGGGGTCTTGTCAAAAGTGAGCCACTCAAATATGCATCCTCCCTATGGCCATGCTCTAGGACCTAAGCCTATGCACTTCAATCCTATGATTCTAGAAACAATCTGGCCCTATTATGAGCTAAGACTTGAGCTAAAATTTTTTATCTATATAAGATAAACTACTTCATTTTAGACCGAATGGGAGCAAGCTTGTTGTGGGCTAAATTATGTTTGTGGTGTACATTCAAGTCCAAAAATGTACACCACTAACATAATTAAGCCCACAACGGGCTTGCTTCCATTTGGTCTAAGATGGAATAGTTTACCTTATCGGGGGCTGCACTTAATTCTACTATGACAAACCACGTGCAAACAAGTGGTTTCTAATAAACTACAATTTCAACCTAAAATTTTGAGCATTGTTTAATAATGACTATAGGTTTCTATTGCCAAGATTTTCAACTCAAATAAAATATGAAATGGTTTATTGAAGAGGTTGAAAATGAACTAAAATGGCATGTTTTTCGACTCAAATAATTATAGAGAATACATTTAGATGACCATTGAATCAATATTCAACTTAAAATGAGCTTTCAAAAGAGAGTTACTTTTAGGAACTTTTTGTTCATTTTTTAGACAATTTTTTCTTATATAATATAGGGGTGTGAAAGTTATTTTTTAGTTCTACAGTGTATTTTTTTACTTCAAAAATTTGTAACTAATTATTATTAACAAATAAAAATATCAATAATTCAAAACATAAACTTTCAAAGTAGGAAAATCTATTTGTATTTGTATTTTTTTTAATTAAAAATCCAAAAAGTATATAGGGATCAAAAGTTTTGTTTGCACGTGGTTTCTAATGGATACTCCTGAGTGACCCCCCTAAGTTATGGACTTCAATAAGTTTGAAATTAGTTTGAAATTTCAATTTCAAATTGAGAATGTAATGCACCTTTCAACATGCAACTTTTAAAATGATAATTTCAAATATAACTCAATCTTGCAAGTAGACCAAGTGATCAACAAACCAATTAGGGTTCCAGTCTTGGTGTGAATATGCTTATTATATTCTAATAGACAAATTTTTAATTTGGGATTTGAAAGGGGTGGTTTTACCAATTTGGAATTCTAGATTTTTGATTATTAATCCTTTTGACATTCCCAAATGGTAGTCCAAATTTCCGAATAGGAAAAGTATGCTAATTTGATAGTTAGGGGAGTTAAGGTTGGAATGGTTATAGGTAGTAATTCCTGCATTGGTGATTGAGTTGATTGGTGGTGAATCCTTTTAAATCTCTCTTCTCCGATTTGGAAGGCATCCACTAATGCAGTATACACATGCAAGTCTAGCCCCCTATGGCTGCATTTTTATTTGTAGTTTTGATAAGAGTCATGAGGAGTGATGAAGAAAGCTAAAATTGTAAATGATGAATGATGAATCAAATTGAATTATGATATGTTGGTTTAGGTAGGTGATTTTGTTGTGTGGTTGTATGTATGCCAATTGGGATTGTGAAAATTGAAATTGAGAGTTGTATGTGTGGAGTCAAGTTCTGTATTGAAACACAACTTTATCTTCCTTCCCTAATATCTTTTTGTAAGTCATAATGTCTTTCTTCTAGTATTCTATGTAGCTTATATATCTTAAGCTCTAATTTGTATGTAGTGGTTTGATTATTGGAATCCTTCTTTCTTTTTCTTTACTTCTTCTTTTGGTACAATTTTGTCTTTTATGTAATTGGTTGTAGATGCAAGTCTTTTAGGAATCTTGAGTCTTTTATTTTTCTTGGAAACTTGGTCTTTTATCTTGTCTTCGTCTTATGTCTTTATTGTCTCTCAAATAGAAAATTTTCTCCCCTTTTATAGTTTCTCTGGTCATAGGAGAACTAATTCTATTGACCTAACCGATTTTCCTATAGCTATAGGCCTATGCATATTCCAATTGAAATTTTCCTAAACGTTACAACTACTTTTTTCTTACCCGATTCCTTCCTAAAAACTAGCCTAGTGATTGCTATTTACTAATCCAATTGCAATGCCTTAATGATCTTCCGCCATTTATACCCGTATAAACATGGTACTTTGTAAAATCAATATCTTGTCCATGTAAGCTCATTTTCTTTTACTTCTTGCATCATCTTGTATATTGAATTATATTCCTTTTGTTTTGTTACCATTATACTCTATTACTCATAAATATATATTTTTTATTAATTTCCAAAAGTACTCAAAAAATCATAGTGTACAGCAATATTTTGGTTATTTCCAAAATTAATAATTTCCTTATTCCAATACTTTTGTAGGTTTTGATATTCTTATATAATAGATTATGATATATTGTAACTCTAAACATATTTATTGGATTAATCTTGAAGTATTAACAATTATTTATTGAGGGTTAAAATAGGCCAATTTATTTTCTGTATCTTTTATCAAGGAAATAATATTAAGTTAACATTTACTCCCCCCTTTGAGAAAAATCATGTCCTCATGATTTATAAGAAAAAACTGAATTTTCTAGGATCATGGTGTGGTATGTTCAGATTTGGGTATGGCGCTGTGAAATCAAATTCTTTGTAATTAAGAATTTGTGTTCTTGTATTGTAATACATATTTTCCAATCTTTGTATAATATCTGCCTTTCTTAATGTCATTGGAATATTTGAATGTTGCTTGCAAAGGAAATCCAACCATGCATCCTTGATCTTATAGAAAAATCTTTTGTCAAAGTCTATCAAGTCTATCAATGCTTCCTTGAATATGGATTGATTTTTGAATAAAAAATGGACTATAATTTTAGTACTTGAGTCCATGATTATTGTTTGTTGGAGGTTTAACTGGTTTGATTAATGATTTGTTGGCAAAAAATGCTTTATGGTGGATTATAATCATTTGGTAAGATCAAACCACATACCAGATTATATAATATATTGGGGATGCTGTGTATGTTTCAACGATCCCTTTTTCTACACAAATGTCTCCTATATGCCACATGAATGTTAATAGTTCTTTTAGCTCCAAGGTAGCCTTTTGCCAAATGGTTCTAAATTCGTGCTCATTGATTACATGTTTGTATGTAAGATGGGATAGTCCTCCATTCCCAAAAATAGTTTATTTGTTATTTCATAGTGTTGTCTTATAGAAACTGGTGGATAAGCAAAATAGTGGATATTTTGTAATATATTTCTGAAAATTTTCTTATGTTCTTCTTGAAAACAAGATTGGGATTGTCTTAGGTTTATTTGTGATGATGCGTCGTTCGTAATCTTGGGTGTAATCAGATTTTCATCTAGAGCAATGATTGATTTTCTCGGGCTCATATGTTATATTTGTTGTAGGGTTATTCAGGTGACTTCATGGGATGTTTGTTCAACGTAAAGAGCCATTTTTAACCTTTTTATTTCGAGTTTTAATAGTTGGTTTTCTTCACGTAATTCAAAGTCTTATTTTATTTTAGACTCTTGTTCCTTGATGCAGATTGCATTAGGTTTCATGTATTTTTGAGCTCCTTTTTCTTCAAGAAATTTTGGTACTTGTTTCCATGATTGGTCCGCTCCTCGTGTTTCGCCGTTTATAATGTCTTTTAAGTATGAATCAAATTGAATTATGATATGTTGGTTTAAGCAGATGATTTTGTTGTGTGGTTGTATGTATGCCAATTGGGATTGTGAAAATGAAATTGGGAGTTGTATGTGTGGAGTCAAGTTCTATATGAAAGGCCAAGTAGAGTAATTCAAAGTATGCATGTTGTGCCAACTTGGTATTTGGTCATAAATATTGGATGAGTCATAATTTAAAAATCAAATGAGTAATTGCGTGTTTTGGAATTGTATTACCTATTTTAGAAATTGAACCTATTAGCATAGATTTCCTACTAGACCGTTTTCCTTAGAACAAACTTATTACACTAAAAGAATAATTTCAAATTAGATCATTATTCTCCTTCAAGACTTGATAACAAATCAAGAATGCACATATAGAATAATGCAAAAAAATTAATTAATTCAAGAGTAATATATTCCTCAACAAGACTTACCTAACACTTGTAAGCCAATGCAAGAATTAGCTTAACCCAAGATAATATCCACTGCAATAATAATAGACAAACACCAACACATCATTTGTCAATTTTTAGGCTTTAAATAAACAAATCCAACATATATCCACAAATTCAAGTGGTTCACCCACTTTCAGAGATGCAGTGTCTGAAAATTGAGCAAATTGGCCAAGGTGATGTAAAATTTGAATTCATTTACCAACTTTAACATATCTTAGTTATATATGCTTCACTTCACTCAATTTCTCAATTTTAGTATACAAACAATCCAACGATTTATCAAACAATTCACAATTACAATTATGATTGATCACTTATGAGCTAGTGATTTAAATAATTCAATTATAAATCACTCAATCACTCTTGTTTCATGTAAAACAATTTTTCTAAGACAAACCCAAGGCAATTTCAAGTAGGTTTGATCGGAAGAAAACTCAAATTAGCTTAGTGTTTTAGTTAGCTAATGTCACTTTGTAGGTAAATTATGTCATTAATCTTAATGTATTAGGTTATTTGGTATATTTCATACTCTACTTAGGAAAGGGGAAGGGGTTCTCTTTCTAATTTCCGTCCAATTATAAATATAAATTTCTAACCACTAAGTCCGTCCAATTATAAATATAAATTCCTAACCACTAAGTCTGTCCTAGTTTTATTGTAGTCTAGCTTATCTGTTTTTTATAGAACTTTTTCGATTTTCTATGACATTTCCTATATTATTTATATATATTTTGAGTATTTAGTGTTAAAGTAGTCCAAAGTGCACTAAAAGTTCCAAAAAGTTAAAAGATATTTTGATAGATAGTCAAAACAGTAGTTAAAAGGACAAAAAGCAAAAAGAGAAAGAGAAAGAGAAAGATAAGGAAGACAAGAGAAAAAGATAAAGAAAAATCAAATTAGGGATTTGGGGAGATTCGATCGCGGAGCGTTGCTACTGCTCCCCTCGCTTCCAATCTCCTCCCCCTTCTTGAACTTAAATCCCTCTCCCTCTCTCATTCTCTCTCACCCATGCAAAAAATAGAAAATAGTGCAGATTGTAGAGTTTCTCCTAGTGCTGTAATCTTTGCGCGTACCATTTGTATAATTGCAATAAAATTGAAAATTGTGTATTTGTGTTGTGTGAAATTTGAGTTTCTGTGAGTTGTAGCAAAATTGTTTGAATTCTGGAGGTACCGATTGTGGATTCGGAGTTGATTGTGAAGCTGAAGGTCTTGGGGGAAGTTGGATGAACTTTCGGTGCAGATCAGTGAAGGCTGTGGGTGGAAAGGTGCACGTTGGTCGGTGGATCGGGAGAGAATCAGCGCAGTGCGATGAAGCTGATGGCGAATCGAAGGGAATCAAAAGCTGAGTGAGTGAGATTCCGATTTGCCGAATTGTCCCTGGGCCAGTCGGTGGAGCGACGATGAGCAAACAAGAGATCAGATTCGGCAGCAAATTCAGGCGCAACAATCAGTTTGGCGGCCACAGTGCCAATCAATGAAGGAAATTGGTGAAGAAAGGCATCAGAAGGAAGTTGAACCTGTGGTACCGAATCAGGCCCAAATCGAAATTTGAATTCAATTTTGTGTACCTTAGTGTGAATTCTTGTGCGTGATTGATCCAGAACACTAAAAGTATGAAATTGTTTGTGAAATTGGGTTGAAATCAATGTGGAAATTGTCAATTCGGCAACCTGTGGGCTGTAAATTGAATTAGGGATTCGGAATGGCAAGGTTGTCCGAAATTTGTAATTAAATTGGAATTGGAAGTGTCAATCTACAGATTGTAATCCAAAACCTGGTACGATTACAAGCGTGTAAGAAATTGGGTGAAATTGTGTAAGGACTTGAAGAAATCAGAAAAATTTGTCGCCGAAGGCCGACGAAGGCAGCCGCGGCTCAATCAGTTGGGGTAACGAGTAGACGTCGAGTCGGGCCGGAAATCGAGATCCGGCAGCCTAATGGGGTGAAGTCCGTCGGTCCAGTCAGTCCAAATATTGCACGGATATCCGCCAGAGTATTGGGCGCAGATATAAACCGGATATAGGACGAGTAAGGGATTTGGTGGTTCAGATACGAGTATTGGGCCAATCCGGGTATCACACGGCCATAGGATAGTGACGACCAAAAACAAATTAAAATAAAGGGTCAAATTTTTTGAACGGCCCTTGGGCCGTACCACTAGTTTGGAATCAATCCATTTGGGAGTTAGAATTAGAGTTAGGCTTTTATTATTTGTTTGGAATCAATGTTATTAGAGTGTTGTATTGAAAATTGCATATACATGTTGTAAGTGGGGTTCTGTGTGGATTTTAGGTAGAGCATACTGATTTGCACGTGTTTTGGCCATATTGTCCTAGAGCCTTGGGGTGACTTATTGTAAGCCTTTCCAAACCCTTAACTCTAATTTGTTTTGAAATATTAAATACATATATTTGTACTATTTTCAAAGTACTATAGCGAGTTGTACTAAAGTCTAAGTCCTGCATTGCATCCATACACAAGTCAGTCCACATTGAACTATTGTCCCAGAACTATTGTCACGAGCTAGCAGCACACTAGACAGGACTGCAACTGCATACATCCGTCAATAGCATCTAATAATGGACAGCTTGAGTGATATCTTGGGTATTAGTGGAAATAAGAGTGAATAAGTCTCTCAATTCTGTACATTTATACATTGTGACCTTTAAACACACTACATTAGCCTTACATAGCTCAGTCCCTAGTGTTCGAACCCGGATTTGATTGAATAGAATCAGATTCCAATGATTTATACTACACTTATCTTAAAATAAAATGTGAATCTAAAGGTATAAACTAAAGGAACCTACATCCACAAATTTCATACTTTGAATTCACTGAAATATGTTACAAATATATTTATTTGCAACCTGCATCTTCCAACATATATATTTGAACTTTGAAAATTTGGTTTAACCGAGAACTCATCAATTGCTTTGCACAAGTATCATCTCAACATCTAAGTCACTTTAAGCGCTAATGTCTCAATTACTTAGAATAAATGTAACAAATACCCTATCTAGAGATTGAAACAACCAAAGATATTGCTTTAAGCAATTCTAAAATTTCCCTTAAGGGATGTATAATACACTTTGCTAAATTATTTAAAGACTTTCAAATTCTTCCCTTTTCAAAGCTCCGGTCTTTATTTGACTATGTATCCTTCCATCATTCAGCATCTCCAATTGAACTTTCTTTAATGCAAGTTTTCTTTGGTCTGTCTTTGTGAATAGGTTTTTAATCAATTGTTCGAACGGATTAAAACACCTATTGGAAAATAAGTTTGAACTCTAAGAGGTAGAATATTTCTAATTGGAATTCTATGTGACCAATTAATGCTCAATTGTAAGATATTAAATTTAGTCTATTCATCCTATTGTATCAATTTATTTTAGTTTTAGTAAAACTTATCCATAATTCAATCATCCAAAGTCTTCCAATGCTAATTAAATACACTCCTTGAATTTATCTTGAATTTCCATTTAATTTCTTTTAATTTTGCAACTTTAATTCTTCCATCATTTTTATTCTCAAAATTTTCTTTATATGCTTTTTATATATCAAAACTTACACTTCTTGTTGTTCTATTCATTACAATTCTTTTATTCTTTAATTCTTCTATTATTAAATCCAATTGATCACATACACAGTTTCAAAATTCCATACACATCTATACACACACATTTCTAATCATGCACACAAGTACTCAAACACTCACAATTGCAAATCCTTCGATTTCTATTAAATTGACACAAAGTTACAAAAACACAATTGCTTTACTTCCAGCAATTGGAAGGAGCGCCTACTTCACCAAGGACAACTAAATTTCAATCGGTAATTGTAGTCACGCTAATTTTTGAGGCCAATGTTTGGTAATGTAAATTCCTATTTGGAGTTGCAGCTTGCAAATTTAGGATGTTAAACTGTAGAATACTAGTCCAAATTGGTGCTTTGGGCTAACTATAGTAGAAAAAGGGCTAGTGGATATGTAGTTGAGTTGGATTCCAAGTGGGTAGTTCAATTGTGTTGGATTTTGATCGTTGTGAGCCAATTTGGTGGAATTGAAGAGGTGCCTAGTGGGGTATTTAGCCCTCTCTTCCAATTTGGATTTTCACCCAGTGTTGAGTTGAGCCCACTGCGAGTCCATCCCTATGAAGGCTAAATTTCTTTTATGTATTTTTGGCATGTTATTCAATTGTGAATCTAGTATTGGTTGTGTCGTTGTAGTCGGTTTAATAGTTGAGTTTAATATGTGAGAAAATTGAATGCCTAATTGGTATTATTAAATGGTGTGTTGGATTGAATTGGACTAAATTTGGAATTGGATTGAAGACATGAGATTGGTTTAGGTTGAATCAAATTTTAATTAAAATTTATCTTCCTACTTAAATGTTTCCTTGGATCGAACTTAATATACTATATGGGTAGTTACCTAATTGGCAACCAAACCCTTGTCTACAGTAACATCCCAGCCTAAATAGCTAGCCACTTGACAACCATCGGAATCTCAACAGATAACTACCAATTGGTCATTAAAACCCATTTACATCTCACCAATGTACATAATCAATTTCAATTGGCAACTAACAATAGTAATCATCCACAACTACTCTACTGATTGATAAATAGTATTATATAACTACAAAAAGAACCAATCACCTAAACCATACTTAAAATGCTGACTACAGTCTTCAATTGAGTCTTTGCTTTTATGCTCTATCTTAATGTTTTTCTTTTTAGTCTCACATTCTAATTTTGCGTAATTCAGTTGATTACAAAATTTACAATGCTTCATTTTTATTTTAGCAGATTCTCTATTCATTTTACATCATTCGTATTCCAATTACATTAACTCTACAATCAAAGCAATTGATTTCTCTCAATATGACATTGTTACAACACTAGAAATTCTCTCAAC
This sequence comes from Antitrichia curtipendula, assembly GCA_951230915.1. Classification (NCBI taxonomy): domain Eukaryota; kingdom Viridiplantae; phylum Streptophyta; class Bryopsida; order Hypnales; family Leucodontaceae; genus Antitrichia; species Antitrichia curtipendula. The sequence continues at coordinate 20,813,543 of OX579642.1, forward strand.
TTGCACTATAGATATAACAATTCTACACACCAATACCACATATAATTTCTAATAAAAAAATTTAAATACACATTCAAACATTCAATCATGTACTCATGTCTTCAATTGGAATATAGTTTATTTAACATATGAATAATCATTCAATATTTAGAATGTACATCAATTGTTTATGATTGTTCAATGAATTCTATTTGCTAAAAATGTAAACTCATGTTCCAACTCAAAATAAATCTCAATCCCTAATTTTGTTTCAAACATACATGTCCATTTGTGATACAAAGATATTCCAATCCTTTAAATGAAATAATTACCAATCACTGGTTAATCATTAAATTTCAAAATAAAATCCAATCTCTGGATCACTCAATTCCAAACCGAACCCTGGTTTACAAATAATTTCCAATCATTGGAATTATTAAGTCAATCACTAACTTAATAATTTGCTCCTCTTTACTTCAAATCTTGCTTTAAGCATCGACACAAAAATTCTCTTAAGAGATAAAATATAACCGAAAGACAAACTCTACTCAAAATATAATAAAATTCTCTTAAAGAGATTGTCTTTTATAAAATGCTCAAGGCAAAGAATACTTATTCATCACTTAAGTGAATATTAAATTATTCAATTTAATTGATTTGACATTCATAAAATACTCAAAGTAAAATATCATCAAAATTCAACTTTATGCTTAAGCAATAATCACTATCACTTAAGTAAATAAAATATCTAAGAATGACACTTATGAATTTATAAATTAATACAACAACGGAAATAAAAACACAACCTCACGTCCCAAATGCAATAAAAATTAAGGAGAGAAAATAATGAAAGAAGAGAAGACTATACATCACAATCCCTCCTCAAATACCCCTTCCAATCTCTTGATAAAAACCCATCAAACTCACAACTGCTTAAGCCAAAAAGTCCTTTTACACTTTAACTTCAAACATCACCATATTCACACTTAACTTCTCAAAGCTTTAAACATTTAATCCATCTCACACTCAAAAAACAAAATTTATCTAGAAAATAAAATCATCTTAATGACATGTCATCAAATGTTTCTTCGAATTGAATTATTTGACTCAAAATAATTTAATTCTAACTTGGAATTTTCCTCCAATCACAAATGAAAGTATTTATCTATAAGCATATACACTAAAATAATATAATAGCTCAAAAAATATGATCCACAATATTCTCAAACTAGCATATAAGAAATTAGGAACAACTTTAATCAACATCATAGAAAAACAAAACATTTGTTTGTGATTGTATGAACTGTTTCTTTTTCAATCTTGAAATTTCAAGCAAAAAAGATGCCTTAGAAACTTTGTCAAAATTTGTAATTAATAGTCAGATAAATTTAAATTGATGGACACACCACTAAAAGGGCACTTAAAGCTATGCCTATCAATTGTGTTCGTTTTTTGTAGCAAATTGTTAAATCCTATTTTAAGCCCCTCTAGTGGCTCTATAGGACCAACAACCAATTTAATTTAGACTTCAAATTGCACTATCTAAGAAGAATTATCACATCAAAATATGAAGCTAACTCTCAACTCTATAACCCTACATATTGCTAAATCTTGAAAGAGCAAATGCAATTAGCTTCCAAATTTGACTACATTGTAAATAAAGAGCCCTAATAATTCATGCTCTAAAGACTTCTTATTCCAAGAGAGGTGTCTCAATATCAAATTCCTCAACCTTACCAACCAATGATTCCTCAAATCCAAACTCATTTGGGGCTTTTGCTTGTCCAATACCAACATCAACAACTTTAGAGGAAATTCTTGCCTTGGATTCCAAACTGGCTTCTATTTTAGTGTCAATCGTTCCTCTGTCTTAGCAATCTCCAAGCCAAATTAGGGTTTTATTTAACACCATTTTCTCAATCTCCCGCTTTTGCGCTTAGTCTCTCACCAAACAAATTTAACTCTAAAAACAACCATGATTATAGTAGTAGGTACAAATTCTACAATTTTCACAATCTTTTATGTGCACTTAAGAATCTTGCATATACTACCGCTTAGCCTAGAAAAAATAATCTTGAATTTCAACTACAACTATCATAATAAGCACAATTTACACCACTTTTTACAACCTGCACGTACATGTGAAAATTAGTAGCATGAATGCAAATACCACACTGCTCACAAACCACAACCCTAATTCCAAACTTACAATGAATAGGCAATGCCCACAATAAGCAAGAAGATAAAAATAAATGTATTAATAATTATTGAAAGCACAAATGAGCATTATAAAAATGCCAGTGTTTTTCAAAGTTTTTCTGTCTTATAAACTTTCTCCTAGGAAGGTCACGACCCTTTCTAAGGGTTATTGTAGCCTTTTATTTATATTTATTTACTTCACTTCTAATCCTTATAATAATATTCTTAGCTTCTTATAGATTTAATAGCCTATTTTAAATTTATTTTTATTTATATGTGTTTTTAAAGTATTAAATGTCTTCCTATTCTCCTAGGAAAGTAAAATAAGATTTTCTAATTTAAATTTTGTACTACAACTCTTTTAAAAAAAATCGATTTGTAATGTATAACTCTTTTTATTATATTCATTATCTTCAGAGATATTTGAATTCTCCTCTCATTGAACAACTTGTTATTTATTTTGTTGTGACAATTTTGACACATCAATCTTTAATTGCTCAATGTTAATTTGATGCTCTGAATATACCTTCTTTACATTATTTTCTCTTTTGAAATTCATTTCCAAATCTGCTTCTGCAATAAGTTTCTTTTTCTTCCAACATTTGGTCCTTTCAACATTGAAACAATTTACGTTCCTCTTTAACTTTAAATCATTAATAATTTCATCTTTGATTGAAATTTAAGCATACAAATCTTCTCTTTCAATAAAAAATTGGCTTCTCCCACTCCACAAACCATCTCTCATACTTAACAAATTATCTCTTTTTTCTTCCAAGTCTTCAATATGATCCAATAATTGTAAGCAATTTTGATGCAAATAATTCTCTCTTGATGTTCTTAGCCAAAACTTTTCAAAGTTTGGATCCAACATTCTAATAGCAATTGATCTTTTTTCCTGGGCTCTATTTCTTACTCTTTCATTTTGTAGCTTTTCAACTAGAATAACAAAAATGAACTTGTTCCTCATTAGAAGACAACATTTCCATCATTTCCAATTAGGAAGAAAGTAAATTGAACAAACCTACTTAGCTGTCTCCCCGACAACGATGCCAAATGTATAAATTGAACAATCACCTATTAAAAATTATTTTCTAATATAATAAGTATAAAGCATGAGAGATGGTCAAGTAGAACTAACCTACGCTAATAGATTCATTTCCAAATTGGAAAATACAATCAAGGACAAAGAGAAAATTCTCACATGGCATCAACAATTGTTGATTAGGCAAATTCCAAACTAAGGTCACATTCACAAACATTACACAATTCTATATCAGAGACTCAAATGCTATATTCAATCTGTCAACACATACATATAATCTCCACAACAATACTTCTCCTATTGGTCAATCATATATACATATACTAAATTTGAACAAACTTTTTTGCATCAATTCCAAATAGAAATTTATATATTCAAATATGAAACTCCTAAACAACCAAAAAAATATAGTCAACTTGGTTGGGACTTGCACAATACATTTTTGGTTGTGAATGGATTATGCCAACTTGGAAAGCCAACTAAATACCATCCCTTACACCGATTCAATTCTAGTAACTACCAATTAGAACTTAACAATCCTTTAAATCCAACTTCACATAATAATTTCAACTTGGAAACCACTTGGTTCTCTTTCCACTACTAAGTCACTTTCCTATTTGGACACACTACAACACCTACTTGGCATCACAACATACATGTGATAGGCTAAAAACTTAATATAGCACTTTCTAATTGGAAATTGTACATCTCAAAATTCCAAGTTAAAATTCAACATATCTACAAGATGCTTCTAAACTTTGTGATAGGAGATAAATAACTTTCCAATTTTTTTGTCACACTATGATCTTAATGATTCCATGTCTTCCTCAATTTTTTTGAAATTATATTAGAGGGGAATAGTTATGGTCCCAAAAGGAACAAATCTTGGTATTAAAAATAAATATTCAATTGGAGTTGGAGGTCACTAAGCACTAATGGATGGCTCTGCTACTTCAAAGGAGGTGGTAATGTCCACAAAAGGATTTTCTAGTCCTTCTACTTCTTTACTTTTGGATTCTTCTATCCCTAGTACAACGATGGAATTCATTTCAAAGTCAATTTCTGATTTGGTTAAATCACTTTGAACTTTATTTTGGTTAGAATTTGTAGCCAAGCATTGGAATTTTTGCAAAGATCACTATGTTGTAATTGAATCTACTAAACTTAGAGGAAATCTAGGTAGAAAAAAACAAGGGTTAATATATATGGCCATTGATCTCTTATGTTTTGGTCTTCTATCTCCTTTAATTCTATAGGTAGCGTCTTTTAGTAACTAGTCAAAGGTTTGGCCATACATTTAAAGAGGCCATAGATAAAAAGACAAAAACAGCAATACTTCAACAACTAGGTTGATGTATTTGTAGTTTACAAACAGAACAAACTAAAAGAAGGGATTAAAGGCGTACATATTGGATCAATTGGACCATAAGTAAAAATAATAAAAATTGGTGTACATATTGGTGTACAATTCAACCAACATGTATTCTAAAAATAATAGAAATTGGTGTACATGTTGGTTGGATTGTTTTCTAATTGCTTCTAAAAAACTACAATCATAAGAAATTGCAGTTGGGATTGGAATTGGTGGGATTCATTTTGTACTATTGTATGCTTGTTTCTTGAAACAAGTATTTTTAATATGTCCCATTATCCCACAAAAATGACAACAATTTCCTTCTCTAATGCCTCTTATTTTTTCAAGCGTGTAAGCCCTAGTTTCCTTAGAATTTGAATTTCTATAGTTTGAGCTAGATGGTCTAACTGGAATTGGTGTGGATTGACAAATTGGTCTTATTTCTTGTTCTAGTGGTTTGTTATAACAAATTGTAAAAGAAGGTTTATCTAAAATATATTTTCTTAAAAACAACTTTTGATAAACTTTGACAACAAGTTCATAGGTTATTTTCTCCTATAGTTCCATCTAATTCCTAGTAATGCAAAAAAATAACTTATTTTAGAACAATTATATATTTTTAATCATTCTATTTAATCTAGGATAAAATCTATTACTAGAGTTCAGATATGTTTTAAAAAAAATAAAAAACTCTTAGAAGTTATATTTCATAATTTTCATTATTGTATTTAGAAACGTTTTTAATTTGGATTAGAGTTTTTGTATGGAATAACACTACTAGGAAAAACACATGTTTTTTTTTAATCTTAATTTCAATAAAGAAGTTACATATTCTAATTTCCCTAATCAAATCTTAAGTTTTATCTCATCAATAGATAGGATAAATTTTATTTATTTATGTTACATTGTATCACCAATAGCCAAAACCTTTCCTCATTTGCGATACCAAAATGTAGTCTAGATTGTGGTCTCTCCAACAAAAATCTGGCCACTAGTCTAGGGGATCTTTTAAATACAAAATATTAAATTGTCTATCGGTTATGTGACTAATGTCACTTTTCAAGTACTTAGTTTTTTAGAGTTTAGAATCGAATATATCTAGTTTTGAGCTTTATAACACACTAGTGCTCTTATTCATAGAGTTCGCAATTTGGTTGCAATCCATTACAAATGGGCACGTACTATTGATTGGATGAATGTTGTCCTAGTCCTGCCTAGTATTCTATAGGTTGGTCAAATATTTCAGACGATGATTTGGGTTTGGTCAATTTGTCATGCAAATATATGCACTATCACATAATCCAAATGACAAGATAGTACATTGAAATAGTATACACATAGTTCCTTGATCTATGCTTTTTTAATGTTTAGGTCGATTTTATCTAGTTATTGCTTCCTTTATAGAGCGTGTATGTTGCACCTAATACACAATGCCTAACAATTTTGTATTCTACGTCAAATTTTCTCAGTGTGCAAATGTATGAGTTTGAAATTTTGTATTAGCATTGATTTTCTTTTTTGCTTCTAAATTAAATATTTGGTGAAATAGTCCAAAATACACATGCAAAATAAAATGGTTCAAATTGAAGAAAAGACTACAATGAAGAAGAATTTGAGCCTTCAATATCTTTCCAAATCTCCTTATTGTATGATACCTTTAGTAGTAGCAATGGGACTTGTAATTCAAAGTTTTATCTATTCAATAAAACAATTAATATAGGGGGATCATTACTTTAAAAAAAGGTCAATAAATCTATTGTATTGTGACTAAGGCCAGTTATTTTGTTTTTTGAATATTTATCTAATTAATTTAAGATTTTTTTCAAAATAAACAAGAAACCACATTCATAAGTCAATTTGGCATAGTCCATATGCTATTTATAATAGACACAATGTGTATAGTCCTAATCCTACATATTATTATTGACATGATAAATCCACGGTCAAATCTTCAGACTTTTATCAAATTGTCATGCAATATGCATGCATTATTGACATTCTCAATTGCCACGTCATACATTTGAAATCCAATATATTTTTAGAGATAAAGGTTTGTTAATTAATTTCCTTTTATATTCTTTCCATCTAAGCATTATTATAATTACTAGCCTATTTGCTAAATTAGAATGCCAATAGAATTTTTTGTTTATTATCCATTTGTTTAGTGTGCATCTAGCATAAAAAGATTTTAGAAATTCGAAGTTTCTTAAATGAATCTTCTCATCTGTCCCTTAGCTCCACGCTAATACTAATCAATTAGTGTAAGTACCTTCATACACAAAGATTGGGTCAATTTGCCAGATGCATCCCCTATGATAGTGTGACTTACGATTCAGACCATTTGCTCTTCTATTTTTAACCCTCACCAAGATCAATGGTCCAATGTTTTTTTGTTGTCTCCTTGTTGCAACAATTGAACTTGGCAAAAATACAGATGGACCACCTAACAAAAATAAACAAACTTGCTAAGAATAGATGTCCTAATGCTAGTTATTTGATATATTACATCAAGACTATGGTTATGAAAAACTCTATATGTAGGCAATTGGACTATCCTTTGTATTTGAATTGATCACAAGTTATTTTCATTCAACAATTCACACACTCACAATGCACATACTCGCTTTAATTCCACTTCAAATATATTTCTATCACATCAATTCAAATAGATATAATCAACTTGTTTATGAGTCAATAATACAATCTACTGTGCTATCCTTGCATCTCAACAAACTAGCTAGACTGAATGCTTGTCGTCCTTTCCGATCACTAGTTTGTCATTCCCACAATTTGTCACAAGTAATTCACAAATCGCTAGACCATGTGATATCCCCGTCCACACAAATACAGACAATTTGAATGCATACACATACAATTAAAATGTTGCCCACAATACGGGTTAATTGCTACGCTATAAGAATCATTTTCATGCTATGGTAATGGTTGCAATTTGACACTTAGACAATTTAACAATCTCATAGTTCACTCATTGTGACTTGCAATTCATGAGTACAGGAACTAAGCTAATCAAAATTTAATTTATCACACACCAAGCTATTCAATGCAACTCATTGGAACTTAAACTAAGAGCTATTAACAAACTTCCTCTCCTACATCTATTCAACTTTTTTAGGCAATTAGATTATTTTCTCTCATTTCCAATTTCAATACATTTACTTGCCAATCCAATCCAATTACTCACAAATTCACACCGCGATAAATAATCTCAAGAATCCACAATTGACTGCAACTTAAACAATATAATCACTCAATCTCCTAGTCAATTAGATGACATACAACAATTTAGCAGCTCTATACAATTAGACTCACAATTAAACACACATGCATAATTACAAATGGTCTATTACACACGCTTGACAATTGAACTAGGAACACTTTTCAACCAACTGACCAACAACTTCTTCAAATTAGCTCAATTTGCACATACCCATATTACGAAAAACGCTTGCATGCTTTCACAAATATGCTCACAACTTGAGAATTCAAATATAATTGATTTAACATAGTCAAGCTAATTATTTTGATCATTTGAATTAATTATGTGCATCATAAACTCTAGTCTTTGTACAAAAATTTGAACCTAAAAATGCGTCATATGATTCTAATATATATAAAATGAACGCATTGTCCTATTCAACAAATATTTCAAATGTAAGAGCATTAAGATGTAACAATGGTTCATGTTGCAACCCATACTCCTTCTACAAAGGCTAATGCAATTCCATGCTTTCAATTCAAAAAAAATATTCAAATATCATGAGAACCAACATCATTTGCATGTATCTCAAATTGTGAATATTTTAAATTCTATAGATGTCAACTTCCTTCAATATTTGTGTACAACAATCTAAATTAATGTATACATACATGCCAAGGCATAATTTTTTTTTTAAGTTCTAAGAAAAAGTTAAACAAAATATTAAAAAATTAAAAATTATGGCACACAAACCCAAGTTTCAGACATGTCCAACTTTGAAATTAATTTTCTTTCAAATCACAACTAATTTTTCCTTCAAACTTCCATAGTATTGTGTTATTTGTTGCATACTATAGCTTTGGTGTATTTACTTTTGGACTTTGCCCATTGATAATCATGGTATAGTTGTTTGAATGAAAAAGTTTCAAATCTATATTCAATTTCGTTAGTCATTGTACCTTGGTCATAGGAGACTACATCCTTATAGGGTTCACCTTGAAACAAGGTACTAGTCATTGTAGAAATCATTTGTTTTTATACCAGTCATATAAATTATTTGCTTAGAAAATATCCAAAAGCATTCATTGGAGATCAAACCATTGTATAAGACCTCCACTTTTCACACCAAATTCCAAAAATGAACATCTATACTTCTGTTTTAAATAGAAGTATTCTTTGTCATCCATTAGCCATTTTTTAATCTTCGTGTCTTTACAAGGTTAATATCATTGGTTTCTTTTGTGTGTTGTAGCAATAAACATATCCTTTGTGAAGGTCAAATTCAACATTAAATAAGTTGTTTTTGGAAAAAAAATTGCCACATGGAATCTAGTGCCTAGAACAAAGTAACATGGATTTGTGAGAATCTAATGTGGAAATCCCTCATTGGCACCTCTCTGCTAAATTTGACCTTCATACACAATAATTCTCACTCAACAATGAGGAAGATCACCCATTTCTGACCGGCATCCTATTCTTGCAACTTAGGCTACTCAATTTCTAATCACCTCTCGTGTAGGTGATAGCTCACATACAACATGACTAGCAAGAGTAGTAGAAATGTCCAAGAGGTGTACATTGAAAGCCACAATGATCACTTACATCGGTTTTGTAACCATCCTATAGTGGAAATGGGTTTGCCTATATATCGAGAATAGGACAAAAAAAATCTTCACAAAAAAAATTCATAGTAATTTTGTTTTTGAGGATGAAAGTCTGGAAAAATATGGAATCCTCTTCATGTGTATTACTGTAGATGGGGAAAAAATTTCCCGAACTTTCTCCAATAATGTTGCACATGGGTCAAACTGCTTAACCCCTAAATGCCCAAGCCTTTCCAAGTGCATTTTGTTTATGAAAAAAGAGCATGGACTTATAGTTAGCCCCAACAAAGCAAATTGTTCTTTTTTCAAAATCTAACCGTATAGATGTTTAAAGAGCTTGCTAATTAGTATGTATACCAATTTTCAACGCAAAATTGCATAGGAGTTGTGAGATTATAACAAGAGAAGTTTGTGTTTTATATTTTCAGCATGATGTACATCCCCACAATGGAACTGAAATTTGCATATAAAAGTTTTTTGAGATTAGAGGTGACATGAACAACTAATAATTGTGTTAGCACACTAAAGTATACTTTCAAAAAACTTAATTTTATACAAAAAGCTATTAAACTCATCACACAATCCACCTTGCAATTGTTGAGATGCAAATTCTTTTAAATATAAAAATCACAAATAACTGCAAATCAATATTTTCTTTAGAAAAATTTCAATGGTGAAAATCTTGAAATCACTTTACTCTTTCGATTGGGACAATTTTCAAAGCAAATGGATAAGTACAAGTTTTTAGATCTCAAATCAAATGAAATTGCTCAAAGTTGGAAAATGAAGTAAAATTAGCAAGCTTTACTCTTCCACTAATGGCCATGTATGGCTTTCGAGACTTCTCAATAATCAGATATGTATCTTTTTCAGTGAAAAATGAAAGTTTTCAATAGTTAACCCTAAAAACTGCCCAATTTTTTTTTTAAAACGGTCAGCCGAATTTAACTGCCCACAGCAAAAGGAGTTCAAAATTTTTGATCGACCATATATGGTCGATCGGGCAGTTAGGGGTTAAGTGGTAGGAAATGGGTGATCTTCTTTTAACTCAAATGTTTTTCATGTTTTGGTCTGCCTTTCATAAGCAGTGACGTGATCCAGCTGGCAGTACGATGGAGCCTTTACAAGTGAATCAGCATCAAATCTGATCACATATTTTCCTTGCTTGGTGTAACTGTAATTGTGTACTAACGGCACAGTCAAAATAAAAGTAAAGACAATTTTCTAATTTATTTAATTAAAAAATAACTTAAAAATTCAGAACTTTCACAAAATAGGTTCCTGTCACCACCATGAAACAAATCCCATGCACCCCTCCTTCCCGAGCGCTTTCCGATGGTGCCCAAAAAAGGACCAAGGAATGCACGGTTTTGAAAATCTCAACGTAACAAACAAAACAAACAAATCTTAGAAACAACTTAATTTAAAGTATAGATTGGTTGTGAGCACTGAATGAATGGCCCTTTCTTCTTACATATTTGTTCTTCTCCAATGCAAATCCAAAAATTTGATTTGGTTGAGACTCAAAATTTTGGAAAATTTAACATAATATTTTTACTAATTTCGTAGTTATGATACCATTTGTGGAATTTATAACAAATTTTGTAAATTTTGTTGTTATTTTGCCCAATTTACTACTCAATTGAAAACTTATTTATGAGTTTTTCTAAGTCAAATGTGACCTAGGAGCACCATGCCATAGTATCAAAGCTTGCCACCTATATGATCCTTGGAGTACTAAACTCTAAGATTGTAGCTTGGTGCTTTGAGGTCACATTGTTGGTCATGTGTACAGACACTTACACGCTTGGGTTTAGATCAAGAATTTCTATTGAAAATTTCAATTTTTTTTGTAATTAATTGAGAAATTAGATTTTTTTTTTTCAACAAATTTTGGATATGTTGAGGTACAAGTAATACAATTGTATAAAATAATTTTTAGTTAAAAAAAATATATTCTTTGATCTTTTAAGGGTTTCATCAAATTTATTAGTGGAAAAAGTTTTTTAATACAAGTAAAAAATTTCAGGATTCTTTAATAAGTAGATTGAGAGTCCTTTTTGGAATTATGTAATCAAAATTTTATTCATTTTATAAATTTATAAGTGAAATAATATTGACTAAAGTATGACTCCAAATATTTGTATTTATAATAATTTGCTCCATAAATATCCAAAATAATATGGAAAATAATATTTAAATATTTTGTATACTTTTCAAAATTTAGTCAATAATTAGTGTGCCTTGTATTGTTGCCACAACCAAAATCAAAATAAAAGTAATTTTTTAATTTTTTAAATTCATAAAAACTTTGAAATTCACTAACTTTCACACCGTAGGTCAAATGTCATGAAACAAAGCTCATGCAATGCTCCTCTCAAAGAGTTTACCAATGGTACCAAGAATGCTCCCAAGGGATGCATGGTCCAAACAATCTCACCATAACAAACAAACAAACAAACAAACAAACTCATTTAAGGTATGGATGTTTCACTCAAACAAAATTTAATGCAAAATTCCAAAAAGATTCCCATTCCACTTACTAAAGAATCTTTAAAATATTTTTTTAAATTTAGTTTTTTATCACTAATAAATTTGATTAAATTTGATTATTTAAATGTTAGGTACTTGTAGTACTCAGTTGGTGTACCACACCATGTCAGAATTTTGTTGAAAATTTCAAATTCTTCAATTAGCTATTGAATTTTTTTTGTATGCATACAAAACATTTTGGGAACACTGCACTGTAAAATACTTGAAAAAAAATTGATACTTAATTTTTTCATGGTTACCCAAAACTCTTGACACACTTGTAGGACAAAAACTTCCAATGGAGCTCTTGATCATCGTCAACAACTATGAAACCATGAGACTGCCAAAGGGTTTGTTTTTTTGTTTTTTTGTTTTTTTTCTTAAAACAAATGGGATTCCATTGCAAAGCAAATAAAAAACAACAGACAGGCTAGCTAGAGGCTGGACAAACAAATAACGAAAGAGCCCATGAAAGAGTCCATAAGACCACAAGAATAGACAAGGGTTGTTGTTTGATCTAATTAATCGTATCGCCAATTCTAAGTGCAGACTGCTGGGTGTTTTCTTTTTGGGTGGGTGGGTGGGTGTTTTTTTTTGTTTTTTTGTTTTTTTGTGTTTTTGTTTTTTTGTGTTTTTGTTTTTTTGTGTTTTTGTTTTTTTGTGTTTTTGTTTTTTTGTTTTTTTTTGTTTTTTTGTTTTTGTTTTTGTTTTTTTAAACAAATGGAAAACCATTGCAGAACACAAGTACAAAGCAACCTCGCCAAACTGGCTGGACAAAAGAGGGAAGGAAAGAAGAGAGGAGCAGCTAAGTGAACTGACAAGGAACAGGTCCTTGCAAGTTCCAAATAATGGAGTCACCCACTCTAGTAGCAATCACCGAAGATTGGACCCAAATGGCATCAAATTTAGGCCAAATCCTACAAGCTAGCCGCGGATGTCTACGGGCATTTTGTTTAGTTTTCAAGGAAAGCAGCTCATCCGGCATCCAAGAGGGCTACCTATAAGGAGCTATACACGCTAGCTGAGGGCCAACATTCCCCTACAAAAACAACCTTGTTTCGTGTAATCCAGATAAACTATAGAACAACACCTTGAAGCACATTCTAGACGGATCTAAACCCATAAATTTTTTGGGGGAGATTAGCATTGAAAATGCATTATTGGAAACAAAATCAACAATGGGGACGAAGAGTTGGTTGCGTTCATGATAAGTGAAGGAGGATCTATAATGCATAATCCCAAACTTCCTGAGCTGGTGGACAAAGAAAAACCCAGTGCATATGGTCTTCATTAGCATCAAAGGAGCATCGAATACACTTGATGTTAATCCTTGGAGCAATGCGGGCCCTTCAAGAATTAACCGCAACAACGTTATGCCACACAAACTATGTGAATGCAACATCTTTTAGGGTAGAAACTTTATTTCACACAATCCGCCATGAAGGATTAACAAAGTTAGGGAGGACACCTAGCCACCTAGGTGGGATGGATCTCATCGGAGTTTGCTAATCTTTTGGGTGCACATGAAATTGCAATCTCATGTTTTATTTGAGGTGTTTACCAAGGATTTTTCCATTTATTTTTGGTAGTGTAGAAAGTGATCTGATTATTAGAGTGATGAACCTATTTACATCCATAGAAATGGATGAAATCTATAATGCATGGATGAAAAATCATCTATTCATTTCAAGGAGTGTATATTTATCCAATATAAAACAATACCATCCCAAGATTTGCTAACAATTTTGTAATTTCATCTATTAAATCAAAGAATATCTCGCCAAATATTTCCTATAAAATATTTTGCATTGCTTTTTAGCAAAAATTTGCTCAAAAGAAAAGGCTAGGGTGAACCACCACACTCACTCATCTTCCCCAAATCATTGTAGGGAGGCATGTAAAAAAGAGTCTCCTATTTTGTGCTTGATTAATTCATCTTCTACACCTCATTTAGTAAATTTTGGGCCTCTGATTGCATATATGATGAATTCAAAATTTTATCATGGGTGGCAAATAAAAAATTCCAGCATTTTCCTTGTGGATAAAATTAGGGACAAGCAAGGAGATTAGTTCACCCCGGCCCAAAAAACACACCTTTGTGTCCAGATGGGTGAAAAATTAGAAATTACATATACTTTTTTTGTATTTTTCTTGTTAGAAAGAACACCCATATCAGTTAGAACCTTAGAGCAAAAGCTTCAAATACAAGTCTAAGATTAGATTTCTATACTTCGACTCTATTCAGTCCACTTCCCTACTATAAGGTAGGAGGCTCGAACTACAACCAGTCAGTAAAAGCAAATATGACTCAGAGGTACATTTTGCTTTCTTCAATGTACCAACTATGCACATTTCAGGAGGTGGTCGCTTTTGATGACCACAAATGACCACTTTTTTCCAACTTCAAATATTTGTAACTAATTCCACAAAGTTCCAAAAAACATGAAACGACTTGGGTTAGATGCCAATTCCACTTGTCTTTTCAAGGAAGATTTACTGAAAAATATTTCAAGAAGTTTCACCTCCCCCAAAATCAGTTCCACCCTTAAATGGTTGGTTTATGGACCTACTACCTTAGTGAGGTAAGATATGAATCAGATTCTACACTCGTGACTCATGTGCTTTTTTCTTTTTAAGCATGATTTTTGCCAGTTGGCTACAACCAAATCATGTTGACTATATTTTTTTAAGAAAATTTTCAATTTTTTCGGTCAAATTAACCAAAGTACTCTTTTTTTTTAAGACCAACAATCAAATTTTACCTAGATATCACCTAGTTTAGATATAGATATCACCAAGTATCACCCAAGTGTATCACATGAGTATTGAAGAAATAACTCGCTTCTTCTCCAGAATGATAAAAAAAAATCATTGCTAGTCATGTGTTGTATAAAATAATTTTATTGCAAAACATAACATTCTTGAATTGTCTACTAGAGGCCCTTTTGGTTGCTGCATCTTGTGGTCCTAACTATTGATAAATTATAGAAGGTAGAAGGTCTACAAAGCACCCATTTAAGAGTTGAAAATCAATGGAAGAATAGACTTCTAGAAAAATTTCAGTAAATTTTTCTTCAAAGACAAATGGAATTGGCATCTAATCCAAGCGTTGTTTCATATTGTTTTGGAGCTTTGTGGAATTAGATATGAGTTTTTAAAGTTGAAATACAATGGTCACAAAAAGCTTCAACTTCTTGAAATGCACACTATTTGCACAATGTAGAAGCAATGAGAAAACAAAAAAAATACAAGTAGTGTATATTTCAAGACTTGGACACTTTTAGAGCCCAAGCACTTTAATTCTTAAAATTCCTAGACTTTGTTTTCACCAAAAATGCTCCATAATTGCCATTTCTAGTACAAATACCACATTTTAGTAAAAACAAACTTGTAGACAACTATAACCATAGGATCTTGTGGTACATTGTTTTTTAATGATGTTGAAAGAATTTCAAAAATTTCCACTGTGTAGATTACAAGATATTAGTGTTTGAATTGGCAAAAACTTTCTTTGGGGCCCTTACAAAAAATGAGTTAGTTGCACTTTACAAGGTCACATTCATATGAAAAAATGTCCTTGTTGTTGGTGCTTCTTTGGATTTTTTCTTCAAGGCAAGTTAGCTACATGCTTGAAAATTTTCAAATCATTTGGAATTGTACAATGTATAGGAAAAAATAGTAAGTAGAAAGAAATAGGGAATGATTCAAAATATTAAACTATTAATAATTTAAGTATAGAATTGAAAAATACCAATTCCAATGGTTGTAATGTCCTAATAAACAATCTACATTCTATGATTTATTTATTTTTTAAATATTAAAATTTGAATGAAATAAAGGACTTCAAAGTTTATTTTTGTCATTGATGCTTTTATAAACTAAAGACTAATTGGACTCTTCTTCAAGGTTTTGCTCTATAGATTATATAGGTCTCTAGAAACAACAATGTATTTAATCAACATCCGTGGTTTTTGGACTTCTCTCAAAAAGTCCCATAGAAGGTTTATTGGACTTCGGCTGAGTGGTGCAAATGAAACACATTTCATAGTTGGCTGGTTCTATCTAGCGGAACTTTGATAGTATTTGGCTTCATACTATGGGCATGCACGAGCAGGCCTGGATGATAGGTTACCTTTTCAAGGATCGAATTGAATACTTTGTCAAACATATAAAAAAAACAAGGATATGGGATTTTGAGACCAACTATTACTTGTTCATTATCTTGACCGAGTGTCCTCCACCTTTTAGTTCTTTTGTAGCTCTATTGTGACTTTTCCTTTGTCTATGCTCGTTTCTCTTCATTGTTCAACCTTTGGCTTGGCTATTTTTATATAGTGATTTTTTGAATGTTATGGTTTTAAAGTAGATAATTGCCTACAAACTAAAACTCCTCACAACTTTCATCTTATTGATCAAAATGGAATGATTCAAAGCTATCTAAATATATATAAATATAGAAAATCAATTTCAATTTTTTATTTATAAAAAAGGTATTTTTTTAATCTGCCTAGACTAGGAAAAATAACTACATATTATACAATAATATTTTAACCATGTAGTCAAAAGTTGTGAACATTGTTGGTACTTCAAGAAAAAACTTGTCCCCATGATGTCTGAAAATTTTAGAGAAGAAAATAAAAATAGCATTTGTAGTAAGTTGTCCAAAATTGCTATGTTGCCAAAAAATGTAGCTTGGTCCTTTAGGAGTTAAGGACCTCCTACCTTAGTCTCTCAAATCAAGGGAAATAAAAATAATTGTTAAGTGATTTGTCATTTTATTTAGGGAAAGTTCGGACCATACAAGTGACAGCATATTGACCAAACCATCAAAGATAGACCCATCTTATCATCACTTCAAACCTTTTCACTACAATATTCTTAGACAAAAGACTTTCTTCATAAATATATATATATATATATATATATATATATTTATTTATTTATTTATGTTACGATGCTATTGTAAAAAAATGTACCTAGTTCTTCTTCTTCATGAATGTTATAGAAGTGAAATTAGGCTAATGCCTTTTCTTTTTTAATATTCTTGGATATTCTTGTTTTCTTATAATATATACAAAAAAACATTTGAAATTTAAAAAATATATATATTTTATCATTTATTTTTAAAACTAAATTTCTCAAAATATCTTTATATTAGTTTGTGGTTATTGCAAACCACCTTCTTATTAATAATGATATTTAATAGTATGTTAAACATAGTATTACTTACCCTATTATCAAACTCACTATAATTCTCATTTATTGGACAAACAGTGCTTAGGTTGATTTTCAGGGTTGGTTACATTTGTGGTATTTTTGACATTTAGTGAATGACCTAAATATGAACACTAATAAAAATTATTGTAGTTGAAAAATAATATTTATACTAGCATTTGGTGTTGATAATACTAATAGTACTGTTGATGTTTTGTGTTGGAGTTTTTAATTAGTTTTAAAAATACTAAACAACATTATTAGTCTAGTGAATATGCATTTTGTTTTTGATTGTCAAGTCAAAAAATTCAAAAAGTTCAAAAAAATCAAAACTCTCCTATATTAACAGTTACATTCGCAAACAACTTAAAACAAACATTTCTATATATCTAAAAACTTAAAAACAAATGTTTTCATTGCTTCAAAGAAGGAAAAAAATGTATAAAGAAAAAGACCAAATTATACATTTGCAATTTTAAAGAATCTATCTAATTATATTTAAATTAGATTGGGTCTTTTTTTTAAATTTTTTTGTAACTATCATAGTAGTTTTTATAAATTGCTACTTGTCTTATACACTACCTATATAACAACTTTAGTATTATGGTTAATTTAAGTAATACATGTATTTGATTGTTTTATGGATATGATATCAAATACCAACAATAGTAGTGTACGCTTTATTGAAAATTCATTTTCTTAATCCTTGAAGGTTCATGACATATTTTGTTTCATAAAAAACATTTTCAAACTGCTATTTCTAGTGCAAAGAATTCGTTGAATAAAAAACATTTATTTGCATGTCAATTATAGAATCTTGCATTACACTTGTATGAGAATGTGTAGAAAAAATTTCAAACACTTTCTCCATGTAGATTGTAAGATACTGTACATTACTAGCAAGTTAGTCAATAAACATTTTTTTTTAAAATTCACCCCCTATCTTGCCTAATATTTGGAAGTTGCAAATAACATGTTATCCTCTTTGAAGTCATTAAATGAAGTATATAAACCTAGCCAAAAGCCTATATTTTGTTCAATTTTGAGTGGTTGCCAAAATAGTAGAAATTACATTTTAGTCTTGATGAACCTCGATTTCCTACTTTAAATAAATATTTGGCACTAATGTGATGAACTTGCTAGTAAGATATGGTATCAATGTTCAAAGTAAAAAGAGAAGGATTTTTCCTTGCTTTATTAGGTTTTCAAATTTTTAATCCCTTTAATTTATTTCAAAAACTACTCCAGTTCTTGAAATTTTGTTAAGTAGAGGTAGGTACAATATAGAAGAAAAAAAATCTAAGTTTAATAGTTTTAAAGTGGAATTATAACATGTCATCCTATGGTGAGATTATTTTAACAAGTAATCTATACCCCATAGAAGTTTTTGTTTTGAACAATTGTAAAAATTGCATTCAAAAATGAATTATGTTGATTGTTTTTTTAGAAGGTGGCTTGATTGCCCATTAAACAAAACTCCTCATATTAATTTTCACATCTTTGATCTAAATCAAATGAATAAAAGCTTTTTAAATAACCTATACAAGGATTTTTATCTTTTGATTTTTTCAATTTTTTTGGATTTTTTTGTTGCCCAAAGTCAAGCATTTGGAGTTTAGAAGGGCACAACTTTTTCTCGTAGGCACCAAATGAAATAAAATATATATTCTTCTATGATTTGTATATTTTCTTACCTTAAAGTTTTTTTATGTAAAATTATATCAAAATTTGACATCAGAAGAGCATAATTGATTTTTTTTTAAAACAACTCATTTTAGGACTTTGAATCTTTAGAGAATAAATGTACATCACAAGGTTGTTTGATGTCACAAGAGTGCAAATATGATCCATTCTTATATGTGTGGCAACGACGCTAGCATATGGGCCTAGAAATGCAAGCCTAAGAGCCTTGAGCCTAGGTGTAAGTAGGTACTCTACAACTATTGAAGGTGCCTATAACATATGTATTTATAACGTAAACACCTACAACCATGGAAGTTGCTTATAACATAAATATCTATAATATAGATACCTACAATATAAATGTATTATAACTATAGAAGGTGCTTATAACATATACACCTATGATATAAATATCCTATAACCATAGAAGATACCTATAATATAGGTACCTAAAATATAGGAGCCCAGTCTTCTAGGCTCACATGCTAGCAACCATGTACATGGGGCTCACTTTCTCGAGGTTGATATAAGGGATAGGTCAAGCTTAAGTTGTTTTTGCCATATATGCAACATATATGAAAACTATTTATATTTCTTTTATTTTAACAAATAATGATTACATTGTAGGTTATATTGTCCGAAATAGAAACTCTAATGAACATAAAAAGAAAAACAATGTTTAAGCCTCAAATTTAGGTTCCTTAGGTTGCATCCAATGTTTAAGGATTAATTACTATACTAAAATGTCAATAACTTCCAAAGTGAAGATTTAGATTTGTAGGTTTATAGGTTTAGTTTGGACAATTAGGGCCTAATTTTGATGAAATCTCATAAAGAATTTTCAATATGTAAATAATTCAATTAGTGTGGGAGGTTGAATCTAACAAGCCTCTTTGTGAACTAATTTGAATGAATACAATATAACTAGTGTGAATCTTTAGATGGAAATAAATGAAATGAATGATACATAGATAATAATTGAATAAAAATCACAATATTTTAGATGATATGAAACTAAACGAGATTGCGGTATATTAAAATATACTTCTTTAGTCTCAAAATAAATCCAGGGTTTCTTAAAAATGGCTAGATTAACGCAAAAGTTGTTCTTATTTTTAGGGGGAGGTGTGCAATTACTGTAATTTCTAGTCAACCCTTTTAGGCATGGAAGAATGGAATTCAATAGTGAAGCAACATGTGTTGAAAACATGCAACAAAATTGACAAATTTTTTCCATCTTTCATGAATTGCATGCTATTAATTTGGATAATTCTCCAAGCAACGTTGATGCAGTGAAGTTCGATGATGTCCTTTGTATTAAATTCCGATGATATCATGTGATTCAACTCTAGAAAATTCTCAACAAGAGATTTGTTAGTAGTAGTTGCTATACAATTGTAAGGTAGGAGGCAAGTATATTTGAAATCCCTGTATTTATTTTGGGATGGAGGGAATATTCAAAATACTGTGAAATATCATATCAGTGTGTCTTCCCAATTTTGCCGAGTGTGAGTTATAGTACTAGAGTGGGGCACACTAATTGCAGAAATTTGTGTAGCTGTAATAACAATCTGAAAATATCCTGAATAGTTGTAAGGTAGGAGGTTGTTAAAGCAACCCTTTAAGAGCTGATTGCATTTTAAGGGAAGCTAAACTCCTTGAAACAATTTCAGTAAATTTTACTAGAAAGAAAAATGGAATTGGCATCTAATCTAAGTGGTTTCATATTTTTTGGACCTTTGTGGAATTAGTTACAAATTTTTGAAGTTGAAACGCAGTGTTTCTAAAAGCAACCCCCTCTTGAAATGTAGAATGTTGGTACATTGAAAAAAGTAAAATGTACCTCTGTGTTAAAGGTCGCTTTTAAAGACATGTTGCTTTTACAGACCCCTACCTTAATAAGTAACATTCTAAAAATGTCAACCAATTTCTCTTTGGAAGTGAATTTAAACTTTCACTTGCATAACGTTGGTTAATAATGTTATAGTATGTTGAGGGTCCATTCCCACTTGGCATTTGCAAAGAGCATATGTTAAAAGATTAAACTTTGGCATTAGGAGAAAATAATATTTTTTTATTGAAGTTCAGATTTGGTACACTAATGATGGAATTTAGTGTTATATTGTAAATAGCATTACCTGCACTTTTGTTAGTTGACATTTAGAGTTAGCATTCATTTGGATAGACATTTATATGTTTAGGTTTATATTTTTTTCATTGCAATTTGATGAAATAATAGGTAACACTAAATGTAAACTTGTAAAAAAATTGATATCCGGTAGTTGACAAATAGTGTCTATGTTGACATTTAGTGTTGGTAACATTAACATGATTGTTGACATTTAGTGTTGTGCTTTGTAATTAGTGTTGCCAACACTATTTACCATCATTAGTGTACTGCTGTACGAGTTTCTGAACTTGGTAGAATTCACACGGCTCATAATTCTTCAGCCGTCCTAAAGGCCACAACCTTGCAAGCAAAGGTCACCCTCGGTCAAAAAATAAATTTCAAAATCTGAATGATTTTTGAAATTTAACAAGTCACCTTGCAAAATTCAAGGGAAGTGAATTGTGAAGAAAATTCAAATATTGGAAAAGATTTAGACATATTACAATGCTAGCACATGACCACAGGACCTTGGGAAAAAATCATGTTTATAATGAAATCCATTGTTTATCATGAATCCTCAAAAGGTATGGGACAATTTGAAGATGAGTGCTTGACCACTCATTGTCAAACCGCAGGAATTTGTGTTCAATGTAGAACTTCAAATCTCATTTAGGCATAGTAGGATAACTTTTTTCAAAAATATTTGAATTAAAAAAAGTTGTAAGACCAAGCTAAATTTCATCTCCAAAAATCTGTTTGTGATTTCAAGTCTCCAATAAAAAGTTATGAACAAATTTCAGAGAGGATGTTTGAAAATGTCAAAGAAAATGTCCCTTCCAACCCCTCTCTCAATTTTGTCCCTAACTTTTGATTGGAGGCTCTAAATCTCAAAAGGATTTTTGGAGATGAAATTTATCTTGATTTACTAACTTCTCTTAGTTCAAAATTTCTTGAAAAAAGTTATTTTACTATGCCAAAATGAGGTCTAAAATTCTACATGGATCACAATTCCTACTTTAAACTTCACTAGGTATGAGCGGTTGAGTTTCTACTAATCCTAATTTACATTTCCCACATGGGTTGTTTTACCTCCCATCACCCCACTTGTATAAATAAATTGCCTATACATCTCTCCACCTTCATATTTGTAGTGACTTTCAAGTACATGTGAAGTGGTTTTTGGAAAATTTATATACTTCGGGTTATTGCATGTTGGGGCTCACTAATTTTTGCCTTGGAGGTAGCAACTGTTCTTATGTAATGGGCTCTCCAGAGCTCCATTTTATAACATCGGCCGTCAAATGCTGAAATCTTCATTTTCAAAAGATTGCCAATTTTTTGTTATGCACTACTTTTGTAGTAGTGGGTCCACAAAACAAAATTTATTAATGGCTGTAATAGCGCTGTCAAGTCCATGCCAACTCAACTGTCACGTAGGTTCTGTGGATAGCTAAGCACTCAGGTAGGAATGCTCTATGATTTACAACTCACTTAATGCCTTAACATTGCCACCATAAGGCCAGGTGGGAACATACCCTCAGTCAAATTAAATTAAATTAAAAAATTTAAAAGCAAGTATAAACACAATTAAAAAACAGAATTAAAAGTCCGTAAAGGGTAATGACCCCAGCCAGTACAACACTATTCTCTTACTGTTCCTCTGTCTGTCGCCTTCCAAACCCACACTGTCCACAAACTCTGACAGAATCCAGAACGCACATGCTTCCAACCTCCCCATCCAGTAACAGAACTTCACATTTCATCCACCACCCCGCACAAAGTTCATCCATAGTCACTCCGCCCCCTCCACCTGGGATGGGACTCACTAGTCACTACTGAATCCCCTTGCAGGGCTTCCACTGCTGCGGCTCTGCTCACTCTCGCTTTCTCCAAAGTCCTCCAATCCTTCACACGAATGCGCTTCTTCACCATCTCACATTTGATTCTTACGTCCATTACAAAATTTTCATTTTCTGGATATTCAAAAACCCTAGAAACGATTCAGAGTACTATTGGCATTAGTCTCTACAGGTTTACAGCTGCGCCGTGATTGCAGTGTTTTCAAAATTCTTTGTAACGATTGCAGGATTGATTTTGCAACTGCTCGCATGGAAGAGAGATTGAATCTGGAGGCGATGAATGAGGGATTCAATTTCAGTATGGAGGTGTTTTTGTAAGGGTTTTGGTAGGGTTGAGCGTTAGTTTTTGGCTATGGCGAATTTGACAATGCTGATGATGACGGTGATGGCCGCCGTACATTCCAAATTGCCGTCGGGCGGGGATGATACGGTGGAGATCGGATCGTTAAGGTGGTGGATCTATGGCGGTATCTCCATATTTCTGGTGTGCTTTGCAGGCATTATGTCTGGGCTTACGCTGGGACTCATGTCGCTTGGACTTATGGACTTGGAGGTTTTGCAACGTAGCGGCACTGATGTTGAGAAAAAACAATCTGGTACGCTATTCTATTCTATTCTAGTTTAGTTTAGATTAGATTAGATTGGTTTGGTTTGATTTGGTTTGGTTTATGTTGGTGTTATTCAGCTGGTTTAGAGATTTCTAGAGCAGTTACAATTTGGCGATGGGATCAATTACAGCAGGTTGTGGTTACTGTGTAGTTTGGATTCGTTGTTGTGTAAAGAATCATGGTGTACTGTTTTTTTTGGGTGCAAATAGCTGCTATTACGCCGGTGGTGACAAAGCAGCACCAACTGTTGGTCACATTGCTTCTCTGCAACGCCGCGGCAATGGAGGTACACAATGTTCATAACTGTGCTTTTTTGTAGATTCTCGTTTTTATTTTGTTCACGGTTTGTTTACGTTGCTGTGAGACTTTGCTGGTATTCCTGAAGACTTTCGTGCTTAAAGTGGAGATAAAAAAGGTATTGCAATTTTATAAGTCTTCCAGAATTTCCTACTGCTTTATCTGGATTTTAGAATTTAATGGAAATTTAAAAGTCTTTTAGAATTTCCTACTGCTTAAGGTGGATATCAATAATTAATGCAATTTGTTAGGCTGCCAGAATGCCCTGCTACTTAAGCTGGAGATAAAAAATGTAAGGAATTCTGTCATATTTTGAACACGAGTTGTATCCTGAACTTGTGGGTAATAGACCGCTTTTGCAATTTCTTGAATTCAGGAAGATTCTCATGCTATTTGTACATATATGTTTGGAAGGGGTAAGAGTTTGGATTAAAGTGGTTCGTGGTATCTAACTGTAACCTGGGAGTATTAATTTGGCAGGCGCTCCCAATATTTCTCGACAAGATGTTCAACGAGTGGGTGGCTGTGATCCTTTCAGTCACATTTGTGCTTGCGTTTGGTGAGGTAAATTTCGATTGGGACCATGAACAAGTCTCCATAATGAATTTTATAGTTTACAGAAAAATTTGAAGCCCCAGCAGTGAAATTTCTGTATTTGATATGAGTTCCTTCGTTTTCCGTGAAGGAATAGTTCTAGATCTCACATGGACACTGCATTGTGATGAAAGTTCAAATGATAAGCTGTCTGGCATTTATGGAATTTTCCTAATCAACATCTGTAGCACGAATCATCATTGAAATGAAAGTTTTGACTTCATTCTTCTTTGCAATTGAACGGTGTTCAATTAGAATAAAAAAAATAAAAGGAGTGAAAATAGAAGTTTCGATTTGATGTTTGAGTGTGTGGAATATTTGTTCGTTCAGGTTATTCCTCAAGCCATATGCTCTCGATATGGGCTCGCTGTGGGCGCAAACATGGTGTGGCTGGTGGATATATTGATGCTTCTTTGCTGGCCAATCGCATATCCTATTGGAGGGGTTAGTTTTTATTTGATATTAGTCAAGTGACCGGGTGTTAGTTTCTGAAATTTGTGAACATGATTTAGTATTAGTAATGTTCAAAAGATTCATAATATGTTGACTGAACAAGCTTTTGCTTTCAAAAGTACCAACTTTTTAGGAGATGGTTGAGGCCTTCAAAGAGGCTATGTGTTCCCATAACAGATCCCTCGTAGATGTTATTCAGTTGGTTCAAGTGAACTGTTGCCATATCCGCTGCCAACATTTGAAACAACCATTGCCTAGAAGAACTTTATAATTTGAATAATACATTTTTTTCTGCAAAACTGCACGCATTTTGATTGCCGTCCTGTGTACTTTGCAGCTGTTGGACTTCTTACTCGGGCATGATGATTCGGCCTTATTTAGGCGTGCACAGCTGAAGGCTCTTGTTTCGATTCATGGGAAAGAGGTATACTTCTTCTATTCTTAGTTTTGCAACCAAAGGTTTCATTGATATTTCTGGAAAGAACGACATTACAGCTTTTGTGAATTAATCTAAACTTCAAGCTTTCATTGCTAGGCTGGAGGATACCTAACTCTTGACGAGACGACGATCATCGCTGGAGCTTTAGACTTGACAGAGAAGGTATTAATTTCCACCTACTTATAGGTCTGTCAAATTTTGAATATGTCACAAGTTACGAGCTAGTTTTGCAACTAAGCTAGAGGTTACTGTTTGCGTCACTTGAACGTGTGTATGAGGATGAGATTCATGGAGCTGTGGAGGGATCACTTTGGGTATAGGAGCCAAACTCTTTTGAGATTCAAATTTTTATCTATAATCATGAATTTCTTATGCAATTTCAAAGTGGGAGGTTGTAGACCACAGGTTGCCTATGCTGCTAGTAACATGCGGACTCTTCCTTACAGCCTACCTGATTTCATTTCATGAGCATTTATTGGAAGAGGATGTGATTTGACTTTGCTTGGGCATTTTTCGTTGCAGACTGCAGCAGAGGCCATGACTCCCATTGAGTCAACATTTTCGTTGGACATAAACTCCCAGTTAGACTGGTGAGGAGCTTCTACCACACTTTGCAAACCTATTAAATGTTGCCTTCCACTTGTTTTTGATTATTCCTCCTAGGTACTGACCAGGGATCCCTGTTCACAGGGAAACTTTGCGTAGAATCATGGCACGAGGGCACAGCCGTGTACCTATTTATTCTGGAAGCCAACAGAACATCGTTGGATTACTGCTGGTGCGTTGCTGTTACCTCTCAAGCTATTTTTTAAGTTGAATTTTGTCTATTAACTTTGAGAGCAACACTCTAGATAACACTCTAAATAACACGGTGAAATTGAATTTCAGCAGTGCCAGAGGAGGTGAGTCTAGGATTTGTTTTAGTCTCAATATAGTCTAAATTCTCCAAGTTTGGAATCTTTGACAAGTGCTTTGTATAGGATAAGTTGTGAAGCCATTAGTGCCATGGCATGTGCAGGTGAAGAATCTGCTGACTGTCCGTGCTGAGGAGAAAACCCCTGTTAGTGCTGTTTCCATCCGAAGAATACCCAGGTAGGCCACTCCTTTGATGGATGTTAATCTCCACTAATTACAGTAGTATAGAGGACCTGCCTGTGCAGACCCAGCATTCTATAGGGTATGGACCTGGAGGACGAAAGCCTATAGTATATTAGGCTCCTCCACTGGGTCCTCTACTGTACTAACTAGGACCTACAAGTCTTCCACTGTTTTTTTTTTGTTGAGCAGTTCTGGAGATTACCGTACACCTGGTCAGGGTCGGCATTCTCCGTCAATAATTAACTAAAGTTACGAAATGTGATTCGGAAGATTCTTAAAAATAGACAGATCTGTTTTTTCTCCATACAAGACTTCCTTTTGAAAAAGCAATTTCCCAAAAATTGTGACATCTATTTTTAGAAATCTTTTTTGTCGACCGTGATCACTGGATATGGTATCAAGTTGTGTTTCGTAAACTACTCAATTTAATTCAATTTTTTGTATTGCATTTCTGTATTAAATCCTTTTATTAGTCTGACTCCAAGAGAAAGAAAGTATTCCCTCTGTCCCATCTCTGTCCCAAAATAAGTGTCCGATCACAGTAAAGTTTGCGAGATGAAGGACACGACATATGGGAAAGGATCGACTGAAACGTTCTGGGCTACTACCTACTTGCCTCTGGTGTGACACAAACATTGTTTAATCTCCTCATGAGATTATGCAGAGCTAAATAATTCGCATTAGACCCTTTGTTTGGGATTAAAAAAAAACACGATTGGACACTGATTTCGGGACGGAGGGAGTAGTATATTTGTTGCCTTGAAGTCATCAACATTTGGAAGTAAATTTTGTTTAATGAGTTCAAGTGCATGAACTTGAGTCTTTAGCAAAGGTTTTGGGACACTGATATGGAGGGCACTATGCAGGGTTCCCGAGGACATGCCCCTGTACGACATCCTGAACGAGTTCCAGAAAGGAGGCAGCCACATGGCCGCCGTGGTGGCTGTGAAACAGAAGAAACGGAAGTTCTGTCGCCGGAGCAACCAGGAGGACAGGAAGGGCGTCAAGGAGTACCAAGTGGCGGAAGGTGACATTGAGAAGGGTATTGAGGAGAAGCTGCCATGTAGTAATGGAGACATCCGGGGCTTGGATCCCAGTAGCGACACTGAGTACGAGCTCGGGAAAGGGGAGGTGAGTTTGGCGATCCATGACGAGGTGGAGAAGACGAAGATGGATATTGAGCATGGGGATGTGATTGGGATCATTACCATGGAGGATGTCATGGAAGAGCTTCTGCAGGTACCCTAAACCTTAAATCCTAAAAACCTTAAACCCTATATCAATGAAAGGGAAAATTCAATTGCAGAGAGTGTTTTGTTGCTATCGGATGCTTCATGGAACCTTAAACCCTAAACCAAGAAAAGGAGAAACATAGTTGCAGAGAGTGTTTTCCTGTTAGTTTTCCGGATGCTTCATGGAACCTTGACCCTAAACCTTAAATTAAGAAAAGGAAAAATTCTGTTGCAGAGTGGTGTTTTCTACTACACTGATTTATCCTATTGGTGAGAACGCAAATTTAGTGTCACTTGCAAAATTAGTGTCACTGCACTTTCTTACATTGAAGTAGTTTGACTTTGGTAATTAGCGTCACATGCACTAATAGGATAAATCAATGTAGTGAGACTGATAAGTGCAGTGGGAGTTATAATTCCTTATAAAGAATCTCCAGGGTAGTATGTTTTTTTCCATGACTCAAAACCCTCTCCGAGTATTCAGCTGATTGTGGCAATTTTCTGCTGCGCTGGTGTTCACAGGAGGAGATTGTGGATGAGACAGACGAGTACATAGACGTGCATAAGAGGTGAGACTACCTTCCGGATTTGTTGTGTGAACTGGAGAATATTAGCGAATTATATGCTCCTCCAAAGTTGTTGCGATTCTAACTGTGGTTATAACCAAATGACATTGTCCACAAGAACAATGTGGGATTGAATAACTTAAGCTTGTAGACCTAATTCTGGGCCCCACCTAATTGTGTCAGTATATACACCCCTTCTTTATTTCAGAACCTAACTCTAGGATGATCATACTTGTGTCTTATGAGATTCACACCATGTAAGAGAAGAATGACAACCCTTGATTTTTGTTCTAAAATGAAGCCAGGGTATATGCACTCTTATCAGACCCTAAGAGATGGCTTGTACAAGATAACGGCTGCTGATGTCTTATCACAAACTCCATCTGCTCCGTAGTGTTTATGATTTATGAGAATCTTCTAAGTTGGATTGGAGGTTTCATCTGCTATGCCCTTCAAAGCTGTAGTCTTGGAGAACCCTCAATTTTGTAGTATTGCCTTAGTTCAGAGCGCCAAAATTGGGACATTGAACTGCTTAAAGCTCTAAAATCTAGGACTGGTATAGATTTACATTTCAGGTTGCCCACCTTGAAAAGTATCAGTCGTGAATTTCCGCCAATTTAACTAAATTGACATTGGAGGAAGAAACCCTGAAATAGGTAGGTTTCCTCCTCTGGGTCCTCTGGACTCTAACCACCATGTTTTTTATTCGCTTTCTTCTGGGTCTTCAGGATTCGAGTTGTGGCAGCAGCAGCAGCCCAAATGGTTCGAAGTGCTTCAGTTGGTCGCCGGGCCTCGGTCCCTAACATTGTAAGTTTTTCTGCAGATGTTTTTTCACTGCTTGTGTTTGAATCCTCATCATCTGTTTCCATCTCTGAAGATTTTTCTGTGCTTATATCTAACATTTGCTTTCTTCTGGACCAACAGCATATGGGGCTCTCCAAGCGAGGACATGAAGCAGTACAGAAAGGTAGAGTGGATGCCATTGCAACCCAAGTGAACACGGACAGGTATCCGAAGATGGAGAAGGGCCTTAGTCAGCCCCTTCTGGGCTCTCATCCTAGGCAAACTCCTGATTCGCCAAGGTTCACGTAAGCTCTGTATAAATATATATTGGGAAAGGAATCTTCTCTGGTGTGGAGATTGTGGAAATCTAGATTCTCTTCAATGCTCCTTTGTATTCAAGGCTGCGTTCTGTGTAAAATGACATAAGTTTGTCAAGAAAATTGATTTATTGTAGTGAAAGGAATTTCAGCAGGTACCCAGTGGTTAGGGTTGGCATTTCCTGCTGAATACTTAATTATAGTTGGGTAAAGTGTTGAGGAGATGCTTAGAAGTAGAAATATTCCACAAGATTCATTTTTTTCCCCCTTTTTTGGAGAAATAACTTCCCCCAAAATTTTGACATCTGTTTTTAGAATTTGTTTTTGCCGACCTTGATAACTGGGTATGGTAGTACCACCTTGAATTGGTACACAAGAAATTTTTTGTTTTTGTTTCTTCGGGAGCAAGTACTGTAATGAAGAAATTGTTAAACAAGTAGTGGAAGATGAGGTTTGTAGAAATCTACCCTAAACCAAATGATACGAAAGATTTTGTATAAGGTAGATGAGTTGGTAGTGACCAAAATGTTTGCCTTGTCCCCTAAATGGTTTGAGAAAAATTCAAATTCAAATATAGAAATATGTAAGAAGGTGATATCAATTGAAAGAATATTCTATTGATTGAGTATGAAGACTAATGTGTAAATAGCCTAAAGGAACCACTAGGTTCCTATAATCAACAAAAAATGTTTCTATAATGGTCCTTCAATTTACCTAGGTATACATTTATGTTTCATAAAATTGTCATTCTATGAAATTTGTCAATTGAATAAAAATATTTTTTTTGGCTTAACCCTTCATTGCATAAGGCCCGTTTGAGTTCAAAAACAACATTGTTTTTGAAGTGTTATAGATCTAAATGTCACTTAGTTATAGAGATCTCAACCGTACAATCTTGTAGTGTATGTGTTGTAGATGACTTTATTCAAATTTGAAGTCATTTGGCCATGTAGATTGCAAGATTATAATGTTTTAGTGTTGAAAAAGGATACTGAAATTTTTCTAGCAACACATTTAGAGGTGAAATTCAATTTCTAAACCTACTCAAATGAAAAAACTTTAAACTATAAAGTGATTCAAAACCAACATACAAACACATTGGTGGAAAAAAAATATCAGTAAATTAACTCATTGTGTCTACAAAATGAATTTCAAATGTAAAAAAAAAGGAAGAAAAGTTGCAAAAAACACATCTAAGGTTGAACCCCCTTCTACTAAAATGCTTCTCAGTCACTCTTAACTTCTTGGATTGATATGAAAATTTTGAGACATAATCTAGACTAGTGTTTGCAACTTTTCCAAATTTTTTCATATTGGAAGCTGACACCGTATGGAAAAAAAAAAGTTGCCAAAGTTCACTATAATTCAAAAATGTTGGGATTTTGAACTTCGAATTGCTCCCAAACATTCAAAACAACTTAGATTGATATGAAAATTTTATCACAATAACTAGACTTTAAGGAAAACATGACCCAACAAGTTCTATTAAAAACAAACATTGGATGGAGATACAAGCCCCCGAAGTTGCAGCCTTCAAATGTAGTTTAATAAACTTAAATTGAACTTGTGAACTTTGATTGACTTCCAAGAAATCAATAAATCTTGGATTGACCTAAATTTTTTACTACATAAACTAAAAGAGAGAACGCAACTTTCCTAACAAGCTTTATTGAATTTGGACATCGGACACAAAAGTTACAACACTTTGAATTGGACTTGAAACTATGTGAGGACACTTTTGATCCCCTCAGGCAATGAAGGATTAATGATCATGATTGATTGGCTTAGCATTGTAGAGCTTGTTTAATTAGGTATCACTCTAAAGTAACTGCTTTTCATAGTGACATTATTTTTCAGTATATTGATAGTTACTACTATTAGAAATTTAGATTTTAAACACTACTTTCAGTAAGTCTATGTAATCATTGTGCAAGATTTTGGCTTGTCGCAATTAGATAGGTGTCACAATGATATACCTTTTACTACCATATATACTGATTATTTGTACTACTAATCAATAAAAGGTTACATCTTGAATGCAAATTTGCTCAATAATAGAAATAATGTGAATCATATTCATACCAAAAATAAAAGATAGGACTATGTCAAATAATTTTTAAATTGTAACATGGTTCAATGGATGGGTGATTGCAAGAAATAGTGACTAATTTGTAGCATTTTCATATTTTTTATTCTTTTTTTCAAAAGTATTCTAAACTTAAAAAATAATTTAAAAAATATATAAAAATATGGCCAATATATATACCTTTAAGAAGTTGGTAACCTTGGAAAGCATAGAAAAATTCTCTACTTTACAAAACTAAGAAAGTGCTAAACCTCAAAAAAATAGGTACTTTGACATTTTAATTTGTATAAAATAGGAAGAACAATTTTCTATTTTCCAAACTAAAAATTGACCATTTGTGAGGACTTGATGGTGATTGAATTTCACCAAAATAATGAGCTTGAAACCATATTCAATGTTCGTAAGTGCGTGTCCTAAAGAGCCCTATTTGCATGATCATGAAGGACATAAATTGATCTATTTTTAGACTAATTATTATGGAAATAGACCACCAAAATTTCAGCTTTAGATCATTAAATCTGTGTTATTGATAGTACTAAAAACCACTAAACTTGAAAGTGTGACAAATTAAAAAGATAGATTTAAAAATATGAAATGAATTTTTTTTAATTTCTGAAAAACAAAGGATATGATAACAATAGAAACATGCATCCATCTCCAATATAAAATTCAAGTTCATCAGGTTTATGCTTCAAAAGTTATAGCGGATGACAAGTTTATTTCATTATGTGTGACATAGAAAAGGACCAATTGATTTTTTGCAATCACCCAAAAATGTTCCATGAGATTTTGCTATATATTAATATTATTTCTTTCAAAATCTCAGTTTCCCAAAAAATTGCTATTTTAAAAAAAAATAATTACTTGTTGTCCCTACATTACTTCCTCTACCAATCTATCCCTGATTATTTTTTCTCCTCTTGAATCTCATGGAATAAGGTATATACAAGTGAGTCTTTGATTAACCCCTAAAGTTCCATGACTATGTTTTTACCAAAAACGCTCAAGAACTGCCATTCTTAGTACAAGTACCAAATTTTTGAAAAAAAGTTTTTTTTGACACATGCCACCATAGGATTTTGTAGTATGCTAACTTGAGAACATGTGGTAAAAATTTCAGAAATTTTCACCGCGTGGATTGCAAGATATAAGTATTCAAATTCATTAAAATCATTTTTTTGGCCTTGCAAAAAACTGGGCAGCTGCACTTCACAAGCTCACTTTTCTATGAAAAAATGTCCAAAATGGTGGTGCTTCTTTGGGTTCATTTTTGTAGAAGAGTTGTCTACATGCTTAAAAAATTTCACATCATTTGGAGTTGTACAATATATAGGAAAAAAATAATAAGTAGAAAGAAGTAGAGAATGATTCAAAATACAAAATTGTTATTAATTTGGTTATGGAATTGAAAAATGCCAATTCCAATGATTGAAATGTTGTAATAAACAATCTAAGCTTATATATAATTCTAGAAAACGAGTTTCAAATTTTGTTTTAGTTAAAATATGATTTTTTTTTATCTGCCCGGATTGCTCGGTCGAAAAAAGAAGTAACATATTAGGCCATAATTTTTGACTCGTATTTCCAAATGTCATAAAATTTAGTGCATATGAAAGATTTTTCTTGCACACAACTTCTACTAAAATTTCAGCCAAAAATATGAAAATCTCCAGTCATAGGTACCTGCCCAAAGCTACCGAGGGCCACCCCCTCATTTAAGGGAATGCAAAAAAAGACCCATAACACTGGTTATGGATACCAGTAGTTAGAATGGTATAAGGTAGAACAACCCAATGCCATCAATCACCCAATTCCAACATCATTCTACGGGACCTTCCCATTTGTGTCAATCACCCACCTATTACCACAATCTTACATAGCAATCCTTCAGCAAATCATGACAATGCACTTGGAGGAGGGACACATCAGCGTGTGGTTTAGCATAGGTTTCCCCATACTCTTCCCCAATTTCATCCCAACAAACTTTGAAAAATCACAGAAAATTCATTTCTTGTTGGAATGTCTTGATTCTACTTGCGAATGGCTTCAATCAATCTCTCAAACTTCTCAATGTCTGAAAAATACATGAATTGACAAATAGCCTCTCCAAGGTACGTAGCTAGCAAATCTGCTTTGGTACTGAATAGGCATGGCTATATCAGGAGGCTCTGCGAACCTGCAATTCAGAACTGCAGGATAATGGCGTGATTCCGATTGAGGCAAACTGATCAAACCGGATGATATGATTCCATCAATCGTAAACTTAACTTAAGAGGTGTTGTTTGAGGTCCAGAGCCATCTGCCTGATGTCGATTTTGTGGACATCGTGATGAGGCTCCAGAACTTGAGAAAACAGATTGCGCTTGCGTCGTCGCTCCAGTCCTTGCCCATACACCACCAGGTAGAATCCGGCCACTGTCAACAGGCCCCCCAAGACTCTGCAATCAATGGCAAATCCAACAACACGATCACAAGTAAGCTTAGAGGTTAGCCATTTTCGGGGGACGCACGTACCGTTGGTTGACACACAACCACTAAGAAGACTAAGATTGACGTACCCTGTGTGAATGGTAGATGATCTAATATGAACTGTCTCGAGGTTTCATGGTCAACACTCAACAGTTGTGTGTATTCTCAAACTCAAGATCGATGACTTCATTCGATTTCAATCTTCCTCAGTTGGTCAGTCACAAGATGGATAAGGAAGGACTCCAGTACCTTAGGAGGACTTTGGAACTGATTGGAACTGAATGTGCACTTAGAATTTGCAAGTTTGCAACTGATCTAACAACATGTATTTCACTTTGTTTCTTAAGCAACTGTCAAAGTTGGATGAACTCATGATTGTGCTCATGATCAACTTCCAACCTTAATATCTCTTATCTAAACCTGCGGTTATCTGAATTGAAAGGGATTCAATTAATCTCTAGTGGTGGAAGGAAAAACACTAGTAACATGAAAACTGGAGTCCGAATTAAGGAATCTCTCTAATAGAAATTTGGATCATGGAGTAGAGAGGATTTGGCTCATTGATTACTCTGACTCTTCTGATGAGAATGCTTTACTGTACAAGGAGACATATTCTAAGCCCAACTTCTCCTTCACCCTTCATCTAAGTGGGTCTCATATGTACTAAAGCCACCCAAAAAAGAACTGTTTACATTGCTCAACACAACATTACAAGGAGGGACAATGACCTCAATGAACGTCAATTTCGTTAAAATGGCATATGAAATCCGCCACTTTGTCTGAATATCTAGGACAGGTATAAATGTAAACCCGCCAAAGTTTTGGAATGCCACCATTTTAATGAAATTCACGTTAATGGGACATATTGCAGAGTTCCATACTGTTCAAAGTCCGGGGATAGAATCCACCACTGTGACAAAAATTCTACTCTGTGACTGTGAACACTCAAGCGGACTACCCTACATAAGGGTCGGATTTGACATAAATTAAGTCATTTTGGTAACAAAGTGCCACATGTCATCTTGTGATTGAAAATATGAAGTGGAAATTCCAATTTCCAAACCTCTCTGACCCTCAGTCGGTATTCCATATCCTGGGGTCTATTAATTGTGGCCAGAGAATGCATTCAGACTGATCTTATAAGAAGAGTAAGAAAAACGGTTTGTGAAACAGAAGTCTTACATTCCCATGTACAGCGTGTCGTTGAGCAGAAGGACGGACAATATGGCCACCATGAGCATCTGCAGAGGGACGTATAATGAAACAATGAAGGGACCTCCCTTCTGCACGCACCATGATTGCAGCAGCAAATTCAGGGTAGAGGCGATCAATGCCTGCACACATACATACATCGTCAATTTCGTTAATGAAATTGGGGGCTGGGGATTCACGAGCCCAAAATTGTGACATGCATCCACACAAAGCCCTAAAAACTATGATAGGTTAGATTTTCGTCTCAAGTAGCACGTCCTGAAAGTGCGAAAAGCTGTGGAATACCGGCAATGTAAAAAAACTTGATGTACAGAAGCACCTGAAACCCTAAACAAATACGACCATTTAATCAATTGTAGAAACTAATTAATATGATCCTACGAATGCAAGCTGATTGCTGGTCAACAAAAACGCACCGCGTACAAGACACCAATAATTTGTGCTGCAGAAGTGAGCTTGAAATTCGCAAAGTGGAGCTTGCCTTCACTAATAACTCCAAGAACACCCACTTGAATGAAACCAAAAAAGTATGTGCCGGCTGTCATACTAAGAAGAGCTGGATATATCTTCATCACTGGAGCCTGTCCATCAGTCGCAGAAAAACTCGTCACTGGGCACGGTCCCTTTCAAGATAGTTGCACTGATTTATCCTTTCAGTGTTGCATGTGATGCAAATCATCAAAGCCACACTATTTTTAATCCGTGCATTTGAAATCTTATTGTATTGTACTCATTGTCATGGCCCTTTTTTTTCCTTCTCTCTAGTGACACTAATTTTGTGCATTCACTAATAGGATGAATCACTGTAGGACTTGCAAATGGGCGATTTCAAGAAACACTTGACTGTGCTATGTTGTGTCACTAGTGAACTCTTTTTGTATGCCCCAAAATATACACTTTGAAATTTTGTTTATTATTTGAAAAACATATATGTATAAACATCAAAGTCTCTAATTTCTTCGGAAATACAAAATTGACTATGAAGGTAAGGTAAGGCACCTGGTAAGTGAGATACACCGCCCAGGAGACGCAGTTCATGATGAGGAAGAAGATGCCCAAATGATACTCGTTCACACTCATCTGCACAAGGCCTTGTGGAAGGAAGGCGCCCAGATGGGCCAAGGGTTGTGTGTATTCGGCGCCCGGGCTGTCTAGACCTCCTCCGCCGAAAAGAGCCATGCCCTTGTACACCGACATAATTACAGCTCCAGTGATGCAAACTGCGGTGCCCACCACCTTGGCTATGCCCTCACGCCGTCGCAACTGCACCTCTTCTAATCTACAAACAAGGGACGCGTTTTTAATCAGAGACTCACAGGAGAAATTCAAAATTGTCCATTTATGGAATTTTTGAAGAATTTCATAGTCAATGCACATGATTGAATAGTGTGCAGTAGGAAACACTAGGAATAGGATTTGGATATTAAAGGATGTCTGCCCAATTTTCATACTGGATTTCTCCTGTGGTTGAATTGAGAGAGACATAACTTCGGTTGATGCAAAGGGCTTACATTAAGAATCTAGAGTGTTCATACCAGGTCCTCACAAACCATAGCATGCAGTCAGCTACGAGCGGACGGAGATGTAAATTTATGTATTTTTTGTAGAATGGGGACACAAAACTCTGCTCACGGCGTTCGACTTAAGAATTTTTTTGCACCAGTCAAGCTATGTGGTTTGGAGGCATTGCTTTGAAAGTACTAATTAACATCAATTTGATCGAAATGGAACTGCAAGTTTTATTGAAATAATTATCCAACATGACTATTCTTGAAACAAAAGAAGTAAGAATTGCCATTTGTTTTTACATGCTCTCTGTTCTCGCTGCCACTTGTGCTGGTGCGGCCTGGGCTTTTCAGAATCCCCTCATTAAAGCCCACAGGAGAGCAAGGGCAACAGAAGAATTACATGATACCACTTCAGAAGGTAGACTTGATACTACCCAACTACTAGCTAGGTTTGGCATGCAATTCCAATTGATCGCTAAAATTTCATGAATGGGAAGGGAGTGACGTACCCAAGTGTGGCGGCAAGCAGGAATGTGCACACAGGAATCATGTTCTGCGATACTGCAGCCATCAGCGGAGATGTGAGTTGCAGACCTGCGAGAAACAATTGTTGACTTCCCACTACTCTGCAGGAAAGCGCATCACAATTTATTAAAAACACCAAATGTTTTGCAACGGAGAGCCCCTACCTAGCATCTAGTAGTGGATTGTGAGGACATCAATCACTCCCCTGCAGCAGGGCAAAACAGACTTTGAGATAAATCGACATCCTTCAAAGTCCTAGCCTATTGTGATCCTAGTAATCCATGGATAGATCCATAATAGATTTGGATTTACAGTTGTACCCCATGTTTTTGAGACTTTTGAACATGTCCGAAAGCAATAATCTAATTTTTCATGACAGAAATTGTAGCTTCTAGACACCAAGTTGCGTGGATCATTCAGTCATTCCTCACTCCTCAGATGGCAAACATCGACATGCGTCACCGACAGAGCCTAACCTAGCTTACCCTGTTAACGCAAGAATGTTCAAGCCAGCAAAGATTCTGAGCGTCATCGGCGGCCTCTTTTCTCTGCAAATTACAAACACGGACAAGACTTGTCAGAAGACCGTCTTAAGATCTTCAAGGCCTAGAAGAGTGCACAAGAACTTGAAGGCCATAGCCGTAAGGTTCCGATCCAGTGTGCGTTACCTTTCGAAGTAGTAGGCCACAGGGCCTAAGATGGCGAACGCAATCATATTCCTGTACATGGACAACAAGAACTGGTTGAGTCCCGCATCGAGCGCCACGCGCGAGAACATCTGCAGACCCGCGTACCCCAGCTGCACCACCACGAGCGCTGCGTGCACCACTCGGATGCTGTGTGTCTTGGGCTGCACTAGGTTTGAAGGTATGAATCGGGAGCCCTCCTTTTGTAATGAGGAAGAGATTGCAGACACCTCCTCTTCCTCATCTAGTAAACCTGTCCTCGAGCTCTCCATCCTGAAATACGAACAGCAACTCGAACTGCAACCCCTCCAACTCGACACTCAGCTAGGGATGGAGATTATCCTTGTTTTCGATCCTTGGGAGATTATTGCACTAGCTAAGAACGGGAAGAATCCGATCGAGAAAGACGGCAAACAGGTGGCCCAAATTTTCGGAGTTGATGAAACTGTCCACCGGGTATGTCAATACTCCGGGAACCAGAGATAATCTGAGTGCTGCAAACTTAAGTTGCTATCTAGATATGTTGTAAACTGGGATGGCAATATTCCGGGAAGCTGAGATGATCGATCTCTCTACGCAAACGCTGCTATCTGCAAACGCTGCTATCTAGACATGTTTTGAATTCGACTCTCGTTTAATTCAATCCTGCAATTTAACCATTGCAAGTCCAGTTCCGAATGGTGCAGATGAGCTGCGATGTTCGACACTATCTACACTGAGAAGTGAACAAGCGAGCAGGCGATCGAGCTGCGCGACGGACCAGGGGTTGCTACACTAGTAGACTCTGGCCAGGGAAGCATTGCTAACGATCACTTGCAACTTGAATCTGAACAACTGAAGGCTTGTTGAAAGAGCTTGCCGATGCATAACGTACATTGTTTGCCAATGACGGAGGCATGGGTCCCTTTGGCATCCTTGAAAAGGGTTGAAAAGGGAACCTCTACAGTGGCTCCTCAGCCAATCCTTGAGTTAACTGAAAGTTCCTCGCAAGTATCTAGTGCGGAAAGCATGATACCTTCTCAGAATGGGAAAGGACCATTACCTGGTTAAATACTGGGTAAATAAAACTAGCAAACACCTGGATTGCCGGTGGTGTTATCGATTTCGTTTCAATTTAATCATTGGGTTTTCTGTTTACTTCTATAGTGTAGACATTAAGGGCGGGCTTACACGCTGGCCCGGTGGGCAAAGCCCCACCTAATCAACCCAAGCAATAAAATAAAATACGAACAACCAATTGTTTGTCGGGGTGGGCAACGGAAAAGGAGGAGCTCCATTTTCAGCGGATATTGGTGGACAATCCCATTGGTGGAGGCTAGTCAAGTTTGAGAGAATCTACTACGTGTCGTATTTTCTCATAACCTTCCCATGCCCATCGGGTCCACATAAAAGTGCATTTCTCATTTCCTCCTATAGCACACCCTGTTGCTTTTTGCCCACCTAGCGAGCATGTAAGGAGGCCCTAAGGGTAAGTTTACATGTGAGCCCGGTGGGCAAGTTTTCAGCTAATTCAAACAAGAAGACAAAAACAAATCCACTAATTGTCTTGCCGGGGTGAGCAAGCGGGAAAGGAGGAGTTGAAGTTTCATTGATATTGGTGGACAACCTCATTGGTGGAAACTAGAGAATCTAATAGGTGTGAATTTTTTTATTGTTTCCCACCCTACCCACCAGGTCCACATGAAAGTGCAATGGCTATTTTTTTCTGTAGCACCCTCTGTAAAACTTCTATGATGTCCGATACATGTAAAGAGGCCCTAACCCTTAGGACATTTCTATTGCACTTTAGAAAAAGGTGTTGATATAATTTAACTCTTAAATATTCAATTATATGGGCAATTTCGTTAAAATGGCGAAATTCTGTAACTTTGGCAGTTTTCATAGTTCAGAGCGGCCGCTCTGAAATGTTCAACTGTCCTAGATTTCTCAAAATCTAAACCACTTATAGATGTCTGAAATCTACAATGGTCATAGATGTTGCTTTCAAAGTTCAGACCGCGCGATTTGAAATGTACATTAGTGCTAGATTTCTGAAATCTATATAAGATAAAGATTTATGTAATCTATACCCCTCGTAGATGTTACTTTCGCCATTCAAAGTGGCCGCTCTGAAAATGGCATACGGAATATGCCATTTTAACGAAATTGCCCATTTATATAAATTGAAACTCAAGAATATCATCATTGGAAATGCATGAAAGTGAAAATGAACATTAGAAAAAATCTGGACTCTCCAAAGGTCCGTTTGACTTTCTGGAACTGTGCAAATCCAGGGGAATAAAAAAGTTTTTTTTTTTTAAATTAAATTTTTTTTTTAATTAAAAAAATTTGAATTTTGTTAAAAAGTCTCCAGTCTTGCGTGGCACACAAGGTGAAACTATGAAATAAATAAATAAATATTTTATTTCATTTTTTTATTTCAATATTTTAATATTTTTTTTCTGTAATTGCAGAATTCCAGAAAGTCAAACGGGCTTCTGGAGAGTCCAGATTTTTTTTAATGATAGACTTCCCCCCAAAACTAGGCTTTGTCTTGGGGCAATTAGTATACACTTTCCATTTTTACAGTACTAAATGTCATCTAAAAAAAATTGACGTTTTATTCACTTTTATTGCAAATATCTTGCAATCTACTTAAGCAAAGATTTTGAAATTTTTTCTACTTATTCTTATACTAGTCTAGTGCAACATACTATGATGGTATGGTTGGATTTAAAAGAATTAAACAACTTTTAAACATTTTTATACTTTGCAAATAAAAATGGTAGTTTTTATTTTGAGTGGCATTAGAATATGAATGGAGTTTCAAGAGGGTTGCCAAACTCTAAACCAATTCTAAACAAGGGCAATTTCGTTAAAATGGCGAAATTCCGTAACTTTGGCAGTTTTCATAGTGTAGAGCGGCCGCTCTGAAATGTTCAACTGTCCTAGATTTTTGAAATCTAAATCATTTATAGATGTCTGAAATCTACAACTGTCATAGATGTTGCTTTCAAAGTTCCGACCATGCAATTTGAAATGTACATCGGTACTAGATTTCTGAAATCTATATGAGGTTAAGATTTATGTAATCTATACCCCTCGTAGATGTCACTTTCGCAGTTCAAAGTGACCGCTCTGAAAATGGCATACGGAATACCGCCATTTTAACGAAATTGTCCTTAAACCCTCTTGAGGCTCTATTCTTTTCAAAATGTTTTGATGAAGAAAAGGCCTCATAACTTTAGAGGTTAAGCCACTTTAATGCAAAATGATTTGCATAATGAATCTTGATGCCAAGTTAAAGAATACAACGTTAACTTCAAATCCATTAAAATGGTGGTACTTCTTGTATCATTTTGACATTTTGTAGTGCCAATAGATATGCAAATTAATTATTGAATTGCATATCATCCACAATATTGTACATGGTCACTTAGCTAAGATTTCCATTTGCATTTCTCTCTACTAGTTCCTTAAGTGATCTCATTTCCTTCCATTCTTGAGGTCTACCATTGTATGATTGTATCACTCCATTTTAATGGACTTGCATCAAATAAGCAAAATTGAAGCTTATTAGAGTTGTTTAAATTTAGTGCAAATGTGCAATAATTGTAATGGATGACTTGATTTGCAAATGGGTGATTGCAAGAAACACTTGTCCTATTTCTTGTTCCTACAGGGAGTTCATATCGCGTTCCCGGTGTTAATTCCCGGTAAGTGTCAAAATTCCCTATGTACGTGTAGTTGCAATATTTGTCCAAAATACTTGTAAATAGAAAAGTTTTTATAGTCAAATTTTAAAGTTCAATGGGAATTTTGACACTCACCAGGAATTAACACCGGGAATTCGATATGAACTCCATGTGCCCCTTGGTCTCGAACAAGTGTTTTTTGGCTAATAACTTTTGCGTTGTATGTTTGTTTCTATAAAAATTTGAAGGGAAGATACATGTACTAGTTTTAGACATTCTCTAATTTTTTCCAATTTAAAAAATTTTATTTTACTATTTTACCCCCAATTGGATGTCTACCTTGGCCATTTTGGAGGTTTTTAGTCCTATTTTTGATCCAAAAATGCAATTTGAAGCTCTAAATTGGGATATAAGGATTTGTACTAAAGTTACTCAATCTTACAAAGGATTTTTAAAAAATAGTAAATTTTCCACCTTCCACATGTGCTCAAAGTGCACTACCTTTGCGCATGTGCAGAGAACACAATTTTGTTTTTTCCAAGATGAAAATGGTTGAAAAGAACTAAAAAAACATCTTAATGTTAGTGAAAATGGATTTAATTTTGAGATTTTTTGAATTTTTTGACTAATTTCTAAAAATCAAATTCAAAAGTATCTATTTTCTTGTATTTTTCCATCACTCTTTTTTTGTGCATAGCTTTTAGAAATAAAAATTTTTAGGCCTGAATTTTCACTCATATACTATTTTGAAAGCTTTACATATTATACATATTTTATTTTATTTTTAAAATTTTTATTCCAAAAGGTCATAGTACTCTAGTACTAAAGCCATTTTGGCCACAAAAAAGCAAGTGTTTCTTGCAACTACCCAAATCACCATAGGGCTAAAGGAATTGGTCAATCAATCTAACTTATAACTTATAGTGAGACAATCACACCTAATTGTGACCCCTTCCTAAAACCGACCCTTCAAGACTCTTGTGAAAAACATATTGCCTATATCCACAAGGGTCTAGGGTCATTTTTTGGTACACCTATAGTTTCCAACACTTTGAAAATTTATTGTTTATCCACAATGTGTCCAAAAATGCTTATTCAAAAGGGAATTCTAAATTCTCTTCTAACTTCCATCCAAAATCCAACAAAAAAAAAGTAGTTTAATAATAGGAACAATGTTCAATTGCTTATTGGAAATTTGGGTTGCAATTTTGTGAATATTTTAACAACTGAAAACAATTGAATCCATCTGCCTAAAAGGCTAAAGGTATGTTCGCACTTGGTGTTAGAGGTGTTATTTGGAATGTGAATCTGGTCCAAAAGAAGGTCTAAATTCATTCCTAAGACCCTCACTATCAACACTTTTAATACCAAGCTAGTGCGAACATACCTTTAGCTGCTTAGAGCATCGCCACCAGTTGCTCTCCAAATGACCACGGCACCAACAAGTGGCGTGGTGTTTACTACCCCGTTACATGTGGTTGTGCCGTGGCCATGTACTACTCCCCACCAACAACGCGCTAAAATTGGATTGACCATTACTATTCCATTGCCACAAAGGCGCCAAGTCATAGGGAATGCCACTGTGGTATTCCTATTTTCTTGCCCAAGAAGGTGGATGATGGAGAAGTCAACAACTGTGAAGGCTCAAATTAAAGGTCAAAACATGTATTGAATGATTATACTTTGAATTTCATTATAAATTTCATTGAACTACTAAGTGTGTTTCCTCCTTATAGAAGTAACATGTTTCATATTTGTGATTTGAATGATTTATACCAATTGTCCATGATGCTAAAATTTTCTTCTGTCCCTAAGCCTATCACAGTAAAATTTAACTATGGAAAAAAAATATGTGCTTACAATTGCTACTTTGAAAAAATAGATCATCAATCATGTTCCAATTTAT
This sequence comes from Antitrichia curtipendula, assembly GCA_951230915.1. Classification (NCBI taxonomy): domain Eukaryota; kingdom Viridiplantae; phylum Streptophyta; class Bryopsida; order Hypnales; family Leucodontaceae; genus Antitrichia; species Antitrichia curtipendula. Next base: position 20,856,789 of record OX579642.1, read on the forward strand.
AGGGCTTAGGATTAGCTGCTGACTGGCATAACTTGGTCCCTATGGGAGGAGATAAGCATGCGGCATTTCCTAGGCCACCTCCCCAGTCCCCATCCACCCAAGGCCACCTATTCCCTTGCACCATCTGTCGACACCAGACAGCGATTGAATAATTCCATACATCTACGTCACCCTCCACCTTAACACCCAATATTCTCTCATCAGGCACCTGGCAATGAAATGTCATCTGTTTTACTGTATGCATGCACGGAATACATGTAATTTACCAAAGTCCACACTATAATTTAAAATTGGTGCGGCTGAAAATATTTCTGCACTGAAGTGATCGACTGAACAGATGTTTGGGAAAAAAACAACTTTGGAGTAACAGTATTTTCTTCTGTTTTCTCTCTAATGTTCTACGAGTGTTCAGTTTAGCTGCCATAACTTAGAACGTTGATGTGAAACGTCAGGGACGAACGAAATCAGTAAGAAAAAACACATAATAAAAGTTAGAGCAATCCGTACTTGTGATCGATGAATTGAAGATGCAGAATTCACTACAACAGGAAATGAAATAGCGGTTGCAGCATATCTTCTATGATTTTAAATTTGAAGTGGCTTTGTAGAGGATCCGTACATTGCCTTAAACGCATGGTCAAGCGATTGTAAACCATTAATTGCGAAAGTGCCGCAAATCAACTTAAACTTGTTACAGAAGCGTGCTAGTCTTGGGCACGGAACCAATGCACATCGATGATCGATCTTGCTATGCAGCCTAAACTGTTGCAAAAATATGACAGTCTGACTCGAACAGTTGCATATAACATTGCACGCTTTTGTACTAATTTAACCATTGCAAAACTAATAAATAGATTTCTTGAGATCATTGCACAACCGAACTTTGTAAAAACTATTGCAAACTCAGCCTTCGATCTTTACTCGGGTGTTTCTTCCTGCGTGGATGGACAGGGCAATTAACGCATCCGTCACCTTACATTCCTACCTCAGTGATGACTTGATTAGGTTGTCATCGAAAGCCAACTGATGTTCACCTTGATCCTCGCAAATGTCTGGTGGACACAGTCAGCGACCTGATAGCTACTGTAGATACTTAGTTTCATTTAATTCCAGCTGTGAATTGCCCCTCACATACAACCTGCGATCCCGCCTGCGTTGTTTTCACGTAGCTAGATCGGGGGTGGACTGAGTTGATCGAATGTGTGCCTTAGTGCCTGGATGGAATTGCCGCCTGTGACTGTTTTCGATGTACAGTCAATTTAGTTAAATTGGCACGATTTAGAGGACAAACAATGTCTCATATATTTACGTGAAGGTCTAAATTCTAAGTTTCAGATCAAATATGGATTTATGTTTCAGAATGCCTATTCTGGAAGGTGCTAAATGTTTCAAACGAAATTGACTTCATTAACTAAGTAATAACCCAATGAAGTTCAGTGGAAAATCAGGAAATGGGAAAATGGCATGGAAAGAGAAGCACGAGGTGTCGAGACGATCGTAATTGATCTTTACCTGGTGAAATTAATTCCCAAGTTCAATCCATCAACACATACCATTGCGTTCCAATACAATTGTTTTACAAGTAGAAGGTAACAAAGAATAAGAGTCTCAGATCCTTTTGACACGAATGATAGAATTTCATTACATTATCCAATAGTACTGAGTTCCCCAAGGCAATTGAATTGGGTCGGGACTCTCCCAGACCCGAACCCTAAGCAACCTCCTGAATCAACAACCACTAGTTGAATCTAACCAGCATTGGTGCAAAGAAATGCACCATCCCTATCATTGCAAAAAATTTCCTGAGCTAGGAAGTTACACATGTGCACAAAAGTTGCTAGCAATGAATGCCGAAGCAATGCTTGAGCTAGCATGACCCTATGTAACTGACTACTTCAACATCAACGTACTAGTTAAATTTAACCAGCATTGGCATGGTGCGAACTAAATCACCATCCTTAGAACCCTATCATTGCAAAATTTGTACTGAGCTAGCAAGTTACATGAGAACAAAATTTGCTAGCAATACCGAAACAGTGCTTGAGCATGACCATATGTTCTCCATCTGCATGGGATAGGCCGGGCATCAGCTGGCTGGGGTACTCACAAAATGCACTGCTCACGGTTCAGTCCAGTCCAGAGAAGGATCTAAAACCGAAATACGAAATAAAAATAGGAAGCCGAAACAAACTGTACGTAGTCAACACCACCTTCGATCACATGCGCACCAGTCACTTTTGAGGACTCCGCACGGGCGCCTCTTGTTTCCGCGGATGCCCGTTCCTGAAATTCACCGGTTGATTCACCGGTTGATTCACCAGTCGATTACGCGCTCGATACACCAGCAAACACTCAATCGAGCACACTTTCGCATTCCTCGCATTCTCTTCCCTGTACCGATACGACTTCGCAGTCGCCACTTTCTCCCTGCACCCCTCACAATGCATCACATTCGACAGTGCCGTACTGGCCTTCCGTGTGTTCATATGATGCACTGTATGATCGTTCGAACAGCCCACCATAACAGCAGTCGTGTCGAGGAAGTCGACAATATCGTCCTTCCTCACGGAGTTTTCGTAGCTCGTTCGGAAAATCTGCACATGGGAGTGTTCGAAGTGGGTACGACCCTGGGATTGAAACTCATTCACGCACAGACCGCCTTGCTTGCAGGGGACGCAGAAGAAGCGCTTGCATTCCTTGCCGCTCTTCTCCTTTAACTTCTCCTTCTTTTTTCTGCCTGTGCTTGTGCTTGGGGATCCTGTGTTTGGGGGTGCTGAGGAGGTTCCTGTGTCATCCAAATCTCCTTCTTCGGTCCTGATGGAGTTGGGGTTGCAGTAGAGGCAGGCGGGACCGGGGGCTTCGTCGTAGTACCCGGCGTGGATGAAATGGAGCCATGTGTCGTCGGGGTCCGGCGGTGCAGCCATTCGATCTAGCCTACGATCAGTAGTTTCGGCAGCAGACCCCGATCAGCATGCAGTAAGTAACGCAGGACTACTCTGTCAACAATAACGAGCACAGTAAAATGGTTAGTACGTGTACTGGAATCCTTGACCTGGTCCGACGCTATTAACCGAAGCCTCTCCCTGGCTAAAAACTTCAGTTGTGAGGGTTTGGGTTGCTAATTCTATTGCAATGAAATCTTTCGACGGCATTAAATCGAACACAAATCAACGCTACACAGCATGAAAGGTGCACAATAGAATGATCGTACGTGTAATACTGGAATCCAAACCTAGTCCAGTTCAAGCCTAGCTCTTGCTGGGGTTTAGGGGGAGTTCTACTTCTTGTGAGGGTCGTGCGAAACCTATCGCAAGTGAAATCTTTTTCCCCTTGCAACAGGAAAGGCGGCATTATTTAATCGAACACAGATCAACGTAACCAAGATGAATTCATCGATCGCATTCTGCTTTTCGCGGCACATACTACTTACAGACAGTAATGCTACCTCAGGACTCAGGACTCAAGACTGCTGGAACGTTACGTTAACACAGTTCACGGCGCTAAAACAACACCATCCAAGTTGTAATCGATCTGGCAAGAAAAACAAAATGGCAAGAAAAGTAAAGTCATGGTGATGATACATCGAAAAAAGAACAAGACCGCTGTACTTACCGGCGTCACTAAGGTTGTTCCTTAAGCTCTCCGGCCACCAAGCGCAGCGTCGCGTATATCGATCTCTTCAGCGCTCCATGCATTGATCGTCCTCCTTCGAATGTAGCAAGTTGAAAACTCCTACACCTCAGTAAAAGTTTAGGGCTTGCAGACGCAAACTTGTAAAAAGCTGAGCACCGGCACCGTGCATGATCAATCACTGAAGCGCTTGAGGCTTGTTTCTCATGAACCTAAGCGCGCAAACGAATGCGAGTGCGGCGCTTCCATTCACAACGCTGAAGTCCAGGTCTAACAACAAGGGAAGGCCTACTGGAATCGCAATTCAGCAACTAACTGTCTGCAAGTGAAGGTGCCGCGCCGCCGCCTCCAAGGTGCGGACTGCGGAAGTACGTCGACGCTAGGATGAAGGTGCTGAGGTGTTTATTTTTTATTTTTATTTTTTATTTTAGTCCTACAGCAGAAGTCAATGGTTCTGTAATGGCGATAGTGACAGTTATTCGTCTGTATATTCTGAAATTTTTTCATTTTATCGTTAAATTGGTAGTATTCTACATTGAATAGGGGTATTAACTATTAAGGGGACCAAAAAATTAAAGGGACTTATTACTGGAAAATTTGTGGAAAATTTGTAGATGTTTGAAACAAGATGTACAGCCCCTAGATACTTCAATAACTATTGATGTACACCAAAGGTAGATATTTATATAGTGTGTGATGTTGATTAATTAGTTTAGGTCCCCTTAAAATCCCTATTCAACGTAGACAATAAAATTTGTGATATTCATCTAACCCAACTTTGAAAACTAAGACTGGTATAACTTAGATTATAAAATACAATTATACTTGTGCTATAAGCCTTCCAAGAGGGGTTGAGAATTATTATTTTCTTTTTTCCATGGTTGAAGAAAGAAGTATAAACTTGTTGCTTATTTTGGGTTGATAATTTTGTATTTTATAACCTCTTACCTAATTCAAGGTTCCAAATCTTAGATTCCAAATGTGAATTTCAAGTTTTGTTGTCTATGGTAAAATAAATGTTCTTGGAGATTTTTCCAACTTAAAATTTGGAGTGGTCTTAACCCCTAAAGGACCAACCTGCAGAATTTGGCAACATAAAAAAATTGGGCAGGTACATGTGGCCAGAGAGTTACAAGTTTGAGGCTGAAATTTTAATAGAAGTTGTGGACAAGGAGTACCTTTCATTTGAACTAAATTTTATGACATTTGGAAATACGAGTCAAAAGTTATGGCCTAATATGTTACTTTTTTTCTTAGCCGGGCAGTTAGGGCAGATCAGAAAAAATCACTTTTTTCAGAAACAAAAATTTGAAACTGGTTTACCAAAGCTATCTATACGTGGAAAGCTTTTAATCATTCCATTTTGACCAATGAGTCAAAAGTTATGAGGAGTTTTAGTTTGCGGGCAGTTTTGGAATCTCTACTCTAAAATAAACTTTGAAGTCTTTTATCTTACTCAATTTTCAATATTTTTTGAAAAAAATAAAATCATAGGATGTAGAATGTTTAATACAACATTTCAACCATTGGGATTGGCATTTTTCAATTTCATATCTAAATTCTTAACAATTTAGTATTTTGAATCATTTTCTACTTCATTCTACTTACTATTTTTTTCCTATATGTTGTACAATTCCAAATGATGTGAAATTTTTCAAGCATGTAGCCAACTTCTTTAGGAAAAAGAATCCAAAGAAGCACCACCATTTTGGACATTTTTTCATAGAAAAGTGAACTTTTGAAGTGCAGCTGCCCGGTTTTTTGCACGGGTCAAAAAACGATTTCAGTGATTTTGAATGCTTATATCTTGCAATCCACGTGGTGGAAATTTCTGAAATTTTTACCACATATTCTCAAGTCAGCATACTACAAGATCCTACGGTTACATGAGTCAAAAAAAAGTTTTTTTCAAAAATTTGGTACTTGTACTAAAAACGGCAGTTCTTGAGCGTTTTCAGTGAAAACATAGTCACGGAACTTTAGGGGTTAAGAAGGCTCATCGGGTGATTGCAAGCAAGCCTAGTCTATTTTTGGTAGTGTTTGGAATTTTGAGGTAGTGTATATTGTACTATTAAATTTTGGATATTTTTTTCAAGAATACAACCCTTTTAAGAATACAACCCTTGTAATGTTATACTAATTTTTATTTTCAGTCTTTTTATTGTTATTACTTTGTCTTATTTTCCAAAGTCTCTAGTACTTCCAATATAAGACTTCAAATGCAACAAAATGAGCAAGTGTTTTACGCTTTCACTTGCAACCACAAGACAAATCAAAGTAGTGCTACCGTAGAGGTTTTTATATGAAAAATTTGCCACCTTAATTTATGACAAAATGTCAAAATGAGAATAATACTTCCTATGAGTATAAGAATATTATATATAGTAGAACTTCTTTGAAACGATACTCTCTAAAGTAATGAACTTCTCTATGGTAATATTGATTGCCAACCTTAAATTGGACTGCATATAAATGTCATGAATGTAAATGCCCCTCCTACTAGAAGAAAATGAGAGGTTTTGCAACTATACTATGCAACTGGTTTTTTAATTGCATAGGACACTTGTGGTTGGTTTGCGATTGGTGATAATTTGGAGCCCTATAGTCGCAATGGACATCCTAAAATCTAAGAAAAAGATGCAACAATTGCAAAAGTCATGCCTTACATGTCTTATTTGCAATTTGTTTGCAACTTGTAGATTTATAGATTTTAATATATTAATCTCAATGATTTGTAGATTTTTAAATTTCAGACCTACCTTTTCTCTAGATTTTTGAATTTCAAATCTGTCTTTTTTTAGATTTCAAAATTTCAGATCTACTTTCTTCTTAGATTTTAAAAATTCAAATACTGGTATCTAATAGATTTCATTGGTTTAGGATACCTTACAATTTTATAGATTTTAAAATTTCTTGGATTTAAATATTTTTTTATTTTTATAGAATATAAAAATTGTAAAAATCTGAAAATTGTAGAAGTCTTAGAATTCTATCAACAAAATTCATTGCATAAGACTACAACAACTTACGAGTCTTATATGTCCAACCTAATGGTATTTTTTACAATTGATATGGGTCAGTTGGTATAAGGCAAATGGGAATGAACTTTGGAAGCAACTAGAAAACAACTAGAAAACAACTATTGTAACAAACGACTAGCTTCATTACTATAAAATTTAGTTTTTTTGTTGATTTGGTTGCATTCATTTGATTCACCTTTCTATTGATTTCTATCCAAATCAACAAATTGCTCTCCAAATCAATAGAAAAGTGAATCAAATCTATGCCATTTTAATGAATAGAAAAGCTAAATTTTTAGTACTGTAGGAAACGGCTAAGAAATAACTAGTGTACGACTAGAGAACGACTAGGAAACAACTATGGTCATTTTATAGTTGCAATCTTTTCCTAGTTGTTTTGTACAGCTATAGATTGACTTCTTTGCATTTAAAACAATATATCAATGCCATAAAAAAAAACATAAAATAATTACGTTAGATTTGGTACTAATAAAGAGGATTCTAGCTGTAGGATAGTTATATAGGATACTAGTTGCATAGTAGCTAGTTGTGCTAGACAAATTTTTTTTCTAGTGTCCCTAATGTAAATAACCTCTCTTATATAATGTGTCAAACCAGTCCCAGCCCTATTACTTCAAAGAAGTTCTATTGTATATTGATTGCTAGTAATTCATTAGTATAGTAAATCAAATATTATAAGTAATTTAGATGAATGAAAATAATTGTTGTCAAGAAAAAAAATTTGTTGTTCATCATCCAAAAACTATGAACTACAATTCAATTTAGTAGTCTTAAAAAAATTATAATGGATGAATTGTCCAAATTAACCCTTGAAGTTCCAAGGCCATTTTTCTGTCAAAAAACACTCAAAATTGCCATTTTTGTTGTGTTCACCTAAGAAAACAAAAAAAGTCTTTCTCTTAAAATTTTATCATTGGATCCTATACTTGACTTTTCTCAAATCATGTCAAAAAAATTTCATGAAGTTTGACTATATAAATTGGAAGATATAAGCATCCAAAGTTAGAAAAGAAGATTTTTTGAAAGTTGTCTTGCAATTTTAGGGGACTTTGATTGCCATTGTAGAAATATTTTCTACTAAAGACTTTGAATTGAAAATTTTTTACATTGAAGAATTAGGTTAAAAGTCTAGAAAAAAAATTCTAGAAAAAAACACATGATTTTCATTCTTGAAGAAATTGTTAAGCAGAATTTTTTTGAAAAATTGTGAAAATTGCATTCAAAAATGAATCTTGTAGATTATTTTTTCTAAAAGATGCTTAGATTGCACGAAAAACAAGATTGTCCATAACTTTCTCATCACTAGTCCAAATAGAATGAATCAAAGCTTCACCTATAGTAAAAATATAATGTTTGAAAAAATTAAATTAACCCCTAAAGTCCCAAGGCCCCTTTTCCATCAAAAAACACTCAAAACTGCCATTTCTATAGCAAAGAGCAATAAAAAATTTAAAATATTATTTTGGCATATCTAACCATAGGATCTTGTACTACACTAGTATAAAAATATGTGGAAAAAATTTCACAAACTTTGACCATGTAGATTGCAAGATATATGCGTTTCAAGTGAAGAAAACAAATTTTTTTGCACCTTGCTCAACTACAATTTTTGGTTTTGAACCTCCATAACTTATAATTTTTTCTCTATTGATTTTGAATTTCTAAATTCATATGATAAATATTTGAGTTGAGAATCTAGGAAAAAAAATAAAAAAAATAATCACTTAGTTTTCACTCATTAAAAAATTGTTAAGTAAAAGTAGGTTCAAGATTGAAAGAAAATCTAAATTGTTAATAGCTTTAAGATGGAATTGAAATACACCAATCTCAAAGGTGAGATTGTTCTAGCAGAAGATCTTAACCTTGTGAAACTTTTCTTTTTGAAAAATTGTGAAAATTGCGGTCAAAAATAAATTCTGCAAGTTATTTTTTCAAGAAGGTTCACTAATTGCCCGAAAAACAAGATTGTCCATAACTTTCACATAACAAATCCAAATGAAATAAATCAAAGCTTCCCATGTACATAAAAATATAGTATATGCAAAACAAATTTTTAGAACTTTTTCCTTTAAGATTAGTTGAAGGTTTTTTTCTGCCCGGTGAACTAAGAAAAGGGCTTTTTGTGCCATAACTTTTGCTCCCGAACTCTGATTGAAATAAAAATTACATTTTTGGAAAGCTAATGACTTTTTCTATCTTCACAAAAAAATTCAGAAAATTATGACAAACATTGGGACTGTAGGAGCCTGCCCGAAATCCATTTTGTCCCCCGAGGGGACAATGGGACTTTAGGGGTTATATTAAATTAATTTTTACTTTTTGTGATTTTTTGGTGTTGCTTGCTGACCTTTGTTTTTGTCTTATTGTACCATAAGTTTTGCTCCCGAGCACTCATTGAAATAATAATTGTACTTCCATGAAGCTTATGTGTTCTTCTAGCTCTTCAAAAATATTAGAAAATTAAAATTAAAATTGAGACCATATCACTAGAAGAAAATGAGGGATTTAGCAACTATAGTTTGCAACTGGTTTTGTAGTTGTACTGTAGGGGGTGTTTGCAACTGGGTGATAATTTAGAGACTGCAGTTGTAGTGGACAAGTTGCACTAGTTGCAAAATAGTTGCAAGTTTGATTTCATTCAATACTCTATGTGGAAGTTCATTGATGAACTCTTCTGATGCGGTTGCTAACGTAGAACTTGCTTGTATGCAACCTGTTTTGCAATTCATTTATGACTTGTCTATGATTTGGAGATTTTGAAGTTTTAATCTAACTTTTTTTTAGATTATCAAATCTAAATATTGATATTAAATAGATTTCATCAGTTTACAAAACTTTACAATTTCACAAGTTCTAAAATTTCTTAGACTTTAAATATTTGGTGATTTCTATAGACTACATAAATCTACAAATTGTAGAAATCTACAAATTGTAGAAATATTGGAATCCCATAATTAGAATTCATTATGTAAGAATGCTAGAACTTACAATTCTTATATGTCCAACCTAATGGTACTCTTGTCAATTGATATGGAATAATTGTAATTGTTTTCTAGTTGAACTCTAGTTGTAGTCTAGTTGTTTTTGAGTTGCAGTCTAGTTGCTTTCGAGTTGTAGTGTAGTTGCTTTTGAGTTGCATTCCAGTTGCTTTCGAGTTGAATTCTAGTTGCTTTCAAGTTGAATTCTAATTAAATTACAGTTGAATGTAGATTCTATGCAACTGTAGTTTGATTCACTAGACTCTACAGAACATAAAGTTGTTCACATCAACAATTGTAAGGAATATTAGATGTAGAATACCTCACATCAATTCTTTTGATACATCCTTGTAATCCTAAACTTCACTTTGCAACTACTTTGTGACTACAACTTACAATATATAACTTTGTTTACATAAAATTTGGTGCAGGACAGTTGTATAGACACATAGTTGCATTGTAGTCGGTTGTGGTGGACACGTTTTTCTTCTAGTGTATGTGCCTATTCATAGTCACATTTTGGCCCCCATAGGGCCAATAAGCCTTTAGGGGTTAATATTATAGGTTTCTAAAAAGAAATACTTTTATTTATTCATTCAATTTAGAATTAGTACATGGTCAGGTTCATGTAATAAATTGTTCAATTAGTAAAAGTGCTACTCAAGTAAACCTGTAAAAGGAATAATTCAACAACTAATTGTTTATTGTTTATTATTTCAATTTTTAATTATGCACTTTTTCCATAAACCAATCAATACAGTCAGTGTCACACCTTGTATGGAAATTATGCAACTTACATTGGCAGCACACATTGGCTCCCAAAAATCAGAGGGGGAAATGAAAAAAAATACTATGTGCTCAAATATACCACACCCTCCTATTATATTTGTAGTATGCTTATTGCTCCTTTCTACATTGGGCCCATCCATCCATCGATATTTGGCATCATAAACAATAGAATAAAGGATTCAAGTGATTAAACTTTTATTCTCGGGGAGGTCACTTAGCTCTACTACAACAACCTAAAATTTTGAGCATTGTTTAATAATGACTATAGGTTTCTATTGCCAAATTTTCCAACTCAAATAAAATATGAAATGATTTCTAGAAGAGGTTGAAAATGGGCTAAAATGGCATGTTTTTCAACTCAAATAATTATAGAGAACACATTTAGATGACAATTGAATCAATATTCAACTCAAAATGAGCTTTCAATAGAGAGTTATTTTTCAGAATTTTTTGTTTATTTTTTAGACAATTTTTTCTTATATAATATAGGGGTGTGAAAGTTATTTTTCAGTTCTACAGTGTATCTTTTTACTTCAAAAATTTGTAACTAATTATCATTAACAAATAAAAATATCAATAATTCAAAACATAAACTTTCAAAGTAGGAAAATCTATTCATATTTTTTTAATTTTTATTTATTTAAAATTCAAAAAGTAAATAGGGGGTCCAAAGTATTGATTGCACGTGGTTTCTAATGGATACTCTAAGTGACCTCCCCAAGCTTTTATTATATTAATTTTTATTGAGCCCATGTAGTAAGAATATCTAAAATTAATAGAACACTGAAATAGACAATGTATTTTTGTCACATATAGATGTATCCAATGTAGGATTTCTATACATAGTGTTAGTTTTTTATTTGATAATGGATATAAGGTAGCTACACCTAATTGTGGTTTATTTGTAAAACTATCTCATCCAATTTCTTGGCAAAAGTGTAAGTCCTTTAAGCTTGAGAGCTTAGGGTTGATTTAAGATATATTATTTTCATCATTCTAACTCCTAAAGTCCCATTCGTCGTTGCTAGTATGTGAGCCTAAGATCTTGAGCCCATGAGCCTAGGAGCTTAGACTCCTATGTTATAGATACATATATTATAGGCACCTATCATATATAGTTATAGGATATTTATATTATAGGTGTCTATGTTGTAGGTACCTATGTTATAAGCACCTTCCATGGTTATAAGATGTTTATATGATAGATGCCTAATTGTATTGTAGGTGTATGTTATAGGTACCTACATTATAAGCACCTTCCATAGTTACAAGATACTTATATTATAAGTATGTATGTTATAGGCACCTTCAATAGTTATAGAGTATCTACTTACACCTAGGCTTAAGGCTTGTAGGCTCACATTTCTAGGATCACATGCTAGCATTGTTGAAGTCCCATTTGTCTCCTCAAAGAACAAAATGAATTTCAAGTAGGCTCCTATGGTCTCAATTTTCATCACGATATTTTGAATTTTAAAAAAAAATAGGAAAACACATAAGTTTTTTAGAAATATAGTTTTTATTTTGATTGGTGCCCCAAAGCAGAGTCTTTTCCACCCTAAGCCCCAAATGGTGTGTCTTACATCACCAAAAAATCACAAAGGTCAAAATAATTTTTAAATTTTTTTGTTTCTCATAGAAAATGTTCCTCTATATAAAAAAATGTAGTAATGAGAAAGTTATGGACAATCTTGTTTTTTGGCCACTCTAAATATATTCTTGAAAAAATCATTTTTTCATTTTTTCATGCAATTTTCACAATCTCACCATTGGGATTATTGAGGTTTTAGTTTTTTTTATACAATCTTAGTCTTACTTCTATTTATCAACTTTTTTAAGAATAAAAATAAAGTGTTTGATTTTTGAGGTTTCTCTAAGATTCTCAATTTAATTTCTAATATAACTTTTTTTAAATCCAACATTGCAGTGCAAAAATTTTAAGCTGAAATGATTCAAAGCCTTAAAATCTAGGCAAGCAAGGTGCAAAAAATAATAATTTTTTTCACTTCAAACATAAACATCTTGAAATCCATACAATCAAAGTTTATGAAATTTCTTCCACTCATTTTTATGCTAGTCTAATGCAAGATCCTATGATTAGATATGCATTGGCAATTTTGAGTGGAATTTGATGAAAAAAAGCCTTGAGACTATAATAGTTAAAATTTCATAGTTTATCATAGGTTGTCCAAAATAAGCATGCAAAGAAAACATAGAATTAGGTATATACATGTAAAAGAGCCACCAACCTTCCCTTTCATTTCACCTATATTTGAACCTTGAATGTCTCATGTCATTCACCGAAAACTATAATTTGTCAAAATAGTGAAAGGGAAGGATTAGGGTCATCTAGAAAATTAGTGTCATTATAAAATTTTGTTTCGAGGAAATTGGTGCTATACAAGAATATTTCAACCCTCATAAAATCAAAATAGTGTGACTAAATAAATTAACGTTACAAGCACTATTTGAACATATCATTATACCACATGCTCTCAAGAACAACCAATCGGTTTTGAAGAGTTTTTTGGGGCAACCAATGGGAGTTAAAAGTATTTATGCTTCAAGAATGGCAATTTTAGGGAAGTCTAGTGGCTTAAGCACCTTATACTTTTGGCTTTAAAAGATTATAGAATACTATATAACAAAATTATGAAAAGATTTGGGGTTTGATTTATGCTAAAATTCTTAAAAAAAAAATTCATGGATTGGACACCTCAACCTACATAATAGAGGCACAAAAAGTGTTCCATTTAACCTTTAAAAGACGCGCCTCCCATGACCAATGTAGTCACCAAAATACTTGGATTATTGAACCAATAGGTGCATTCTTTGTTTCTATGGTCAAGTCATCCATCAGCCACTTTTCACTTTTAAGCCCCACCATCCTTGAATCTTTAAACACTCCAATGCTTATATTCTAAATAATGAATACAGGGCCACTATTTAGTCCAACTAACTTCTCATTCTCATTCATCTAGTGTAATTCCTAAATGTTGAAAAGACAACCTTTTTTAATGACCAATTTCATGAAAATCCAATATATGATATTTCTATACAAAGGTTGTAAGCAAAAATGTGCCAAAAATCAAGAAAAGATAGAAGCAAGGCTTTGGGGGGTTCAAAAACATCATTGGTTTTGAAGTGTTATAGATTTAAATGTCACTAAGGTATAAGATTTCAGCCGTACAATCTTGTAGTGTATATGTTGTAGATGACTTGATTCAAATTTTGGAGTCATTTGGCCACATAGATTGCAAGATTATAATGTTTTAGTGAAGAAAAAGGATGCTAAAATTTTCCTAGCAACACATTTGGAGGTGAAATTCGATTTCTAAGCCTACTCAAATGAAAAAACTTTAAACTATAAAGTGATTTAAAACCAGTTTATAAATACATTGGTGAAAGAAAATATCATTCAATTGACTCATTGTGTCCTCGGGAGGAACAGTGTTTAAAAAAACTAAGGGGATTAGGTGCAAACAACAAGTATTTTTTAGGGGGGGATTATTATTATTATTATTATTATTATTATTATTATTATTATTATTATTATTTTAAACACGCTATCATTATATAATTTCCTACTTTGGGTTATTAGATAAGGGTCTTGCTTTACTTATAATTCTAAATTGATATGAATAAATGATATGGTAATTTAGATTAAAAAAAATTCTACTACAATTTTTGTCCTACATTAAATTTCTTTCAAACTTTCTTTTCATTCCCCCACTAATGACTACTTACAACTAAAATTTAACAGAAAAGTGTAGTCAATACTACTATTGTATCTTCCATAAAAAATGTCAATGACACTCATGTACTAGGTAGGTATCATATTATTGAATGCTATCAATTGAACTTTAAATTTAGGTCATTTTTATATGATTAATATGAATGATATAGAGATCGCTTTTTGATATCAATTTTATTTTAACCTACATTGTTTGATTCAATGTACATGTCTTCACAGTATATACAATAACATGTAAGATTTATTTTTGCACTATCATGGTAGTATGAAATCATAGTATGAAATAGAATGTAAGAAATATTTTTGCGTATTCATGGTAGTATGCAGCCCTAAATCGAAGATAGTGGAAAAGATAGATTGGGCAATCCCCAAATCCTAGAGCGGACCCTAAACCTTGAATAGCTGGAACAACGAACAAAGGGCCCGGAACAAGAACCGCCAATTTCCAAAATTAAATGACAACCACCTAAACCCAACCAATGTCTACTGTAGAAATTAGTAAAGTCTATAAAGTTATTAAACACTTTGAATATGCCACTCACAAGGTAGTAACATTTAATACTTTTGGCCAAAAAAAAGAATAAAAAGGGGATATTTTATGTCTAATTTTTTTCTAATTGAACCTATTTTTCTATACCCTATAGTAGTTTGAAGACATGTCATGACATTTTGGTACCCTATAGTATATAAAAATAAATTATAATTTTTATCTCAAATGTTTTTTAGGCACCCTATCATTTGTTCGCAAGTAGTTTCCTATTGCTACCACTCACTGCCTTCCCCCCCTCCAAAGATTGTGTTTGCAAAATGGCTTTGAACTATAAAAATATTTAGCAAGAAAAAACACATTTGAGGTTGAACCTCCTTCTACTAAAATGCTTCTTAGTCACTCATAATTTTTTGGATTGATATGAAATTTTAGCCACACAAACTACCCTAATATGCTCAAATTTTCAAATTTTTTTATTGGAAAACAAATATTGTATGAAGAAGAAGCAAGCCGCCAAAGTTTACTGTAATCTAAAACTGTCGAGATTTTGAACTTTGAATTGCTCCCAAACATTCAAAACAACTTGGGTTGACATGAGAATTTTACCACAATAACTAGACTTTAAGAGGAACATAAAACAACAAATTTTTATTGAAAACAAACATTAGATGAAAGAGATACAATCCCCCAAAGTTGAAACTGTCAAATGCAATTTGGTGAAGTCAATTTGAACCTCTGAACTTCGATTGGCTTACAAAAAATCAGTACATCTTGGATTGATCTGAAAATTCTACCACACAAACTAGAAAAGAGAGCGCAAATTTTCCAACAAGTTTTTATTGAAATCAAACATTAAATGCATAAGCTACAACACTTTAAATTGGACTTAAACTATGCGAGGACACTTTTGATCCCACGGGATGTTTATGGGTTAAGGGTCAAGGGTTAATATTGGAACCACGGCTCAAATGCTTATTTGGACGATTTTGGGTGCAGTTACCTTATTACTGTTGCTTTACTCTGTATTTCCATTGAAGATTGGCGAGTTGCTTGGCGCGAAGTGATGGAGGTGCTCCACTACTTCACAACCGGAAACTGGCCGCATCCGCCATCGCTCCCATTTTCTTGCAACTGGTTTCAAACGCAATTCGTCAAGGTCTCACGATCTCTCATCTCTTGCAATTAGAATCACAAACTCCAATTCATCACTGAGCTTGATCGCCACTGCCAAAAATTCCTACTAAATTACTCTTGCGCACATGAATCCCATGTGCGTGATCGAATTTCTTGAGTGTCATGCGAAGAAATCTCTCGATCATGTGAAGCATAATTTTGGTTGCGGAATATTCTCGTCGCTTCGAAACACCAGATCCAAAGCACATGTACGCGTTTCTCATTCCTTGTTTGCATTCCCGTTAGGTATGTAGTTGTCGTCCGAGAGATGAAGGATTTTTAAGAGGAGTAGTACTAGGGGACTGCGATCAAGTGCAATTCACGCAATGCTTTGAAATGTTCCTGGTCGAATATCTCTAGTGTCATGTCAAGAAATCAATCGAGCAGTTACCTGCCACTCTTGTTCGGAAGTGTAATTTTAGTCAATCGTGCTGGCTGTGTAATATTCTCGGCGCTTGGAAACACCAGATCCAAAGCACATGTACGCGTGTCTCCATGTTTCATTCCTTGTTTGCATTCCCGTTTGGTTTGTAGTTGTCGTCTCGTTGTTTCAGTGCACAGACGCAAATCATGAAGGTTTTTTTTAGAGGAGTACCCGGGGAGAGCGATCAATTGCAATTTACGCAATGTTTTGAAATGAGTTGAGATCAATTGCAATTCCAATCGCTCACTCTGGAATGTGCTTGTCCTAGACTGGTTTAGGGTTTAGGCCGATTCGATCGTTTTGATGGTGTCCTTTCGGAGCTGTTGATCGAATGGGATAACGGGTGAAGCTCGTGATCATTTTTGTTGCTTACGATGACCGGCCATCGTGGTTACACAAGCTTGCACACTTCGACAGAGGAGGAAGGTCAGGTCTCGCCAGCGGAAGTTGCACCGAAGGACGTCGATGGCGGAGCGCTCTTCGTTCTTGAATCCAAAGGTGGGAGAAAACACTTATTTTCTCGATTTTGGCAGATTTCGGGTAGAGGATTTACTGTAAGCATTTTGTAACACGTTTAGGAGTGTGCTTCCATTGGGATATCACTCAACAGAGATCACTGTAGAGATCACTTTGGTATAAGAGCCAAATTCTCTTGAGATTACATTATTCTCTCTCAATGTAAGATGATTTCTTATGCAATCCTTCAAAGTCAGAGGTTGTGGACCACTATTGAAGGGACAGTACACAACTCCATTTTCCATTTAGGCAAGTCGTGCTTACACTCAACGGTTGCTAACTGAAGGCCAACTAAGCGTTGATTGGAAGAGATTAGTTGCTATTGGAAACAGAGGTCAGTGTAGAGACGGGATCAGGTCCCTAATGGTTTTAGTATTCTCTACTTTTTTCTAGGGTGGTTCAATTTGCTTCATTGTGTGACCAAAGTCGGAAAAATTGGCTTGAGCAGGGAACTGGAAGCACGCGGGCTTTCATTTGACCGCGTCCATTGCCACACCGGCATTGCTGACCTTGCCGTTTGCGCTGCGGGAGCTCGGATGGGTGGCTGGGATTTTGGCTTTGTGTCTGTGTGCTGGTGTTTCGTTCTACGCCTACTCCATCATCTCGCAAGTTCTGGAGTATTTCGATCATCGTGGTCATCGGTTTCTTCGTTTCCGTGATCTGGGAGAACATGTTCTCGGTATGTGCTCTTCCTGCTCAAGAGCCTGCTGTATTCACATGCTCAATTGGCTAAACCCTAAACCCCTAAAGGTCCAAGGATTCGTGGTTTTAAAGTGACAAATTTTTTTGATCATATTGTGAAAAAACAATAATTTCAGATGGTGCCACATTGTAATCACGGAAGGGCATTGCATGTTTTGATCAAATTGGACAACGTAAAGTCTTCTCGTGACCTACGCAAAAC
This sequence comes from Antitrichia curtipendula, assembly GCA_951230915.1. Classification (NCBI taxonomy): domain Eukaryota; kingdom Viridiplantae; phylum Streptophyta; class Bryopsida; order Hypnales; family Leucodontaceae; genus Antitrichia; species Antitrichia curtipendula. Next base: position 20,874,488 of record OX579642.1, read on the forward strand.
CGCTAAAAGGACATGAGGCTCAATATGGGACTGTTGATCCTTTTGGGGTTATATCAGTGGCAGTTAGTTGCAGGGAAACATGCAACTGGTATGTTTTGATGAGAATTTTCAGGAAACTTTAGCTACCGTGTAAACCTTGGATCACGCAGTGACAATGATTTCCCTTGCAATTTGCAGGGCCATGGGGTTACTACGCAATTGGAGTGATTCAGATTATTGTCTGCCTGGGTTGCGTCATTGGAAGCATTATCATTGGGGGCCAAAGTATGAAAGTGGGTGATTTCAGATACTCATGTAGTAATAAGAAACGGAGATTGCTTCCCTTTGTGGATGTTACACTCAACTGCTCTATCATGCACTTGTTAATTTTAAGCAACGAATGAAACACAACTGGCACTTGCTTCAAAGTGCGTCCAAAACCTCCAGTCATTGAAGATATTGAGCCTGTACTAGAAAGCTCACAACCCCAGAGGTGTTTTAGAAAATCAAGACGCATTACATCTCGGAGGGTTTAATATGAAGAGGTTTCATGGGAGGAGGGATTTTCTACTAATAGATGGAATTATCTCCATGACTCCAACTTTGAACCACGATGGTAAAGTGAAAGTTCAGTAATGCTTGTAGCGTTGACATCTGCCAACTAGGTTTACAGTGCATTGCTGTTTGTTTACTAGCGCGTTTTTTTAATTTGCATTTGTATTTTGCAGTTGATACACAGTATTTATGATCCAGATAGCACAAAACCACTGTATGACTATATTGGGATCTTCGGGGTTGTCATGTTGATGCTGGCCCAGTTGCCATCATTCCACTCGCTCCGCTACATCAACCTCGCCTCATTGCTGTTTTGTTTGGGCTTCGCCATTTGTGTTGTGGGAGGTTGCATCTATGCAGGTATAGATTTCTGTCAGTTCTCCCATGGCCAGAATTTGAATTTGTTGATAAAAGAAAATTACTTTCAATTAGTGCTCTAAGGAGAATCTCTGTTGTTTTCATGTCTCTGACGTGCTTGATTTGCTGACAGGTAATTCTAGTCAAGCCCCGCCCAAGGACTATTCTGTAGTTGGTGACCCCGTGTCCAAGCTGTTTGGCGTCTTCGAAGCACTTGCCATCATCACCACCACATTCGGTAACGGAATCATACCGGAGATTCAGGTAGAGCCGGCCCTTGCTTTATTCAAGGACTCAAATCATAAAAGACTCCCCATTTGATTAATCAATCCCCAACACTTGCAAGTAATATTTACATCTTTATTGATCACAGTCGGCAATGGGGAATAATTGTTTCCGTCTCTCTTGTCAAAAAATGCTGCTAGCAGATCAAGAATATGGAACAAATAGCAAATGAGGGGTGCTCTTGCACCCATCATTTTTACGTTTGGATATCAACAAATTCAGTAAGGACAGCTGCAGCTCTTGAGAAAATTTGATGGCCAAAAAATGGATTCAGTGCTAGTAATCACTACTGGTAACCCCATAACTTTCTAGAGAACCTTTGTTGATTACCTCTAATTTGGCATGAAACAGAAACGCCTAACCCCTTGCTTTGCAAAGTTGAGTTCGAACAAGTGAAAACTCCTCCAACCAATTAACCATTGCCTTCACATGTGAGAGTATGTTAGAGCTTAAATTCTTCTTGCTTTTCTATAAATAGGTATGATTTTGCTCTAAGTATCTCTTAGGTGGCACTATTCTCAAAATGTGCCATACCTCTACTCCTCAAGAATGTAAAGTGTGTTTCCTGTAAACTGACCTCTCTCATGCTGCACATGGTTGCAGGCTACGTTGGCTCCTCCAGTGGCGAACAAAATGTTCAGGGGACTGTTGGTGTGCTACGCAGTGGTAGTCACCACTTTCTTCTCGGTGGCGATAGCTGGATACTGGGCATTCGGCAACCAAGCTGCAGGCTACATCCTGACTAACCTTGCGCCTAATGATGGGTCTCCTGCTCTGGTTCCAAGCTGGCTCATCGTCCTCACCAACATGTTCACCCTCGCACAGATCGTTGCTGTAGCTTTGGTACGTTTGTTTCTCTGTTGACTGGTTTGAATTCTCCCTTGTTAATACTATTAGTAGTCACCGGAAAGGAGACCTTGGGCAGTGCTACTTGCATTTAAAACCTATCTCAAGGCTCCACCTGCCTACCGACCGAGTTGCGTCGATTGTGGTGTTAAGATCCATCAGCTTTGGAATCAACTTGTTGTGTGTCCACACTTTCAATGTAATTAATGGGGAGTTGGTCTTTTTAGTTTGGTAACTTCTACTTCACGGTTGCAAGCGGATTTAGCATTTCAAGCCATCGTACAGACAGAAATAGTTTATTTTCCCTAAATTGGGGAGTTAAACTAATTACTGGAAATGAATAGAAATAATTGCAAATTCGTTAGCTGGAGTTAGCACCAATTTCCCAACTGACGCACTATGGGCATTTAGTAAGTGCTTCCAATCAGCTAATTGGCGCTGTTGGTTACAGTGGGCGGGGTCTAAGGAGAAACTAATTGAGGTTACCTGTCTGTTGTACTTTTGTCGTAACAAATTCTGATAGCACGAGTGCTTTTATGCAAGGTAAACCTGTCAAATTCTTAACATAAACATTCAAACTGACAGAACTTTGGCAGTGTAGCATTGAGTTATTAATTATTGACAATGTGGGAGTGGGGTATTGGGTGTCAAAGGTGTACTCTCAACCAACATTTGAGATTTTCGAGGGCAGATCTTCAGACGTGAGTCAAGGCAAGTATGCCCTGCGCAACCTGGTGCCGCGGTTCCTGCTGCGCTCGACATACGTGGTGTTCGCCACCTTCGTCTCGGCTGCTCTGCCCTTCTTTGGCGACATCAATGGCGTCCTCGGGGCTTTCTGCTTCACCCCTCTTGACTTCGTGCTGCCGTTCATCTTCTACTCCGCCGTTTTTGGCCCTTCCCGGCAGTCGCCCCGCTTCTGGATCCACTGGGGCATTGTTGTCTTGTTCAGCGTGTTTGGACTTCTGGGATGCATCGCCTCCGTTCGACAAATCGTCTTGGATGCTAAGACTTTCAAATTCTTTGCTGGGTTGATGTAAGGGTCTCTTAAAGCTCTGAGTATAGGCCACATTTGTTAGACTAACTTCAATTTATTATTCAATATAGTTCAATTTTACTTGATTCTTGTTAGCCAGTTGAAAGAGTTAGTACTAGGTAACGATTGTGGACAGTTTGTCATTGCTCATTTTAGTGAAATTCTTACTTTCTTGCTGCAACACTGCTTCAAGATTGTAAGTAGAAGTGATGAGGTATCTTTAACCCTGTAAGGACGTTGAGGCAATAAGTGGTCAATTAGGATGATTTTCTAGATCACTGTAGAAATGAATCACATCATTTTTGGCAATGTACCTTGGTGATAGGTCTCGTCCTTTCAAGGTTAACCCATAAACGTCGCCGAGGACATTTTCTAGCTGATGAATGATAAAGAATCCCTCCTTGTCGGACAGAAGTGCAACTATTCATCCTCCCAATTTTGTGTGAAAAGGGAAGATCATCTATAGTAGTTTGTCTTTCAATGAGTGCTTTTGCATTATTTTAATCCAACAATTCACATGGTGACAAAATAGATGATTTCCACAGTTATGAGCCTGTCCTTTAATCCCTCAAGGACCAAACAATGTTTTTTGACAACATAGCGATTTTGGGCAGCTCACTACGGGTGGAAGTTTCATTTATTTTTATTTTAAACTTTCACACAAGATATACCCGAGGAGTAGCTTCAAGGCCCAACAATTTTCATAAGTTTTGACTACATGGTTAAAAAGTTATTTCATGATATGTCATTTTCATTTGTCGGCGGGCAGCCCGGGCTGCTTAAAAAACTTCTTTAAAAATTACTTTTAAAAAAAATAAAAATTTGAAATTGGTTCTTCATATTTATATATACGCGGATAGCTTTGTATCATTCCATTTTGATTAATGAGTCAAAAGTTATGAGGATTCTTAGTTTGAGGGTAGCTATGGAATCTCTACTCTAAAATAAACTTTGAAGTCTTTTATTTAACTCAATTTTCAATGTTTTTGAAAAAAAAAAAAAAAATTGGGTGTAAAATTGTTTATTACAACATTACAATCATTGGGATTGGCATTTTTCAATTCCATATTTTAATTCTTAACAATTTAGTGTTTTGAATCATTCTCTACGGCTCTTTCTACTTACTATTTTGTCCTATATGTTTTACAATTCCAAATGGTCTGAAATTTTTCAATCATGTAGCCAACTTGCCTTGAAGAATGAATCCAAAGAGTAACCACCATTTTGGACATTTTTTCATACAAATGTGACCTTGTAAAGTGCAGCTGCCCGGATTTTCGCAGGGACAAAAAAATGATTTTTGTCAATTCAAACGCTATTATCTTGCAATTCACATGCTGAAAATTTATGAAATTTTTTTCACAATTTCCAAGACTAATGTACTACAAGATTCTAAGGTTACATTTTTTCAAAAATGTTTTGTTTTTCAAAATTTGATACTTGTCTTAAAAATAGCAATTTTGGAGCAATTTTGGTGAAAACATAGTCTCTGACCTTTAGGGGGTAATATATTTATGAATTTCAATAGGCTGAATATAAAATTATCTTGTCAACATGAATGATCCTTTTCCTAGATCACCACGTGGAGAATTTCCATTTTTCAAATTTCATTATGACAGACTCTCTTTTGCACTGGATGGCTCCGTAAGGCCATAACCCAACTTCTCCCATTTGGGAAATGATCTGCTCTTGAAGTGACCATTTAAGAACTGATTGCCTTTTGAGGAAAGCTAAACTCCTTGAAAAAATTTCAGTAAATTTTTGTAGGAAGGAAAATGGAATTAACATCTAATTCAAGTTGTTTTATGTTTTTAAGTTCTTTGGACCTTTGTGGAATTAAGGTAGGAGGCTCTGAAATCGCTCGGGCATTAAGAACCGCCCCTATAAAATGGCTCTTGAATGGAACGAGGTGATCTTCAAATGGAACGAAGTGATCCTTAAATTGACCGCTATAGTGCTATGAATGAATTAGAAAAAAAGGGGTCCCAGCCAATCATCAGCTTTGCTTTTTCCCATCTTGCAAGTGAGCAGTTTATGAAAGACCTAGGGTCACAAATAGGGACCTACGATACATCTCCTTTGAAAATTCATAACTAATTCAATATTGCTCAAAAAAATATGAAACCACTTGTGTTAGATTCCTTGTCTATTTTTCTATCTCTGAAAAATGAATTAAAAATACTAACGACCAAGGAAGCATATGAAAAAGGCAGATCAACCCTTAGATGGGCGATTCAAGAGCCTCCTACCTTAGTTATAAATTTTTGAAGTTGAAATGTAGTAATTACTAAAAGCAACCACCTCCTGAACTCTTCACTATTGGTACACTGAAGAAAGTAAAATGTACCTCCAAATGTATCATGATCGCTTTTAGAGCTTGGTTGCTTTTAGAGCAGACTACCTTATACCCAAACTTTGGTATGGCGGATTCCACCATTAGAAGAAAAACATGGCCTCCACAACCCTCTAAGGACCCCACAAATTAGTGTTTTTTTTTGCCTAAGAATTGTGTTTTTTGCTATACCTACTCACAAAAAGTTGCAATGTCAGATACTCAGTAATGGTTTAAAATCCAAATCCAAAGTATTAAAAGATCAAGGTTAAGGTACCCTAGTCCTTAACTTTGATTTTTTAACTTTTTGTATTTGGATGCACCTTGCACTCAAACCAAGTTGTGCCCCAAAAGAAAAGGTCTTAAATTCATCCAATGACCATCATCCACAAAAAAAAAAAAAAAATGGCACTATGAAGGACTAACTTCATTGACATTTAATATGTAATAAGATGAGAAGAGGAACTCTTTATGGAAGTGGGGTAGTGGTAGGGTTAACAAACCATGTGGAATATGTATCTTCACTCATTGTCAATTTGTGAGTGAATTAATATAATACTTTTTCATTATTTGCATATTTATGTTTTTTATTTGAACATGCTAGATTAAAATCGATATGGAATTAGCAAGTGTATCTTGTATCCCATAATTACTTGTACTCGTAATCCCGCATTCTTCAATGACTAAACCAATTGCATTTGTTAGTGTACAGGTGTACTAGTTAGTGTACCAACTGTGAACACATGTGTCAAGTACTAAAGGTGGGACACATTAAAAACCTTATGTAGTTCTAAAATGTCAAGTTCAAAATTTACAACTAATTCCACGGAGATAAAAAAAATTTATGTATAACTTCCATTTAATTTATCCTTAAAGTAAAAAAATTCAAAATAAAGTTTGGAGATGTGCCAACCTAGTTCCAAAAGTTGGATCGATAACAACCCATGGAGGATTCTCTTTTAAATAGCCGCTCCTACAACCTTACCTTACTCCAAGTTTTGACGCAAACGTCAAAGAAAGATTTTCACAGGATAGTGAGAAATTGAGAACATAATCAATACCCGTAATACTAATGCCAATTTTGTTAAAATTAGTGTCAGTGTAGACCTTTAAGCAAGGAAATAAAGGAAATGATTTAGTGAAAGGAAAGGGGGGGGAGGGGGATACAAATTTATCCTACCTCAGCATTGCACAATGTCGAGATTAAAATGCACTTTATATATTAAAGATCAATTTCATATTTGTGACACAATTACAGCATCAAAAACTGTGATGTACACGTACAAAAAATCCTAAAATCTAGGATAGGTGTGGATTTATGTTTCAGAACACAAATTCAGAGAGGTGCCAAGGGATTGGAATGCTGCCAACTTAACTAAAATAATTGAAGTTATTAATATGAGTAATAGCGTAAATATCAAATTGGCGTGTCTAATTACGGCCAGTTTATCTGAGATTTGGCATTTGAATCATTTGGTAGAAACTTGCAGCCATTGCAAAACTGCTGACAGAAGTATTATAAAACTTCCAGGGACTAGATATGTTTCTTTTGTCAATTGGGGAAAGTTACGAAAGGCAGATCATGCATGAGTATGAAGATTGAACTCTCTGAACTCCGTTGCAATTGATCGATCGAAGTTCACAATGTTAGCAATACTATGGACTCGGTGGGATGGAAGTTACGAGCAAGAGGGCATCAAGCTTCCACAAATTAAAATGCAAAAACCGCAGTCCCGTAGATCGTCTCGTCAGGTGGGTCGTGCAAAAGCAATAAAAGAGAGAATCACTTGGCCTTCTCTCACAATTTGCCACAGCAGTGCACAGTTCTTCGTTTTTCTAGTCTCCAGCTTTTTGCCAAACTAGCTAGAGGTTTGGTCGAGCTTGCTGAATATAATTGCACTCTTCGTTCATGCACATTTGCTTCGTTTGAGCTCAATTAAAGGTGTTGGACGATCAATTGTGTTGCATCATATCCACAGGTAAAATTCACTCACTCGGTTTCTCTCAAGCAAGGATTTATAAGCTGTCAGCATACCACGTGATGTCCCGTACGTAGATTGATATAAATATACGAGGAGCCTGAGTATTGTAAGATCCTGGCCTCTTGGGGACATTTTTTGTCAGTAATTAAAAATTGTTGTCGGAAAGAACGCATCTGTGATGGAATATATTTTCATCAATCTCACTCATGATATGGTTTGATTCTTGCAACAAAATGATCGACCTGGTGTGTAGATTGTGAGAAACTAGTTCTACTTTTTCTGCTTTTCATGTATGCAGGCAGACCCGGCTTCTTTAGGGTATGGAAGAATTGAAATTCTCTGATAGAGCATGGCTTGTAGTTTCAGAGTGCACTTTGGTCATCCAATTGCAAGTCTGTTACGATTGCTTTAATTACGCTATCTGCTGGTCGACTTTCGCAAAAGGATTCGAACTGCTTTTTCTCTCTGCTTTAATTGCTCTTGCGTTGCGGCAATTCACATAAAACATGATTAATTCCGTTTTGCGCGCAGGATCCTGCTGACAATACTTTTCTACCCATTCGTACAATTCCCCACAGGTCTGAACTGCTGTTCCATCATGGCGCAAGGGAATGATTATGAGATGTGGACGCGCTTTGTGGAAGCCAACTACCTGATCGACGCGAAAACCTACGAAGGCGAGTGTCCCACATGCCACTCCCCCAGAGACTGCAACAACTACTACTGCCTCCAATGCAAGCTCGGTGGACTCTGCCCCATCACATTCCGAGGAAACGGGAAGCACACTGGACACTGCTGGTTGCAGGTACGGTCAATTTCGTACGATTTAGCCGCCATAATTTATGACACGTATGTACATACACCTGTAGAATATGTACGGATTTATGTTTCAAAACGCACGTTCTGAAACGTGCCCATTGCCAAAGTTCTGAAATGTGCCAATTTAACGAAATTGACGTTCAGGTCCGCCGCCAGTCCTACAAGAGCGCCGTCGACCCGGAGGAACTAGCCAAATACCTGCCCCGCGAGAGCGTCAAGCACATCCAGAAATCCTTGTTGAACACTGGCAGCCTCTGCTACCTCCGAACTGACCACCAGGCACCGACAAGCTCTAGACAGCCCGGAAAGCGCGCTAAGACCGGCCGTGGGCAGTCCAGTCCACTGAAAAGTTGTGAAGCCTGCAACAAGGTCATTGCGAACTCCAAGGATTGCATGGAAGTCTTTCTCTTGTGTTCTGTGGAATGTCTGATCAAGCTAGCACAACGGGAGCCGGCGAGGAATCTCCTCCGCATGCCAGACGGTGCCTTCGCTCCCACTAATGACTTACCACGGACGGCAGTTGAGAAAATCCAAGGGCGGCTGACTGGGTCAAGTTCTCAGTCAAGCTCTAACGCTCTGACTGTGACAGATGATAGATCTGGAAGCTCCAGTGTTGGTGAAAATGGTACAAATGTTGCAGAGGAGCCTCCTGCAGTCCGTGGCTCCAGTGGTCGAAGAAGTGCTCCAGTGAATGACCGAGAACTTCACCGTGGAGGAGCTGGTTCTGGGACTGCAGTAGCTACACGAACTCGAGGTACTAATTAAACGTCCACTATGTTAGATTGTTGGTATTCCACTGCTTTGGCACGTTTCATGGAGGATGTACGGCTTGAAACAGATATAACTCTATGCTAGCTTGTCCTGGTTTCTATACTGAAATTAGACCCTCGTGAATTAAGATACAGTACATGTCACAAGTCTTTACTTACGCTGGAATCGTGCCAATGGAATGAAATTGACGTTCACTGGTGGTGGGACTAGCTGGTGCTACAACTGCAGCAGCAACTCGCGAATCTGGTGGTGGATCATCAAGTCGTGGTCCAGCAAATTGGACGCAAGCTGCTCCGGATTACTCTGCTTACCCACGTGGATATCGAAGTGCGGGAATACATAATCTGATTGCGGCGGTCCAGGCCAACGGCGACTGGGATCTGTACCTGGGGAACCTTGGGAGGGACTAGTAGCATCGATTTTGATGGGCTTGCTTGTTGTACAAATTAGAAAAGTAGCGGTATGTAAAGTTTTGGAATTCGAACTTCCATCTTAATAGGGACCTTGGGAGGGACTAGTTGCATTTATTTCATATGCGCTTGCAAGTGTTGTACAAAATAATACTTAGCAAGTTAGTGGTGCATACAAGTTGTGGAATTCTTCCAATTTAATGAAATTGAAGCACGTTTGCAATCGGAAAATGAATGAAGGATATCGCATGCATCAATGCATGCACGTATGTTTGGTCAGAATTTTCATTGCTTTGGCATAATTTTCAGAGGTAGGCACTTTTTAGTTGTCTCTGTCAGTGAACTGCGCTATGTATGCATGTCGATCTGCTTGAGGTGAATGGACCATATTCCAATTTTTTGGGTTCAAGGTATAGTGTTTATTTCGTATTACACTTTACATTACACCAAAACTCCCGTTAAGCTATCACACACACATTCAATGAATAGTCGTAAGTGGTGCAGGGCCATTTGTACTCTACATACTACGCCTCTCTATATATTCAAGAACAAGAATACAAGCAAACAAGCAACACCTTCTCAAAAGCGTGTACTTGAAGGGGGTCTCCTGGTGAAGCTACAGACGGATGAAAATTCATCCAATCACTTACAGCTTGCAGAGAGCTTAGAGCTGCAATTTGCTCCTCCTCCTCCTCCTCGATCTCTATCGATCTCTTAAAGAAGCTGTGTCGCCGATCCCATTGTTGTAAGTCTGACAACATTAGTCAGTCAAAAATTGTCAAGCCAAAAACTTGTGGCTGCCAAGACACAGCTTTGCACAGGTGAACGTCACAATTCTTGGCAAACTTCATCAATGACAAGCCAAAAATTGTGCCATATATCTTTACAATGGTCTAATTTCAGGCCACAAACTAGGCCTAGTGTAGATTTTGGTTCAGGTCGCGCGGGGAAGTAGTGGAATATCACCAGTTTAACCGAAATTGACGATATTTTGTCTGCACCCTGAAAAGTGCCAAAGTCGTGGAATTCCACCAATCCAAAGAAATAGAACATGAACTTCGCCAGGCGTTGAGAGAGTTGAGGCAGACAGAAGGGTGGGAGGCATTGGTGATGCCCTCTTCCATGTTCCAACGCTTCCTTCCTGACCATTCTGTCTACAAATTTGGAGTCGGGGTTTGAGGAATGGAAGAGGTTCGTTGCAAATAATCATGCTTTTGAGAAAAATTCAGACTGGCTACTTTCTGTTGTCTCCCAATTGCACATCTTTTTATGATTGATGTCCAAAATCAATGAAAAATCCACCATTCTTGAAAATCTGCCTTGGGTGTTCACCTGGATACCACTCGTGCACATTTGCTAATTTAGGTATGGTTCAAAAGAGGCAGGACTTCAGGCTTTCATGCTGAAAAGCAACGCAACCTGGCTTGTAAAAAATAATCATTTGTGCTGTTGATGCTTTGAACAGTGTTATGAAACTCCTCAACTCTCGAATGACCCATGTACTAGGTTTTCCCATTTGACTTGCGTCAAGATCGCGGTTGGATCTCATCAGAGACACACTATCAGAATAACAGAACATATATTTATTACGCTCCATCCACTGGAACGGAATGTGGGAGACGATAATGAAATGAAACAATAAGATGCAACCTACAATTTTGCAGGTTGCCAAGCATGCCAAATAATGATCTGACATTAGTGTACACTCATTTTAAGGATCTGCTACTACTAACGTCCTCATTCAACAGGCAATGTCATCTTTCCTTCTGAGAGCCGGAAGCATCCATTCGTGATCTTGCCGATCTCACAGACAAGCCCTTGATTCTCTGCTCCCCGTCACGACTGCCGACACTGCCGCTTCTCAGAGATGCCGAATCATTAAATGTATAGAAATTATCATGATCGCTCACGCCATACAGTGGCTTAATCGGTGGACTCAGAGGCTCCATGTTCGGGCTGCCCAACCACCTGCCATTGTAGCCCACGGCTCTCTGCAGAGAAGGATTGTTGGAAAGGGACGATTGTGCATCGTCTATATCCAGTTTCAGGTTCATCGGCTTCTTCTCCATCCCTTGCTGCTCATCTGCTATCCCATCATTTTCCGTTGTTTCAGCGATGGATGGCATTATCGGGTCTTCCATCAATTTGTTGCTGACTGTTGTATCTGTGTGTGTCTGGCCTCCACTCTTGGCTTTCTTTTGTTCTTCTTTGTACTTCTTGAACTCCAGCCATTCCTCAAACTCAGTTCTCATAGTCGTGTCCAAATGCTTCAGGGACTTTTTGCTGTCACCTTCCCCATCCTTGTCCTTGTTCTTATCCTTCTTCTCCGACTTCTCAGATTTCTCGCCACCCTTGTCTTTGTCCTTCTTCTCCGACTTCTCAGATTTCTCACCATCCTTGTCTTTGTCCTTCTTCTCCGACTTCTCAGATTTCTCACCATCCTTGTCTTTGTCCTTCTTCTCCGACTTTTCGCCACCCTTGTCCTTGTCTTTATCTTTCTTGTCCTCCATGGGTGTCAGCTTCTCCTCAATGTCGCCACAGAAGCTGGCAACGCGGGTCTCGAAGTAGCGGCTGGTCGTGAAGGTGGAGTGGATCTGCCCCTCGATGCTCCATCTCAACCTCTTGCCCTCCATGGTCTTGGGAAACCGCCACATCATGGTATCTGAAAACTCGTTGCCCGTAAAGATGATGCCTCCCTCGCTGGTGAAAGGCAGTTGGTCCAAGGGATTACCTGGAATTCTCCGCCCCCACTTCCAGTGCGAGTTACTCTCTGCCATGCGATGGGGGTTGGACCGCTCGAACGGGATTCCTTTCATTGATTGCAGCGTCCACACGAAGCTGCCCCCGCGATCGTCTTTCAACGGCAGCTGCTCAAACCTCCACGGCGTCGCCTTCATGGTGGAGGACACGGACACACCGGCCGAGGCTCGCAGCGCCGCACCCACCCCTCGCGTTGAACCATCCCCAGCTCCACTCCCAGCGGAGATATTCTCCGCCTTCCCAATCTTGTACGTCGTGTTCGAGGACGAATTCGTCATGGTCACAGAGGACCCTTCCTTCGCCTGCGGCATCACAGACAATGTCACGACTGTCGGAAAATGTCCCATGTGCGACTCGTCCCATTTCGAATTCTCCGCTCTGAACCTCACATGCTTCACCGCCACCGTCACCTGATTTCCAAAAGATCATACACCATCAGAAAATTAATCAAAATCAACGAGATTCAGTGCTCGTCTTCAAAATCTCATTTCAAGAAGAAACAATTTACGCACAGTCTAACCTTCATATAACATGACGATATTCCTGTTTCAGGGAATGAACACGTGACAAGTCATCTCTCCGATCAATCCATGAATATTGTTATGAAGTTAGGGCTTCCCGAGAACATCAGAAAATTAAAACCGACGAGATTCAGGTGTCTTCGTCAAAGAGGTCAATTCAGAAATCTTCGCTTACAGTCTAACCTTCATATTAGGACACTCCAAAATATGACGATATTATTGTTTCAAGGTATCAAACTTGTGGCAAGTAATTTCCATGAACAATTCAAGCTTCCATATGACTTCCCAAACATGTCACAAAGCAATATTAGAGAGGGACAACAGTACCTGCAAGAAATTTGGTTGTGAATCCACAGTGGCGATGAGCTGAATATTCACTTTCGCCCTCTGAGAGTACAAAAGCGTCAACTGCTTGTATCTCCGAAACGGCTCCTCGTCCTTCAACGCATATTCCACGGGCATCATCAGGAGCGGCACTTCCAACTGCATCTCCCATATCCCATTCTGCGCCTGGGCCACGCACCGCGGTTTCCCCGCCCCAGGCCCAGCCATAGTGTCCTTTCCACCTCTCTGGATATGCCCCCACAGAGTATACAGCATCGCATCGTGGTAATTCTTCGTGCTATACTCTTCCACCAGCTGATACAGGAGCGTGTCCATCTTCGCCCTGTCTGCGACTAGCTTCTTCGCTTCCAAGTCGATGGTATTGCCGCCCTTTTTACCCCCTGACAGCGTCTCCATGGACCCCAACGACTTCGACAGGGCAGCGTTGTCCAACCTTCTCCTGTCGAGCAAAACCCTGAAAACGTCAGCATGGCACTGGGAAGCTGCAACCACGGATGCCCGCCACAACAAGTACGTCCGGTACGACGCCCGCACGAGATCGTGAAGATTTTCGTGCAATCCTGGCAATCCCCGCAGATCCCAACCTCCTGATTGAAAAACCGGCGCCCCGGGTGGAAGCGTGGACTTGCTGGCCGCCAGCTTGCGCGTCCAATCCTGACTCGGGGGGGTGCTCGCCTGCTCCACAAATGGATACGCCCCAGTTCCTTGCGAATCCTTCCACCTAGTGGTCACCATGTACGCCATCAATGCCACGCTCGCGGACACCATGGGCTGCAGAAGTTCCTCCACAACGTCCGCATGCCCGGCCTCCGCAGCTTTGAGAAACCCGAACGCGTTGAACAACCCGACCAGCATGCTCCCGCACAAATGCTCGCTCTGGATCTCCCTCAGCCTTCGCACGCATCGAATGTGCCCGCCGCGACAAGCCAGCACAAGCGCGTGACCTACGGCCTCCGGCTGCACGGAGGTCTCCAGGACGAGCGACGCCAGCCTACGGCTTGGAAACAGAGGATCGGAGGCCAGGCTCTTGGACTCGAAATTGCGCCATACCTCCGCCACGGCCGCATGGTCCGCTTCCGCCTTCGCAAAAACTAGCACCACATCGAGATTTGGAGGCTGATTAGTCTTCCCGGCTGCCTTCTCCGCCTTCAGTAGCGCCTCAGCCAGGCTCGCCGGCCCCACGGACTCGAACACCATATTTCAGAATTCGAAATCCTTGTGGGACTAAATTCTGTTCGGTTTCTCTTCAACAGATCTTCTCACCAACCTGCAGCAAGTAACGTCGCAAGAAACGCAGCATACAACTACCCCTATCTCAAAATCACGAATCTCTAAACGCTCCTCACAACGCGACCGTACCTAACAAAATTGTACCTATCAAAATCTCTCAGTCGATCTATGAAATTTGACCTCCGAATCCAAAATTGTAGTTCAATTCTGCGCACTTCAACCTAACCTTCCTGCTACAAAGTCCACAACAAGCATTCTCAAGCACTCGTTCACGCCCTTACAAACAACAAGAGCTCCAACTCTCAGATGTGAAACTCCAAAACCGAATCAAGCATCCGACTACAAAAGTGAAAATTCCGACGATCTCGCGAGTCGTCCAGCTCCGTACTCGGTTACGTACGGAGGGATTTGATTAGAAGACCTCATAAACAGCAAGCGAGGAGAAAGAAGTCCTTTAGATCAAATCCTCCATCGAAACAGGAAAACATGATGCGCAAACACAAAGCCGCTTCCAAACGGCTGCAGAAGTAGCTACAATTCCCAAATTTGGACAACGAGAATGAGCCCCAACTGCATATATCCCGGTGAGTCGGTGACGTCCGAACCAAACTCTCCTTCTAGTAGCAAAATTTCAAGCCGAATCCCTGCTTGATGAGTGACGCTTCCACACGCTCATTCCTCTCATCACGCGGAGCTCAAAAGGTCGAAGACTGAAATAACGAGATCCGTTCAGCCTGCTCTCCGAGTAAACCTCTGCCAGCGACGTCGGCAACACCCAGTGGCAGAATTAGCTAATCCCGATTGTCGATTTTGACTACCGCAGCATGTGCCTCCGCAAAAGCAATCACTACTAAGGAAAAAACAAACGCTGAGAGGAAGAAGACGATGACGAAACCATACCCACTATACTAATAGAGTGGGTGCGCAATTAGTGTAGATGGCAAGGAGAAGTCAAATACTCAAATGGGGTTTAGTTTTGGATTCAACGTGGATTTGACTCATTTGAAAGAAGAAAAAGAAAAATTATCAGTACTGTAGTACTGTACCTTCCGTAGATAGGAATGAGAAGCTTATGCACCTCCAGAGGCTCTGGCATTTGTGGGAGTACCTATTTTTTTTTTCATTTTTTTTTCTAATTTATTATAAGCACGTGAGAGAAGATTTTTTTTTTTTTTTTGGAAACACATGGACAATTTCCATTGCAAGGGGAAACCACGTGAGAGAAGATTCATCGCTACAAATAAAAACAAGTGTATTTGATATTCTTAGTTTTTTAAAGTAAGTGAGGGCGGTTGTTTGTGTTATTTTTCCAACTTTATTTCGTAAAGGAGTCTTTTGAATATTGACGATTGGTTGACTGGGTTGAGTCAGCACTGACTGGTGGTCGGCGAATGTTACTTGGAAGCTGCGTGCAAAGTCAATTTTCGTTACCTCGAGGGTATATCGACGACCAAGTAATCGTTTTTATAGCGGTCTAATCATTCGGACTCTTTAATGTCACAGCCTAGTAATAAACCCACAATGCATGTGATAATATGGAATTTAGTAGAATTGTTTCCGAATGTGGAGTTGTGTGTAAAAAGTTGACATTGAAGAAGCACTTGGTGTTGAAATAATGTTGTTATTCCTTGACCCTTGAAGAAAGGATACGTATAAAACCAAGGTATGGTAGTCACCAAAATGCTCTTATTCTTTAACCAATAAGTGCATTCTTTTGTTTCTGCAATGAAAAATGAAGTCATCCATCAAACACTTTTAGTCCTTAGCGTCCTTCTAAGGTTAACGGACATTTTGGGACCTTAGGAAGCTTGTGTGCAATCTGGAATTTGGGAATCTTTCTTGTATGGACATCATGTAACTTCAACTCAAATGGACAATTAATGATGAGCTTCCATCTCCTTTTAAAGCTAAAGGCCATGGGCAACTTCAAAGCTATTGTTCAATAAAATCCAAACTTTCTAATGCATAAACTACAAGTTCAAATTGTCATTCTCATCCCCAAGACTTAAATTGATAGATGCATCTTGTGAATACAAAGAGAATGATATCAAGAAGTTTACAAGTAGTTGAGTATTAACCCCTAAAGTTCCATGACTATATTTTAACCGAAAATGCTCAAGAACTGCCATTTTTAGAACAAGTACCAAATTTTTTGAAAAAAACTTTTTTTGAAACATGTAACCGTGGGGTCTTGTAGTATGCTGACTTGAGAACATGTGGTTAAAATTTCAGAAATTTCCACTACATGGATTGCAAGATATAAGCATTCAAAATCACTGAAATCATTTTTGTGACCCTGGGAAAACAGGGCAGCTGCACTTCAAAAGCTCACTTTTCTATGAAAAAATGTCCAAAATGGTGGTGCTTCTTTGGAGGTTTTTTCCTAGACAAGTTGGCTACATGCTTAAAAAACTTCACATCATTTGAAATTGTACAACATACAGGAAAAAAATAGTAAGTAGAATGAAGTAGAGAATGATTCAAAATACAAAATTGTTAAGAATTTAGGTATGGAATTGGAAAATGACAATTCCAATGGTTGAAATGTTGTAATAAACAATCTACATCCTATGATTTTATTTTATTTTTTAAATATTGAAAATTGAGTAAGATAGAGGACTTCAAAGTTTATTTTAGAGTAGAGATTCTATAATTGCCCACAAACTAAAACTCCTCATGACTTTTGACTCATTGGTCAAAATGGAATAATTAAAAGCTCTCCATATATATATAACTCTAGAAAATCAATTTCAAGTTTTTCTTTCTAATCAATCTACCCGGACTACCTGACCAAGAAAAAAAGTAATATATTAGGCCATAACTTTTGACTCGTATTTCCAAATGTCATGAAATTTAGTGCATATGAAAGATATTCCTCACACACAACTTTTATTAAAATTTCAATCAAAAATATGAAAACCTCATGTCACAAGTACCTGCCCAAAATTTCTATACTGCCAAAAAACACATGCTGGTCCTTTAGGGGTTAAAGAATTAGATTGAAGCAAATTTTGAGTTGGATTGGAAATGAATTAGGGTAGACCTACATATGTGAGTAAAATTGGCGAAAGCCCTAAAATTATGAAAAGGGTCAATATGTAGTACTTTTATTAACAAAATTTGAAATCAAAGCAGTGGCCATTCATTCCTATGTGTATAGGAGAAAGAACATAAAGAATAGGATTGTCTTGTTGTCAAAGTCATTTTCAAAATGTAAAATCACCAGATTTTAATTGACTTCCTTGATCGGAATTTACCTGTAATGGAGCCTTTTCAATAGTATATTTTAAGCTCTATTAGAGTTAAAAATACCAAATACATTAGGTCCCAAAATAATGGTGTCATTTTATTGCAAATCAAAATAAATTCTTGAATTGCGTTTACCTTTCTTGAAACACAATCATAAGATTCATCCTTATGTTCTTTTGGCTATTAGTCACATCAACATGTAGAAAGTTAAAGAATGCTTTGTCTTCTATCATTAGATATAATTAGGGGCAATAGAGGGCCATTTTAAGCCCATTTTCCATAGTGTAAACTAGTCAATTTTACCCAAAATAAAGAATAATTAAAAATTAATTAATTTTTTAAATTAATTTTTTTTTAAATATATATATATATATATATAATAATTTTTTATTGTTATTTGATGTGGCAATTGCTCTATCAAGTCAAACTATTATTGTGGCCAAGTTCTTACAGTTTGAGAATTCAAGGAACTCATAGTTCTATAAAGCAACCAAATTTCATCTAATGTATGTTTGGCCAACTTTGTCAACACATGCAAATGTGACCTAGGTCTCTCTAAAATAATTACACCAAAAATCATCCAAATAAGCATTTGACTACGATTCATGTTATTAAATTATATGAATTTTTGTTAGATCTTATTAGGAATATTAAAATGATTCCAGATTTTATAATCATACAGCTCGCAGGGGGTACATTTTAGAAAAGAAGTTGCAAGGTTGATTTTAGAAACAATTAGGTGAAGTGTAATTATTGTAATCCCTAACTATCTAAAGCACTACATTTTTGTATTGACCAAACTTTAAGGTTAAATAATTATTTTGATCAAATTTCTAATTTTAGTATTTTTATTCATACAATAACTAAGGTATGTGTTTAAAAATCAAATTATTTTTAAAATAAATGGTTTTTTAATCTAAATCTCTATAGAAGTTATTCATTATAAAATTGAGTTTTCTAATGTTAACCCCTAAAGGTTTTTGACTATGTTTTCACAAAAAAACGCTCCCAAACTGCCATTTCTAGTACAAGTACCAAATTTTGGAAAAAAAACATTTTTGGACACATGTAACCGTAGGATCTTGTAGTAAACTAGTTTGAGAAGATGTGGAAAAAATTTCAGGAATTTCCACCGTGTAGATTGCAAGATATTAGCATTTGAAGTGACAAAACCCCTTTTTTTGTCCCTGCGAAAAACCGGGCAGCTGCACTTCACATGGTCACATTTGTATGAAAAAATGTCCAAAATGGTGGTAACTCTTTGGATTCATTATTCACAGCAAGTTAGCTACATGCTTGAAAATTTTCAGATCATTTGGAATTGTACAACATATAGGAAAAAAATAGTAAGTAGAAAGAAGTAGAAAATGATTCAAAACACTAAATTGTTAAGGATTTAATTATGGAATTGAAAAATGCCAATCCAAACAACTGTAATGTTGTAATAAACAATCTACACTTTGTGTTTATATTTTTTTTCCAAAAATATTGAAAATTGAGTTAAATAAAGGACTTCAAAGTTTATTTTAGAGTAGAGATTCCATAACTACCCGCAAACTACCCACAACTAAAATTCCTCATAACTTTCATCTCATAAATCAAAGTGGAATGATTCAAAGCTTTCCTTGTGCACATAAATCTAGAGAACCAATTTCAATTTTTTATTTCTCTAGAAAATGATTTTTAAAGAAGTTTTTTTTGCTGCCCGGACTGCCCGCCGAACAATGAAAACTACATATCATACCATAACTTTTTAACCATGTGGTCAAAAGTTATGAAAATTGTTGGGCCCTAAAGCTACTCCTTGGGCACATCTTGTGTGAAAATTTCAAAGAAAAAAAATAAAAATTCCATTCGTGGTGAGCTGCCCCAAAACGCTATGTTGTCAAAAAACGGTGTTTGGTCCTTTAGGGGTTAAGAGCTCTTAAGTAAAGATGAAAAAATATATATATGTAACACTGAATATGGATTTTAAGGGGACCCATACTAATTAATTGACATTATACACTATATAAATATCTACCTCTATTGTACATCAATAGTTACTGAAGTATTCAAGGATTGTACATCATGTTTCAAACATCTATAGTTTTCCATAAAAACTCCCTTAAATTCTTTTGTCCCTTTAATACTCCTATTCAAAACTCAAGTAATAAATTAAACTCTGACTTATTCCAAAAAATTATAGGAAATATATTGCAATTCAATACTTGGTTCAATTTAACCTCTTTTGAACCAAGATATAGTTCAAAATTCCAAAATTGTGAAGATAGTTTATAGCTTAGAATAATTATTTAATTATTTATTTTTAAACAAAAAATTATAAAATATGATCTATATATCATATATACTTCATTAGATCTACTTATCTACTACTATACTAACCAATAACTTTCAATGAAATTTGAAACCAAGATTTGAATATCCCTTCTAAAATTGATATTGCTAAAGTTATTTTTCCAATACCTTTCTTGAACTCAAAAAGTTACACTTTGAGGTAAAATATATCTCATATACACCTTAAACTATAGAAATTTTTCAAAGAAAAATTATAAAAATGTACCATAAAAATGTAAGAGAATTAACTCAAGAATTCACTATTATTTTAGATGAATGAAAAAAACAAGATTTTATATGCTTGAGATATTTTTAACTTTGTTCCTAGCCCTTGATCAAATTTAGAATGTTTGGTCCATAATCCATTTAGATCATATTCGTTTTATGCACCTTCCAAGCAACAAAATATTGCATAATTGAGCAATGGTCTTCTCTATGTTGGAAAGGTATTATGTTTTGCTAGATGTTTGGGAGGAATTTACTACTCTCTATGTCCCACTAAAAACCTTCAAAAATATTTTCCATGAACAATTAACAATATTTTTAGTCTTTGTGCTAGTGATACATGCATTCAAAACTTAATAATCCATCCCTTTGATCTATGCAAAATTTATAGTTTATTTGTTGTCATTGAGGTAGCCCAAATCTACGTGGATAGTATTATTTTGAACACATTTTGTAAATGTTGCCAATTCATCGTTCTTAATGATTTAAAGGTTGGTGGCAACAATGAATTTATAGAAATATCTACTCCAACCTAAGTACTTGCAATAAGGAAACCTTGCTCATTTCATAAACAAATCTTCATAGCGCCCAAGGGGTCACCAAAACCATCGTCAATTGTTTGAGGAAGCAACAAGTACAAGGTGCTTCTTATAAACAAGGCTATCCTTACTAGGAGAGGAATGCTCTATAATCACTTGACTTGCCCCCATGAGGTTGTTCATCATAGCCAATGCTTACTCAACAATCAAAAGTAAACAAAGCTTTAGTAGGACAAGATTGTACCTAATTTGAAGTTTTTTAGTATGACAAAGGGAGTAGTAGTTAATTCAAGGATTGGGGTTGGTTGAGTAGCCATTTAACCTTTGAAGTTCTATTGTCCCTATGTGGAAACAGAATGGATTTTAGATAGGTTCTTGTGATCTCAATTTTTGCTAAAACTTTTTCATAAGATAGGAAAAGTATTAGCTCTATGGGAATATTATTTTATTTCAATTAGTGCCCCCGAGCAAAAATTATGTCACGATAACATCAAAACAAGGTTGACTAGGCAGCAAAAAGAATCCACAAAAAAATGAAATAAAAATATTAATAATTTTTTTTCTTGTAGATTATATTTTTGTCTAAATAGAAATCTTTTATTCATTGCATTTAGATTAGTGATGTGAAAGTTAAGGAGCTTCTTGTTTTGTAGGCAATCATAGCAACTTCTTCAAAGAATTTTTCTTTCACTTTGAATGCTAATATCTTTCAATCTATCTAGGAAAAAAATTCACAAAATTTTTACTACATAATCTAAGAAAAGTGTAGAACAAGATCCTGTGGTTAGATTCTAAATTTTTTGTTTTTTATTTTGTAGTTGAACATACCAAAAGTGGTCGTTTTGAGTAGTTTTTAATAGAAAAATGGCCTTGGCACGTTAGGAGAAGACAATTTTGTTCATTGTAAAGGTTCTCTTTTCAAGGATGCAAAAGGGTCTACTGGTTCATTTATAAACAATGTTATCAACATGACTTTTGGGGGGCTTTATAGTGCCAAATTGGCTAATATATGACAAAATATCATAAAGTTTTTTACGAAAAAATTTTAAATTAAAAAAAAAATCGTGGATGAAATCACCAAATTGTGAATGAAAACAAAATTATGTACATGTGATATATGCTACTGTGATATTTTATATTCAACACATGGATGAATGTTGAAATTTGGAGCACCACTATAACATTTTATATTGACACTTTGACACTTCATAAAAAGTGAAAAAAAACAAAACTGGTTATGAACATCAGCAACATGAGCCATGTCACAACTGACAGTCACACTTCAGAAATCTATGCCCAAATGATGTACGACTCTCTCAAGACCTAAAACCCTAGGGAATGTGCCTACGAAGGTGCATACCAAGTTGTCTCTTTACCCCATTGGACCAATGAATTTGGAAGTAAATGCAGGGCATTGAATACGTCTAATGTTGCAGTAATCAGCAAACACGGCGGGCCTTTAGAGCATCCCCACTCCAACACGGGGAAGCAACACTTCAAATGGTCTGAACCATTGATCTTAGAAAATCTTCTAAGATCGATGGTTCAGACCATTTGAAGTGTTGCTTCCCCGTGTTGGAGTGGGGATGCTCTTACAACAAACTTCTAAGTACAGTGGCGGCAATAACTTAATCAGAGTTGATTACAATCTGAAGATCGAAATGCATACATACAATATTAAAATACATTTGCCATGGATCCCTTGAGTCAGAGTTGATTACAATCTGTAGATCGAAATGCACACTTTACATTCATACGTAACGTGAGAAAAAAGTTGAAAGGCATACTGTAGAGGTTGTACAGTACAGCACAGTATGCCCTCTGAATGTATCACATATCATTCAGGTGATATTGAGACCAGCCATCTAGAATCCTGGCAAAGGAACACAATAATTCAGCCAAAAGGACACGAAGACAACACACCGTCGACAAGCTCGATCTTGGGATGGGGCGATAGACTCCGGGTTCTGTCCTAAAGATGGACATCTATTAAAAAGTATGTTTCATCATGGACGCTGCTAAACTACCAGCTTTCCACCTATATTTTCACATTTGAAGATGGTATAAATTACTGACGCATAACCATCTACTCAACTCACGGTCGAAAATGGTCCTGATCTCGTGATTCTATAGACGCTAGACAATCTAGCAAGGGAATGATAGGTACATGCTTGCGGAGGCTCCTGATAATCAACATATGCCCCACAAGCTACCAGAGAGGGCTCGTGAACATGGATTCACCCAGAAGCACGGCCCCTGACATAGTACATAATTTGAATCCAGCACCAGCTTCGTAGGCATGGCTTCATATCTTACGCTGCACTCGTCAGTTGGGAACATCATTGACGGAATTCTTCTTCATTGAATAGAACTCGATGTGAAGCGACCGCCTTGAACGTTGGGCGAGGAAGACCGGGAGGCCTGTGAGGGGTATCCCTGGGCCCTTGAAACAACGGGTTCACAAGAGCATTCATATCAGCTAATGAAATCCGTGCATGCGGTGGTTTCGGGCCATGTCTTGGAGCCTGGGGAGTTGGAGGTCGCACATCCAGTATACCTCCTGGTGCTTCACGTACACTGCACATATCGAGAAATAAAACGACGTTAGATTCCCTGTTAATTGCAGAAACTGACTCAAAAAGACACGACTGACGCCGCTATTTAGCATACGAAGCCACGTACATGGATGCAACAAGAGTTACATTTCACTTACATGAGCAGGCCGAATGACTTACCTAAAGTAAAAATCTCGGTGACGTTTAGGTGTGTATAAGCCAATAGTTTTCTGTCTTTCGTAATCGGGGGTGGTGAAGTTGAAGTGCATTTGCCTAGCAATGTTAACCTGCACGATACGTTATGAATACACATATAAGCAATGCAGTGATGCAAACAGACACAGTCACCAAATGCAAATTTCGCCCTCTTAACAACAAACTCTTATCCGAGAGGACCGCACTAAGAACATCCACAAAATAGGATGCAAGAAAGCTACGCATACCGCTTGTTGTAGGGAGCGGCAGACGTGGAAGACAGGTTTGAGCTGGTCATGGTGTAGTCGACAGACAATATGAACCTGCGTAATAATAGAGCATGCACTGTCAATACGAGGAACGAACTACAAATACAAAGAAGCAGAGAGGAAGAACTGTTCACAGTCTCCCGAAGAACCTTCAATATTGTTCTCATTTCGAAAAAAGCTGCAAGACAGCAAAAAAGATAATGCACCACGAGTAAGGAAATGAACTATACCAGGACCTCAACGGGCAAGCCTTCCAAAGGTGATTGAGACTGGGAGGGAAACTCCGTCCGACGCATAGGAGTCTGCATCACGGTTAAGTGTGAAGCAGGGGTAAGGGGGGTTCTAGGCGCTACTAACTTTTTCCTCTGAGGATATGCAGGCCCAAACACTTGTATCGTAGAGACAGGAGACATTGATGAAGGTGATAGCATGTTTGGGATAGAATGGTTGCCCTCTTCAGTAGCAAGAGGCCGTCTCCTAAAATTGATATTCTCAACCAATTTCTTTTTTCCTAGTGCTCCGTGTGAAGTACAAGATTTTTTATTCTCATCCACTAATTTCGCTAGTTGTCCTGGCCTAAGATATTTCCGTCGTCTCGGCATCTGAGTCTTACTTTCCGTACCCCGCTCTAAACTTCGAATTCTCTGCTCACTCAGAGAATTTATTCTAATCTCGGTCGCTGTCGCCACATCAGGTCTCAGAACTCGTCCACTGTACCAAAAGAAAAATGCATCGGTCAGGACACTAGGACTGTGCAAATACTAGATCGAGATCGACGGCGTGATGAGGGATGCAAAGCGCCCTTGAAGAGAACAAATGAACGCACTAAAGATAAGATGTGACCAACACCCTCGACGACACACCAGAAGGTAGCACACTATTTCAAAATAACAACAAACGAACGAACAACCGAAATGCAACAAGTGACATACCTAGAAGATGTTTGAGATGAGCCTCGAGTTAATTCGGGAATACTTCGGTACGACGTAGATGCAGAGGAACCAGCTCGATCTTCCAGACCGACAGAGATTCCCACACAGCTCCGAGGGGAGTCACACCTCTGACGCTTCACATAGGAAACAGCATCTGGTTGCCCGCATTCACCCCTGGATGATTCCTCTCTTCTTCTTAATCTAACCATCATATTCATATTATCAAAAATGTCACGGCTCCGCGCAGACAGCCACAGCAATTGAATCACTCACTGGGGTCGTTATTTAGAAGTACCAAGGGTGTGCAACAGAAGGAAAGCGCTTAGGTCACCGAAGTCCAACCCAAGACGGTAGACACTAGAAGTCGAAACTGGGATCCAACCGTGGAGGCCAAGAAACTCTACAGGCCGCTCTCACGTTCCGCTCTTCTCCTTAACAACTTCTCCACTCCGCTTAAACACCAACCATACCACACCACAGCTCCCGCACTAACAGTCGCCACTCCAAAACCACAAAAGCGCCAACAACAACTCACGCGCTAACCCTGCTTGCCTCCGTCGCCCTCACCCTAACAATAACCGCAGTGTCCCGTGTCCCTTGCTATGTCCTTGCGCTTCCCACCGTGCAGCCATTACAGAAATCTCTCCGCCGCCTTACTAACACGAGACTAAGCAAAGCCCTAAGAAACCGTAACGTCCACGCTATGAAGCAGCACACGAGATTCCCCGATACAAATGACGCCCGCGCACAGCACCAGCGCCTTGGCACGAAGCTCAACCTAACCACACAACACTGTATCAAACGCAGCTTCCCCAGATCTGAGAAAAATGCGGCAGCGACGGAAGCAGCGACTGTGCGGCTCGATGCACTAACAATAGCATCTCCTCGAGGACAGGCTGTAGCATTGCAGAACTGGAATGAAATCCATAACTCCTTGCAAAATGGAGACGATGGCAGTTCCAGACTGTAATGTCTCCTTGCAAATGGAGGAGACAACAATTCCTGGCGAAAAGCTTCCTCGGCAATAGAGAAGGCTACGGTTCCAAGTGAGAACGCGCCCTAATCTTTGAGCGCGGGGGCGGGAGAGGATTTGAATTGGACGGGAAGGCGATTCCCGCCCTTTCGGACAAAGGCCGGCACGGGCCGGGCCGGGTGGGGGGCGGTGCCCGGGCGGCCGCACGGGTGGTTCCTGGTGGTCCGGTCGGCGAGAGCTGACCGAATCGCTGTGGTGATTGGCGTTCGTATTCGTATTATACGGTTTGAGTATACTGTATGGGTGTACGGTTTCAGTTGTATACAAATACGAGCGGGAGAGCAGCATTGGATTCCTGATTGGTTTTTTATCACTACCATGACTCACGGTTACCATTAAAATTAATTGGGAACCGCACCAGATTTTAACTAAATTGTCAAGAGCCGGCTCAAGGTTTATGGCTTTGGATGCCGTATTTCATTGGGAGTCATCCCCGGCTTCCCAGCAACTCAGCAAGCCCCCCATTCCTAGCCAATTTTGAATTGTAGCTTTGCTAAGGGACCTTTTCACACAAAAGAGTAACCTAACTAAGGTGACACATTCTGCTACCGTCCTTACTTACTTAGTATTATTAGACAATTATTAGACTGATCAACTTTTCATATTTTCTTATTGGCAAGTGAAAGGAGGTTTTGACGCATCAAAAAACATGACATTTTGATACCGTATGCAAAAATTATGAAGGGTCAAAGTTTTTTGGGTCAGTGTTTCGAAATTGTTTCTTCCACATGCTTATGATGTTGATTTTGGAGATATACACAAAGTGATGATGGCGGTTCAATCAAGGTGCAATTTGGGGGTGTACCCACCTTAGCATAAATTCAGATTACTAAGCAGTGTGTTGATCAAGTATAACATTCATTTTTTAGAGAGTGGGAATCAAGTGAGTGGATGATAAATGTATTCAAAAGTTTATTATGAAATAGATGAAGTGAGCGTATGTCAAAGTTGCAATTTGGACTAGTTTTAGCAATGTGACAGCTCAAATTATTTCATGCTTGATGATCTTTGTGCAAAAATTTGAATCATTTCATATCCAGATGGAAATAAATTGAACCAAAACTTCAAAAAATGAAGTTTTTGTATCTAAAATATTGTCAAGTCATTTTTTATATTGCTTCGAAAGCTCTAAATCTACAATCTTCCTCCTACCATGTTCTCTTAGAAGTTATAGCTCCAATTTATGTAATTTCTAACCATGTTCATCCATTTCTATTATATAATATAATGTAATATCGTTTATATTATGTTAATTTATTTGTACATTTAATATTATTTTGGATAAATATGGCACTATCATTGATAGATTTTTTGACAAAATATGATGCTTTCTCTTTGTAAGGTTAGTACCTTTGGATCTGTAGCTGCCAAAAGCAATTACACATACTTTAACTTTGAGAAGGATAAAATATGATGTAGGGGTGAATAATGAAGAATCATTATGTTATTTGTCCATTCCGTTTTGGAGATCGTTCATATGAAGGATGCTAAAATATGAAAGATGATGAAAATTTAAAATTTTAATTATGACTTTTGAAATTTAAATTACTTTTAAATATAAATTAAGTTAAGGCATTTAATCCCTCAAGAAATTGAGAGCTTGTTTACAAATAAGAAGGATATAAAATTTCCAAGGCCCCATTAAGGAACAAAAATATCCCATTGTACCTATCACAGGTGCTATTATGTGAATTTAGGATTATGAGCACATGAGATTAAAAGACTATACATCATATTATAGATACCTACAGTATAAAAAAAAATCATGATTATAAGGTATCTATGTTATAGATACATATATTATAGGTGTTTTTATTATAAGCACCTTAAATGGTTTTAAAATATTTACTTATAAGTATGCTCAAGGCTTATATGCTTGCATTTCTATGCTCTTATGCTATCATCATTGTTATAGAGATTATATATCTTTTGCTACTCCCATCCAAAATTTATTTTTTATCTCTTGTCTACAAATTATAGTCTTCAAAAATATAAAATATATCCGCTTGCCATGTCATATGCAATAGAGGAATATCATAAAGATTTGTCTCCTTGGTTCAAATACTTCATTTTAATTTTAAATTCCTAACCTTGTAAGTTATGTGATATCATTTGTGGCACGAATGTATTTTGACCAAAAAAAATGAAATAGTCCCCACTATGCTAGGAGTTTGACAAAAGAGAGATGCATACCCAACCTTACTAATAGATTTAATATTCAACTACCTACTAATGGATTTGAGTTAATTAATCCCTAAACAATCGAGACCTTTTCACTCCAAAAAATATTCAAAACTACTATTTCTATTGCAAAGAATTAAAAAAAATTGAAATTATTATTTTTGTACATCTAACTAAAAGATCTTATACCTAACTAGTATGACAATGTGTGTAATAAATTCCAAATTTTTTGATCCCATAGATTGCAAGATATTTGCGTTTAAAGTATAGAAAATTTAAAAAATTGCACATTGCGAGACTAGATTATTTGACTTTGAACCTTATTAACTTAAATATTTTGCACTACAAAGTTTTGAGGTTCAAATCTTTATAGTAGAAAATTGAGTTGAGAATCTAGGGGAAGAAAAATAAATCAAAAGAAAACTAATTTTCATTCTTAAGAAAATTGTTAAGTTGAAGTAGGTACAAGATTGAAGGAAAATCTGAAATATTTATATCTCTAAGATGGAATTTAAATGCACTAATCCTAATGGTGAGTTTGTTTGAGCAAAAAATCTAAACCATGTGGATTTATTTTTTGAATTTTTTTTAACAATTGCATTCAAAAATAAATCCTACAATTTATTTTTCAAAAAGATGTTCAGATTGCCCAAAAAATACGAGTGTCTATAATTTTCACATCACTTATCCAAATTAAATGAATCAAAGATTTACATGTTGACACAAATATAATATATGAGAAAAGAAAAAACTGAAAAATCAAATATTTGAAGAAGAAATTGTTGCCCAGTTTTTTTGTTTTGAGCTTATTTGAGCATAACTTTTGTTTCCAAGCATCAATTGAAAAAAAATTATATTCCCACAAAGATAATTAGTTTTTGTATCTTCAAAAAAAGTTTTTAAAAAACCATTACAAAAGATGAGGCCGTAGCTACCTTCCCAAAATCCAATTTGACCCTCGAATAGACAATGGTCTTTTAGGGATTAAATTGGAAAATATATGTAGATAGTTGAAAAATAATACTACAAATCTCAAATGTTTTGCAATAAATAAATATATGGTTAAATATATAATTAATTTAATCATATGGCGCCTTCACTTTATAATTCTTTAGGAAATTAACATTGATTAGGAAATGGCAACCACATCCTTTCATACATTGTCATAATATCTTCAAAATTCGCTAATCATTCATTTTCTTTGAGTTTTTTTTATAGGAGTTTTCAAATTTTTGAAGGGTTGTATCTTCATAAAGTGAAAATGGGTAGGCAAAAGACTTTACGGTTAATATTTTCACCAAATGACAATATGAAGTTGGAAATGTGTGCAGAGTCTAATTTTGCAACTTAGAGAATAATCTTGAAATCAAAAGAAGATTGTATATAGCTAGTTGGAAGATCAAATAAAACAGCTTGAAGTTGTTTGCTAACACCTAAGTGCTTAAGTTTAGAACAAAAGAATGTCTTTAAAGATTAAAAGTTCACAACAATTTTTTGGACAAGTTTCACATACTTGTAAATTTGTTTTTGGAATCGTAAGTATGTCACCCAAATAAGCTTTAACTATACTTTTTTTGTTACAAAATAATCTCTTTGATTTGACTGTTGAGCAAAAAATAAAAAATAAAATAAATGTATAGGATATGACTGAAGACAAGGGCAAATCAAAAGGTACAAGTGTGTGTATATGCTTTATTGTTAGAAACATTATGAAACACGACTATTGGGTCTACATTACTATTTAATGATAAAATAAGTTCATCAATTGCTAGAAGTAGGAATATTTTTAAATTTTTTGTTATTTACAAAAATAACTGAAAAATAATTTTCTTAAAATTAGATAGTCTCTTAGATTATTTTGCCAATCCTAGTAGTAGGATACAGTACTAGTCAAGCAAGGCATTGGTGGTTGCCACTAGTGTTTTAAATTGCAAAATAACTATGATGCAATTTCTTGCTTTTTTCCCTTTTTCTTTTATTTCTTTACTTACGCAAATCCAACCATTTTTTGCTTGTTGAAAAAATGTAGATTGCATTTGGTATTTTTTTTTCTTGTATACATATTTTGAACTAGTCATGTTAATTTCTACGTTTTTTTGGTTGTTTTAACCTAAAAACAATTCCAAGATGCCTATTCCTAAAACAATGCTAAATTTTTCATTTAAATTATGGTAATAATTATAGAATTTAGCTTATCTGTTAAAAAAAAATCTTTCAAGAATATTAGATTAAAAAAAAAAACTCATCAAATACAAGACTATGAAGCTTAAATTTAAAAACTAAGTTTTTTTCAACCCATCCCAAACATGAAGTTTCATCTCTCAAAAAGACTATAAAAATTGTTAATGTCCTACAACATGAGAAAATAATCAAATGTATAAAAAACAAGTTGAAAGCACATGAATATTTTTCTTAACAAAAATGGTATATGTATGCATTCTTGATTCTTCTTTTTAAACAAAAAATTTGAATGATTGATAAAAATCACTAAATTGTTACTAATTCAAATAAACATTTATTAATGATAACATCAAGGGTGAAATTTTTTTAGTAGGCAATCTACAACTATTTTTTTTTCTTCCTAAAACTATTAAACAACAATTTCAAAATTAAATATAAAAAATAATTGTTTCTTTGACAAGCTACGATGATTGCGTCAAAAAATATATAATTTTATTTTATTTCTATCAACCAAAGTAGGTTGTTTGCATACTACAATACATGAGGATTCTTATCACAATGCACTAAAAGACAATGTTTTGATAAACTTTAAAAAATGTCTATCATAATGCTTAATGAACTTAACATGAAGGGCAATTTGGGAGGGAGAAGGGCCATGTAGGCTACATACCTTTCTCTCTTCAGTTTAAAAAAATCAGTTAAAGAGTGATTTCAAAGTGCATTTTGCACACTTTACATCACAAGCACCTTCGATGTTTAGCGTACATCTACTTATATATATGCTCAAAGGTCACATGATTGCATTTTCGTGCTCACATATAGCACCGTTGGGTTTGTAAAGGATTAAGATCTTATGGAGTTTACTCAATGTAAACTTACAACCCTCCTTTGAGTGATAAGGGCACACAATGGGGGCTATATATATTTATATATTTTGAAATAAAACTCATCCTATTTAAGTATGATCCTTCCTATGTCTATGAATAAAATATACCTTATCTATATTTTATTATTTTTGTTATTGATGATAGTACAAAACCACCATCATCTTCAACTTTTATCTTTTTCCTCTAATACAATATGTTAAAAGTATTGCATTTAAAAATATTAATAGATTTAAAAATCTCACAAAAGAAGCAAATCTAACAAGTCCAATATAAATAGGAATAATAGTTGTTTGAATTGAACCCTATATGATATATTTTTTTCATTTATACTAACTAGAATGAGAAGGGAGATTAAAAAATTGCACATCACTACCAAACTTACGAACAAATATATATGTTTATAATTGCAATAATGAGAGTCAATAGGCTCTAGACAATACAAATTATAGATGAATGTGACAATGCCCATGAAATTTGTCAAGCATAGATAATGAGGTAAACGACAAGGTCATATGTGAACATTATTTCTAGTTTATTCTTCACCCTAACCTTGGCATCCTTGAAATTAAAGTGTCAATGGTCAATGCCTAATTCCTCCAAGTGCAAAACATTGTATAGCACCTAAATCCTTATGTTCAAGTGACAAGAAATAACTTCATTAGGTGTAAATTAGAAAGCACCATAACTAATCCAACACAAATAGAAAAATATGCTAACCCATGCATACCCTAAGGAAAAGAACAATGAATTCTAGTGTCATATGCAAGAGAGAAACGGTGGAAGCATAAACCTAAACTTTACATCTTTAATTGTGCCACTGATCATCCAATATTGGGCTACAAATTATATTGGTAAGTGTAATCCACTTCTTAAGGAAAGTATCCATCCTACAGACATTTTTTGAATCTCTATTAAATGGCATGCTACGAAGAATTTATAAAAAATCTATAGAATAAAATTTATCACATCTTATTTTAGATATATCTTTTTCAAAACAATAATACACACTTTGTCTTATGTCTATGCAATATATAATTTTTAGATTCAAAAAATAAAATGCACCTTGTAGTGTCTCTCATATGGACTCTAAGTTTCTCACCGTTTACCTCCCCAAGCATGAAATTTACGTGTATCCCAATTCATTTGCTATGACATTTTAGATTTTAAATAAAAATGATATTGCTATTGATTTTGAATAAAAATGGAAAAAATGTTGCATTAAAAAAAGCTACAAAATGTTGTTGAATTGAAAGGTAGAGGTGTTCTTCTATAATTTCACTAAATATAAAATGGTTCCATATATGGTGATCCATGATACAAGGACAAGTTAGAAACTATAATACACAAGACGCAAAATCCCTAAAGTTCAAGGATGTTGTGCAAATGTAAGGAAGTGTAAATTGGACCTTATTCATAAAACAAGGCAATGCTACCATTAACAAAGCTTCTAGTATCACAACAATTTTTTGTTACTTTGTATATCAATATATTATTTTACATTTTTTTATATTTGAAGAAGAAGAATATTGTCTCAATATCTATTAGGAGGGAGGAGAAATTGGGATGTAAAAATGGATTTCAATCCTCATGGTTGGATTTTGTGTGTCTTCTAAAGTTTAAAGATATTTTTTTATTTATGTGCTTGGTTGTCCTCAAAAAGAGCTAGAGAAGGAGACAAAAAGTGGGTTTCTCAATTCTTCCTTCAAAACTTTCTAATGTTAGCTGCAACTCCAATATTTATTACAAAGATCATATTGTTTCATATAACTTCTTCAAATAATTTGTAAACTAATCGTATACCATTGATAATAGAATTTGGAATAGAATTTTGAATTCATATTGGAATAAACAATTTCACATTAGCAAAGAACGATTACAATATACATAACTACCCCAAAATTGGAAGCAAATTTTTACATTTATATGGTTGGGACTCTAGGAGTGGAGTGGGGTTGGAAAAATCGATTTTTGCAGTATATGTGTGGGTTATGGCTAATGTCAAAGTTTTAAACTTGATTTTAATACCCTATAAAATTCAATTGGTAGCAAGGAAATAGAGCAAATTTAGATTGACAATTTATTGCCAAAATCCAATTTGGCTTGAACAACAATGATAGAGTTAGGATTTTGCCAAATTATTCTTATTATAATACACTATGGAATTCCAATGAATAAATGTAATAAAATGGATAAATATATTGAATGATTTTACTGGATTGATTTATCTCAATTGTATGTATGACACTAATTTATCAAACTCAAACTATTGGAATTACAACTATATATGTTAAAATATTGTATATTATGGTCACATTGAACAATTGCCAAAATACTTTGCTTTTCAACCCTGAATGATCTTGACAAGGTGAAAATTACATTTACATTTTAGCATTTTAGCATTTTAGGATTTTTTGGTTTTCATTTTTCAAAACTCTTTTTATTTTGGTTGATTTTACTTTTCTTGTTGTCATATCTTTTCGTAATTGACTTTTAAAATTTTATTTACCAAGTCTTTTCCTGATTGTTTTGTCTTTTCAACATGATGATGATCATTAAATAAATGTTTTAGAATTTTACACTTGAAAATGTCACTCTCTATAGTATCTAACATAATTTTAAAATATTCCAAATGAAACAATACGGAAAAAAAAATTCTAATAACCTTTTGGATCATTTCACTTATAATATTTCAAAACTTCAAACATTTAAAAAAAATACTTAATTTGTGACCCTTCCGTAAAGTAGTACCCCCTTCGTCCTAAAATGATTGTGCACAATTTTATTGATATTTTTTTTTAAGCCAATTTCATTGACCATGTTGTGAAAAACATAATTAACCTTGAAACAATGCGTTTTGGCATATGAATGACAAAGAATCTCTCCATGCAGGATAGAAGTGCAACTATTCATCCTCCAAATTTTGTGTGGAAAGGGAAGGTCATCTATAGTAGCTTGACTTCTAATGAACACTTTTGAATTAATTTTTTTAAGCTAACAATTTGCACAATACCAAAACAAATGATTTTCATTGTTATGGGCCCATCGTTTAAGGGTTAAGAAAGGTTCCAAATTTTATATCACCTAAATCAATGAAGAACATTGCATGTGTTCATTGCAACCTAAGTTAAATACAATTAGCCACAAAGGAAGTAATTTTCTGACGGAGGGAGTACAGTACAGTACTGAAGCAAGTTTCTCAAAAATAAATTTTTTGGGACGACACTGGCTAATTTCCCGGCCAAGGAGAATTGACCCCCTCGCTTGACCCTGCGGGCCGACCCTGTTTTCCCCACAAATTTTTTTTTGCAAATTTTGAATTCATATTTGGGATCAGAGACCCCTAATTAGTTTAGCAATAGCAATAATAATCCCTGGATCGGCCCAAAATAGGGGGCTTTTTTTTTACATGCACCCCTGGTAAGGCCGAGCGAGGGGGTCAATCCACCCCGATCCTAATTTCCCCACCTCACTAATACTTGCTACTATTTACTGTAATAGAGACTGACGGTCTTAATGAGACTGTTTAAAATAGTAACTTAAGCTTGAAACATCATGGGCTGGATGTAACAGGTTACAGTCCCGCTGTCCAGATGTCGCCTCCCAATTGGTGCAGAATGCGTATTAAACTAACGGCCAATGATTACCCAGTAATAGAACGAGCATCGATGCCGTTGATATATCACCGTAGCAACGGTCCAGATTGAGCTTCCGGGTGTCCACTGACTTTCTCCTTTTCTTTTCTCCAACCCAGCTTCCTCACAACTACAGTCGCTGGAGTCCTCTCCAATTTGTGTAGCAATCGCCTGGGACTGTTCTTCAGATTCCTACACTTGCCGAGATAATTTGTGCTTGTGTTTTCTGGGAATTCTCGCGTGGTATCAAAACATCGGACTGTGGCAACACTAATTGCGAGTGCGGTCCCGCCTGCACTTGTAACGTGCAACGGCTGCTTGTGAGTTTCTCTACCTTGAAGAACTGCATGATCTCTTGTTGTGCGTGGTTTCAAGGTTGTGTGCATAATTTATGATTTAGTGAGTGAAGAATGCGTGGCTCTTGCGGTTTAGGTGTTTTTATTGTCTCTAGAATAGGTGTTGCATTTGAATTGTCCAAGAAATTTGTTTCTCCTTCGTTTTTGCTGTGGATGTTGGTGATTTTTGGTGTCAGTTTTATGAAAAAGAAGGTGAGCCGTTTAGTTTAAAAGGAGACTAAGTTATAATGCGGTGCTCTATAATGTCCTGAGGAGGTTCAACCAGGATTTCACATTTCACGGACCTGAGGAACTCCACCTGGTCTCCTTCCAGCAATTTTCTTGCCTTTCTTGTTTCTTGTTTGTCGACAGAGTTGCACAATTAGTGGTAGTCACAGCTTGTTCACCGTGATGGTGAACAATGAACAATGGACAATGGAAAGTGCTTTGAGGGGCCAATGAGAAGTGACGAATATTAAACAAGCCGTGACCACCCTTTTTGTTCAAATGTTGAGAATGAACAATGGAGGATGGATAATGGCGAGATGGACGGATGTAATTGAAAGTTAAGAGAACAAAGGAATAATCTTAGCGGAACATTCCGTTGAAAGGAAGCCAACCCTACGCCGCCACCACTTCAATGTTCATTGTTCACCATCACGGTGAACATGCCGTGACTACCACTATTGCGTTGCCTATGATAAGTGTGAACTTTCGTTAGTGTGTGGGGTATGCCTTGTCATTCGGTTTCCAGTTGGTGTTTGTCGACTGGCGTTATTGATGGTTATGTGTTTGCATCTAGGTGCGGAAGGAGCATGGCTGTCCCGTCTTTCGGTGGACTCCGCAACGAAGTTTTAAAGTTCGTGAACACGTACCGGCCAAATTAATTCCTTAGTGCAACTTTCTTGATAAGACATGTAGCCCCTATATATAGCAATGCATTAATTTTGCACGAGGTTGAAATTTAGAAATTGTGCTCTTTATCTCAGGGCCACTTCAGGGCCACTTCAGACTATGTTCAGACTATGGTCAAAGGTTGAGAGGCCATGGGTTTCCACCAATCAAATTTCAAGAAACCAAAAGTTTGGCCTCTCAACCCGTCACACTAGAAAGCACAAGTCCAAAGGCCATCACTCTCCAACTACCTATGTGGCAATAAATTGCTTCCATGGCGACAGATTCTCAATGTAAGTAAAAATGGAGATCTAAACTATGGCCGAGTCCATCAACTTATGACAAGATCTCAACCATTAGATTGGTAGCTGGGAGTTCGTTGCTAAGAGTTTGGATTTTGAGCTTGGCCTTTGGAGGCTTCACACTTTGGCCGTCCAAGTTCAGAGGCCGTGGGAGTTCATTGCCAAGGGTTTGGACTTTGGAATTGACCTTTGGAGGCTTCACGCTATGGCTGGACGAAGGTTCCAATTCCTATATTTTATTGTCTATTTATTGCTCATTTCTTTGGACTCTCAACAAAGTTTGGCCACTCAATCCCACGGCCTCTCGACTTGGTCGACCATAGTGTGAAGCGGCCCTCAGTAGATGAGAAGATATATGTATCTATGAGATGATAAAATACTCAATGTGTTTGCTTTTAATGTTGTTTATGTAAATTCTCTAACTATCTTTTTTATCATCGTGATTGGTGGCAATGATGATTTTGAAAGCCCTCGGCGAGGACAGGTGTATGGGCTTTGTTTTGTGGCGTTTTGACCTACAATGTGAAAGTTGTGAATTCTTTTAGTTATTTTGGCGCCGTTAATTATAGAAAATTATTTTTTCTTTTCTTTTGGCAATGGCACAAGACACACTACGGTAGAATAGCCCATTGTCGTCAGATGGCCTATAGTGGACACCTAAAAAATGGTCCCATAATGGGGGGGGTAGTTTGTGAAATTTTGACTTCAATACATGTCTTACATGATAGTAATGGAATGTTTTGTGACTTCATTAGGAATCTTCCAATTTTTCAGTGAGAATTAATTGTAAAAATTGACTTTTTAGGCCTTCCATGTTAGAAAATACTATTACTATTTGAAGGAAACAAAATGAGCATGATGGATTTAGATTTTGTTGGTTCTAAAGTAGTCTACAAATTCTTTTGGGCCATGATGCATTGAACACTTCAAAAATTCATAGCAAACTCATACTTTAAAATTAAAAAAAAATTCAATTGCTCTTATTGTTTCTCACACTTGTACTACTATGGAGAAAACAATGGAAATTTTTAGCAACCACATGAGGTCAAATTCCTAATTATGATCACAATGGATTATTTTACCTTAATCAATATTGAAATTTGTAAGCTTGAGATGTGTGGAAAGATTGATACATGGTAGATTTTTAAGTTTGTTGGAGACAACTATGTTGCAATTTGATTCTTCAATGATTGTATCAATGTCAATTCTTTCACAATACCCTATGTGAGGGTCAGATTTAGAGTTAGGCATATGCTAAGTTACAAAATATTATACGGTAAGTAAAATGTCCAAAAGGTTGCATAAACTTTTCTTCCATATTGTTTAATTTTTGGAGTATTTTAAAATTATATATTATATAAAATATAATATAATATAGTAATAAAAAGACACAACAATACAAATAAAAAATAAAAAATAAAAAATAAAAAATCTGATGAAGAAATATAAAATAAATAATAGATGCACCAATAAAATATAAATAGTTTTGGTAAATGAAAACTAAAAAAATCAACATTCTAAAGTATTGAAATCCTAAAATGTGATTTTCAACTTGTTGAAATCATATAATATTGAAAAATAAAGTATTTAATCATCTCATGTTGTTGAATCTAATCCTAGCATAGGATAGTGGGTGTCAAGATAGGAATTTGTAAATCCCACAAGGGTGGAAAGGAAATTTTATAGAAAGGGAGACAAATCTATAACATTTCAATCATAAACCACTTTTGTATTTTATACATATAGTAGTAGAATTCTTTAGTTGTTGTGGATCTTGCAAGCCTTTAATAGTCTCTTGTAGTTGATCATTGGATTATCATTGCAATGGCATAGGAAGGCAATAAAATCACATTAGCATCTTTAAGTTATCATTGCAATGATATAGGGAATTAATAAAATCACATTAACATCTTTAAGGATGAGAGTAGTATATTCCTCCAATTTTAAATGGAAGTTTTTTTGTTTTTGTTTTTGACCACTTAAAGTGTTTATAAATTCATCAATATATAAGTATACTGGAAGGCAAATAATTATATATTAAGTGATTCTTATAAATGATAAATGTAAATCTAATATGTACAAGAACCAAAGAGAACTCATTAGATTCTATATTTTGGTTGTGCACAAAACCCAAGGAATGAATGTCTTGAATTCAAACCTTATTTTACAAAGTCTATTACAATCTCAAACGTCATGGGTAGTTCACATACAATGGTGTGAAATATATGTAGTGTGAAATGTCATTGTCCAAAAATAATAATATATTATCAATAAATTAATAAATTAATAATAATAACAATAACAACTATAAGTAATATAACAAGTAATTTTAAAATATATATTCAGTGTATTGTATTTAATAATATATTAAATTATAAACTAATGACTGAAGCAAAATGAAAACCTAGATTTAGATTGCTTACCAAAGCTTGGTGTACAATTTCTTGATATATAATGATACAAAAAAAACTTTATATTTGCTTGTTTTCACCTCTTTTCTTGTCGTAGGAACCAACCAAAGAATACCAGTTGCAACTTCAGATTGATTTCTTTGTTGTAGGTTCCATGGCAACAAAATTGCAAAAGAATTTACGAAGGGGTGCCGAACTCACCATAATCTTGAATGACAAGGGGGTGACATATGGCTCCACAATAAAATACTCTACGCATAATCATGATTCTACCCTTCAAATATCCATTAAACCTTTATTTGAGGTGGTAAATGATGAGATTTGTGCAAGATAAAATTAGATGTATTCACACCCAAGGACATGGGTACATTTGGTCAAAATTGTCATTTTCTAGTGCACTGAACATCAATGAAAAATAAAAGTTATTTTGAATTTAGGGTTCCAAATTGAATTGGGCTACTATGCTCAGTATTATGGATTTAGGATTTAATTGTGTACATTAGAAGATTGCCTTGTTTGGAGTTGAAGAATTTCTTTTTTTACAACCTTGTTAAAAAATGTAAGCAAACATTGATTCTATATAGAGTCAAGTTTTGCGAATGTTAGTATATTATGTATTTGATATTAATTTTTCAGATTTCTTGAGTACATCATATACTTAATATGAATTTACTACATTTATATATTTTTTAAGTAATAATATTTTAAATTTTTTTTAAAAGTATTAAAAAATTTATCACTTGTGGTAGACATATGATTTCATCTTTGAAAAATAAAAATAAAAATTTTCATTTATATCTAGTTGCAAAATGACAACAAATAAAGTGATCAATGGATAGTAAGGCTTAAAATCAATGATCATAGGCATGTTCTTCTAGGGTTGATCCCTTAGTGTTTCAACGTTAAAAATTTGAACAATGAACAAGAGAGGTTCTAGGGGATTTTCCATCACAAAACATTTCATTCATCTAAACCAATACTCGATTTTTTTAAATCCTCACCTTTTGTATGATGAATTTGATGTAATAGGAGTATATAGCATATAACTATAAAGATAGAAGCCAAAATATGCAAGAAAGGATTCAAGCGCTTACTATAGGGGTTAAAATTGGTTTCAAACAAGCAAGAGTAAATCACAACACCTATTGTTGTAGAAGACAACAATATTGTGTTTTGGAAGAGCGATACTTAATAAGACAATTTGCTCTTAAAGTGATACTTTAAGCCTACCTAACAACTCATTAAATGACAATAATAGAGATTAGTCTTCAATAGAGATTGCATTTAGAACATGGTCGCTTTAAGACCAATCTACTTGAATTAAGTGCATCATATGTAGTTTAAAGTATTCTTCTTCCATCTTCTCATCACTAAAGTGTTTGCACTTGTCGCATGCCTATAAAGAGTCAAAGTTGAAGAAAAGGTTCACTTGTACTTGAAGAGCGAATAGAAGGCAATAAACTCAGTTTCTATTGAATCCTAAAATTAACCATGTAATGGCATTTTAAATACTAGGTGTCGAATGGATGACAAAGAATTATTCTATATAAGATAGAAGTGTAGATGTTTATCTTCCGAATTAGTGGGGGAGGTTCTGGCGATTTGGTGCAAAATTGTACCAAATTTTATGGCCTGGCACCATGCCTATAGGAAAAAATGGTATTGGAAAGGTGGAAAATTGCCATAAAACTTCAAATTAAAAAAAATATTGAATGAAATCGCCGAATCATGGATGAAAACTGAATTATGAATATGTGATATGTGCTAATATGATATTTTCTATTCAATATGTGGATGAATGTTGAAATTTGGAGGACCACTATAACATTCAATATCGCCACTTTGGCACTTCATAAAAAATGAAAAAAAATAACCCTGCTTTGAATTTTGTATGAAAAAGGGAGATCCTGCATAATAATTTGACCTCCAATAAGTACATCTTTTTTTAAGCAAATAATTCACACAATACCAAAAGAGATTATTTCCACAATGACCAGCTCGACAATCTAGGATTAAGTTAAGAGAAGTTCACTAATGACAGTGGTAGTCTGGATGTACCTGATAACTAATTGGAAACTATTCACTCCATTATTACAATGCATAATAAACACAATTATGACAGGGTGAACCCCAGTCACTAGCTTCCACCGAAACCAGGCCGTGCGGGCGCTAACCGGTGGTGGGGATGGAGCATTGGGCATTTTCATCCACCCAGCAGCCAACAATGGGCTCAATCAAGGTGCATCAACACCCTCCATCCAAGTTAGCGCCCATCCTCACCACCGGTTAGCGCCCGCACGGCCTGGTTTCGGTGGAAGCTAGTGACTTGGCAGGGTGAACTGACGCCCTCACGCGTCTCCAAAAGAAAAACACTGAAATTTTTCATTTGCTATGTATGATCAAATTTGCAAATTTTGAATTCTTGTTTGTAATCAAAAGCCCACAATTATCCTGGATATTTGTGGAAGATAAGTTAATAAAGCATAAAATAGGGGATTTTTTTACATGCACCTATGAAATGACTTGGGAGAGTGGGTCGGTTCACCCTTACCCCTGCTTGCCCAAGCGACCATATACCGTAGTGTGACATAGGTTTTGTTTTTGCAAAAACAAAATAATTATTATTTTTACCTGAAGAAGTTCATTTTTGTTTCTGTAAGTACATAATTATTAGACTTTTCCTCATACATTCAATTTAAACAAATTATTGCGTCCTTTCAAATTTAAAGGGACAATCAAGGTGAATGAAAGTGGAGTGGATTTAATGGTACAATATCAATCTAAAAGGTGCAAACACTTATTATGAACAATTCCTCAATGTGAACACCTAAAGTACAAACAAGAATGGAGAGATGTTGAGAAGGATTTGTTGGCAAAACAGTGGGTCTTGATCCATGCTTGCAATTTGAAGTTGTCAACCTTCTATCAAGTATTTGCATTGTGTATGTGTTTGATATATAGGCTACTTTAGTTGAATATTGGTGCTCTATAAAGATGACCTTTGAAAGTCAATGCTATAGCTTGAGTCACCTCCAATACTTTTTGAGAAGGCTAGTTCGGTATTTCATTTTTTTCCACTAGTAAGTAGTATTTGCCAATCATTAAATAATTTTTCTTAACCTTCAACAACCCTTCAAATAATCTTGGAAGTTGAATGGTTTTTCATTGCATATGAAAGTCATAGTTATGACTTTTAATGACCTCATTATATTTTATAGTGTCCCTTATTTGAAGAACAAATTTGGATTCTACCTTTATGTGATGGACATGTCCTAGGATCAAGCTATATACACATCTTTTCCAACATTTTGGCTTTCTATATGTTTAATTTTCTTTGGTTTCAACAAAAAAAGCTTGTTAATTTTCAAAACCATATAACTTCAAAAAATTTAATTATTTTTTGCTAAAGGTGACCTCAAGCTACAACATCTCTCTATTTTGGACCTAAAATTCTCTATAAGTTGTGTACGTTGTTTTTCATTTTTTCCATTTGCCTTGAGGTAGAAGTACCTATTTTGGATAGCCCCTTGTCATGGCTTTTTAGACTCACCTATTGTGGACAATAGTTGGATGTACTATTCATTAAGAAAGATTATTTGTTTGTACCTTCTTGTCCACTCATCTCTCTTCAATCTTTTCTTAGTGAAAAGTGCCAAAGCTAACTACAATAGGTGAGTTTATGAGATCAGAATGGATACCAATGAAAAATCCACGTTTATATTGAATAAAATATTCATTTTTGGAATTTTTTGGAATTTTTTGGAATTTTTTATTGCATTCTTCCTCATCCTTATAATTGCACAAATTGAGCTCAATTTCTCAACGAATTTCCCATATTGTACAGGCTTAAAAGATTAAGTTATCAAGAATAGGTACCTCCATCTTAATTGAAACCAACTCTATTCAAAATCAATGCGCAATCCATGACAAGGATCTAAAGGCATCTGTTTTTGCAATGAGTTTGTCTGCCTGAAGATGTATGGCTGGTACAACTTTCTTTTCAGTGCATAGGCATAGTAAGTGCATAGTGTCACTTTGCACCATGACAAAAAAAAATTTAATGAAAATTTTAATCCCACTCCACCCCCTCTTATAATTTTGGGAGGGTGCAAAAGTTTTTTAAATTAAAATTAATTTTTTTCCCCCCCTATCCCCCTCTTATCATTTTGGGAGGGTGGGATTGCAAACAATCAGTATAGGATAATCTCATATTGTTGTACCTGTATCCCATTGTCCGTATCCATATATGATTTTATTGTATTTGTATGCATATTCGTACCATATTTCGTATGTACATATGATGGCTATTGATTTTTCTTGGTGGTGGGGGGAATTTTTTTTGAAATTAATCTGACGGCTCTTGATTTTTGTGGTTTGCCTGTGTGTGGTGGGGGACACACACAACTGTGTTACCTCTTTTCACTAGATTGTTGAATCGACTACAACATTTGCAATATACAACCTAAGATAAACATGCCTATTATCAAGCAGATTTGCTATCTAGTTACCTTAAAGAAGCTATTTGTTAACTCAATATTTCTAAGAGATTGAGAAGTTTGAGAGAAGCCATTTGCAAGTCAAATCAAAACATTTTGACAAGAAATGAATTTGATGTGATTTTCCAAAATTTGTTGGCAAAATTGGTGAAGCGTGAGTAGACCCATGCTAAACCACATGTTGACTTGTCCCCTCTCCAAGTGCATTGCCATGATGCTAAAAGGTTGCTAAGATTGTGGTAATGGGTGTGTGACTAATAGATAGGGGAGGGTCTAGTAGATGTTGGGATTGGGTAATTAATGACATTGGATAGTTTGCTCTTAATCCCTCGAGGATCAAGAAGACACAACATGTCTTCTTTAAATTTTCAATGACAAATCCTCAATAGAGTGAAACAAATCTCTATATTTTGTAAATTAGGGTCTTGTAGAATAACAAGTTTACAAACTTGATGCATTTTACAATTTTTACAATTTGAATGTGAGAAGTATTTAAAATTTTATTTAGGAAATGCATTCTAACAAAAAAAGGGAGCAAAGTAAATGTTTTCCCAATGCAAGGAATATAAGGGGGGGAAATATATCTTCTTGAACATTTTTAGTTTTTATTATGTACAAACAAACTGGATCTAAAGATTTTTTTTCAAATTTGTATTTTTATCAGTTTAAAAAAGTAAAAGGTTCAATTTGTTGTGATTAAAACACAAAATAATAAGAATGATTCTAATTTTCTTAAATTTTGTTCCAAAAAATATGCTAATAATATCAATTGCTAAA
This sequence comes from Antitrichia curtipendula, assembly GCA_951230915.1. Lineage (NCBI taxonomy): Eukaryota > Viridiplantae > Streptophyta > Bryopsida > Hypnales > Leucodontaceae > Antitrichia > Antitrichia curtipendula. The sequence continues at coordinate 20,918,143 of OX579642.1, forward strand.
TTTCAAAAATTGACACATATACAAATTTTTGTAATTTTTGTAGTATCCAGTTTGGTTAGTTTTAGCTTTTTACTTCCTCTGTTTTGAAAACGTGTATAAATTTGAGAGAGTTTTTTATTTTTCAAATTTTTCAAATTTAAATAAACACTACATTTTCTTTAGATTACAATACAATATTTTTTTGGAAGGGGATAAGAAAGCCTTATTCTTCTTATAATTTTTCTTCCTCCAAAGCTACATTTTTTGCCTATAAAGTTGATCATCCAAAATTGTTATAATCTAAAAATCCAATAGTCAAAATTTTCTTCAATTAATTTCATGCATACTAGACAAAGTAGTCCTTATTTTTGTACGGTTAAAACTAAAAATTTCAAGGACATCCATGTGCAAATTTTTTTAAAGTAGGACAATTCATTGGAAACCTCCATTGTCAAAGAGTTGTTGGGCCTTGAGAGGTTATCATTGAGGGGTTATTAGTTTGGGGCTCCTTGCCTTTTTTTTTTTTAATTGAAGTTAGTAAAAAAACAATCAGCTTCTAGTTGTAATTATGGTATGGAAAAATCTCAATCGTACAATCTAATGCATTTGCTAGCTAGTATGGTTTGGTAAATTTAGAAGGTCCCATATCATGATATTTGGGGATATTCATTATCAATTGTGGATGATATTAGTTTGTTTTAAGGATATAGGGTTTAAATTATAGGCTTTTGCCTTCAGGCTGATAGTCCAAAACAAAATGTGGATACATATGTAGAAAGCTTATATTGTATGTGAAAGCTCATAATTGGACATTCTAAAAATTCTGACAGTAGTTGCTCAACTTGATTGAGGAAAGTTGGATATGTCCAAATTAACAATTTGCAGTGAAATTTTCTAAAAATGATATTATATTATCATCCATCAGATATTGTCATCCATCAGATACTAGCATCGAATAGGTTATCATACATAATTGGTTGTACATATTTCAATCACAACCTTTGGTCTTCATAATCCAAGGATGTAGAAAGCTAGTTGAAAGGAAATAAGGTTGCAACTTGTAATGGCAATGGTGATGCGTTGCCAATGGAACAGTGCCACCTTAGCGTTGAAAAGTCAATAACTAGTTATGTATTAGATAACCGATTGTACATATTTCAATCACAACTTTTCATTTTCTTAATCCAAGGCTATAGGAAGCAAGTTGAAACAAAAGAAGGTTATCACTTCCAACTTGTAATGGCAATGGTGATAGGCTGCCAATGGGACAGTGCCACATTAACCCCTAAAGGTTTTTGACTATGTTTTCACCAAAATCGCTCCAGAACTGCCATTTCTAATACTAGTGCCAAATTTTAGAAAAAAAATATTTTTGGACACCTGTAGCCATAGGATCTTGTAGTAAACTTGTTTAAGAAGATGTGGAAAAAATTTCAGAATTTTCCACCAAGTGGATTGCAAGATAATAGAGTTTGAATTGACAAAAATCCTTTTTTTGTCCCTGCGAAAAAACGGGCAGCTGCCCTCCACAAGGTCACATTTGTATGAAAATATGTCCAAAATGATGGTTACTCTTTGGATTTATTCTTCAAGGCAAGTTGGCTACATGCTTGAAAAATTTCAGATCATTTGGAATTGTACAACATATAGGAAAAAAATAGTAAGTAGGAAGAGGTAGAGAATGATTCAAAGCACTAAATTGTCAAGAATTTATTTATGAAATTGAAAAATGACAATCCCAACGATTGTAGTGTTGTAATAAACAATCTACACGCAATGTTTTTATTTTTTTTCAAAAATATTGAAAATCGAGTTAAATAAAGGACTTCAAAGTTTATTTTAGAGTAGAGATTCCATAACTACCTCCAAACTAAGAATCCTCATAACTTTTGACTCATTGATCGGAATGGAATGATTCAAAGCCTCCCATGTACATTTAAATCTAAAGAACCAATTTCAAATTTTAGTTTTTCTTAAAAGTGATTTTTAAAGAAGTTTTTTTTGCTGCCCCGGCTGCCCGCCGAACAATGAAAATGACATATCATGCAGTAACTTTTTAACCATGTAGTCAAAAGTTACGAAAATTGTTGGACCTTAAAGCTACTCCTCGGGCACATCTTATGTGAAAATTTCAAAGAAAAAAAAGAAAAATTCCGGTCATAGTGAGCTGCCCCAAATCGCTATGTTGTCAAAAAACGGTGTTTGGTCCTTTAGGGGTTAACATTGAAAAATCAACCACCGGTTATGACTTATAAGTCCAACCCAAAATCCTCGATTGTCTCCAATCTCCGTCTTCAATTTACCAAAAACGATGTTCTATTGTGTCTTTCTTAATTCCGCCCCACCAAGCCACTTACTTGTGGTGTCATGGTAGTTATGAAAATATTCTAACTCTCCCCCGTTTCATTTGTTTATTCCTTAAATGGCGATACGGACGCGAAGCGTCTAATGGATGCCAGCAAATCCTTTTAGTAGGACACAAGTTGCAACTATTCATCTTCTAAATTTTGTTGTGAAAAAGGACAGATCTTGTATAATAGTTTGACTTCCATTGAGTGCTTTTTGCTATTTCGTAATCTAATGACTCACATGCGGTAATGAAAAAGGGATGACTTGCAAGGTCACATGCTTGTCCTTTAACCCTTGAACGTTGACACGGACGCCAAAAATCCGATGGATGACAAAGAATCATTGCAGTAGGAAAAAAGTACAAATATTCATCCTCAAAAAAAATTGTCGTGAAAAGGGTAGATCTTGTATAGTAGTTTGACTTCCATTGAGTGCTTTTTGCTATTTCGTACTCCAATGACTCACACACGGTAATGAAAAAGAGATGATTTGCAAGGTCACATGTCGTCCTTTAACCCTTGAACATCAACACAGACGCCAAACGTCCGATGGATGACAAAGAATCATTGTAGTAGGACATAAATACAACTAGTCATTTTCTAAATAATTTGTCGTGAAAAGGGGATATCTTGTATCATAGTAGTTTGACTTCCAATGAGTGCTCTTTGCTATTTCGTAATCCAATGATTCACACGCGGTAATGAAAAAGGGGTGATCTGCAAGGTCGTCCTTCAAGGGTTACAGAAAACTACAAAACTACAAAACTACAAAACTACAAAACAAAACCATGATCATGTCCGTCCTGCAACTTGGTATGATTTCAGGTTTCCCTGTGTCAGTGCAGACTCTTCTCTCTCCCTGCCTGCCTGCCCTGCCTGTCTGTCAGTCCCTTTTGCTTCCGTCAGTTTCTTTCCGTCAGGGTTGCACAGAACAAGAAGCCCAGAACCACTCACTCACGGCAAGTCTGTTGACGACGTCTGATCGTCTGCGTCTGCAGGCGTCAGGCATCTCCAGCGGCAGGGGCGCCTTAGGACAGCTTCAATGCCTGAGTGTGATCAAGTGAGCACCAAGTCCTCCCGTCCCTTGGTCAGGAGGAAGGATAATATCAGTCAGGCACCGGATGAATGCATGGAATCAGGGATTTGATTTTACTACGTAGTACCCACTGAAATGAATGAATGAATGGATAAATGAAGATCTTGGGGGAGATGAATGAATCATGTGTTCTCGTACTGTACAGTAAGTTACGTATTGGATAACTGATGAGTCGCGCTAGCGACAAATAGGTAATCGTACGTAACCGGTTGTACAGTGGGGTCTGAATCAAAATGGCGTTTTTGAAATCGCACTGAAGGAAATTTCAATGCTGCCAACTTTGACAGCCTCCCTAGAGCTGAAAAAAATGGTATTTTATTACAAATATTTTTACCACATCATCACTTTTATGTTAATAACACGTGTACCAAAATTCAAAGCCAAAAGATTCACCAAAAAAAAGTTATTCAAAATCTACCAACATGGGTAGTTGTGGAATGGCTTCCCCCATTGTTTCCCACAACTACACATGTTGGTAGATTGTGTATATCTTTTTTTTTGTATAGATCTTTTGACCTTAAAATTTGTCACACATGTTACTTAACATAGAGAAGATCTTGTGCCAAAATTTTCATGGTAAATAAAAAAAAACTCAGCCCTTGGAGGGGGTGTCAAAGTTGGCAGTAGAGAAATGGTTTCTCAAAGCTACCCATGTTGGTAGATTTTGAATATCTTTTTTTATTAGACTTTTTTGTCCTTGAAATTTGGCACACATGTTATTAATATAGAGAGGATTTTGCGACAATAATTTCATGGTAAATAGACAATTTCTCAGCCCTTGGGAGGGTGCCAAAGTTGGCAGTAGTGAAATGGTTTCCACAAGTGATTCTCAAAACAACACATGTTGGTAGATTGTGAATATCTTTTTCTGTATTGATCTTTTGGCCTTGAAATTTGGAACGTATATTATTAACATAGAGTACATTCTGTTCCAAAAATTTAATGGCAAAAAAAAATTTCAATCCTTGGGAGTCTCTCTAAGTTGGCAGCAGTGAAATTTTTTCCACAACTACCTATGTTGGAAGATTTTGAATAACTTTTTTTCGGTAAATCTTTTGGCCTTGAAATTTGGTACACATGTTATTAACATAAAGATGATGCTATGGTAAAATATCAATTTTTCAACTCTCGGGAGGCTGTCAAAGTCAGTAGCATTGAAATTTCCTTCGCTATGGTTTCAAAAACGCCATTTTGATTGGGACCCCACTATACATTTTCTAATCACAACTCTTCATGATCCAAGGATGTAGGAAGCAAGTTAAAAGAAAAGAAGGTTATGAGTTGCAACTTGTAAAGTAACTCTGCCTATGGCAGACATAATTTTGGACCAGCCTAATGCAAGCCAAAAACTTCATGAGCTATACATTTCACAAGACACATGCTCATGAAGTTTTGGGCCTGAATTAGGCTGGTCCAAAGTTGGCCTGTCATAGGCAGAGTTACCTTAATGACAATGGTGACGTTTTGCCAATTGGACGATGCCACACTAGTGTTGAAAAGTCAACAACTGGTTATGTAGTACATCCCAAAAGTTCATTTATGCAGATTTATGGATGAAAAACACTACATTAGGATTGATTGTGGACTCTTGCACATTTAGCACCTCAAGGCCCAGGGCCTTTTGGGGTTAAGAGACAACGTTGCTTTTGAAGTGTTGACCCCTTAAGTTCCTTGAATGTATTTTCACCAAAAACGCTCCAGAACTTGCCATTTGTAGTATAAGTACCATTTTTTCGAAAAAACAGACACCTGTAACCCTAGGATCTTGTAATATGTTGACTTGAGAACATGTGCTAAACAATTTGAAACTTCCACTACGTGGATTGTAAGATACAAGCATTCAAATTCATTGAAATCATTTTTTTGGCCCTATGAAAAACAGGGCAGCTGCACTTCACAAGCTCACTTTTCTATAAAAAAAAATGTCCAAAATGATGGTTCTTCTTTGAATTCATTTTCCTAGACAAGTTGGCTATATAAGTAAAAAAATTAACATCATTTAGAATTGTACAACATGTAGGAAAAAAATAAAAAGTAGAAAGAAGTGAAAAATGATTCAAAATACAAAAAATTTAAGAATTTAGTTATGGAATTGGAAAATGCCAATCCCAATGGTTGCAATGTTGTAATAACAATCTACATTTTATGTTTTATTTTTTTCAAAAAATATTAAAAATTGAATAAGATAAAGGATTTCAAAGTTTACTTTAGAGTAGAGAATCCATAACTACCCGCAAACTAAAACTTCTCATAACTTTTGTCTCATTGGTCAAAATGGAATAATTGAAAGCTTTCCACATAGATATAAGTCTAGAAAACCAATTTCAAATTTTTGTTTTTGAAAAGAGTGAATTTTTCTACTGCCTGCTCAGAGAAAAAGAAACATATTAGGCCATCATTTTTTATTCATATTTCTAAATTTAATTTAATTTAGTGCATATGAAAGATATTTTTTGTCCCCACCTTCTATTAAAATTTCAGCCTAAACCATGCAAATCTCTAGCTACAAGTATTTGCCTAAAAATGCATGCTGGTCTTTTAGGGGTTAAGATTATCACTTGGCTTTATGTTAACCTGTAAAGGACCGTTTGTTCCCTTGGAGGACAATTTGGATCCGGGCAATTTCTTATAACCTCAATTTTTTGTGAAACTTTTTAAAACTTTTTGAGGATGTGTGATTATGTGAGAGTTTTGTGGATATAATTTTTATTTCAATCGGTGCATGGAAGCAAAAGTTATGGCACAATAGGCAAAATTGCAGTTTGGCGAGCAATAGAAAAAAAACTACAAAAAGTCAAAATAAAACAATGTTTTTTTTCCTAAGAGATTATATTTTTTGTCTACATGTGAAGCTTTGATTCATACTATTTGGACTAGTGATGAGAAAGTTATGGACAATCTTAGTCTTTTGAGCAATCTAAGCATCATCATGAAAAAATAACTTATAGAATTCATTTTTGAATGCAATTTTTACAATTTTTACAATTTTTTTGTTAGACAGGGTTTAGTTTGCATGTTCAAACAATATAACCATTTGGATTACTGTGTTCCAATTCCATCTTACAACTATTAACAATATAGTGTTCCCCTCACTTTTGAACCTACTTTTACTTAACAATTTTTTAATGAGAGAAAATTAATTGTTTTTTTCCTAATTTTTTTTCCTAGATTCTCAACCCAATTATTCAGCATAAAATATTAGAAAAACATCATCTTTGGTGCAAAAAATTTAAGTTAAGAAGATTCAAGGCCAAAAAATCTAGTTGAATAAGGTGCAAAAAAACTTGTTTCTTTCAGTTCAAATGCAAATATCTTGCAATCTATGAGGTCAAAGTTCTTGAAATTTCTTTGACACATTCTTATATTAGTCTAGTATAAGATTCTATAGTTAGATGTGCAAACAAAAACAAATTCTAAATTTTTTTTTCTCTTTGTAATAGAAATGACAATTTTGAGTGTGTTTTGATGGAGAAAAGGCCTCGGTCCTTTAGGGGTTAAGGCATTAAATGACTTGTAAATCATAGGGCATTCCCACTTGAGTGCTTAGATGTCCATCAAACCTATATGGCAACCGAGGTGGCATAGACTTGCATAACATTGTTAACCCCTAAAGGACCAGCATACGTTTTTGGGTAGTATAGAAATTTTGGACAGGTACCTATGACTGGAGGTTTTCATATTTTTGACTAAAATTTTCAAAGAAGTTGTGATCAAGGAATATCTTTCATATGCACTAAATTTCATGACATTTGCAAATATGAGTGAAAAGTTATGGCCTAATATGTTTCTTTTTTCACCAGCCGAGCAGATTAGAAAAAATCACTTTTTTCAAAAACAAAAATTTGAAATTGGATTTCTAGACTTATATTTATGTGGAAAGCTTTCCATTATTTCATTTTGACCAATGAATCAAAACTTATGAGGAACTTTAGTTTGCCGGTGGTTATGGATTCTCTACTCTAAAATAAACTTTGAAGTCCTTTATCTTACTCAATTTTCAGTATTTTCTAAAAAAAATAAAATTATACGATGAAAATTGTTTATTACAATATTGCAACCATTGGGATTGGCCTTTTTCAGTTCCATAACCAAATTCTTAACAATTTTGTATTTTGAATCATTCTCTACTTCTTTCTACTTACTATTTTTTCCCTATATGTTGTACAATTCCAAATGGTGTGAAAATTTTCAAGAATGTAAACAACTTCTTTATGAAAATGAATCCAAAGAAGCACCACCAATGTTGGACATTTTTTCATAGAAAAGTGAACTTGTGGAGTGCAGTTGCCCTGTTTTTTGCAGGGCCCAAAAAATGATTTCAATGAATTTGAATGCTTGCACCTTGCAATCCATGTGGTGGAAATTTTTGAAATTTTTAGCACATGTTTTCAAGTCAACATACTACAAGATCCTACGGTTACATGTGTCAAAATTTATTTTTTTTTCAAAAATTTGGTACTTCTACTAAAAATGGCAGTTCTTGAGCGTTTTCAGTGAAAACATAGTCATAGAACTTTAGAGGTTAACTGGGCTTCTATGTCCCTTGCCAAGGGAGGGATAATTCTCCATGGAATCCTTGGCAGGTAATTTAGTTATAATAGGAATAAATTGATTGGTTAGTTGATTGGTTCTTCATTTGTGCTGTAGTGGCTTATGCAAAGTTTGACAAAGGCAAACGATTCCAAATTGGCTAGTTCAAGTACTGGCTACAGTAAGTGGACAGGTTGCAACACATGGGGGCTCCCACTTCTATGGGGAGCAAAAAGGAGACCCCCAACGTTGGAAACAATGTTATGTGGTAGCATAACTACAACCATTTAATTACTTCTGTTTTTTTGGTTCACCACTGTAAAAGTAATTCATAATAAAAATTTGGCAATCTTTTGAAAATGAAGATTTCAGCATTTGACAGCTACTCTTATCAAATATGGCTCTCAAGAGTCCATTATTTAAGAACAACAATTGTCCAATGCAAAAATTAGTGGGACCGGACTTGATAGAATAAAAAATATTGGACTTATCTAGCAACCACCTCACATAAACTTGAAAATGTCCATTGATATGAGGGAATGAAGATGTATAGGCAATCTCTTTATACAAGTGGGGTGATGAAAGGTAAAATAATCCATGTGGACTGTGCAAATTAGGATTAGTAGAAGCTCAATTGCTCATACCTAGTGAAATCAAAAGTAGGAATTGTGTTTGATGTAGAACTTTAGACCTCATTTAAGCATAGTAGAATAACTTTTTTCAAGAAATTTTGAACAAATAAAAGTTGGGAAATCAAGCTAAATTTCATCTTCAGAAATTGGTTTGAGATTTGGAGCCTCCAATCAAAAGTTAGGGTCAAAATTGAGAGAGGGGTTGGGGGGGACATTTTCTTTGACATTTTAAACATCCTCTCTAAATTTTGTTCATAACTGTTGATTGAAACTCGAAATATCAAACAGATTTTGAAGATGGAATTTAACTTGATTTCCCAACTTTAATTTGTTCAAGATTTCTTGAAAAAAGTTAGCCTACTATGCCTAAATGAGGTCTAAAGTTCTACATTGAAATACAATTTTCTGCGTTTTGACAATGAGTGGTCAAGCTTTCATCTTCAAATTGTCCCATAACCTTTGAGGATTCATGATGGACAATAAATTTCATTATAAAAAAAATCTCTTCGCCCATTGGGTTGAATAAATGTGTTGAAATCTTTTCCAGAACTTGAGTATTCTTTACAATTCGTTTTCCTTGGATTTGACAAGGTGACTTGTTAATTTTCAAAAATCATTCAGATTTTGAAATTTTGCTTATTTTTTACCTCTGGTTGGCAGGGTTGCGGTCCTCCAGGACGGCTGAAGAAGTATGAGCCGTGTGTTAACTGCAACAAGTTCATAAACTCGTACAGCAGTATCAAACCTGAACTTCCATATTTTCTTCTTATGTGGAAGTTTTATCTTTTAACACATGCTCTTTGTCAATGCCACGTGGGAATGGGCCTTTATAGTTCAAAATGTCACTAAGGTATAGAAATCTTAATCATACAATCTTGTAGTGTATGTGTTGTAGATGACATAAATCAAATTTGGAGTCATTTGACCATATAGATTGCAAGATTATAATGTTTTAGTGTAGAAAAAAGATGCTGAAATTTTCCTAGCAACACATTTAAAGTTGAGATTCAATTTCTAAACCTATTCAATGAAAAAAGTTTAAACTATAAAGTAATTCAAATCCAGCATACAAAAACATTGGTGAAAGAAAATATCATTCAATTGACTCATTGTGTCTACAAAAAAATTATTTTTACATAGAAATTTCATTCAAATAATAAGAGGTCTAAATATAGTCCATTCTAAGTGAAATTGTACATGAGGGTAGAGTCCCCTTAATACAACAACATGCCCAGGTTTCACTTCATAGTTCCAATTTTTCAATTTATGAGAGTGGTTTATATGGTGGCCAACTACTTTTGGGAGTCACTATAGATCTCACAAATGGTAAGGAACTTGAACTTGAATTTTTTTGAATGTGCTCTCCAAGAAGGCAAATTCAAGATCCTACAATTACAATTTTTATTTCTAACAAATAATTTCATCACATAGTGACCATATTTTTTTGTTTTGGGGGTTCAAAATACAAAGGATTTTATGAAGTTGACCTCCAACGCTCCTAAGTCCATATTCTAGAGGGTGAACAAAATGCTTTTAGGCAATGTTTTATCTAAATTTATTCTCATTCATTCAAAGTTATATTGAAATCTTAAAAAAGATGACCTACCTTTACAACCAAGTTTTATGGAAAAGGGGATAATATTATATTTTCATATACAGTATAAACTAAAATGTGTAAACATTCCAAAAAAAAAAAATCTACTGATAAAAGTGGATTACGAGATCCTCATGTCATGCGCATGATCAAACACATGTAATACTCTCACTCTATCTAATGATATAAAATTTTATCCATTTAAATAATACTTTCCACAACATGATCAATCAAGACATTTGGTCGTCATAAATCCTTCGTTATTAAAAACAAACAAATGAAAGTTTTTCTTTTCTCATCCTTTTCTCATCCGTCCCTTTCTCTTCATCTCTTTCGCTAGAGTTGTTACCACTCAGTCGCTCAGTCGGTTGGTGTCTTCCACCGCTCCACGACTGTTTATGAATTTGCGCCACGCTCAGCATCGTATTTCGGAAGGAAACTTGATTGAGAGGTCTGTTTTCCAAACACTTGAGTCACAAATTTTTCTCGAATTCTGATTGCAAATGTTGATTGGGATCGAGCGAGGTTGCGATTGTGGCTAAACAAATAAGTAGGATATTGGGTTCGATAGAATTTCAAGTTTGCATACCGGTAGTCGCAGCGTTCTAGGGTTCCTGGACGAGATTTTCTGTCTGTTCTGAGCTCGCAATTGGTAACTTTAAGAGATATTGGTGCCACTCGTTATATAATCCCTGGAGTTGGACAAAGCGGTTTGTGAAGAGTTTTATTTGAATTAGCTGTGGCGACAATTTATTGGAATTTGCATCTTGTTGTGCGGATACTCAATTTCTCCTATAATTTGCTTTCCTGGGAGGACGAGGTTGTGATTCTGCTCGTTTCTCAACACCACTTGAAGCTATTCGTCCACGTTCGCTTGGTAATTCAGTGGAAACGATGAAAATATCAGTTCATCTGGTATAAGATTTCAGTTCATTTAGATTTGAGAGTTTTTTTTGGATGGGATGCTTAATCTGATCTCTGTTGTTTTCTTTGAGCGGAGTGCGCAGGCAATTGAGTAGTCTGGTGGAACGGTGAAGGGGATAGTAAGGAGCAATGCAAGGAACCCTGGGAGGGTCCTTGAGACCGTGCACGTCGTTACTCCATACGCATAGGACTTCATTGCTACCCCTCGTCAACTTTGGGCAACGTAGTCTGGTAACTTGTAGTGTATTTGGAAGGGAGAACAGGAATGGTAGTGACTTGAGAAGAGCTAGAACTGAACTGAGGGTTTGGCCCCGTCGAGATGCGGCGAGCACATTAGGATTAGGGATACGGAGGCACCTTGTTGTGGTTGCTGCAAAGAGGAGTTTACTGTCGGAGCTTCAGAGCATCAAGGAGGAGGCAGACGCAGGTACCCTGTTGTTTAGGGTTTTGACTCTCTCTGTCTTTTGCACTATGCATTTCTGGTAGATATAAGGTAGAGGATACTATCTGCGTCATTGTGGTACTGCAGGAGCCAAAATCTTTTGATTTCAAAGATTATTCTCACTCAATGTATGATGTTTTCTTATGCAATCGTTTAAAGTGGGAGGTTGTAAACGACTATTGAAGGGATAGTAGACCCCATTTCCATTCAAGCATCAGGGGCCATAGACATTTAGCCAAGGCTTGCTTAGGTACACGAGTTGCTAATTTAAAGTCAACCAAGTGTATTTCAAGAAATCAGTTTCTGTTGATACCAGGGGTCAGAATAGGAGACGGGATCGGTTTTCTAACGGATTTAATTCCCTTTATCTTGATTGTTTCTATCGTTTCGCCATCTCATGAGCTTGTCCTGCATTGTGTGCTACGCGGCAGCTGGTCCTCTGGAGTTTGAATCGCCATTAGATGTAGTCTTGTATCCAGATCCAAGATTACGGACCAAGAACAAGCTGATCAAATTCTTTGACGAGAAACTCCAGCAGCTTGTGAACGAGATGTTTGACATTATGTACAAGTGAGCAGTTGAGCTTGTCTCTTGCATTCGTGCTGTGCACACCTAAAAGCTTTCAAAAAAGCATGGTTCCAATTATCGAATTAATTTTTCTGGGGTCTTATTGGCAGTTGAAAGACGATTCCAATGCATTTTAGCATGAAATATCTGGGCGCCGTTTGAATCTTCTATGAATTTTCAAATGCTGTACCCGAAATTGACCCTCCCCTGCGTTCACACTACATTTTGCGCAAGATAACCTGTCAGTGTGCAAGATCCTCAACTGGGAATTGTTTTTTACAGGACGGACGGGGTGGGCCTGGCAGCACCTCAAGTGGGAGTGAATGTGAGGCTGATGGTGTACAACCCCGTGGGAGAAAGGGGGAGCGGAGAAGAGTATGTGTTAGTGAATCCCCGCATTGTCAAGTATGGGAAAACTCGGGATCTTTTTGATGAAGGCTGCCTTTCCTTTCCTATCTTGGAAAGAGGTCCCAAGCAAGCTCCTACAATCGAGGCATCAGTGGAGGTCAGTACTCTTGTGGATATTAGGGCCAAGTTCAATCCGATTGTGCTTCAACAATAATGTGCTATTTTGTTCATTCGCTTGTTTTTATGTCTGGTTCTGAAACGCGGATAGATTGTATTATAGGGACCCGGAGGAGGTAAACCAGGATAATGTAGGCCTGATATGTTAAAGACCCCTGCAGATGAAGCCCTCCATCTCAGCTTCAGGGTGCTCTTTAAGACCCTTAAAATTACAGATGCGATGGAGCAGAGCAATTAGGGTCTGTGATTATGCCAAAACGACTGCTACTTATAGGCTGTTCTGCTTAGGATCTAATATATATTTAATGAAAGAGTATCCCTGGGGGTCGATCTCATCAACCTTTGATTTCTATACATACACCACAGTTCTCTACACTTCGGAATGGACTTTATTTGCCTTCGATATCCATATCTATTTTTTCTATACTACTGTTCCCTGAAGTGATTGTCTGATTGTTTGGTTGTTCAGAGGCCCAAGTCAGTGAGGATAGATGCCCAAGACGTCAAGGGAAAGAAATTCAGCCTGAACCTCAAGGAGTGGCAGGCTCGAATTTTCCAGCACGAATATGATCATCTCGAGGTAAGTCTGGCAGATTGTGACCCCAAACCCTAAAGCCTAAGAAAATTAGGAACTGTCACTCAGAAGTTAGATTTTGTGGCTACAATCTCCTCTAATTGATTTTGATCTGCACTTGCGTCCATCTATCCGTCTAGCTAGATATTTTATTATCTAATCTGCGCAGAATAGATCTACATTTATGTTATCTTAGAGCCCGTTTAGATTCTGACAGAGGGCTCACGCTCTTGTTATTTTTGCAGGGAATTTTGTACTTCGATCGAATGACTCCAGAAGTCCTGGACACAATTCGACCAGAGCTTGAGGTCAAATTCATTCTCCCATTCCAACGTTGTCTCTTGCAACTATTCACTACCAGAATATGATCCACATACCATAATGCAGAAGACCTTGTTTCCAATACAATTAGACTGTTTTCAAGAACTTTCCAGACATCGTTATAAAGAGAATCGTCCCCATAATTCGTAGGCAGGTCTTTCTATTGTCACAGGATGACACAGATGCCTCGTTATGTATCTTGGTGAGGCCTCCCTGTGATCATAGGGAGACATTTACATGCACCCGGCAAGATTGTCTAAAAGTTCTTGAATCAGTCTTAATATCACTGAAAACAGTTGCTAGCAGGCTGCCTCACTTGACTAGGAAACGTTTGAAGATGGTATTGCTGTGTGCGTATTGGCACTTACAGGCTGGTCAGCATTCTCAGAAATGCAGCATTTTCTTTTTTCTTTTTAAGGGGCCTTGAGCTGTTCACCAATCTTATACTCCCTGTGGTGTTAATGCAGGGTCTTGAGAAGCTGTATGAGGAGCGAACAGGGCTGTCGGCACCCGAGAGAATTAGCGACAGGCAGTAGATGGTCGTGGAGGGCAGCTATTCTCCAGGCTACTTGAAGGAGACTCATTGATTCTGCATGAAGTATGCAAATTGTACATTGTCTGATACTGGTAATCTGAATGTCCAAGGTTGGATTAGTCCTTTTGTCCTGCTCGTTTAGAACGGTCTGATACATTGGTGTAAGTTGCGACCATTCTATTATGTGAACAGGGCCGATTAGAGGTTCTGTAGTGGCAAACGAACCTACTCCCGCTGTCCCTCTAAAAAACTCCAAAAATCTTCCCTACGAGGGATTAACTAGGGATTAACTGTATTTTTAGTCTTTGTGCCAGTGATACATGCATTCAAGAACTAGCAGCTGATCCCCTAAATTCATGCAAAATCTCTATTGTAGGTGGCATTGTTCAGGCACCTAAAATTTGTGGGGAAAGTATCATATTTGAGCATTGTTTGTGAATGCTGCTAGCTTGTCATTCATGATGGTTTAAAGTTGGTGGCAACAATGGGGTTCTAGAAATATCTGCTCTCAACCTGAATACCCCAACAAGGAAACATGACCCCCTTCATGAACAAATCTTCATAGCATCCAAGTGGTCATCAAATCCATCATCAACACCACTATTTGAAGAAGCAACAAGTACAAGGTGCCTCATTTGGGCAAGGCCTAGCTTGCTAAAAGAGGAATGTTCCTTGATCGCTTGCCTCCACGATGTCAATCAACACAACCAATGCTTGCTCAACAATTGAAATCAATAAATGGAATTTTTTAGTGGGACATGAATTTTGCCTAATTTGGAGGTTTTCAAAGAGACAGAGGGTGTATTGTTTTCTCAATTGCATTTTTGACTTCATGGAGAGGGTCTTGACATTTTTCAAGTATTAAGTTGATTGTGTTCCCACTTCCCAAGTGTCAAGAGTCAAGGGAATGAGGTAAGGTAACTACACCTAAAATGGACCAAATAAGCTCTGTGGCATAACCAGTGTGCTATAAAAAATGAATAACATTTTTTGCACATTGCTAAAGGACTAAAGGACTATGAATCAAATTGCAAGTGGTTCCATAATGTTTGGATGAATTGTGAATTAGTTACAAATTTTCAGAGATTTGGGGTGTAGGGTGCTAGAAGTGTCATGTAGGTGATGCCAAAATGAATTTGATGCACATGAAGAAATGACAGTAGAGAGAAGTTAAAACAACACAAAGTACACACAAAATGGACCACTTGTAGAGTTGCCACCTCCACTACTAATAAAGTTGCACACTACACAAGATCCATTTAACATTTGCATCCTTGCCATGCGCACCATTTTGGGAATCCTCTCTGTTTATTTTCCTTCAAAAATAGAGGCTGATTTTCAGGAGCGGTCCATTTTAGGTGTAGTTACCTTAGAGGAACAGGCTTTTGTAGGTTTTGAAACTGTAGACTAGGTTGACAGGAGGTACTAGGAAGTAGGCAGCTCGCTCTCCACATGCGATTTGGTATGATGGACGTGACGGATGCTTCGGCAAAAAAAATATGGACTGCACTGAGTAATGACCTCAGAGTGCTGTTCAGATTGTTGTCCTAAGTGAGCGACAGAGCTTTTAGTTTTTCTTGTTGCAAATGTGTTTTAACGTGCAAATTTATGGATAGATATTCCATGCAATATTCTTTTTAAAAGTTTTCCTTTTGAAAAATTTGCACCAATAAAATAACGCATGCCTAAGATTATTTCAAATGCCACCATCAACTAATCTTCGAGTCAAGGGTGATTCAATTCAAGAATTTTGTGTTGCATCTCCAAGAATTACGTGAGTGGATTCAAATACAAAGAGGAATTATATTAATCCGATAAGAACTGAACTTGATATGAATTTTCAAACACAATTGGTGCAAAAATATAAATCATTTAATAAATGGAGGCCATGACCATCTTAAAAAGGTTCATGGCCACCCTAATCCTATTTGATGAGTGTTTTGAAAGTATAACTTTAACATTCTACAAGCAACTCTTTTTTTGCTTGAAGCTACAACTTGTTTTGACAAGCATTTGTATACAACTAATTCCACATGAACCAACATTTAATGAACCACATCTTTATCAGTCTTAATCCTAAAGTGCCCAAGCCTTTCCAAGTCTATTTTTCCTATGAAAATATATTATGGGCTTGTAGTTATCTCCAATGAAGGAATTTTTTTTAGAAAGGAATTCTAACCATATAGATGTTTAAAGAACTTGTTATCAGTATGCATACCAATTTTGAGTGTGAAATTGCATAGGAATTATAAGATTATTACAAGAGAAATGTATAAATATATTTTATTTTTAGTATGCTACTTCTCCCCATAATATTTGAGAAATTTGCATGTAAGAGTTTTTAGGATTGAAGGTGACATGACCAACTAGAAATTGTGTTAGCACACTAAGATGCACTTTCAAAAATCTCAAGTTCAAATGCAGAGCTATGAAAGTCATTATACAATCTACCTTGCAATTGTTGAAATGCATTTAAAAAAATTTTACACTTGATAAGTAGAAATCGCAAATAACTCCAAATCGACACTTGTATGTTTAAACTTTCAATGGTGAAAATCACAAAAACACTTTATTCTTTCTATTGGGACCATTTTCAAAGCAAATGTATAAGTATAGTTTTTTAGATTTCAAAATCATGTAAAATTAGCAAGCTTGTCTAAATAATAGAAATTATCCCACAAAGACACATGGTACTAAGTACTAATGGTACATATATGTCTTTGAGGACGTGTCAAAAATAAAATATTTATCTCTTTCAATTAAAAATAAAAAAACTTCTAATAGTTAACCTCCAATATTATCCATCAAATTTTTAAACCCCTCAAGGCCCAAGGCCTTTTTGGATTTAAAAACATCATTGCTTTTGAAGTGTTATAGTTTAAAATGTGAATGAGTTATAAAAAACATACAATCAACCATTCAACCATACAGTCTTGTAGTGTACGTGAATAAAATTTGGAGTCATTTGGCCACATAGAATGCAAGATTATAATATTTTAGTGTAGAAAAAAGATGCTGAAATTTTCCTAGTAACACATTTGGAGGTGAAATTCGATTTCTAAACCTACTCAAATGAAAATTTTTAAACTTTAAAGTGATTTGAAACCAACCCAAAAACACATTGGTGAAAGAAAATATCATTCAATTGACTCATTGTCTTTGCAAAATCATTTTGAACTTTACAAAAATATCAAGAAAAAACACATTTGAGGTTGAGTATGCATAACTTTTCAATTTTTATTTATTGGAAACGGACAATGTATGAAGAAGAAACAAGCTGCCAAAGTTCATTGTAATCCAAAAGTGTTTGTATTTTGAACTTCGACTTGCTTCCAAACATTCAAAACAACTTGGATTGACATGAAAAATTTATCACAATAACTAAAATTAAAGGGAAACATAATCCAATATTTTTTGTTGAATACAATCATTGAATGAAGGAGATACAAGTCCTTGAAGTTGCAGTCATCAAATGTAGTTTGGTGATTTTATTTGAACCATTGAACTTTGATTGGCTTATAAAAAGTCAGTACATCTTGGATTGATCTGAAAATTTTACCTCACAAACTAGAAGAGCAAGCGCAAATTTTCCAATAAGTAATATTGAATTCACACAACAAATGCAAAAGTTACACCACTTTGAATTGGATATGAAACTATGTGAGGACACTTTTGGTCCCTTGGGTGGTGAGGGGCTAAACGTTCAAAGGAATTTAACAACTCGTACATAAATGAGCTGAAATTTTGTAACAACTATATATGGTCAATCAAGCAATTAGCGGTTAAACTGTCTATAAATACTTGTAGATATGAACCTTATATCATTCTTTGACAATAGCACCCAATTGCTTGCCCAAAGAAAATGAGTTATACACTTTGCAAAAATGAGTGACATGTGTTGTGCAAATGGAAAGGTCCAGTAGATGTCGGTTTAGGGTGATTGATGCTAAGGAAGTGTGCTCTGAAAGCGACCTTCTTCTTCAAATTGACCCTATTTTTAGCTAGAGAATGGAGATGAGCTAATCTTTAACCCCTAAAGGACCAAACACCATTTTTTGACAACATAGCGTTTTGGGGCAGCTCACCACGAATGGAATTTTTATTTTTTTTCTTTGAAATTTTCACACAAGATGTGCCCGAGGAGTAGCTTTAGGGCCCAACAATTTTCATAACTTTTGACCACATGGTTAAAAAGTTATGGTATGATTTGTAGTTTTCATTGTTCGGCGGGCAGCCCGGGCAGCAAAAAAAACTTCTTTAAAAATCATTTTCTAGAGAAATAAAA
The DNA here is from genome assembly GCA_951230915.1 of Antitrichia curtipendula. Lineage (NCBI taxonomy): Eukaryota > Viridiplantae > Streptophyta > Bryopsida > Hypnales > Leucodontaceae > Antitrichia > Antitrichia curtipendula. Next base: position 20,936,495 of record OX579642.1, read on the forward strand.
ATTTGAAATTGGTTCTTTAGATTTATGTGCACAAGGAAAGCTTTGAATCATTACACTTTGATTTATGAGATGAAAGTTATGAGGAATTTTAGTTGTGGGTAGTTTGTGGGTAGTTATGGAATCTCTACTCTAAAATAAACTTTGAAGTCCTTTATTTAACTCAATTTTCAACATTTTAGGAAAAAAATATAAACACAAGGTGTACATTGTTTATTACAACATTATAATTGTTTGGATTGGCATTTTTCAATTCCATAATTAAATTCTTAACAATTTAGTGTTTTGAATCATTTTCTACTTCTTTCTACTTACTATTTTTTTCCTATATGTTGTACAATTCCAAATGATCTGAAATTTTTCAAGCATGTAGCTAACTTGCTTTGAAGAATGAATCCAAATAGTTACCACCATTTTGGACATTTTTTCATACAAATGTGACCATGTGAAGTGCAGCTGCCCGGTTTTTCGCAGGGACAAAAAAAGGGGTTTAATCACTTCAAATGCTAATATCTTGCAATCTACACGGTGGAAATTTCTGAAATTTTTTCCACATCTTCTCAAACTAGTTTACTACGAGATCCTACGGTTACATGTGTCCAAAAATGTTTTTTTTTCCAAAATTTGGTACTTGTACTAGAAATGGCAGTTTGGGAACGTTTTTTGTGAAAACATAGTCAAAAACCTTTAGGGGTTAAATGAACCACTTTAGCAATTGTACAAATTAAAGAAAAATAAATTTTCTATTGCAAGAGCCAATCATTGTCTTTGATTTTTGCACATTTGTTTAATTTACAATTTGCAAGTGGATGGATTTTAGAAGACCTATGGTCACAAATAGGTGCCTGTGCCCTCAACCTTTTGAAAATTTATAAGTAATTCAAAAATGCTTGGAAAAAATACAAAATCACTTGTGTTAGGTTCCACATCTATTTTTCTTTCTCTGAAAAATGATCTAATATATTTTTGTCCGTGGAAACCTATGAACAAGGCGGACCGGCCCTTAAATGGTTGCTTTTAGAGCATACTACCTTAATAGGCTGATCTACTTCGCAATGATATAGTACGATTGTCAACAACTTTCATTCACATTTCTAAACTCATATCTAAATGCTCACTCTAAGTACACTAATTACACTACATTTATCCAACATCCATTCGAATGATTAGTGAGCGCGGTCTCGTACTAATCAAATTCTTCAATGGAATCGTAGGACAGAGACTGCGTGACATGCATTTGGGCGCGAACCCAAGCTTCGAAGGTGCTTGGAGCTCCACTGCGCCATAGCTAATACTTCAACGAGCCGAAGTCCTTCATTTCGCTGCGCAATCCTTTCTACTCCATTCCGAGCTGCGGAGTCACCGGCAATTGAGCGCCTGATCTCTGACTCTTTTGATCCACTTGCGCATTCACTTGATCCATTGGGCATCATGAGTAGTGTAGCCATCTGCGCCATCTGCTTCGAGGATGCACGGCCTATCTTTGAAGATTTGCAGTCCATCTCTGCTTGCGACCACGTCTTCCACGCGCCCTGGTGCGTTTTCCCTATCAGCATATTTTTTTGACCATTTGCGGGGTGTTAATTAGGTGTCTGAATTCTCTTGCGCTGATTAAGGTGTAAAGTCGCTTGAAATTTTTTCGTCTCGATACTTTCACGTCTTCGATTCTGCTTTCTGTTTCTCTCTAAGTTCTAAAGGAGGTTCGATGGATCGGAACAAGAACGCCAAATCCTGTCGATCCTCTTTTAAGAATAGCATTATATATATACGATGATTTTATCTCTTGAGATTGTTTCTGCAGCTTGCAACAGTGGATGGAGCATTGTCCCGCAGGACGAGATCCTACTTGCCCTTCGTGCAAACGGTCCATATCATGCCCCGCTCATGATGTTCACCGCCTCTCTTTCCAGTCCGCAGGGAGTGATTCCACAGAGTCACAAGTCTCACCCTCCAGAAATCTGCAAACAGCTGTGGAAGACCCTAAGCATGTGCGTGAGACTGTTATCAAATTTATAATCTGCAACCAGAGGGAAAATGCTTTGCGAAACCACAGTAGTACAACAAGTGAATATGAAATGCGACTTTTCTTAGTGACTTGTATTATTTAGTTTCCATCTTTGATGGTTTCATGTTTCTTGGTTTTAGGTGATTTTGATGCTGCCATGACATTCGTCTATGAGCAGTTTAAGGAGCTTGAATCTTAGGTCATGTTAAAACCTAGAAATGTAGAACCTATTGAAGATTTCACACATTAGGCATTGATCAGTTTTCTGGGAACATGCAACGTATTGTGAGCTGATTAATTTGTCTATCCCCGAGTGTCTTATTACATTGTATTCACGCTCCAGAAATCCAGGATGTTAACAGAAAATTGTGAAATAATACGATCTCCACAGGTCGCAGTGAACTTGCAAAGGTCAGAGAAAACTGAGACAGCAACTGTGGTCACAAGGAGCGAACTAGATCGGTTTATACAAGATCTAACGAGCATCCAGGAGGTACATGTTGATCATGTCTGGTCAAAAACATCATTTAGTATTTAATCATGTGACTTGTAATTTCCATGTAGCTAATCACTGGTAAATGCTTCAGTGCAAGGATCGTCTCTGGCCGCCGAACTTGTGAGCAGGTCTAGGCTCACGTGTCTATGATTGTGCAGCACTTCGTGTGGGAACCGTTTTGATATGTATTATTTGTACGATTTCTCAACTGATTTCAGGAACTCATGATTGTGTCGTCATTCTTCATAGGAGCTAATGTGCTGCTCGCTTGAGCTGGAAAAGTTGCAAGTGAAGATTCGAGCCATGGAGAAGGTTCTGGCTTCCCATGAGCAGTGAGTCGTCTTGCACTTGCGGCATTTGACTTCTCTCCGTTCTGCATGTCTTTATGATGTTTTAACGTCTGAACGGTACTTTATGAGGAAACTACATCAATTAGTTTCGACAGTTATTGAAGAATTGTCTCCGGGAAGTAGATAAATTAAGTTCAGAATATGATTCTACTGAGTGAATTAAATTTACTTGATCCTTGTTCTCTGCTGCCAGTCAATCTTCAGTCTCATTCACAGACAAATTCCCGTGATCTGAAGTTAGATTTGATTTCGTGCGCAGGACTCGCTGGGATCGATTTTTCCGGGTTATAAGGGTTCTGCGTGAAGATCGAGAGAATTGGCCATGGAATCTTCTGAAGGTATCGTATTCTAGGAAGATTAAATCCCTTACAGTGGATCTATGCAGCTCATTGACACTCAAGTTCTCTGAGCTTCAAAAGTTCCTGATCCATTCATATTCATGTACCTTTTTGCAATGCCTGAGTATTGATGTTGTTGAGCAGAACCGTTTAGATATTTTTGCTGCTTCATGTGTATTCTGCCAGGGGATGATGGTTTTAAATTGTGTGTGACCAAGGCCAGTGTCACTGCAGCAGAGCTTGCTGTTCATGGATAAGAAATTAGCTTAACTTACTAGCTCTTGACGAGCAATCCAGGGGGACCGCTCTAGGCCGCCCTCTACCTGGTTCTCTATACCTATAATCCATACTGATCCCAGAGAAACGTTTGTCCTCTTCATGCAGGTTTATGTACTAAAACTGGTGGAGCTTGCTAAAATGGGGCACAATGTATGGACCACTTGAAGAGAGGCATGAATTCTCTCAAGGTGTAGAGGAACAGGTATTATGTGTAAGGACAAAGGGTGGGGGTAATTGAACAGAGAGTCGTCACCTGTGGAGGAGAATGACGTACATCAGAAACTCAAAGTATTCCCACCCAAGACAAACAGTTTCAAATCAAATACTTAGAAAGTCAAAATAGGCATCTTCAGTTGCATGTGGCTACAGTTGGATGCATACAGTCTACTCTGCTAGGCTATCAACTCTTGAAAATCCATTTGCTGATCCACTCAACCTCTATGGCCAAGCAACAAAAGTTCCTCCAAATCAATTCCTTGTCTCAAATACAGGGCAACCAGTAACAAAATCATGATGCAGCCCATTTCTGTAAAGAGGGCAGTCACTCACTGGATATGGAGAGCCATGCTATTGTTCACATCATGGACTTGCTTTAGTATTATACATCCCCACCAGGTTATAAAATAACCTACTTATCAACATTAATGTAGTTGTCAATGCAAGGTGAAGAATGATGGCAATGTGTTTTAAAATGGTGGCATAGTACATACTCAAAAGAATCTCCATGTACATGACATTGATAAAATGATAGTTTAACTGTTGAGATTTAGATTGCAAGTATTGTTCAAAAGTCACCAAGTTTAAATTCCAACATCCAAACAAGAATGGTGTCACTCAAAATTGGGAGTGTTTTTTTACCATGCTTTGTTATAGTAATACTAAGAATGTCTAGGTTTAATTTCCATAAAACTTGTTGTTTCTAGCGATCCCAGAATACTTATACCATATTTTGCCAGAAGGCTACGAGTGTGTGGTAGGGAGGAGCTTCCGCGAAATGGAGGTGCTGAAGTACAAACCGTCCTATAAATTTGCATTAAAGTCGTAGAATATTTCATTAAAAAATTTCTTCTTGGTAAAGCGCTACTTGCTAGAAGTTCCTAATTTTAGTGTATGACCATGGCTAATTTTCGTACAGTTTTAGGAGTGGCATTACTAAGTGATGCAATTTTTTTTTATGAAAATGGAATTTTTTTTGGTATATGGTGTTTGGGAAGTAATGCCTGTGCATTTTGAACTTGGTTAAATTTTCAGTCTTCAATGTTCAGCATGTTGGAAAATGGACATAAAATATACATGCACTACTTGGACTTTTAAGCAACTTGAATCCATGCATGAAGCAAGAATGAAACAAGGAGCCAGAACAAATCAATCAACCACAATGAGCCACACATTCATAGCACAATCAACCACACCACATACAAGAATCACACGTCCAATTAGCCACTAATTGGAAAATTATAGACCCTCTTAAAGCCCCTCATAAATTGACAAAACTAACTTGAAAATTGGGGTATACAACCTACTTCAAGGACAAGCAAACTGATTGATTAGAGTCTCCATCTTGTATGAAGTATAGGGCACTAGCTTGTGTACTTCTTCAAATTGCAGCAATATAGTATGAATTTTACAAATCCGTTGTCAAAGGCGTACCGGGGTCAATGTTAAAATATTATATTCTGAACATAGTACCAATGATGATAGGTAGAGGCAGAATTGTTCACAACACAACCTTGGTGTATGTTGTCAACATGAAAAATCTTGATGGCCTTAGTAATATCCCCAGGGCAAGTATATACAGTATTTCCGGTTTCCAAACTGCCATTCTTGGTTTACAAAGAAAAAATATGTCACTAGATTTTCTTGAAGTACTTATTCCCTAAGTTCAATAGTTCATAGTGCAAAAAAACATTTGAAAATTTTGATTTGATAGAGGTATTGATGAATTACTTGTATCAATGGATGGTTACAAAAAGTCTTAGCTTTTTTTGTTGTGAGAAAACTTGAAAACATACAAGTATGGAGGGCATTGACAAAGATGGCGATGAATTACATAGAATTGCATAAATGCAAAGAAGTACAGAGAAATGTATAGCTAGTAAGGGCTGGTAGCTACTGGTTGTTGTTGTGTATATGCTCAAGTATCAAGTGTTACAAGTATGTTTAGTCATCTAAAGAAATATGAAATGCAACTGAAATCTCTCCAAAAATCTTCCTTTTTAGGGCAATATTTCGTACTTTCTAATAGGTTTTAGCCTATCAGTCTCCATCATGCATGTTGTCATGTATAGGGATATTTTATGATTGAGATTCTCAAGGCAGTGTTTAGGACGAATTGCACAATGCATTGGTCCTCTTTGTCATAGTCTAGGAACATGATAGAATAAAGTACTAGATAATTGCAACCTAAGTAGTCTACAAAATTTAAAATATTTTGTAAGCCCATTAATTATTGGAAATGAACAAATAGTCCATACAATAAGCACAAAATTATAAAATCTCCAAAATCGATTCACAAATATCCAAAAACTTACAACTAATTCCAACAAACATGAGTTTAAAATGGTCTAAAAATATTTTTCATGTCACTATCCCTTTCACTTATAAGATAGAAATTGACTACTTCATGAACCTTATGTTTATGATAGTGCATTCAACAGATCAATTGGCCCTATCTAAGTCCCTCAGTTACATCAAAATAGAAGATGCAACTAAGAACTTTTAAATTTCAATATCTTTGGAGGCAACATATCCGAAATAGTGTAGATCTTCTCGCGGTGTCGATTAATCTTCATCTCTTCTTTTGCTGGTTCATCCAAGGTGAACACAAAGTCAGATGGCGCATCTGGACCCATAGCAATTTGAACCTCATGTTGAAGATGGGACATTGGCTAATTAGTTCCAACGTTGAATTCAAGACAATTTGGAGGCTCCTTGTCATTGAGGTAACAATAGAGTGTCACAAGTCAAATATCACGCTCTTGTTCCATTGGGATCCACTCATTGACAATCCATCTCTCCCTGCTAAACCAAAAATTCACATACAACATCTGTTGTGCAATGTGAAAACGAAAAGTAACACTTGGTCGATTCACTGTGTAGAGAATGATATCACCTAACTCGGTAGTTTTTTGATGCCATCAAGTTGATCCATCAAGTTGTCAAACACATGATCATTGATGTCTTTGATTGTAAACAAAGTAGGTGATCTGACCTGTGACATTGCTGACGCAAAAAGATCAACAAATACGGTGATGGGCATAAACCACTGTATATGTGAGCGGTGGGAACCAATATTGGGCATCATAGTTGCTCGGAAGCTCTCCGATGTCATCATGTCGGTTAATGGCCAGGATGGTGAAGTGAATCCTGGGAGTTCAATTTCCTCAAGCTCTCCAAAAAGCCACTCTCCAGATGGTGGTACGTAAATCTACTTAAAGAAGAAAATGCTTGCATCTCGTAATTCTCAGGCGGACTAGTCGTGATGAATGAGCAAGCCTACATTAGCATTCAATCCAACTACTAGTCCAATGATCGACGCCGGGTCAATCGAGTCATCAAAGTAATGTGGGAACATATCTACCCCCGGTCAAATTAAGTTAATTAGCATGCAGAAAAGCAATTGTTTTGAATAGAGGAATCTAGACTTCACATAAAAGCTATTGTCCTAAAAAAAAGCCCTCAAACATTTGTAGAGATTCAGGGAAGGCGTCACGAAAGATGTAAGCACGTTATGTCTTTTGATTCAATGATACATTACAAAAAATATGAGGCCTCAACAAGGCTGTGAGTGCTGATTTTCGGGACCCGCCGGTGATATTACGGAAAAAAAAAAAAAAAAAAAAAAAATCTTTTTTTTTGAAAAAAAACAATTTTTTTTTTTTTTTTCCGAAAAAAAAATTAAAAAGTGACGTCATGTTGACGTGGCGTTGACGTGGCGTGATGTCAGCGCTGACGTGGCACTTCGACCACGTCAGAATTTCATTTTCAGCATTTTTTTTTTCGAACAAAATTTCTGTAGTATCACTACGGGGGTCCAGGCTTAACGGCCTTCTGGACCCCCCAAATTTTTCCTAATGTGACAATAGATTCCGGGCTTTAGAATCAGACGCTTTGGGAGCTCTAGTTATATTTAGGTGTTTGTTGTTAGGTGTGGGGAATTGAGTAGCACGACTACTGCAGAGATATATGACGACGTCAATACCATATGATATTAACGAGGTAAGGAGCATACCCAACTAACATTGGCAATTTAAGAAGTATGCAAATAGTAGAGGAAACTATAGAATCAAATTAATTAATTTCATTACGTCTGTGCTTTTACAATTTTTTTATAACATAAGCTAATTGAAAACCAAAAATATACAGGAAACAAACAATGGCAACATTGACAATCAACAATGTGAGGAAGAATTCATGAAGCACTTACAATTACATGGTATTTGTGGTTGCGGCAAGTTGGGATCCAGTAAGAGATGTCGTGGCTTATATGCATGTCACATCTTGACACGTAAAATCAGATTATTAGCCCCTCCAAACCTAAATTCTATCACCTGAGCCTTCCACAAATATTGCATGCAATCTGGGTGATAGCGTTGAGAATCTATTCCCCACTCTGAATTGGGGTCGGTATTGAGTGTCATCCATGAATTGATCTCAAATTGCATTGGCACCCAAAGATCCGATGGCCAGTGTTGCGTGTTGTGTAGCGTTACAAATTCAATTCGGCCAGGAGGAGGCATCTTGAAAAGTGATAGGAGGAATCTTAAGAAGCAATGGGAATCGATGCAACAAATACTAACAACAAATACAAAAATGATGCATTGAATAGTCGTAGGTTTTATAAGCCATCCATGACAAGATCCAGGACTTGACTGTGCGGGTGGGGGTGTCTTCTAATTTGGAGGAAAAATGGAGGAGATGATCAATACAACACTACAACTATTGCATCCTAAGTTAGTGGCGGTTAGATGTTGTTGGCCAGCTATTCCTGAGTACATTTTATGTAATTTGAAGGGCCATGCTTGAAGTGCAATATACAACAAAATAATAGTACTAGGATTATATCTAATTTCTCTATTATTTGTTTTGTTTATTTGAAAGTATATGATGATGTAATTCCAATAGTATAATTTTTCTCTAGATTAACAAATTTTCTAATCTAGGCCAGTCAATCAAGACACTCATGCACATCCAACGGTTGATATATGAAACAAGTAACACTAATTTGCTCCCTTCAATGTCAATGACTTGAATTGTACCTATATCCAGAAATTTTTAAGCTCATCAGTTGGTACTAAGTTACACAATAACAATATTTATTTATATTTTATTATCATAATTAGAAACTAACGGTCTTTTAAGCCAATACAAAGTGACATGATATGGTAGGCATCTATTCCATATACTAGGATTTCTCTCTGTTTGACCTCACCATTAATCATCAATAAGACTTAGAAACTGAATTACTCGTGTTTCAATCATAAATATTTCAAGATTTTTTTATTTAAAATTTTTTTTTTACACAAATGAAACGGAATATATCATTGCAAAAATGACACAATACCAGCCACCAACCACAGGGGCTTGATGGAAAAACAGGACAAATTGTTTTAATCTTTGCTTGGTCTATCTCATCAAATCTATTAGCTCAATAAATTTTCTTGTACTGAGTTAATTTGGTGAATTTTACACTTTGTATTTGCATTGAAAATCTTGCCAAAACTTTGTACATGCCTCAAGAACCCTGCTGTAACTTGAATTTGTACTCTCTGGGCCAATTGATTTTGCCACTCATGCACATCCAATGGTTGGTATAAAAAACAAGGACCACAAATTTTTGTTTCCTCAATGTCAAAGACCTTAATTGTGTTTACACTAAATTCTTTAAGGTCCTGAGGTGGTCCTAAGTTACAAGTTTTAAGCATAAAAAATATGTGTTCATTTATTATATTAACTAGAGAGCGGTCTCTTTTGCCAACACTAAGAGACATGATACGTGGGCATTCACTCTATTCATGTATTAGGATTTCTCTTTCATCCGCACCATTGATTATTAGTGAGGCTTGAAATATATGTGTTTAGTTCAATCAATCATATTATTGCAGACCACTTTACATCTCCACTTAGTCTTTCTTATCAAAGTGTGGATATGCCTAAGCTCAACAAATTTAATAAATTTAATACTGCGTTGTTATATATCTTCAAATCTAAAGTATGTACATTTTGATCAAGTCCAAGCACATAAAGTTATTAGTGTTTGTTATATCACAATTTAACATCCACAAGGTTCCAAATTACTTTCAAATTATACCAGTTGAAGTTTTTGCAAATCAGTTTCTCCATCGTAACATTGAGCTTATCTAGTTGCCTTGATAAAGTTTTCAGGCAATGCCCTCCTCCTTAGGCATTGCATTATACGTCACCACCAAAGTCCGAGCGTGTTGTCTGCAATACCAACTTCAATAAGGTAGCTCATTGCATGATTTCGAAGCAGCATCCCTAATTGCTACAGTAGAAGCCTGGAACTAAGGTTTGTAAGCTTAGCTTAACATAAGTAATATTAGGGCTCTAGGGTCTCTAAGGAAGGCTGTGTTGATAATTCATTGATCTGGAACTTACTGTCAACTTGAATTGCATGCATGTCTCTCATTCATGTTGTTTGTAGATCCGGCAAAGCTAATTGGGAGGGAGTTCAAGTAGGAGCTTAGCTTTTGCAAAATTTGAGAAAACAATATTCTCTACTTAATTTCCAGTGTTTTTTGACCATTTTGATAGTCTCTGTTTCCTTGAGGTAGCAATTTCTCAATTTCTTTCTTGCCCTTTAATTGTCTCATGGATCCTTCACAAAGTATATACTCCAATGTCTGTTGCCTTGAATGTTTACTAGTTTACTGATTCTTGTGCAATAAATTTTAGGAGGCGAGACCGACCATGGTACTCGAAGATGTGACGAATTTGTATCGAGCTAAGGGAAGCTACACTACAAGTAGTGTCCTGCCAGCCAAATATCGGCCATTGATCATCAGAGGGCAAAGACTTGCCATCCAAACACAGAGATTATATTTTCCTATGAAGCGAAAGGCAGGGGATACAAACATCGACCTTTGGTTGGATCGAAGCATTTACCCGGAGAATCCATTGACGAGTAAGAGTCCTCCTTTTTTAGACTTAAAAGGCTTTCTTTGTTTCTTTGGCAATGGAACAAATGGTTGTTTGGATATGCAAACTCTTTGAATAATGGGAACGTGTACAAATCACGTTGCACTCATTTGGTCCAACTGGTGGAACAAATAGATATTTCAAAACATGCACTACAATCACAATTTATACAAGAAAGGGACATCCTTCTTGCCCACAGCTCCCAAAATTGGCAAATCTATAAGATGCATGTGGCTGAGATGCACTCTCGCTTTCACGAAGCAAAATTACTGTACCAAGCCCAACTTCGAAAGTTAAGAGACGACATTTCAATGCACATTACGGAGAAGATAAGATACAATAAAGAGACCAATATAGAAATAGAGTCTTTGAAAGAGAGTTGCTCTGAGGAGATTCAAGACCTACACAACAATTACAAATTGCAAATTCAGGATTTGAAGCTTGAGCTTGTAAAGATGAAGAACGACCTTGCAAAAAGTGTGCAAAAGTATAACAGATTGGTGAAGACATCATTTTGTAGTAGAGGGCCCCCAAAGACCTCTGTGATTTATCGAAAATAGGAGGGCATGCTCGTTATGTGAAGGCCATGGTCCGGTAAGAAAATTAATTCCATGCAATTCAAGTTTCTAGAATTCACGCTTTCATATACTCATTTTTTGAATTTCGTACATAGTATGTTTATTTTTTAGAAATTAAATTTTTTCATCTTTCCTCACATAAATTCTACAACCATATACAGTCAGTGCTATTCGGGATGTCAATACTAGTACAAGATCAAGAAAGAGACTATGTGGTTCTCAAGGAATATAGTCTTCTTCAGGTGCAACATGTGTTTCCATTCTTTCGCAAGGCAAAGCTACCACCATCTTAGAGGCACCCAAGTTCAAGAAAGTAACCTGCAACATTACAAATACACACCTTAAGTCAATGGGTGAAGCTGTACAACCTCAAGAGATTCTAGGAACTCTAGATCGGTCAAGGGTGTTGCACAAAGGTTATGCTTCACTTTTCAAAGTATTGAAAAATGGCCTACGTGGTGTGGACAAGAACCTCAGCTTCAAGTCTATGCCAAATCCATTCCATGTGAGTACTATTATAATTGCTTACAATATGCTTCTTAAGCCTTAACTACCATTGTTGTTGAATACACTGTGTATGCAATCAATTATAATTGACAAAAGTTTCTTTTCCAGAATGATTCATGACAATTGTGAATCTCTTTCATCTACAGGTGGGCCTTCTATGTACTAAGTTGAATGGCAATTTGAAGAAGTACGTGGGTGACTATTATCACATAAATAACTCTTGGGAGGTTCCAACAAAGCCAAATGAGGATCCTAAAAAAAATAGGGCCAACACACTTACACTTGGATGAGACAAACAACTTATTTGTTGATGTGGAGACAGTTCAAAGATCCATGGTGCAAATGTACAAGATCACCCCTGAAGGTACTTTATGCTCATTTCATCTTGACTTTCTTATTATATAAATTCTTTCAACAAATAACTGGAAAAATCTAGTGTAAGACAATTTGAACTGAGTTTAGATTGTTGTTTGTTCACAAAGATCAACAATGGTCCCTTCATATTTGTGCTGAAAATGGATGAAGCCAAGATTGTAGAATAGGAGAAGCAAGAAACGGTGAGCATCACTTTGATGAACAGGGTACTGAATAATGTTGCCCTCTCTAAAAATGACGAAAGATATTTTTGAGTACAGAGTGAATTAGAAATTTGGACAATTTGCACATTCAAAGTAGTTAAAGAGTCCCATGAATGTTTGAAGTGGATGCTTGATCAAACTAACATCCTTTCAATCATTAAAGTACAAGGGAGTAGGCAGAAGCTACTTGTTAATAACATAGGAGAATTCTCTATTGAATGGCACTTAGCATGTGACATGAAGACCATAAAATGTTTATATGGTTTCTCTCACGGGCCATCTGCACAACATCTTTGCATATATTGTTGGAAACAAAGGGCAACAACAAAGAAAATCACTACAATAGAATCAAGGAATCTCGGGAAGCAAAAAAAACAATGGAACAGTGGCTTATTTTCAAGCTCAATTGCTGCAAAGCCAGTACAAGGATCTGATGGAGGCCCAAACAACAAAGGGAAGTGGGCCCCAATACTTGATATTTCCATAAGTTGTGTTCATTTCTGCACCCTTCATGCACAATGCCACATAGTTTAGAAGATTATCGACCTCCAGATCTCTTATGTTTGGAATATCAAGGGCCAAGAATAACGAAGGGAAGCAGTTGCTGCCATGAAATATTGCCATCCAAAGCTAGCTTATGTGGTGGAGTGGTAGTACTTACAAAAGATCCTAGGTTGTCTGTCCGAGAGAATTCTAACTTACCATCAAAGTTGTCATTTAATGGGGTCAAATGCAGGAAGATGTTTCAGAAAAGTTCATGGTCTAGATTCAATGCTATGTGGAAAGATGTTTGTGAAATAGAAAGAAATGATACCAACCAAGTCTAGTCCAAAAGGGAGCGCCAAGAGACGGGGAGTGCATTTGCAAATCTTCAAGAATATTTCACAAGCTTGAATTTGACATTCAAACAACGTAGAGAATACAAAAGCTAGGTGGAACGGTGGGGTAAGGCATTTATCTAGGCCTTTGGAGAAGGTGTTGTCATACATTATGTGGTAAGCCATATTTCTACAAAACTTCTCATTTCAACATACTTGCCTTTTTTTATATAATGATATATTTAGAAATCTAAATGCTTGTGTCAATCATTGGCTTAACACACAATTCTAGTGTAGGTTCTTGGTTTCAATCGAATTTGGATTGTTGGAAATCTTGATGTTTATAACCATTGATTAATTAGCACATTAGCAAAAGAATTGTGGTCATTCAAGAAATGATTGAACTTACCATGGCAGGATTTATTGAATCCTTAGTCGTGTGTTGATCAACTAGACGGCAACATGCAATAACTACTAGTTGTAGGAACTTAAGACATTTAATTGACCAACTTGATACAGTCAATGCAACATAGACTCGTGCTAGCATTATGCAACAATAGCTAGTTTAATTCTCATTCTAAATGTCTTTTATATGCACCAGTATTATGTAAACAACTCTATATAATCAATCATCCTAAATTTGGTTTCTTTGACCTTCCTTGCAGCATGTTCTCGTCAAGCGCTCCTCTTGGTTTGTAAGTCAATATGCCAGCTTAGTAGCCTGGTCGACATAAGGGATGGAAAAATTGCATTATGCATTTATGCCGCAAAGACAGCCTACCACAAGTATACGCAACACTCAAGAGGAAAGCCTCGACACTCAACAATTATCCAAACATATGAGTGGTGGTTCAGAGTGATTCAACAATGTAAATCTGAGAGAGACCTAAAACAACAATGAGAAGTAATTAATGCTCATGCAGTTGCTTTGACAGTCAGTAGACAACAAACCTCACTTTTATCAACAACAAGTGCCAAACATGTTGTTTGGAGGGCAAAGCAACAATGACAAGGGAGTAGGTGGACTCCAGTCCTTCCCATCATTGAAAACGCTCATATTTACAACAATCAAGAAGTTCACATTAGTATTGCAAAGTAGATTGGTAATTTTACACTTTTAGATAGTTAATTTTTAGTTCTCTCCATACTATTGATTAGATCAATTGGGCCATCCCAGATTCTCAATTTGCCCTGACCAGTTGCATGCAATATCTGCTTCTTTCCATATTAGTGATTTACTTGTTACTTTGATGTTTACAGCAAGTTCTAAGAGGATTCACTAAAGCAACTATACATGCAATTTCCAGTACAAAGGAGAACTTGTTGGAGATATTGCGTGTACAAGCCAAAGGTACTCATTGGACAATACAATAAGAAGCCAAGGTATTTATGGCACAATAAAATAAGAATCAAGGTACACAAGGAGTCACGTACTTGTATGCTACTAGCCAATGAAAACTTCTTCTCTAGTTCATTGTGTAAGGAGTGGGGGTGGGTAGAAATAGGGGATTTGTAAACCCGAATAAGCTTGAAAGTACATATTTATGAGTTAAGAGAGGTCTCAATGCATGAGTTGTAGGGGGCTTCTATTGGGTTCACAATTTTCCTAATGTAAAAAAATGAATTGAAAACAGTAGGTGTGAGGAATTCTACAAAAGTGTGAAGTAGTACTAGCAAGGGACTTGAATCCTTTTTGCTACAAGAGCAAGAGTGCCCAATTTTGCAGTACTAGTGATCTGCATACAAACAAGAAAACCACATTAGTAGACAAAGCAAGAGACCATGTTAGTGAACATGAAAGTTGTTGCCAGCTCTACAAGTTCATGATGCCTTGTCTTGCAATCCAGCTTCTTCAACTTTCCAAGTATGCATCGCTTATGACGTGCAAGCCACGAACTTCAATGTCAAGGAAATTGAACTACATTGAGGGACAAATCTAACCTAATCTTATGAAATCTAAAGTTTGAAGAAGGGAGATGATACTCATCAGCTGGCCAAAATTACACATCCATGTACAATTGTACAAGCCTACTTTTACAACATTTTTCTAAGATTCAATAGCCTCCTTGTATGGATATTTTTTCCAACGTGTAGTACTTTTGTCCAAACATGCGTACCATGAGCAGCAAGTGCTTACCTAAGCAATTCCTCTGGTAGGATTTAAGAAACCTTGAGTATAGAAAAGCAAAGTTCATCCTCCACTGAACCTAGCACGAGGCAACACCCGATTTCTACAAGTTTAAAATATTCATAAATCAACTTCACTAAGTGTCATGATTGCGACAAGGTCCGCCAAAGTTGAATTACTAGATTCACACAAGAAGTTGAAGCATAAGTGGCATCATTATTAGCCTTTATGGTTATTTTAAATAACCCCTGTTGGTTGTCTTAATTTGACCCTGAAAACATCTCAGGTGTTTTGTAGTTGGATCCACCCTTATACAAAGGTCTACTTGCATTTAGAACCTTTGGGTTAGAATAGAAATTTTTAAGTACATAAAGATGGTAACTAAAGCTTTCAATCTACCCCTGACTGCTGCCAATAATGCCAATAAATTATGCAGAACGCATCAAGCAAGTTTTGCTATGGGAGGCGCCTATCAAGCTTGTCTAATAATGATTGGACAATCTTTGGCAAACAAAGCAATAAGAGGAAAGTGAAAACGCATGTAAGAATAAGGCCTACCTTAAGTCCTAAGCAAATTAACAGATTAATCAGAAGAACACATAGAACAACACAACAACACACAAAGAAATCACAAGATACAACAAGAGAAATGATTAACAATGAAAAACAAGTGGAAGTGAAATTGGTAACTTCATTCTAATACACCTGCTAGATTCCTGTTGTTGTACAACATAATATCAAACCAAAAAAAATGAAGAATGAAAATAAAAAGGAAAAAAAAAGAATGGAAAAAAAATTTGCAATGGAAAAAAGCTTACCAGTACACTATCGAATTGTTTGTTTGCCTGAGTCAGTACAAAACTCTCTTCCATGACAAACAGGTGATTGCCCATTAGCTTGTAGTGGCAACGCATAAACACTATTGTGCAGCCAACATTAAAAAGCAAGTCTACAGGACCACTTCCATTAGGCATCACTCTCCACTCTAGAGGTATTTCGGAACATGAGAGTGCAATTAGGTATTGGTAACGTTTGAACTTAGGCGTGTTGAAACTTGAAAGACGTAGCTTCATCCACAAACATGCATGCCAAATCCAATTGGCATACCTTAATGGATTGAAGAAAGTCACAAATGAACACATCACGTGACTGTGAGAGCTTTATCAAACAGTGAATTGCGTTCAGCATGGGAATGAAACATGCAAGAGAAAGTAAAACAATATGCCAGCTAAGTAGTCAAAATTAGACATTGCTATTGCATTAGCCTTTTGGCCAATTGACAAGGACATATCAAGTTCCATTTTTACAAGAGGAGTTTTGTATTTGGACATAATTCACTGGGCTGGGCTGCGCATAGAAATCTATTAAGTGTCCACGTTCTTCACCATCTTAGTTTCCTTAGTTTCCATGAGATCAGATAATTTCTATAGCTCATAGTGTTGTTTGTGATTGCAGCAAAAAGTAAGAATATAAAGCTTGGCATAGGCCTTCAATCCAGCAACTATGAAATAGTTCAAAAGAGTTTCAACTACCAATTTAATGCAGTGACTACTATAGCTCGCTCCAAGACAAAATGGAGTCCACTTTTCTCAAATTTGGATGGAAAAACCAGTTCTCAGACCTTAGAAAGTGGAGACTCCATTTGCCACATTGGACACAAGCTTACCAACTATTTCCTCTCTTGAGAGTCCTCCCTTGCCTAACTACACCTGCATGATCATTTCTGTCAAATGATTTGCAGTCCCATAGTCAAAAATGTAGGAAATATGAAAGAGGTGCGGTAGTCTCTTCCATGAACTAACAACATATACATGGACCCCAACCCATAATGTATTGTCTATTGTTGTTACTTCATCTATGTTGATGGATACAAACTTTGCAGATTGGACCACAGACCTCAGGATGAACATGACACATGAATGTAGGTATTCACTCATCTTCCAATCAAAAATTTCAGCCCAATGTTTCCTAGGTACATTCTTAAGCTTCAAGTGTCTTAATTAGTATTGTTCCCGTTCATAATCGCATATGAGACAACCTGAACTAAGAACCTCAAATAGTGTAGAAAACTACACTTCCTTTTTGATTGCTTAACCCTCTAAGCCAGCAATGAGTTGATCCGCCATCAACCCTGCTAGCCGATGCTTCGCCTACAACTTTTGGAATTGCAGGTGTTTGCAATCGCATTGACGTAAGTGTTGCCTTTTCTGAAACACGCCTTAGGCTCACCGTCAAACTTACAAACCCTGTTTCCCTCGTATTTCTCCAAATTGTCACCCTTAGGGACAAGCATTTTTTGTCGGTCGCTCATGCTACTAAAATTTTGCAAACAATGCCAATGAGGTTACCAACAAAATCAAACTCTCCTTCGGCCCAAGTAAATTTGCAGGCCCAAACCTCCTGACTCCTCCTCGTCATAGTACTAGAGGCAATTTTTCTTCTCTTGCTTACCTTGACAACTCTTTTATCCTAGTTGTCACTAACCTCAACATCGTGCACTAGATCAGGACACTACTATCACCTCCAACAACAAAAGAAGGCAAGGTGCAAGCACGGAATCACTCAACCTTGTCTCTAAAATGTGCGTCACCTCTGTAGAAACAAGCGCCAACAGGTACTTCCCCAAGCCATGAGAATTGCGCAATGAACCAAATGTCCTCAACCAGAAGTTTTGGATAGTTTCAGCCTCAGTGCTATATTGAAACCAAAGCCCTACACGCACATCCTCAACTCCAATGCCCAGACAACACCAAAACCAAGCAAAATTGAAGCACACTTACGAAACAACAATTGCCCAAACAACCAAAAATTCAAGAACAACGGGTTCAGGATTCACTGATGAAGTAGAGAGTGAAGAATTGATGAGTGGTGACCCTTAAGAATGCAAGTGCAATTAGAAACTGCCTTTGTTTTCATGTTGTCAAACTCGCCATCCGCGTCGGCAACCCGACATTCTACAATTGTTTGCATTCCCCAAGTTCAAAATTTCGTAGGCCGCTTCTATTTCTCTGCCAGAATAATGGTGCGTGACAATTTGACAACGTCTCACAAATCTTCACCACATGAAAGAAGTAGAGCTTCCAATTTATGAAAATGACAACTTAGAATCAAAACACAAGCAATGCAAACCACAACAAAATTTGAGATTGCATCCAAATTCATTCAATGCACCATTGCACGTGAATGAAACTGGAGACCCGATCACTTGATCAATGATCACATGAACACAAGATAGTGATTAACAATTTCACCTCTAAATCTAATGTATTTGAAATGTGGCGCTAAACCTACAGGTGCTAGGGAGTTGAAGCTTCGCTAAACTCCAATGGCAAAAAGAGCAGGCAAGTGCAAAATGGATGGCCCAGATGGAGTGCAAAGATCCAATGATTGCAATGGAAAATCAGCTAACCCTAATCACAAGAGGCAAAGGATAAATGCAGACTTCACCAAGGATGAATACAAAGTTTTGCATCCTACTTCTAAGATCGTTGGCAAAACTGCTGAAATTTTAAATTTTCCTTTCATTCTCTTATGGACTTTTAGTGCACACAAATTCTTGATAGAAACGAAGCAAATTTTTGCCTATTTTGGGAACGCTAGTTGTTTCTTTTACATTTCTAAAATTTAGAAATTAGTGTCTTCTATAGTGATCTAGTTGATTATGACACTTTGCCCATGACCTATAAATCATAGGATTACATTTTCTTCTAACTGCACAGAATTTAGCAGAGGATGCCCTTCTAGATGAGGACCCAACGACTTGAAAACCTTTCATTTCAACTTCATTCTTTTTCCACAAGCCTTGCTTTCATAAACAACAATAAAAGAAGTTACAAAATCACATGGAAGAACCTCATTGCCTAAAGATGCCTTGATTTGAAGAAAATAGCGATGATAACAAAAAAACTCCAAATGCTCTTTCAAACAACTTGCAATCTTTTAAAAACAAACAATTCAATATCAGCTTGTACAAACTAAAAAATGACCACAAGAACATGAGAAAGAGTTCCTTCACCAATATAGACTGAACCAAATCTTCACAAGCAACTCTAAAACAATTGCTATAGCATGCCATTTCTAAACTGCCATCAAATACTTTTAGAAACTTTTAGAATGAATGAGGTTATTGACATAATACTTCATCTTTTATTTCATCCATTCTGTCAATGAACAAAGTTCATACATTCATTAAAATAAGGACCAATCATCTGATGACTTGTATATACTTTCTATTTGGTGATCCAATCTTATAGGATCCTATAAGACTATAATTCCATTTGGAGTATTATTATTGAAGGACACCCAATCTTGTATTTCAAAATGCTACTATATAGCTAGGAATGGAAAGTATCCATGGTGGATTATTAAAAAAAATGAGAGAAGTAAAGACATGTTTTATTAGAACAATTGATTCAATCTCAAACTATTTGGTAGTAATTCACATAATCCAAACATATACCTTATATAGGAAGTAGGACATTTTAAGATGATGAATACATATTTAATATGAGAGTTTATGCAACATTATCATATAAACTTGTAACCATTTTAGGTTATCAACCCAAAAGAACTTTGCACCCTATAACTTTTGGATATAGTAATTAGTTGTGTCAGAATCACATAGTAACAAAAATTATTAAAATAAACAAGTCTCATAATAGAATATATATTTGATGCTTAAACAAATTAAGTATAGATACCTTTCAAAGCATTCAACTGTACTTAATATTGCATTTGTCTACATTGAATTTATCCTAATAGGTGTGACATTAATTTACCAAAGTTACACTATTTTTTTCAACAAATGCAAGTTCAAATATTCCTATACTTGTAACAATTTTGAAAAAAGATTTTTTTTGGTAGTGACACTCATATTCTAGGTGATTCTAATTCAAATAGGCGGTTTAAGGGTGGAGAAATCAGTGTAGAGGAACATGTTCCTTCATCCACATCCATCTGGAAATAGAACTTTTGGATGAAAATCATCCACAGGTCGTGCAATGGGGGACGGAAACGGAGTCGTTCCGCCTGTTGTTAGGGTTTGGAGCAGAGCTCTTCATCGATTGTTGCGAGGCGACAAGTTTGCAGCGGAGATTAGCTTGGAGCGATGGCGGGGAGTACGGGCGCAACGGCGGTGAAGGACGTCGTGGAAGATCCTAAGCTGGACGTCTTCGAGGATGATGACGAGTTCGAGGAGTTCGAGAACGAGGTGTGGGACGACGAAGATGAGGGGAAAGGCGCCTTGCAGCAGTGGGAGGATGATTGGGATGACGACGATGTCACCGACGACTTCTCCGTGCAGCTCAAGAAGGAACTCGAGGCGGAGAAGTAGACGGACTGTAGTCGATCTCAAGCGTAGGTACTCCTGATTTGTTCTTGATGCTTAGGTGCTCGTTGTGCTCGTAGTGTTCTTTAATTTTGCAATTGATATTTTGGAGGACACTTTGGGGATTGAATTGCCTAATCTTTAAGTGAAATTGCAGTTAGTTTCGAGCATTTTTCTTCTGCAGCGTGAGTCCGGCTCTTTTTCTTTTCTTCTCTACCTATAGACAATATGCTGTTCGATTACAGTTTCCCTGTCTGTACATACCTTGGATTTTGAGGATGTTCACGGTTATAATTAATTTTCTGTTCATAGTCGTAGCGCGTCTGACATAGAAGTTACTTTGCATATTAGTCTGAATAGCTCCATGTTTATTACACTTTTTTAATTTCTTGATAATTCTTTTTTTTAACCTTTTTCATCTTTTTGTTGAAGAAATGTCCTGAGCATAGGCTTTGGGTACCATCTGTTTTCATTCTCTGAATTGTTGTAGGGTGCACGGCACTTGTTGTGAATTGAATTTTTAGATACATATTTCGCCATGTTTGACGTGTGATTTTTCTTTTGCAGTTCTTTCGGATGACTGCGATTATTGAACGACGATAATTGTTTCGAAAGTAGCCTCTTGACGTTGACGACTTGTAGTAAGAACGATTTTGAGTTTGAATCCTTATAGAAGGTGAAACTGGTCCTATGTGTAAGAAGATAGTATGTCGGTGGGAAAGAGATTTATTTCCTTGGATTTAAGTCATTTTGAATTGGACCTCTCATGAGCAGTTTCTCATTTAGGAAGAGTGTTCAGTGATTTGCACATGCAGCTGGTAAATGCAATTGCCAGCAATTATCTCAACTGGATGATAAATACTCGTGTTTGAATTTGTCTTTCTTGAAATGTAAAGCCAGACGCGCTCTCCTGTTTTTACTCCATTACTGTCACGAATTAGGTTTCATTTTCTGCATTGCACCCCGCAATTTGCATAAGGTCTCTATTGGATGCTGGGGGTCTCGCCGCCTCGGTAACCTCATCGGTGGTAATGTTTCAGCATCATTGGAGTTGGATGTCACAAAAACTGTCTGCTGTATCACAGACAATTGGTGCCATTGGTGCCACGAGTTTGGCTGGTGTTGGTGCCGCAAGTACAGCGGCCCAACCTGTGCTTAAACCTTTTTCGATGCTCATCAAGTACAAATCCGATTTGGTGAAGACTGCTTCAGAAAGATATGGAACGGTTTTATATGGAGAAGCGGCTACAATTTGTGTTTTAAGGTGAAAGCTTTTGAGCCAGAACCTCAAGATAGAAATTGGAGACGAGATCAAACTTCGTGTTATGAACCGGGCCAAACCATGGAAGTTTGAGTTCGACTGAGAGTGAAATGTAAGGTGAAATGACATTATTCAGTTAGGTTGATTGTTTTCAAAAGGAAAGAACCAGAATATTTTACCTTTGTCAGTTAGAAGTTCAACAAGTTTTCAAGGTCAGAAAATTGACTTCTGTAGGCCTTAAAAAATTATAGACTACATTTGGAAAGGAAGTAGGAAGCTTGTTAGGAAATTTATTACTAGATGCACAGTGATTTGGTTCATGCCAGACCAAAATAATTAACTACAAGCTCCCTTCAAAACTCATTAGTGGTAGTCACACCTTCACCGAGCTGTTGGAGAATGGAGAATGACAAGTTTGTGAGGGTTTGGAGGAGCCAATTGGGAGATGCGGTGGGTGAAGAAGGTGTGACACCCTTAAAAGTTGTATGGAGAACGAGAGTGGAGAAATGGAGACCAACATTTGACGTAGAGTGTAGGATGAACATGAAGGTAGTGTACAACACAAGATGGAGAATATACTTAAATAAACAAGTCTTCACCACTCCTATTATTCACCTCTGAAGGTGAAGACTAGGAATGCGGAAGATTTAACTAGTTAAGAATATTCTACTGCGGACGGTCAACATGAAGCCAACCCTAAGTTGCCACGTCTCCGTTCTCCATTCTCCAAGTGCAGAGTGAAGAAGGTGTGACTACCCTATTGTTGAATAGCCTTGTATTATTGGAAGTATATTCCTTTGTAAATGAAATTTTGATTTATTTTGGTCTATTGTGTCACCTACTTATTTGTTCCAACTTAGGGGCATTTTACACTATGATCCAAGTTCCAACTTTCTAAGTCCCAATTCAAGGCCAAAATCCAACTTTTAGGGGTTGTAAAAGGTAAATAATAAATAATATATGTGAAGCTTGGGACTAATAGTGTGAAGGCCAATGTTCCAACTTTGAAACCCAAACTTGTCTCTTGTATAATATTTTATAGCAACTAATAATTACCCCCCAAATGGATCAAAAAAGTCAAAACCTCATTTTTGGAGTAACTTTAGCATCAAATTTGCAGTGAAAAAATTTGGAGAAAAAATTCAATCTATTAAAAAGCCTTATGTGATAATTTTCTCTTCCTTTTATATTAAAAAAAATTGGTGGGATTTGGAGGCCAAATAGTTTTTTCATTTGGCTAGATCCAATTCGGCCTCCAAGTCCCACTTTTTTGAAGCCTAAATTCTTCAATGATGTAGGATTTGAGACCTGAAACACATTGTAAAGCCTCAAATTCCAATTTTCAGCCTTCTACCAATTAGATTTAGTGAATTTAATGAGACTTGGGACTTGGAATGTAGTGTGAAATGTCCCTTATTATACAACCTTACATATAATTATAATTTGTTGAATTTGTTATATGGCTATGGCATTACAAATTTTTACAGATGGCTAATGAATCCTTCATTTGTTGAAAGAGCATACTTAGAAAAAGTAGGTCCACATAGCCATCTGTGTGGTCTATAGATTATTAAGAGTGGTTATTTTGGTGGGATGCTAGGTTTAGTAGGAAACTTTTTAGCTTACAATATATATTGGAGGTTTAATATAGAAATGTCTTATCAAATCTAATGCTACAAACTTGTCTTATATCACTACTAGAAATTTCAATTTTTATGTTGATTTGGTCGTGATGATTTGGTTCACTTTACTATTGATTTGGACAAAAATATAGCTTCATATATGCTACCAAGACTAAGTGTTCAATGGAGGATAGAGAATCCTTCAATGTAAGACATAAGTGCAAATGTTCATCTTTGGAATTTTGTGCAAAACGGGAAGATCTTGTACAGTAGTTTGACCTCCAATGAGTTTTGTCTTTTTTAAACCTAGAAATGTACGAAAGCCCTTTGTAGCCATATAGTGTATTATGAATATGACAATATTTGACTAGAAAAACATTGACCAAATATTGTTCAATACAAAGTAAATTAATGATCATGGTAGTATGCAAATAGCAATGTATTACAATTCATATTGTTAATTGCAATTGAAGAGTTATAAGGCTAAATATGGATTGTATAGAGGGACCCCAAGGGCCTTTTAAGGGTTAAATATTTGATTCACACTATAGTCAAAAGGATGATTTGTACATTGACTAGCCCATCTTTATAGGGTTAACCCCTGAACGTCACAGGGGACGGAAAACGTCCTCACAACCTAAAAGTCAAATTCAAAGGGTTATAACTTTTGCATCCAATGTCCAAATTCAATAAAATTTGTTGGAGAAGTTTTTCATACTAGTCTAGTTTGTGTGATAAAATTTTCAGATCAATCCAAGATGTAAAATAGTTTTGGGAGCCAATCAAAGTTCATAGGTTTAATTTGAGCTCACCAAACTGCATTTGATGGCTGCAACTTTGGGGGCTTATATCTTTGTAATCTAATGTTTTTTTCCAATAAAATTTATTGGATTTTGTTCCCACTGAAGTCTAATTGTTGTGGTAAAGTTTTCATGTCAATCCGAGTTGTTTCGAATGATTGGGACTTTGGGAGCAATTCAAAGTTTAAAATCCAGACATTGGTGGATTGCAGTGAACTTCGGCGGCCTATAACTTCTTCATACTATGTCCAAATCTAATAATACTTGTTGTTAAAGTTGCGCATACTAGTCTAGTTTGTGTGGTTAAACTTTCATAGCAATCAAAGTAGTTATGAGTGATTGAGAAGCATTTTAGTAAAAGGAGGTTCAATCATGGATGTGATTTTTTGTTACTTTTTTCACTGTTTTCTGACATTTCAAATCTGTTTTGCGGACACAATGATTCATTTGAATGATATTTTTTTCCCACCAAAGTATATATATTCTGTTTTTGAATCACTTTGTACTTTAAAGTTTTTTCATTTGAGTAGGTTTAGAAATCGAATTTCACCTCCAAATGTGTTTTTAAGAAAATTTCAGCACCTTTTTTCAACACTAAAACATTATAATCTTTTAATCTATACGGTCAAATGACCCCAAATTTGTTCCACACCATCCACAACATGAACACTACAATATTGTACGGTTGAGATCTTCATACCTTACTCTAATTTTGACTTTTCAGACTTGCAAAGGTAGGCAGTTTTTAAGCCTGGTTGGACCTCTGACGTTTAGGGGTTAACCTTGAAACTCGAGGGAGGACAAAAAAACATCTGATGAATGTCTTTTAGAGTTACTACAATTATTCATCTAGAAATGTGATAATTTGACTACCTCGGTGATAGGCATGGAAACACTCAATTTTCAATAGCACGCTCTGACCCTCTTTTCCCCTGTCTCCGTAAGCCAGGCCTGGACCATGCGGCTCCGAACCTAGTAGGTTCGGAGCCGAGTCTGGATTAGGTTTCGAGCATTATCGCCTCGCCGTATAAAGTCTCTTCTAGGGTTTCAGAGGTCCTTCTCTTTCAGCTTCGCAGTGTCGTTGCTACCCCTTGTGACCTTGTCCGGATTAATACTGCCGCAGCCATGAGGTTGGTTCTACTCCTCTCTTGCGCATCCAACGACCTTTTCTCTTAGTTATTCGGTGTGGTAGGATGATTTGGATTTCTCGTCGCGTGGTTCACCCAGCCACGGGCGGAGTTCGGCGATTCGTCGCTGGCCTCCCGAAATGGGTACCCGGGTTCAATCCGGGGGAGTGAATCCCTTGAAGAGGGTTGCACTTCGTCTTCGTCCTCGTATTCGTAATTTCTTCGAGGTAGGCTTGCGTTCGTCGTCGTTGAGATTCTGTCGGCGTGAGGTTCAGATTAGGGTTTGAGATTGATGTTTGTGATTTTATCCTCTGCAGTAAGCTTCAGAGCGATGTCCTCCGAGACGCCATCTCCCAGATTACCGCTGGGGCGAAGGAGAAGAACCGGAAGTTCACGGAGACCGTGGAACTTCAGATTGGTCTGAAGAACTACGATCCCCAGAAAGACAAGCGTTTCAGTGGCTCCGTAAAGTTGCCCCACATTCCTCGCCCGAAGATGAGGGTGTGCATGCTCGGGGACGCTCAGCATGTCGAGGAGGTACTCACTTTGCATTATACTCTGAACTACCCATATGCCTTTGGAGTATTGTATCTTCACTTCATTCATAGTATTTGATTAAATTTTTTATTATTAACTCTAACCATATTGAACAAATATGATGTTAATTCTTGAATCTATGTCATGTTGTAGAATTAGAATGAATTTTTGATGAGTGTAAACGCGTAATAGAACATATAAAAGTCATGACATACAGCCAGAAATACTTATAGGGCTTGAGAGTTTAGGGTCTTCTCTTAATTCTTCAGTGAATTAATTTTCAGACTATCTGATGCTTCCGTCAAATTAATTCTATGCAGGCTAACAAGCTCGGCATGGAGTGCATGGATGTTGAGAGCTTGAAGAAGATGAACAAGAACAAGAAGCTCGTGAAGAAGCTGGCCAAGAAGTACCACGCTTTTCTCGCATCCGAGTCTGTTATTAAGCAGATTCCCAGGTTGCTTGGCCCTGGTTTGAACAAGGCCGGAAAGTTTCCTGCTCTTGTGTCCCACCAGGAATCCCTGGAGGCGAAGATGATGGAGACCAAGGCTATGGTCAAGTTCCAGTTGAAGAAGGTTCTGTGCATGGGAGTGGCCATTGGCAACTGTGAAATGGAGGAGAAGCAAATCTTCCAGAACACTCAGATGAGCGTCAACTTCCTCGTGTCCTTGCTGAAGAAGAACTGGCAGAATGTAAGTTCTCTTTGCGCGTCAGTATTGATTTGTCACTTACTTGTTTTTTCCTTTGCAGGCAGACTTCTCTTTCAAATGTTTTTTTAGGATGTCGATTGAACTATCGTTTCTTAGTCTGTTGAGATCTATTTCTTACTTCGAAACTGCCTTTTTATTGTAGGTTCGCGTGCTCTACTTGAAGACCACCATGGGTTCTCCCGTTCGTATCTACTAGTCTTCTAGCTGGCTGGGAGTTTCGGCCCTGAAGCTCACTTTGTGCAGTGAACCTGCAGTAGGTACTGTGTAGGCGATCTTTCATTTTTAATCCAGACACTTTCAATGGTGGAAATCAGTTTTGCGCACATCCGTATTTTGCCGAGTATTTCATCACTTATTTTATTTCCTTGTATCATGGGTATTATGTTGTACCGGGATAGAACGCATTCTACAGTTTCTAAATGACTTCTGGTTTTCCTCTACTCGTTCTCATGCAGAGTGCAAATTACGCCACGATGACATTTAAATTTGGTGGAGAGTAGAAACCCCTAAAACATCATATTCGTGATCCGCAATTTCTTTCTCATTAATATCCTTGATTCGTGCGAGGACGATCTATTTCACTTCGAGTCTTGGACGTAACCAACCTTGAACGCACCCGTACGTTTGATCCACTACCTGTTTCGCTCCAGTGATCGTACTACATTTCTTCTCTTGTGACATAACTTGGGAACTGGAACACTACTAAGCTAGTTCGAGAAGAGTCAGTTATGGTGATTCAATTGGATCATCTCTTGTATGTGATGCAGAGACCTTGTTTCGAGCTTTCTTAGTTTTTTGAAAATTGTTGTAACAAACCCGGGATTCAGCGGGGGAAGTTGGAATTTATTGATATTCTGAAATACAAATTTAGAAAACGATTGTGTAATCTTTGAAAGAATACGGAGTTACGGAGACAACCGTGAGTCTGTACTCTGTACCAACCTTATACTGACCTTCTCAACTGCCCCACATATATTGTTGAGAATTGAAAGGAACTCAGAATCCTTCACAGCCCCAAATTAGAAATTGAGATTGAGATACAAAGGAAAATGTTTTTTCTATCTCAACACATAAGTAACTTTGTGGTAGTTCGGTATAAGGGTGTGTGCATTGACCCTCTTCAGTGCACCTGCTTGATCAATGTCTTTAAGTGATATTCTAGAGTAATGTCGAATGTATGTAGATGTGCCAAACCATCTCAAACATATGCATGATATATTCACTAGATTTTTCTAAAATATTAATAGTAAATTCTTAACAAATGAATTTTGTAAGTTACGTTGTGCATTATATTTTTCATCAACCTTTTTTTGTAAACATTTGAATCTTTGAACTCCATATGTTTTAGATTTCCTACATAATTTACAATGCAATATGAAAAAGAGGTGCATTCATCTTATATGACATTCTTGAAGAGCTTAAAAGGGATCATTGTTGGATTAATCCCTACAAGACCAAGTGTCGATTGAAGGGGCATTGGAAATTTGGATAGGCAATTACAAAGCCATAAATGACTAGATGTTTCTAAATTTCTGAAAAACATAGCATTGCTAAGTTGTTGAATATCCTCCTCCTAATTAGAGGTATAATTCTCGTGGGGGAGAATTCAATCATATTATAAGTGATATGATTGGCCTAGGGGATGGATTTGGTGAATTGACCTCAGCCATCATCCTCCAATACTCATAAAGTCAACACAAGTCAATGCAAGTTCTAAAGTTGCTATAGTTTGGAAAAAAATTTAATGTCTGGCACCAAATTTTGCGGAGTAGGTGCCTTTTCTATCAAAAGCTATAATTCTTTCTTCATTGGATAATTCTCAATGTTGGGGGGCTCCCGCTTTCATGGGGAGCAAAAAAGATCCCTCCCCAGCAAAGATTAACAATGTTATGAAAAATGGATGCATGGATAAAAAACTACTGTACTCATTTTGGGGGGGGCAATTTTAGACAATTTAGGCATGGCTTTTGCAAAAACTCCTCATCTACTCTTTTGAAATTTGGTATGTATGTAACTATTATGATATGATCTACATTTGTAAAAAATAAATCACTTTTAGTGTAATCAAATCAAAATCTACTAACTATGTAGGGTAAGTTTGACAAAAAAGATTTGTCTAACTACAAAAATTATTATTTTGAAAAATGCACTTTCAAAATTCTTGAAAATTTCTTTAAATGTTTGTCTTAGTCTCCATTGTTTGGATTTAAAGGGGAAAAAAAGTCCTCCTTGTACACAAAATCATCAAAAAATGACTAGTATATTGTCAATTTACCTAACCTCTATGTATTACAAAGTGATGTAGAGTAAAGAAATACCCACTTATTTACTTTTGAAATTTTTTAAGAGTGTACATAATAAGATGTTAGTAGAACTTGATGGCATAGCGGCTCAATTTTGTGGAAAGCAAAAAGTTTTATTCCAAAAAGGTTTGAAGTTTATTTATTCCATTTTGTAAGAATGAAAAGAATATTTTTTTACTTCAAATATTATTCAATCCAAGCAATCAAATTGGCTAAAAAATTTCCACATATTTTCATAATACAATAGTTGAGGTGATATGTTTGTATGGTTGAAGTTCATTTTTTTTCTTAAATTCAAAATTTTGGCTAATGCACTAAATTGGTATGCATGTTTTAAACTATTCATTATTGCATTTGGCTTAAAATGGAAAACTCTTCTTTCGTGAAAATTTGAGATATGGGCCCCCAAAAGTCATTTTACTCGAGAAAAAAAATTGTTATGTTTTTCAAAAATTGAATTTGGATTTAAGATCTTTCAAAATTTGTATGGTCGTAGTCTATGAAAATTGGAGCCGGGTAGACTAATTTGGTAGTGATGAGTAAAATCCTACAAATAGATTTTTAAAATAATGATTCTAAAAATACTACGCTTTTATTTCATAAATGATAGTTTAATTAGGCATTATGATTGTGACATTTTTATTTTTTGGGAAAATCAAAGTGATCTCAAGATCTTGTATAATTATATTCTTTCTTCTTCATTTTGTGACAAAATTTTAACAAACAAAGGCAAACACACATAAAAAAGGCTCATTATAACATTGATGCCAACATGTGAGCTTGCAAGCCTTATATAAGCCTAGATGTAGGTAAGTACTCTACAACCATTGAAGGTACTCATAATATACAAATCTATAACTCACATAGGTATCCTATGAAACATGGAAGGTGCTTATAACATGTGTACCTATAATATAGGCACTTACAACATAGGTACCTATGGTATAAATATCTTATAACTATAGAAGGTATCCATAACATAGGAGCTTAGCAAGGCTTTTTTTTTGGACTTGTGGCCCCCTTGCTGGCTTCACTAGAGAGGCCAATTTTGGGAGGGATGAAGCCAGATAGGTCAGATTTCTAACAGTCTGGTGAAATTTCGCCCCCCAAAAAAGCCCTGGAGCTTAGGCTCCTAGGCTTAAGATCCTAAACTTACATAGTAGCAACTATTCACTTTAGGACATAGAAGTCAACATAGTTCTTAGCTATGGAATACTTACTTCGGTAGCATTTTGGCACATTAGTGTTGGAAATATTTAATAAAGTGCATAATTAAGGTTTTTACACTTGAAAAATAATTTTTAAATCTTTTGATATATACATTATTGTTTGCCTATATCCCTCATACAAGTGGTTAGAATGAGCTGCCTAGCTTTGAAAACCAAAAGTTGGAGTAAGTTTGAACCTAAAGATGACAAATTCATACTTTCTTCATCCAACCTCAAAAGAGATAAATTTATGCTATGTGTACCAAACTATAGAGTGCAAATTATAGAGATTAATCATTTGTTCATTTTCTAGCAATTTACACACATTTTTCTCAAACAAATTTGATTAATTTGTTAGAATTATTTTCAGCTAAGCCTCAACTAACTAAGTACGGTAAATTTCCCATTTGTATCCCCACCAGTAAAAAAAAAGAGAAAGACGGAAGGAAAAGAAAAGAAGCATAAATAAAAAATGAATAAAAGAAAGAGAAAGGAACGAAGAAAAAGGAAAGGAATGGAGAAAAAGGAAAGTAGTGCCCCGTGGCATCCATTTTGGGCGCGAACGAAAGCTTCGACTGACGTTTGGAGCTCCACTGCCGCCATAGCTATGGCGTCAACGGGTCGAAGGCCGTCATTTTGCGTTACAATCCTTTTCACTTTCCATTCCTAGCTCCGGAGCCACACATCATGGAGCCCTGAATTCGACTCCCCTGATGCACTTCCGAAATCACCCGATCCAGCGAGCACCATGAGTAGCGCAGCCATCTGCGCCATCTGCTACGAGGATGCGAGGCCTATCTGCGAAGATCTGCAGTCCATCTCCGCTTGCGGTCACGTCTTCCATGAGCTCTGGTGCATTTTCGCAAACATCTTTTTTGTTTTCGACTAAATTGCGGACTGGTAGACGTCTTTTCTTGTTGCTTTGAAGCCGGACAAGAGTCACTCCTGATAGGGAATTCACGTTAGGACTTAAACGCTTGGAATTAGCCGTGCCGGTTCTGAGGAATCGTGTGAATGTGAGGAATTTTAGGTTTTAAATTTAGGTTTCGCATCTGATGCTGGACGGCATGCAGATTTGTCGATTACAAAACGTTTTCGTTTTAAGAATTCCATCTTTAGATTACGTTGGACTGTGTTTCTTTTTTAAATTTATGAATTTAGAGAGGCTGCATTTCAGCTGTACATGTTTGGAAAACGCTAGAAGAAATGTTCGAATTCTTACTGACCTGGAATGGAAAACAGAGTAAAACGATCTTATTCTGTTTTCCGGTATCCTTTTTGGATTGTTGAGGTCGCTAGAAATTTCACTTTAGATTTTTGTCTTCTGCTTGCTGTTTTATATTTAGCTCAGACAGAGGTTTTAACAGTGACGTCAATCCTTTCTACTTTAGGATTTGCCTTTTGTTGTTTTAGTAAGTTGGGATTGTTTTTGCTGGTCTCAACTGTGCAAATTGTCGTGTTAATATGCCTGTTTTTGCTTGGAACAGCTTGCAGCAATGGATGGAGTATTGTCCATCTGGACGGAAACCTACTTGCCCTTTGTGCAAACAATCATGCACCGCTCATGATGTCCACCGCCTCTATTTTCAGTCCTCAGGGAGTGAATCCTCTCAGCCACAAGTCTCACCCTCCAAAAATCTGCAGACAGATGTGGAAGACCCTAAGCAGGTGCGTGAGATTGTTATCAAATTTATGATCTGCAATCATTGCGAAAATGGTCTGGGAATCTACGGTTGTTCAAGAAGTGAATGTGGAATGCGTCTTTTCTTATTGACTTGTGCTATGTAAATTTCACCTTCAAAGGGTTTGTGTTTCTTGGATTTAGGTGAACAATGCTCCTGCTTTACGCAAATTGGAAAACCAGCTTACTGCTGCCAAGACAGCTCTACAAAGCCGCAATGAGCAGCTGAAAGAGCTCGATTCTCAGGTTTTTCACACTCGTCATGTTAATCTCTGAACATTGGATTGATGATTTTGCACCCTAAGCATTGATCAGCTTCTCATGATGAGATTTCACACACTAGGCATTGATCAGTTTTCTGAGTTGTCTCTTGAGTTCTACTGTTTGAGAAACTTGCAACGGTTGTGCTATTGTGTTTATCACATCTTACTTACGCTACAGAAAGCTAATGCTAAATTATCAATTGTTTATGATCTTTACAGATCGCAGCGAACTTGGAAAGGGCAGAGAAAGCTGAGGCAGCATCTGCGGTCGCCAAAAGAGAATTGTCTTCGTGTAGACTATCCCTTACGAGGGTCCAGGAGGTACATATTGACCACATCTGGTTGTACCGGCAGGGAAAATGTTAGTATTGAAATCATGTAGTTTATAGTTTCTATGTAGTTAACCATCCTTGTCGGAGGAATTTTGGTTTGTTGATCAAATTGCCGTACTCTTAATACTAATTGAGAGGATCACAGTTCAGATATTCAATCAGTTTGTTTTCTCAACAGACTTCAGAACTCATGGTTGCTTAGTGTCATTCTTTATAGGATCTAAAGTGCTGCTCGAATGAGCGGGAATCGCTGCAAGAGAAGAATCAAGCGATGGCGAAGGACTTGGCTGCCCATAAGCTGTGAGTTGCCTTGCGCCTGCAGCTTTCAACTATTCTCCTATCTGCAGTTCTTACGATGCTTGCTGAGGATACTATATTGGCTTCGACAATAAATGAAGGATTGTCTCGGGATATAGATTAAGTTCACAATATGATTCTTCTCAGTGTCGTAAAGTTACTTGGTCCATGTGTCTTTGTCCACTAGGGTGGGGGATACAGATCTAGGCGAGGAGGATATTTTCAGGCTGGCCAACCTTGGGAATGGATCCAACAAGAACGCAATCATTGAGACCTTGACAAAATCTCTCATTCTTCGGAACAAGTATATTCTCTTCTGCCAGCTCGTGATCATCAAGTTTTTACACTCCTACACTTGCAAGGCCGTGCGGTTGGAAACCCGTGATCTAAAGTTGGATTTGTTTTATGTGTAGGTCTTACAAGGAGCTGATGACTCGATGTAATGAGCTTGGCATGGGTGAAAGTCGTGCACTTCGAAAGTCTGAGAAGTCGGTTGAGCACCTGAAGAAGATGAAGGTATCGCATTGTCGGAAGATTTCATACAGTGGATCTAACCTGCTCATGCTCACTCAAGTTCTCTAAGCGTCATGAGTTGCTGATCCTTTCACACGACATACAACTTTATGCGATGTCTGAGTTTTGATGTTATTGACTGGTACCATATGAGGATAATTTTACTGCTTCTAATTGGTTTACAATTGTGTGACCAAGGGCAGTGAAGCAAGGCAATTCAGCACGGCTTGCCGCTCGTGGTAAAAAATTAGCTTAGACGAGCAATCCAGGGTCCCCTCACTATCTAGGTGGTTCTCACTATCTATGACCCTTATTGATTCCAGACATTCTTTCATTGAGTAATTCCTCTTGATGCAGGCTCGTGTTCAAGAGCTGGAGAAACTCCTCGAGGAAAAGGACAATGCATGTCTGCGAGGATTGAACAGAGGTTCTTTAAAACCGCAAGGTGAGGATGTTCTCTCAGCTCTAAGACACATGAATCAAGCCGGTGCGAAAGGGATCAATGAGCCAAGGATTCCTCCGTCAGGTCAATCTGCAAGTGCCAGCACTTTGTCGCGAGGTCGGAATATATCTTCAACAGAGGGAAACCTACAGGAGAACACGTTCAAGCTGACCGGGTTTGGGCAGGTTAATCTCAACTGAAATGCTGAATTTGTTGCGTCAAAGCATGCATTTTTATGTGGGAATTCTATTATCTAGGTTCCGCTTATCTTGCACTGATTAATCGAGATGCTTTTTTTAGTAAAGGTAAAATTGTCGTTATCTTTTGTCAGTACTATTTGCATTCACGCCTTGTTGAATACGAGGACGAATATGCTAAAGAGAAAACTTCATTATCACCCATGGTGAAGACCATGTTCTTCCCTTCTAACACCTTTCACTCCGTGGAATCTGGAATGGCTGTGTTGCCAAGGTGCAATCTTGTCGGTTGTTACGCCTTAGTTGAGTTCAGAGAGACTTTGGCGTTGGCATTAGGAAGCACAGTGCTTTGTTTTTGACTGACACTAGATCCTGGGACTGGCAGGATCTTGATGTCATGGCAAGGGCTGAGTTGTACGATATGCAGCTCCCAAACATTGTGAAGGAGCGTGGACTGACGGGAGTCGAACACGTACAACCAGCCTGTCCGAAGAACGTGAACGCGTCCGAAGAGACCTATTCTCGGAAAAGAGCTCACTCTGACCGAGGCGCTCGTCTTGACTTCAGAGAGGACAACACAAGAAGTACTGGTTTCTCATATTGGGTAGTCAAATCCAGGCACCTTCTTCAAAAAATAGAATTGTTGAACAAAAGTAAACTACCTTTTGATCGAGAGGAGGCTAGTACGAAGCATCCTATACTGGCAGCAGGCAGTGCTGCTCAAATGTCCTTCCCCCGACCTGAACTGACAGCACGCTTTATTGAGAATGGGCCATCGGCAGTAGCATCATCATCTACTTGTACGTGGGTTTGCCAACGCTCCTGGTCAACCATTTCCGGAAAGCTCTCCTGCATGTTCTTTCCTGTATTAAATTTCAATTACTCTAGACTGTATGTTTTCTTTTTACGTCTTTGCATTAAAATCTTGGGATGATGATGAAATCATTTGTATTACTTCTAGCTTTACTTATTTGGTTAATTGCATCTCGTGAACGTGACCGTCTGTGTATAGATAAAGATAATCCAAGCTTGAATTCACCAAGAGCGGAGCATGCGTTGGAAATACAGACTGGCCCTGACAACCTTGGACTTGCGAACTCATCCACTAGGCCTCCAGTAAATAGATATGGTGCTTTTGCCAAGAGACCATTGAGCGACAGGCAATCCCCTAGCACCTTCATCGTATCAGGAGCTGATGGTCGGGGTGGGAAAGTGACAGTCTTCAAGCCCCCTTCCCTCCCCCTGGTATATGCCATGCACACGCACTAACATTCTTGAAACGTTCATTTTATTTGTCATTATTGTAGATGATACTTTCTAGTTTCTTAAACTTGATTTGATCTGTTACCAGATAGGACCACGTTTGTAAATAGTATGCACTCTACAATTACACAATTACTGTACTCTTGAACATCCCCTCTTTGAATTCTCAGCATTCAGAGTTTGTATCATGCAGGGAGGGGTGGCAGTGTCAGCCTCACAAAAAATGAAGAAATCGAAGACGTCTGGAGGCGGTTTCAGAGGCAGACAGGGTTCACTTCAGATCGAGCATTTCTTTGGGCGCGCAAAATCATGAGAGCAATGCTTGGTTCCTCTATGAGAGCGATTCAATCTCTCAGTAGCAAGAGCTTCTCCTTACTTAGTACCCTAGTGAGTGGAGCTTTACGTCAACTGACTCGAAGTTTTTCCAAGCATGTATTTCTGTTTATTTTACATGACACTCGACTGGCGGAGCCCATGTGCTGACCTTGCATTGGAAGACTATGCTGCCCTATATTACTAACATACATGCAACCCCGTCGTCTGTTTTACATGGTTTACTCGAGTTTCAAACCGTGACCTGACAGCTGAACAAGTGCTCTCCGAACATTGAGTACTGTACCACTTCAGAGGATATCATATTATCCAGTCCGAGCTGGGGACCCGCGGAGTGCATCCAAGAGTGGTTCCTCGAAGATATGGTTATTACTCGTACGTGTACGTCTCGTCTGACTCATGTTACACATTTTACGATCGCCATTATTTTCTGTATTATCTCTTTTACGTCAGCGAGTCACATGACCCATCTTGCTCGAGGGTTTCTGTTCATGCATCTCTTGTCTATTGTGTCTCACGTACATTGAGTCTTCGTTTTGCAGGCACCCGAAGATCTCCATGGCTACTGCTTAGATATGGCTATTCAGAAGAGCGAAATGCTTGAGGAGTGGAGTTAATGACGTTAGTTCTTCGCCGCAGTGTCTGGAGAGGGGTTCCTGCACGACTGAACTCCTTTGATTCTGTGAAAGGTCTGGTCAAGTGGCCGCATTGATAGCCGACCTGGCCGCATGGATCAATTTCCCATCTTTCTCCGCAGTGTATTAGCTGCTCTTCCACCCAGCGGACTGTGATAAGATCCTGGACTGAGTGTATTTGTCATGCGGCCATAATCGACTGAGTTTCTAATTTAATTTTTGATTTCTTCATTTATATGCCTGTGATGATGTGGACATAAGTGCTTCTCGCGTCTACTAAACCAACTATAATCAGTTACATTTGGTAAAAGTCGGTCCTATCTCAGCAACTTTAGATCTCAGAGGATCCAAAAATGGTCACTCTGAAGTCTGAACATGTTATTTTGAACAATGTGAAATGGTGTGCATCAAATGGCTTGAGAACTGTTGCATTTTAAATTGTGGAAGGTTTGTAACTATTAGAATATCACAGCCAATACGGTAGCAGGTTCACTTAGGCAAAGACGAATATTTATTTAAAGTGGAGAAATCTAGTTCACCTATTCTTGAAGAAATTTAAAAAAATCACCATTCTCAAAATCAATTTGAAAATATTCACCAATAGTGTGTTGTGTCCTATGTAGCTTAGAATCCATTAATATAATTTCATTCAAATCTTCATACTTGTAAACTTTGAGGATCTTTTTCATTAAACCAATGTCTTGCTTGTTTCAAGCTCAATAATCATAATAGACTTTGTTGATGTGATGTACTTTGTTGTAACAATGTTTATTTGAATTATGCAACCCACTAAGTTGAATTTTAAAAGATTTTTGTGAGGGTGGAGGTAGGGGTAACATGAATTTGTTGTTCAATTGTTATTGTTAATTCTTGGTCTTGTCATAAGCATGTGAGTGAGTAGCAGAGGCATATATAAACCTACATTCTAAAATTTATATTTTCTAACTTTGAAGTTCAATAGAAAATTAAGACAATGTTGTATGTATGTTTGCAATATGTTGATGGAAAGGTTAGAATGTCTAATTTCATGTTTATAATTGCCTCACTAGAAAAAAAATTCTTTAATCTCTATATAGTTGTAAACATGAAGTAGTCTTTGAACAATATACAAACATTCTAGCCTTATGCCTTGCAAAATACATTGCATAGTGCAAATTTTAGATTCACTATTAATTTTAAAACAATCAAATTTGCTATTATTTTTTACAATTCATTTGAGATTTATGTATAAATTTCCATGATTTTATAAACAAGAATGTTTTGAAAAATAGATTTTAAAATAAATATTTTGGAAAAAACAAAATTTCTACATCGCATATCTAAATGCCACAAAACAATGCCTTTGCACTCCTTCGAATGTTCTAAAATCAAGGAGGTTCTAAAAGTGCACAAGCTCAAAAACCACCCACCTCCTCAAATGTACATAATTTGTACATGTTTTTTTGTAGCCTTCATCAACGTACAAACAATGTACATTTTAGGGAATAGGTGATTTTAGAGCCTTTTGCCATTTCAACTTCTAAATTTAATATCTAATTCCTAAAAGTTTCAAAAAATATTGAATTAGATGCTAATTTCACTAGTCTTCCAAGGAAAATTGAATGAAAAATATTTGAAGAAGATTCACCTCTCCAAAATTTAGTTTCATCTCCTAGGTGGACGATTTATGAACCTCCTACCATAATGCTTTCTAATTGTACCAACAACGCAACTATAAAAAAACTTATGAATTAAAAAAATGAGAATTACAAATACATTATGTACTTCCATTAGTCCATCTAACCTACTTTGGAGTGATGGCAATTGATGAATGAAAACTTGACTATGACAAAAGACATCCATCCAATGCGTCAATGAAACCCTAACATTTTGATTCAAATGCTCATTGCTGTCGTTATTTTGATACGCGACAGGGAAGAATGACATCTTTTGCCCCCGTTGCCTCTGTGCACTTGCTCATGAGTTTCATATGCACTACCAGATTTATAGTAGTTGAAGCTAATTCTACTTTGCAATTTGGAGCATTCCACATAGTCTATGCCTTCTCACTATTGCAATGTTGGCTTTCTCAGCAAGCTAAAATAATTTGAACAAGAAAGGTGTCTCGGTGAGCCTATCCATTGTTGCTTTCCTTGTGGATATGGCTTTCTTGTTTTTCACTTGTGGTGACCCTAGGCAATTGAAATTGTCACTACGTTTAGTGGTGGGGAAGGCTAGACCTTAACTTCTACCATTTCATGAACAGTGACAACCAACACCCCCCACGTGCCCAGGGGGTTTGTTGGTTGTTCACGGCTATTGTTCCTCATTGTTTTGGAAGTTCGTGGGATGCTAAAGAAAGACCTTGTGTATGTGGAGGGTCTCTACAATTTTCAACGTTCCTAGCACTTCGGAATGCTTGACCCTCCAAGCGCTTGGAAGGTCATTTGCCTTCTTCAAAGTCAAATACGCGTGGTGCGTAGGCACCGCTTTGCACTATCAAAGTAACTTTCTCCATCTGTCTAGTGGTTATTCTAGTTCTTAAACAACATAAATGAATGGATTTTTTTGTCCTCTACCTTATTGATGTTGAACTTGTGCTTGCAATTTCGGAAATCTGGCTAGCAAGGTCTGCAAACTGCCATCCATATGCTCCACTAGATCTTATCCTTCAACGCCCCTCTTCTCCCTCATTTGTCTCTATGTTAGCTGCCTCACGTTCTACAACTGCGGTGCACAAAACATGAGCGTGGATATGGATAGGCTTTGAGCTGGCTTGCATAGATTGCATGCAAGAGGGCATAATTGAAGTGGCAAGGGAGCTCAAGTTCAGCAGTTACCTCAAGTCTGTTGCGCTGTTGTATATACAATCTCTACTCAATTTTTTTGATTTGTTATGCTCTTTGCTGAATTTTTTGTAGTTTGCTTTCAATATGAACCTCCTTTGTCTTCTTCAATGATTCTACATGACAATGTCTATAGTTTAGTGACTACTTGTCAATGATGACTACAATGATAGAAATTTATTTGAGAGCAAATAAATTTAGTGAGCAAGTAGATGTACAATTTAGTGTGTTAATTGTAGAATTTTGAATGAACTTGCAAGTGGCCATGGCACTGCAACTCAAGTAGAAATTTTGTTAATGTATATTTTTGAAGTCTTCTATTGCAAGGACATCAGATTGGTTCTTCATTCTCAAACAAATTGATGGAATTCAATTTTCATGCAATTTACTCTACACATATTCTTCTATGCATGCATTACAATGTTTTAAATTTAAGAGAATGGTATGAGTAGTTACCTGGTCATTGTTGTCTAGACGCCTCATTTTAGCATTGTCCGTGCTTCCTTGTCCAGCAGCATTGTGCTTCCCTATCTAGCAACGCCAAGCGGTGGTTGAAGTCACCACTACAGAAGTTAGTGAATGAAAAGTTAGGTGACCATTAGAATGATCTCGCATTTCTATTTCTAACAAGTCCTAGAAGCTCCTACCACTCATAAATTTTAAGGTGACAATTTGGTGAGCATGATCCTGTGGAACCTGGTTTTCGAATAGAAAGATCATGGAGTGAAAACGCAATATCAGATCTCATCAGGTAGAGGTTCTCTGCGTTACTAAAGCGGCGTTGAGTTATTATGGCCTACTATCTTCCATATTTTAGCTCTCATTTACTCACAACCGACTTACAAGTGAGTGTACCTGAAATCAAGGAGGACTCCCATTATAGTCTTCTACTCAAAGCATTTAGAAGGTCCAAGTTCTGAAATGAATACCCTGGTTTTGGTGACACAATTTTTGCAAAAAGTATCTCACTAAAGTGATGGGATTCAATTGAATTTTTGTTTGCATTCCTATAATCACCTTTCTGAATTGTGCTTCAATGAAATTTTGGGTTGGTTTGTGGGCGTTGAGGGGTTAAACGACAAGCCAGTCATCTATGTGAATTTGTTGGCTTAAGAAAATGAAAGAGCACCCATTGGAAGACAAACTTTTGTAGTAGACATTCTTTTTTCACGCAAAATTTGCAGGATGAATTGTTGCACTTCTGTCTCTTAGAGAGATTCTGTCTCTCATCGGCCAGAAAAATTAAAGAAACACATCATTATATGCACAATAGAAAGGAACTTGAATGAAATAAGATACATTCATTTATAATTGCTCGGGGTGCTCAGTGAGGGCACACTGCAAAAATCTTAATAATGTGTACAAATAACCACTTAAAAGACGAGACATTCTAGTTTTCTGCCTATTCAACAAGACTAACGGAAGACATGCACAAGCCAACCCTACTATGACCTCGGGGTACATATTCAACGAAACCCTAGTTTGTGAATCATCTGCAACTCTTGTTTCAAACCACGAAGTGAACGAGTCTGAAGGTTTCGAATCGCATAATGAATGAGACACAAATTGGAAACAGTTTCACAAACTGTTCCATTTTGGATCTAGGCAGATGTACCTAAACTAAAATCGAAGACTTCACAAAACCAATACAACGTGAATAATTCTGCAGTAAGGAAGAACCACAACCAAAGAGTGATAAGAACTGAACACGGGATTGAACTTCGCTAATATTGACAAAATGTTTAAATTTACATATACTCGTACATAGTAGAAGCACCATAAAGCAAACCATTTCCGCTTTGAATTCATGTATACCCAGAGAATAGCCAAATCTTGAAAATCCGAAAATGATGTCTCATTAAAAGCTCGCTCTTACAGCATGTGCGAGAGAATCTCGTTTCTCCACGAAGAGAAGTCAGCCAAAAAGCCATGGAACATATCCAGTCGGTATTAAAACGGACTATCAATATTCTACTTACTGAGAGACGCCCAACCACTTCGTGAAGTTCTCGAACTCGGTGTATTCCGAGTCTGAAACCATAGTTTTGTACCATGAAGCGCCCTGTTTCTTGATCAATTCCTTCTCCTCGGGCTGCAAACAGAACCATTGATCCATTAGACAAGAAAATCTAGATACTGATCTGGTCAAACATGACACCTACACTCGCCACTGTTGCAAACCCGCTGTCAAATTTACTTGTCGAAACATTATCAACAATTTTAAGGAAACAGGTTCTAGGGTAATGCAAAATCACAACATATGCAGTTAACAATATTCGCAAGAATGATACATGGCAGTTGACGTGAAAAATGTGGAGTACCTTGAGCTTGCTCCTCTTGCTCTGTAACTTCTCGGCCTTGGCCTTGGCCTGCCTTTCCTGGGACAAAAGCTCCATCCTCCGGGCAGTCTTGGCGTATGGGTTGAGCTTGAGGAGAGCTCCCAAATTCTTCAATGGATTCTTCTTCAGTGCACGTCTCTTGACGTCCACCTTGGTAGGGCGGACGACGCTCTGGATTTCATCGGAGTTAATGATCCTAGCCAAATCAGGGTTACCCATGATATTGCGGGGAAGCACATAGTCCTTCTTGACAAGAGACTTCTTCTCGTGGGTGCCGAAGATGGTGTCCAACTTCTCAAAAGCTGACTTGGTCCAGACGATGAACCGTCCAAGATGACCACCTGCAATTGAATAATCCGAAATATAATTAAGAGAATTTTCGAAACACAGGAGTGACAGTTGGGATCAACAAAACCTAAAACCTGGGATTTACACCGGAAAGGTGAGTGCAATGCACATACTTCGCAATCTCATTTTCCCGACAATGTACATACTGAGCCACATCAGCACATAAGAATATTATGCATGTGATTGAATAACAAAGGTTTAGCAGAGAGTAAATCAAACCCCAAAACCCTAGGAGTTAAAACCTATTTAGCATCCAAAAAAATTAGGGTTCCGAGTACAGTTCCGTTCGCACCTGGGGCGAGCTGGAGGAGGTTCAAGCGGTCCACAGACACGATCTCAACGCCGGGAATGTTCCTGAAGGACTTCACAAGCTTAGCTCCCTCAGTCCCGTAAACAACGAGAGGTCCACGACGCGAAATATACCTCCTGTTCCTCATCTTTCCCTTTCCAGCCCTAATACTATGACTGGCCTTGACCTTCTCGACATCAGCATAAGCTCCAAGCGTCTTCAACAGCTTCACAGCCGCGGAAGTCTTCTCAATCGCCTCAGCCGCGTCGCCCAAAACCAAAGGCACCTCAGGGACCTGCTCGATTTTGTGACCCCTAGCAAGCACCAACGAAGGGACAGCAGACGCAGCCAGAGCCGAAGCAATGGCGTACCTCTTCTGGTTTAGGTTCACCTTCCTATGCCAACGGCGCCAGATCTGCGTCGGGGCGAACATGCGTCCACCACGGCACATGTTCCCAAAAGCTCCCTGTCCTGCACGGTGCGTTCCGCCTCCAGGCACACGGGGAATACGAGACACAGCACGTCCAGTACCCCATGACTCGGCAGATGTTTGGTGCCCGGCCTTATGGCTCACAGCGTACGCCTGGCGCTTGTTCTTCGCCAAGGCGGTGTGGACTGTGGACACAACATCGGGGCGAATTGGAGCCAGAAAAACTGCAGGGAGAGTGGCCTGCACTCCCTTCTCGCCTCCGTCAATGCTTTGAACTGTCACCAAGGGGCTGGCTGCGGATTGCGCCATCGCTGAGGAGTGATCGTCCAAGCACCAAAAAGAACCTGCAACCACCACAGGTGCACTTGAAAAAGAGCTACGACTTCGCCAAAGGGCCCTCTTGCAAGAGGCGCCAAGACAGGATTAGGGTTTTGGTCCCGCATGAGATCTACGCCGTCCGCTCCTTGTGAACGAGATCAATCTGGGACGTTCGTTCTCGTTCCCTGTGTCTCGTATTTTGTCTGTTCTCGGGTTCTGTTTTGTTCCCAATGCGGAGCGAGAAAGCTCATAAACCCTAAGAAAGCTTAATGGGTTGTCATGGAAGTGATGATTGCCAATTGCTTGATACTTGAAAGTAAAGTTAACAATGTACAACACATTGTTTTCGAGCAATTGGTTGTTCAAAAGTGATAAGAAAGTGATAAGAAAGTTGATTTCGAAGAAATATTTGATGATATATTATTTATTTCTCATAAGATGAAATTATTAAAGTGCTATAAAATTTGGGAATAATATTTGTTTTTATTTGGATGAAGGAACAAAATTCTATCTATATTTGTCATTCTTTCATGTATATCAATGGATGTACATAGCTTCAAAGGTTTAATGAAGAGTGTTTTCTATACTATCAACAATACAAAGAATTAAAAAACTTCATTTTTTTCATGTGCATTGGCTCCATTATGTAAATTCATTTTTATTTGTAGTTATGTATGCCCTTGCACCTCTAGTAGTGAAGCCATTTCATTATCGCATATAAAAAAAAACATGTAAATAGATTCACCCTATGATTAAGTGGTTGATGTATAATTGTGGTTTCATGTGCTTTGGACATTTACTTCAAAATACCTCCCTCATAAAATAATTACAATGGAAAAGTTGTCAAAATTTGACATTTTTTAGATGTTGAAGGGATTGGTTTTGGTTTATAAAGCATCTTCATTTAATCTACAATACATGTAAATCATGCTGAGATTTTTTTTTTTTTTCAATTTTTTAATTTCTAAAATCTTGAATGACAAAATTCTTTGAAAGTCAATAATTATAATGCACTTTAGTCAACAAATTTTTATAAGAACTTTCAACATATACCCTTTTATACCAAGGCTTCTCTAAAATTATAAAAAATAAACCTTATTTGGTCTTTGTTTGTGAATATGTATAGTGTAATTACAAAATAACCAAAAACAAAAAAAATCTTGACTTATATTTGTATTGCTTGACAAACAAATTAAAGAATTTATTGTCCATGA
Source organism: Antitrichia curtipendula (assembly GCA_951230915.1). Classification (NCBI taxonomy): domain Eukaryota; kingdom Viridiplantae; phylum Streptophyta; class Bryopsida; order Hypnales; family Leucodontaceae; genus Antitrichia; species Antitrichia curtipendula. The sequence goes on from OX579642.1 coordinate 20,980,340, forward strand.
AAGTATTTCTTGTCACAAAAATTGAAGTTAATTTGCTAATATCAACAACCTTTGCCTATGTAATTATTTTTAAAATTTTAAAATCTTTAGATCAAGAATTCTAATAGAAATGATTTTTTTGGAGACTCTAATCGAGACTCTACTATTTTCTAATGATATAAGAATTAAGACTCACAATGCTATTTTGGAGACTATTAACAAAAAATAGGTTAGAAATTCATCAAAGTGAATTGTACTCCTATGACAATGATCTATAAAAGTATATGAATAAAAAATGGTCAATTAATATAAAAGGCTAAAATTTTGCATTAAATTTGCACGTAATACAGTAGTATCTTAGATAATTTTAATCTCATTTGATAAAATGATTCAGTATTATAATAATATTTTTAAAATATCAAAATAATTTTTAATAATATATTTTCGACTCCTATTTAACAATCATACAATACAATTGTATTTGAGGGAGGCACTTACTACAATATCATCTAAATGTTTCTTAAAAGGCATTTAAAAAAATACCTATCTTCTAGATGGTAATTTTTTATACATTATTGAATGAAATTACCTCTATCTTTTCTTTTGAGTGTTTTTTAAGATCCTTGCAAAGTGTCCCTCCTACGCAATTCTAAATGGATGGATCTATTCCATTCTAAATTTCTCTCTATTTCCCACACAATGATGTATTTCTTAAAGTAATATTTCAAGAAAACTTAGTGTCTCTAAATCACAAAAGAAAGGGCTTAAACTCAAAGCTTTTGATTGATTAAAGCTACATCTACAATGAATGTGAGGAATTTTGAATTCTTTGCTACTCAAAAAAGCAACTGAAGGAAGAGAAGCCTTGTATTGATAAAAGCTTCTAACATCAAAGATAGATAGAAACTCCGGTCTTTCAAAGAAGGCCGGCGTGAATAAAGTGTCTGTTCATATTGACAATGAGCCAATGTCCAACGGATCAATGGCCATTGATTCAAAACTACTCTTCCCTTTCGAAAATAGACACTTTAGTTATCAGTAACCAGGTAAAGTAAAAGGATTGGAAGTGCCTGGGTGGAAAAATGGTTTATAATTGCAGAGTGTAGGTAGAGAGGGTCACCAAGCCATGAGTTTGGAGGTCGGTTGGAGAGGAACTAAGTATCATGGTTATGTGGTCCGGGTTCGATTCCCGTCGGGCTTGTTTGAGCAGTGACATGGTAGCCATGGCTTGGTGCTGCTAGTGAATATTAAAGGCAGGAAAGTTGTTTCAACCAACCGGCCCCATCCTCCCAATCTGAGACAAGTGTTTACATCCAGTGTTAACACAAAAGAGTGATCTTCATCACTAAATCTTTTGCTACATGTTGTTTTATTTTGTTTTATTTTTATATTTATTTTGTTGGGAGTGGTTGGTTGTTTTCTATTTTTCTTTTGTGCAGGATGATTGATCCAGCATATTGTATGGCAATGGTGTTGATTGCTTTAAAAGTGATTATTAAGGGCGTGTTGGGTAGATTAAGTTTGGTTTCAAGGAGTTTCATTGATGGGGCATGTGTTGTTCCTCTGGCTCTTGCTGTGATGACAATGAGTGGCTCTACATTCCACCCTTGGGCAATGATGTTATTGATTAAAGGTTGGTATTTTTGGATTTTGTTATCTATTGTTGTTTGTGAGAATCTGTCATTAGTGTATGTGAATTCTATGAATTGTATAGTGAGATTGTTGTCTGGGTTAAGTGGTGGATTGCTTTGGTAGGGGAGTCCTTTAACCCATAGGATATCAGGTTTTAATTTAGCGTTGCAGTGACATCTTTGTCTATTACAAGAGCAGGGTAGAAGCCATGGGGGAACTGTGTTTTCTTGTGGGTTGTTGTTGAATTTTCTTGCATTCATGAGAGTATAGCTTCTTGTTTATTGGTAGATAGGATTAATTTTCTTAGTTCCCAAACTGCTTTGTTGTGTCTTTTGACTCTAAGGGCGTGGATGTGGTGTTGAGTACATTGGAGGAGTACATGCAGCCATGTGTCCGCATCATTGGAGTTACATATGGAGCATGTGATGGATGGAAATCTTGTTATACCAAAAAATAGTTGTTTTCTAGCATTGCCCATGTATTGGCCGGTGCAGAATTTTAATAAACTTGTTTTTTGGGAGTCTGTTATTTCGGTGTTATACCAGAATTCATTGGAAAGATCATTATCAATGTCAGGATTAAGTGTCCATTTGCTAATGTTTGGAAATCGTTGTGCCAATATAACCAGATTTTTATCACGATCATTCTTGGTGATGTATATTTTGAGGCATCTAACAGGACCTTTGTCAGGTCGTTGGGCTGGGCCTAGCCATTCGTCTTTCTGATAGTAGAACGGCGTAGTGTGTGTAAATTCATATGGTTTTGAGGCAAATTTGTATTCCTTTGTGGTACCATTTTTAGCAAGTCTATCTGCTGCTTCATTGCCTTCAATATTGACGTGGGCTTTGATTTTGTAGATAGTCGTAGCTTGTGTTTGGCTTTGTAACATTTCTACCATAGAATCCAATATGATTTTGTCTGCATGGTTACGATGGAGGGTAGGGTGTTTAAGTTGTGTGTTAAGTATGTGTAGACAGTTTAGACAATCGGTAAATATGTGTGCTGGTTCATTTGGGTATTTGGTAGTAATTATACGTAGTGTTTTATGTATAGCCATTAACTCGGCTCTAAAACAGGTTTGGAGACCGGGTAGCCGTTTAGAAATTTGAAGTTCTTTGGAGGTATTATATATACCGTAACCCGCTTTTTCTCGTATCCAGTGTCCATCTACATGTTGTTTAGGTGGTATAAATGATCCATCAGTGTAGTAGCTATATTGTGATGGAAATTTTAATTGTGTGTTAGTTGCATAGGTTGGTATTGGGGGCGTATATATATTTGTTGGGTTGTAGTTTGTTGTGTATGTGAGTTTGTTCCAATTGGAGTTTTTATTCACTGTTACATTATTGGATGTTGGAGTAGCAATTTGTATGTGATATTCTGTGAGTTGCATATTTTGGAGGATCCTTGTGAGGGAGTGTATTTGGTTGGGTGGACCGATATTGTGATTTTGGTGGTGTGTGCAAAAAATATGTATTGCAAGGGGTTCAGTACGTGGGTGTCGATTGAGCTCAGGAAGGATTGTTGGTTCGTCATATGTAATAGTGTCTGCGGCAAAATGTGCAATGACATGCGTGTCTTTGAATGGGCCAATATAGGGGGAGATGTTCTGGTACCAATTTATGTTTGGGATGGCAAGTATAGTTATGGTGTTTGGATCATGTTTGGCTGCTAGTCTGGCCCAGTGTAGTGCTTGTTGGGCCGTTTCCTCATTATGTGGGTGTGCAAACCCGATGCCTTTCCATTTATATTCAAAAGCCTTGCCAAGTGAGCCAAATATTTTATCTCTTTCGAATGGAGAGTAGAATTTTGTGATGTGTGTGGAGCATGTGATTGGTGAGGAGAGGTATGAATGGGAGATGTTGAATGTTGTTGTTAGGGAGTCTAAGATGTTTTGTGGGAGGGTGTGATGTGAAGTTGGAAGTGGGTTTTTCTTGGATTTTTTATATTTGTATCTTTGATAAAGCCACGCGATTTCATTTTCGAATGATTGTGTAGGTGGTGTTAGGCCATGTGTGGTATATTTGTTTGTATGATATTGCTTCCAGAGCCATTGTAATCTAGTAGTTGGGATGGTGATGAGGTATTGGCCCGTATCTAGATATATGTGGGTGAGTTCGTTTTGTGTTATTATGGTGTGTGTATTTGACTTTATGTCTTTTTCTGGGTTGCATTCAGTAGTGCAGATGTATGTGAGTGGGATTGTTGTTGGTGGTGAGATGAATCGTGTATCTCTATGTTGTGTATGGTGAAAGTTTGCCATAATAATGTTTGTGTAGTGCTTGTGTTTTTGGTTTGTATAATATTGTGTTAGTAGGGTGGTATTGTGTGTGATAGCCGTTGGTAGATTGAATGGGAAGAGGTCTCTTATTGGCATCCACTTAGTATACATTGTGTTATCTTGAAGTGTCCATTGGCAAAGATATGTGTTAGATTTTTTTGAAATTTTGTATTTATCTTTTGTTTCTATGGTTTTGTGGTCCGTTATAGTATTTATGGGAAATCTTAGTGGGTTCTTATGAATATGTATAGGTGGATTTTGTTGTTGCAGTATTTGTTGTAGTGGGGGGTGTAGAGGATTGTCTGGATTTCTTGGGTTTAGAGCTCGGTTGTCTGATATGTATTTTGTTTTAAGAGTTCGTATTATAGGGTGTCTTTGACAAGAGTTTGAACATTCTGGTGTACATCTTGGGTAGCAGAAGAGTTGTTCTGCTATGTTTAAGGCTGTTTTTTCTGTTTTAGTTGGGGTTTGATAGTATGTTTTAAAGTCTTCAGGTGACATTAGGTTAGTGCCATTTGGGAGTGTAATGTGCTTAATTTTGTATATTTTATGTAATAGGAGTTTATATATCATTTTAAGAGAAAGTTTGGGGTTTATGTGTGGTAGAATGAGGGTGGTTTGTGACATCCATTCTTGTTCAAGTTCTGTTGCATGTAATTGGAAGTTTTTCTTTATGCTTTTGAGGTGGATATCTACTTCGTTTTTTAAGAGGAATAGAGTTCGTGTTGTAGGTGATCTGATACAATCGTGTTGTTTGATTCTTGGGATGTTTTCTGTACCGCCGTATTTGGCTAAGATATGATGTGTGAGTCCTCTATATATTATTCCTAGTCTTCCTGGATCGTTTAGGGCATTTCTAAGTTGTTCACTAATACATCGGAGGTATGCATTTGTAAGTGAGAAGGCTTCTAGTCCAAATAGTTCGTGTGGTAGTTGTGTGATGACGTTTGCAGTACATTTTGGTAGACCACATATGGTTTTTTGGATTCCAATGATCTTTTTATCTAGTTTTTTGATAGTGGGTAAAGAATATGGAACTGCATGGAAGCTGTAGGCTATGCCAGCTCTGATTACGGTGTCTACCATATTGATTTTTTGTTTTATTGTGGCTGGGCACTTTGCAAGTTGTGTGCATTGATCTGTGACTTTTTTAGTGGTAATATGTGTTTGTAGTTTCCATTTTAATGAGGGAGCTAATTGTATCCCTAAATAAGTGTAAGGTTCATTTTGGTGTAAGACTGGTATAGGTTGGTTTCTGTAATTAATGTTCATGGCTTATAATTGAGTTTAATTGGCTTCTAACATCAATATATAGTGAACGTGATGAAGTTTGGATAGGTTTCTACTTTAAAATGAGTCAATACTACAAAATCAAAATCCTTTTGAAACATGTTTGTTTGTTTGGAGTTGTTTACTAGCATAAAAAATTTGTAAATATTTATTGAAAGAACAAGAGTTGGGGATATTATGATCCATTCTTCACTAAGACCCTTCACTACATAGTCAATTCTTCACCAAATTTTAAACTAACTACATATTATGAAAGTTGTAAGAGATAAACTGAAGGTATTACATTTTTAGGCATATCAATCCAAGAAAAGTACTAGTAAAAGAATTTTGAGACAATAATTTACAATTACAATTAGAAGGCTCTAGAAGTTGCTTTAAATCCACCAAAAATCTACCACTAATTTATTACTAATATAAACCTTAAGTTAGGCTATTTGTTTGTTTACTTGTTTTTTTTGTTACAATGAGATCTCTTAGATTGTGAGTCTACCAGTCACGTTCTTGGTACCGTCAAAAAGCCCTTGGCAAGGAGGGGTGCATGGGCTTTGTTTCATGGTGTTTAGACTTATAGTGTGAAAGTTATTAAAATTTGAAGTTCTTATGAATTAAAAAAAATTAGAAAATAACTTTTATTTTGACTAGGGCAACGACATAGGACACACTAATATATTCTCAATGTACACATGATGCTTGGTAGATTTGAAGCACTTTGGGATTCTAAAAAGTAATTTAGAGCCAAACCAATGTTGGTGGATGTTGCTAAATATGGCACATTCCTTGGGAGTTGTAGGTGTAAAGTTGTGCTTTGTAAGTGTTAGAGAGAAAGTTCCTTGTGCAACTAAGGTTGAGGCACCAATTGTCAACCACGCCCAGTATCCAATATGTAGTGGTTGCTATTTCCAACCTTAGGTTGGAACTCAAGCTTGGAATGGTTGTTTTTTTGTCCTTGTCAAGGTTGGAATTAATAAGGTTATGACACTTGTCTTAAAGTAGTGAGCAAGAAAGTAGGAAGTAGTGACTCGTGCAAAAGTAGTTCTTGAATGATCGGAATTGGAAGACCCTAGACATTGACTACTAGACTAGTGCACCTCTGGGCTCCCAAAATTCACAGTAATTTCTGAAATTCTGAGAATAGAATTCTGAATTTTGTTCTATCCCCATATTTCCTATCTTCCTACATGGAAAAAACTTCCACCACCTCATACTCCTCACCATCTGCTCCAAAATTGCTTAAATGATCGACTACTCGGAGCTTCTACCTTTTTCATCAAGGAAACCTCAAATTATTCCAGTAACCGAAACACACGAGTAATCTCCCTGTGAGTGCTCCAAGCAGTTCAACCGACAAGACAGTCGTGTTCCAGATTGAACATCTAGTACCGGTCAGAAAATTCCAAAAACTCCGTGGACCCAACTCCATATCTGAACACCTCCGGAATTTCGCAGACGATGTACCGAACAGAACAGAGCTAGCCCGAAATTCCTTCCTGAAGCTTTGAAATTCCATACTTGCTCACTGCAACTGAGTCTACGAACGTCTGACTGCAAGCACTGTGTGAGTAGAGCTTCAATCAATAGATGGTGAGACGTCAGTGAAGCCGCCATGAGCTGCAAATTATTCCTTGTTCGCAAACTTTTAACCATGAAAGACATTGACAAACTGCAAATTAGAGCCACAAATCTTTCCTTGTTCGCACACTTTTAACCATGAAAGGCATTGACAAACTGCAAATTAGAGCCACAAATCTTCCTTGTTTGCACACTTTTAACCATGAAAGGCATTGATAAACTGCAAATTAGAGCCACAAATCTTCCTTGTTCGCACACTTTTAACCATGAAAGGCATTGATAAACTGCAAATTAGAGCCACAAATCTTCCTTGTTCGCAAACTTTTAACCGTGAAAGGCATTGACAAACTGCAAATTAGAGCCACAAATCTTCCTAGTTCACACACTTTTAACCATGAAAGGCATTGACAAACTGCAAATTAGAGCCACAAGTCTTCCTAGTTCACACACTTTTAACCATGAAAGGCATTAATAAACTGCAAATTAGAGCCACAAGTCTTCCTTGTTCACACACTTTTAACCATGAAAGGCATTGATAAACTGCAAATTAGAGCCACAAATCTTCCTTGTTCGCACACTTTTAACCATGAAAGGCATTGACAAACTGCAAATTAGAGCCACAAGTCTTCCTAGTTCACACACTTTTAACCATGAAAGGCATTGATAAACTGCAAATTAGAGCCACAAATCTTCCTTGTTCGCAAACTTTTAACCGAGAAAGACATTGATAAGCTGCAAATTAAGCCACACTGATTGCAGAAAATTTTCAGCAACGTCACCATCTTCAATAAGGAGGTTCATTGATCCACATTACCTTCTATCTGTTGGAGTTTCACGCTCACTCCCCGTACACTGTCTGCCACCTGTACTTTAGGTAGTCGCTATTCATCTGTTAGCTATTAGTCATTTATTACTCTGTTAATTATTCTGTACTTATACTCGCCTTTCAGGCCTTTGTATTTCTCTTGATCTTCCTGTGTTAATACAGTTGTGAAGCTAGCCTTCCTGGAAACACATACGTTCTTCAGTCGTTACGATTTATCATGGTATCAGAGCGAGTTACAAGAGCGTAGTATGTCGAAAGAGATCTACTAGCTAAGAGTAGTCAGATTCATGAGATCCATTGATCTAGAACTAGACTGAGCTACGATAGCACCAGAGTACGAAAGACACATACAGACACTACTACAGAAAGCAGTGATTGCAACACCGTTGCAACACATTTGCAATGGTTTTGCAATGGATTGATGTGTAATAGAACTTAATTCGGATCTCAAAAAAGAAATATAATGCATTGCAAAAGTATTGCAAATTTGTAATCAATTGGATGTAAAAGTCTTGGACAAAGAATCCATGCTTTTGTATTCCTAAACTGTTGCAAATCCATGGAATTTAAAATGCAAAATCATATAAGAAAATCATGTAAGAAACCCTAATTGTTAAGTGTAGAAGTTGTTGCAATAATCATTGCAAAAAAGTATGTAATTACATTGCAACTCAATTAAAATTTTGACGCTACAAAAACAATCAATACAACTGAATACAAAAACATTGTAAGAACAATAGAGAAGTCTCAAAAATCCATTGCAACCAACTATAGTTGCCATTACATTGCAAACAAAATATTAACTATCATTGAAAATTCATTGCAAAATTGTGGCATTTATTATCATATCAACTATGTGTGGTATTATGCTGCAAAATCAATAATGAAAAGTTTTTAAACTAGTGCAAAACCATCACAAATATATAGCACATGCATATTTGTAGATGAATTTTAAGGGGATTTTGGTTTAAGAAAATTGGTCAATTTTGGAGGAATTCCATTGAATACGTGGATGTATTTCATTATGTAAATTGGATGAGTATCATTTTGTTTGTGGATGAATAAACTAGAATGGAAGAATTTGTCGATATGGATGTAGTGGATGGAAACTTGTAGATTGCATGAAATTACAGATGACAAAATGGATGAAAATGGGCAATTGCAAAGATAAAATTGTATCTAAATACTGCACATTTTATTGCAAAAATGATAGCTCAAGAGTACATTGGTACACTAAAAATTAGGTCTCTGTACAGTGCCTTCTAGAAAGTCTTGCAACCCTTGTTTGGTTTTGCCTCAAGTAGTCTAATTTGAGATTGTAATGTTGGCAAATTAATTGAGATCTTTTGATGAATTTTTTGCGTACAAGAAGTCAATCCAATGATCTACCTGCAACTCAGCATGTAAGCTGAAATTGTTCTCCCACTAACACATGGCTCATTTGAGAACCACTACGCTTGGTTTTAAAGCAGAAGGTTGCTCTTGAGAAAATCAATACGTATGCTCTAAAGTATGGAATTTGGAGGAGCTTTGAGGTTGAGAGGATGCAGAGATGGGAGTACTTGCTTGGAGTGTATGTTGTTTGTAGACATAGCCTAGAGAATTTGTGAGGAAAAATCGTGTTTGTCGAAGATATTGTGTATGTGTTGCTGTTAGAAGTTCTTTGATCAAACTTTGTGAAGTTGTAAGTATTGTTTGATAATTTTGCACCATGACAAGAAGTTATGTGCCAAATGATGTACAAAACATGGTAGTTGGTATGAGAAAAGTTGGCTTGTCATTGAGTGAAATTAGAGACATTGTAGGAAGACCAAAATCAACAATTTCAAGGATCTTGAAGAGATTTAGTGTATGTGGCTTTGTGACGCTGACAAATAAATCTGGTAGGCTACGAAAGTTGAGTGATCGAGAGAGGAGAAGGTTCAAAAGAGATCTTAGTAGTAATCATCATGTTCCTCTTGCAAAATTGTGCAACAATGTGACACCTTCCGTGTGCATGTCAACTTTACGTAAAGAGATTCATGAGCTTGGTGTTAACAGTTGCATTGCTGTGAAGAAATTGTTTTTGAGTGACATGCATAAGGCTAAGAGGTTGGCTTTTGCAAAAGAGCACTCGCATTGTACGATTGACGATTGGAATAATGTGATTTGGACCGTTGAGTCATCTTTTGAAGTTGGAAAACAATCATGCCAAAATCGAGTCTGGCTACAATTGGGATTGTTTAGCACCTACATTCAAATCCAAGAGGACTTCAATTACGGTATGGGGTGCTCTGACTAGATTTTCTAAGTCTTATTTGGTGTTAATCCTTCCTAATAGACGCACTGCTATGGACTTTGTAGAGATAGTATATGAGGGAGCATTGGAACATCATTATTGGCACCATGACCACTATGAGCACCTCATTTTGATGGAAGATGGTGCACCAATACATCACAGTAATGCACAAAAAGATTGGAGGGAGCAACTTGGATTCAGAAAGCTTGAATGGCCACCAAATTCTCTTGACCTCAATCCTATAGAGAACGTGTCGAAGCCAATTAAAGATCGAGTGCAACAAAGAAGTAGACCAAAAAACAAAGACAAAATGTGGACATTAGTCAATTTGGCATGAGAGGATATACCTCAAGAAAGTATCCAAAAATTGATTTCTACAATGCCAAATTGAATGGAAGCTGTGATAGCAGCTAAAGGTGGTAGCACTCGATGGTAGTAGGTGTACTCCTTAGCCTTAAATTTGTATGAAAGAAAATTAGAAAACACATTACAGCCACATAGAGGAAATTTTTACCTATATAGTGTGCATTTTTGTAATACAAAAGATGTGAACAATGACGTTTCCTATATATTTGTGCAATTAAATGTTCAAAAATCATCACATGTATTTTACAATTAATTTTTATATAAAGCCAAGAAAAGAAAATAATTCACCAAAAATAGAGATCTTATTTTTAGACATTGACATTTCATATGTTGATGAAGGTTCTATAAAGCAATACATTTAATAGGATAGTTTTGATAGAATTCATTTATAATGGAAACACAAGAATTTTTTTGAAAAGCTCCATAGAAGGGTTGCAAGACTTTCTAGAGGGCATTGTACAATAAATTGAACTACATTTCTTCATGAACTAGATGATGAAGTGAAATTTGAGCTCTCTACAATATTACAAAAAACTGAAATTCCAAAAGGAAACCTTTCATAAATGTCATGGCGGTGATTGAAATTTACTGATGCAATACACCTCATTGAGGCGGTCAAGAGCCTCACCCATACGATGTTCATAAATCTTTGCACCCCTTATGACTGGTATGCACTTCCATGTACGTAGAACTGAAGCAAACTTACAGTTAGTAACCACTAGAAGTACATACCTACTGCCCATTACCATACAATTAAACACCAGGGAAACTAAAGTTCACTCATGAATCGAATGGCACCTCCACCGCATACTCAAATGTTAGCATTACAAAACTCTCCCACTAGGACTAGCTTGACAATTGTGCAACAATGCCATACTCACCATGAGCACTGTACTTGGCAAGCTACGTAACAATAATGCAATGCTTGCAAACAAACAAACTAGATTGATCCAAACATATAATGACTCACAAAAGTATTTGGTCGTTGTCTGTGAATCCATTTGGCATGAAATTGTGGAGAGAGTTTAATGAATCCACCTCCCAAATTAATAGGGTTAATCAACATCATTTAATATGCCATATTTAACTACTTTTGGACTTTTAAGGGAATTCTGGACTTTGTCGATCGTGAGATCCCCCGATGTCATAGATCTCTAAAATCTAAACCTATTGTACATTTTTCAAACCACCTAGTCCAAAATCTATATCATTTCTAGATTCATAAAATCTATAGAAGTCAAAATCTACAATTGTTGTAGATGTCCCTTTACCAATTTTGGACTTTGCAAAGTCCAAAAGTAGTTAAATATGGCATTAATGCAGTATTAGGTGGCTTCCTTTGGATAATCCAAATGGTTCAATTTATTTCAAAGGTGGCCAACTATATATGTTGGTTATAGTGACTTTTTCTTCCACTTGTGTTTTCATTGTGAGTAGAGATCTTTGAGAGCTTTCAGAAGTCTTAAGTTGAGACTCTTCACATTTCTAGTAGTCACAATGAAGAAATTGAATTTTCGTGAGCGTTACCAAGTCATAGCATTGAGTGAGCAAGGATTTTCACAACGTTTCACAGCCGACCATCTTAACATTCTCCATAGCATAGTTGGTCACTTTTAGCTCGGTTCAGAGAAGATGGGGAAGTATTTGATTGTCCTAAATAAGAGAGACTACGTCTTCTGAGCATTCGGGATGAGAGGCTTGCTGTAAGGACTTTCAATCAACCGAAATTAGGCACTGTGGCGATTGTAGGGTGTAGTTTGAGAGCTCAGGGTCTTCATTTGTGTGATGAGACTGTCTGTCGAAGTTTTTGGAGGCAAGGGCTTGGGGCTAGAGTGAAGAGGAAGAAACCATTGTTGACAAAGAAGCATAGACAAAAGCATTTACAGTGGACAAAGGCTTCACAAGACTATGATGTAGAAAACTAGAGTCATGTCATTTGGTCAGATGAGTCATGTCATTTGGTCAATGTTTTTGGTTCAGATGGTCATCAATGGTGTCGGAAAAATCCTACAGAGCCTCTTCGTGACAGCCATGTGCAACATACGGTTAAACATGGTGGTGGTAGCATTATGGTATGGGAATGCATGAGTTGGGTAGGTATAGAAAACCTTTATCGCATTGATGGCATTATGAATTTGCAAGTTTATCTTGACATTTAGATTTGTAGTTGTTGGATATTATTGAGAGACAAGGTTTTGATAAGGCAAAAGTCATTTTCTAGCATGATAATGATCCAAAGCATACATCTGGTCTTCCTACAACAATGGCTAGGTTGACAAGATTTCTCTGTGATGGAATGGCCACCATAATCTCCCGACCTAAAATCCTATCAAACAATTGTGGAATGAAGTAGATAGACGTTTAAGGTTGTTTGGTGATTCACCTAGAAGTAGAAATGACTTGTGGAAAAAGATCCATGTTGTTTGGCAGAGTATTGAAGTAAAATTTGTACAAAAGCTCATTTGTACAATGCCAACTAGGGTGGTTGATCTTCTTGCAACTAAGGGTGGATATACACGTTGGGAGACTTGTAGTTGTTGTACACATGTAGCATTTGCTACTTTGAGCTTTTCATTTTGAGTTTTCTTTGTGTTATCATGATTTCCTACTTAATCAACATAGGTTCTCGGCCATGTTTTTTGCATACTTCTTTCAATTTTTTTTACAATTTTTTACAATTTCAGCTTTCTTTTTTACAAATTTTTCATAACGTGTTCTTGACAACATGTGCAATATCTATAATGAATCTTGCTTACTATTTCTCACTAGTCCAAAAACTTTTGTCCAATTTTTGCAGTCACAGGTAGTGGCCAAGTACTTTTCTGAGTCACTATACTTGTATTTTAAGAAATCAACATCGTCTTAAGTTAATTGTCCTCCCAACGAGGCTTTAACCCTTAAACGTCGAGGCGGATGTTTTGCGGCCGATGAATGACAAGAGAATCTCCTATGTAGGACAGAAGTGCAACTATTCATCTTCCAAATTTGGTGGAAAAAGGGAAGATCATCTACAGTAGCTTGACTTCCAATGAGTGCTTTTGTATTATTTTAATCCAACAGTTCACATGGTGTCAAAATAGATGATTTTCACGGTTATGAGCCTGTTGTTCATGGGTTAAGTTAAAGTGCTCTTACGCACTTGAAATCTACGTTTTTTAGTTGAATACAATACTAATCTATATCCGCCATCTAAGGTAGAAGGTTCAGAAAGCACTCATCTAAGGGAAAAAAGACCTCTGTACAAAAATGGGTGGACCCAAAGTTTTTCTATATTTTTGTGGAAGAAAGAGAAATGAGGAATACAACATTAGAAATTTTAAGTTTAATTTTCTAACTTGAAATGAATAAGATATGATTTTTCAAAGTCAGAGGTGCATAGGTCCCTATTAATGCTCATAGGTGCAATTGTAATCAATCAAAACATGCCATTGAATGGAGCCAGTGAGTTTAAGAATGATCCTAATTATGCCTTTAAATGGAAACAATGATTCTAAGAATGATCCACTGTACTTTTCCATTCAGTTCACTCCCGATTGTATATCAAAATTTATTGCAATCACTAAAAACCCCAGGGTTTCTTCACATAGTTTCAAATCCAATTCAGAGTTTTATAACTTTTGCATATGATGTCCGAATTCAATAAAAATTATTAGAAAATTTGCGTTCTCTTTTCTAGTTTGTGGGGTAAAATTTTCAAATCAATACAAGATGTACTGATTTTTTGGAAGCCAATCAAAGCTCACAGGTTCAATTTGAGTCCACAAAATTGCATTTGATGGCTGAAACTTCGGGGGCTTGTATCTTCTTCATCCAATGTTATTTTTCAATAAAATTTGTTGGGTTATGTTTCCCTTGAAGTCTAGTTGTTGTAGTAAGATTTTCATGTCAATCCAAAATGTTTTGAATGTTTGGGAGCAATTCAAAGTTTAAAATCTTGACATTTTTGGATTACAGTGAACTTCGGCGGCTTGTTTATTCTTTTAACAATGTCCGTTTCTAATAAATGTTTTTGGAAAAGTTGCGCATACTAGTCTAGTTTGCGTGGTTAAAATTTCACATCAATCCAAGAAGTTATGAGTGACTGAGAAGCATTTTAGTAGAAGGAGGTTTAGCCTCAGACGTGTTTTTGCAAATTTTCTTGCTATTTTTGACATTTCAAAGTCATTCTGCAGAACCCACCAAATTCAGGTCTTTATTATGAGTAAAATCACACATGATGATGAACCATGTCACCTGTTCAATAGCCTAAAAATCGCACACATGGGTTGGCAGTTTCTCACCACATGGAGTAATTTTCATTTCTACATCCCATGTGCACTGTTGTGGACACTTCTGTAGGGGCGGTTCTTAATGCCCGAACTGTTTTCGAGCCTTCTCCTCTAATTGTGCCTGTGTTTGAAATATCTCCATGCCGTCCCTCTCAAAACCCCACTCTTACACCTTGCAATGTATGCTTACACGTAGGATCGGCGGTTACCAAAGTCTCACCAGGCCTGAACCTGGGTACACAGAAAAATGAAAAACAGGGCCATTTGAAATGAAAAACAGGGCCATTTCTAAGATCAATGGTTCAGACCATTTGAAGTGTTGCTTCCCCGTGTTGGAGTGGGGATGCTCTAAAACCGTCAGCTTTGCTGCTGGTGCGAACCTACCCTTATACTCGCCTTTCAAACCTTTGTATTTCCTCTTGATCTTCCTGTGCTAATACAGCTGCGAAGCTAGCCTTCCTGGAAACACACACGTTCTACAGTGGTTACGGTTTATCACTATCAGACGTTCGGATTACTTAGAACAGTTGATGTCACGGGTGTTGAGAGTCTCTTTGTAACATGGTACGTATTCCTATTTCTAAATTCTCATCCCAAAAGCTCTTGATATTGCAGATCGACAAAAGGAGCATACGTACATGTCTGATCGAGTACGTTGCTGCACTGCAATTTCAAGCGGTTTCCTGCAATCTGGTCAATTCCTGCAACACGAGATAGACTGATCCTGAGTGTGAACTTTGGAAAATTGTGATCTGCAGGACTTCAAGGAGACAGAGGCCGTCTTCGAAAACACTTACGACAGCTTGCAATGTGAAGGTCAACACAAACGCTTCCACGTTAGAAACGCACCTGCAGACTTGGCCGCCCTCAGTCCCCGCCCCTCTGCGATTCGGGACGCAACTGAAAATTTAAGGGTTTAGGGTTTATCTTCCATCTGGGGAAGGGGCATCTGAGGCAGGAGGGCAGTCGTAGATGAGGTATACCTCAGATGCCCCCTTCTGAATTTCTCCGTCGCTACGTGCTTTTCAAGACGCCCTTGATGTTAACGTTGTGGAGTGTCTAAGGCGAACATTTTGCAACCCCTTTGGAGCCCTGGCTTAAGGTGCTTCTGTTGGAATTGTGTGGAGGTACACGCAGAGTACTGCAGGTAAGGTGTTCCGGTCGTTGTGGATGTGGTGGTGGTGGTGGTGGTTATGATGAAATTTCTAGTGTTTGGTGTCAGTTTTAACTTCGTTTGGATTGCTGCTTTTAAACTCTTTAACGCCTTAGGTTTTGAAAATATGCTGAGGAGTTTCGTTTACATCAAATTCTGTGGTCGGATGTTGAGGTCTTGGTGTTTCGATGTGAGTTGTTGAATTGTGCATTAGAATTGGCAAAGCGGCTCGGTGTTGGTTTACCTCGTCTGGGGGGTAAGATAGACAGAGTCCTGACGATGTAAGTTGCCCATGTATCGAAGCACTTGCAAATCCTAGTCTTCGAAGCGATGGGCACCTGAAAGTACTAGTTTCCAAATTTTTTTGAGCAATAACATGTCACGTTTTTGGGGGCCATTTTAACACCTCCGCTTGTGCCTCCTGCACAGAAACCGTTGGCAAGAACTCCCACCATTGAGCTTGTGTGTTCAATTACCTACACAGCTATTGCAGCGAAGATGCGAATTCCAAGCTCAGGGCAACCTGATGCCCCAACAACAAACCTCAAGTTGGGAAGGCTGGTGTTGCACCACTGGAAGGATTGGGTGTTTGTGGTCCTACTTGTTGTACTTTATGTTGGGCTGGAGCTCATCCATCCTTACAGACGTTACATTGGAGAACGCATGTTTAGCACAGGCCGGTACAGCTACCCTGCGCTTCATCAAACTGTCCCTGCGGCTGCTGTCCCGGTATGTATCATGTCATCCTTCACACTCAAGTCTAATTTTATTTTTTATTTTTAAAATTCAGAAACTGAGTAGGAAGTTGTACCTTGTACAGATTTTTTATGGAACTGAATTTCTAGAAAATTAAGACCAACAGATGCATAATCTCAGTGAGGATGTAAAATCTACAGGTAGCACGTAGAATAAGCCAGAATAATTTCCTTCTTTCCAGTACTTTTTAACACTTAGTTTCTCAAGGATTATCTTGCCTCACTATTGGATGATACACGATCCTAGTGTCCATTGTCATTGAGATATTTTCAGGTGATTCAAATTTAGAGTAGATAATTCAAATTTAAGAACCTCAAGTTTTGTTAAGTTGGCGTTATTTCATCAAAATTGGTGCTGTTGACCCTCAAGCAGGAAAGGAACTGACATTATTTAGGGAGCCGGGAGGAGATTGGGGGAAGAAATCCTAGCTTTGCAGGCATAATGTTGTAGATGATTTGCATGTATCTATTGCCACAACAATCTAATTTAAATGTCAAAATGGCCCATGGAATTGACCACCAATTTAATTGTGCATAGCTTAGCATGATAATTATGTACCTTGAGAAAAATTGTTGTGCCAAAGATCCATGTTTCAATCACTATATATGCTCCGAATAGACACTTCTAGACACTATAAGAAACTTGTGTTTTAGGTGACGGATTTTAGGTGATGTCAAATGTTACAACTCATATTTTATGTCAACAATGACATCCAATAAACTATCTTCATGTTATGTTGGACGTTATTGTTGACATAAAAACACAAGTCACCTAAAATTCATCAACTTAAACATCAAAGAATTCTAGTTTCTTATGTCTAGACATGCCCACATGGGTTTGAGGAAGCTAAAAATGCTCGTTTTGAAAACAAGATGATTTTCAATCTGGCGTGGATGTTTGTATTGCAGGTAATTGCAATTGTGATCCCCATCGTTTTCATACTCGGTTTCTTCCTCTGGAAACGCATGAGTCGTGATTTGCACCACTCAATTCTCGGTATCTATTCGCTCCGCTCACCTCATTCCATTTGAATGTTGTTGTTACCTCTGTCTTTCTACTTGTAAGTTACATGAAATGCTCATTCTCTGCTTAAAATGCTTTCGAGTAGCCATGTTATACAGTGCATTCTCTGCTTGCATTTTTTTCTGGATTCCACTATTGATACTGAACTTGCTTTCTCACAATAAACTCAGCGATCAATTATAAATGGACTAGATGATCTTCAAGATCCTAAATCTTATAAAACCCTAAACCCTAAGTTGTATTTTGAATCAAGAATGTCCAAGAGTGTGTCATTTTGGTGCATCAGAGGGTTCACTTTGAATACAGTGGTATAAGTAATAGCCCTCTCCCTCTTAGTCCTTAAAAGTCACAAGCCAAAATGAACTTGAGGTAGGTAAGCTTGTCACTTTATTTTTGAAGTTTGAACCGGGTTAACTAAACCACATTTGACCCCATTTTGTTCACAATTGTTTCACATCAAGCTAATAGCCACGATCCTTCGGATTGCAAGCTCTTTCCTTTGGATTGAAGTGCTACGATTTGTCCCACGACATTAGATTTTTTGGGGTGAAATTTTCTAAGGATATATTAACCCCAATTTCTATCAGTTGACGATTTTGTGAGTTGTGCGATGCCACGTGCAGGTCTCCTCACAGCAGTTTTTCTCACAGCTGTGATCACTGATGCATTAAAAGATGGCCTCGGCTACCAGAGGCCTGATTTCTATGCACGCTGCTTTGGAAGTGTGACAGCACAAGCTGTAAGTCTTCTTTCCTCCTTTTTGGGTACATCAAAGCTATAATCCCAGAAATATATACCATTTTTTTTTCTATATAGGCTATATATTCATATTCAAGACACAAGTAACAATGTTAAAAGGTTCCACAGACTTTGTTGTTCACGTCGTCAATTGCAGTGAGGGAATTTGCCAAGCTTGGTTATAACTCTATTACAACCAAGTTGGAGGAATTGCGTGATTGAGTGGAACATGACAATTTCCACTAAGGTAGGAGGTTCATTAAGTGCTCGTGCTCTAAAAGCGTCCTCTAATGCAGAGGTACATTTTGCTTTCTCAATGCACCAAACAATGTACAAGGAGTGCGCATTTCAGGAGGTGGACGTTTTTTAGTGACCAGTGTGTTACAACTTCAAAATTTTCTAACTAATTCCATGAAGCTCCAAAGAATATGAAACGACTTGGGTTACATGTCAATTTCATTTGTCTTTCAAGGTGAATTTACTAAAAACTAGTTCAAGAAGTTCTAACCTCCCCCAAATCAATTTCCAGCTCTTTAATGGGTGCTTAATTTACGAGCCTCCTACCTTATTGTAAGTCATCCTGTTTTGTGCCACAATTCAGTTATGAACTATTTACTCCAGGTATAGTATTTTTGCGTATTTCAAAGTTTGAAATTCGCTCTACTGATCTATTGCGGCACAAATACGCTCAACTGAATTGTGGCAGAAGTAAGATGGCTTACCTGAGTGCCCATGGAACTGTTAACATTCTTAATATTTGTTTCTGCTTATGTGATGGGGACTTGTTGGCCAGGTGTATGGCCCCGATGGCAATGTGCAATGTACCGGGTCTGCTTCCGACGTGAAACAAGGTTACAAGTCGTTCCCAAGCGGCCATGCCTCAGGTATGTTGTCCATCCCTTTCTGAATTTTCGGGCTGCTTTCTCTTCACTAAGTTGGGTACCCAACTACCCACCAAACCGCCACTTTTTGCTACTGTAACTAGTTACTATTCTATTAGAATATTCAAATTTTCATTGATTTTCTTGTTGGCAAGTGAAGGGAGGTTCCAACGCATCAAACAACACGACGTTAGGATACCATATGCAAAAATTATGAAAGATCAAAGTTTTGTTTGATAGACGTTCTAAATCGTTTTTTCAACATACGAATATTTATTGATTTTAGAGATGTTCACGTGTTGTTTGGAGCTTCTAGGTACGCTCATGGATACATGCCATGAGAAAATTGGAAAAATTCGTACTCTTTAAAAAACGGGTGGCGGGGCTTGTGAGTTGGGTTGGGGCAGGGTCGTTTGCAGGACTCGGCTATTTGTCGATGTACTTGGCAGGCAAGCTTGGATTCTTTGACAGGAGGGGTCACTCGTGGAAGCTGTTTCCGATTGTCTTACCACTTCTGGGAGCTACTGCAGTCGGAATCTCCCGGATTGACAACTACGTGCACCATTGGTTTGATGTCTTCGTGGGAGCGCTTATCGGTAAGGAAAATGCGTACTAGAAAATAAGCATTGGTTTCACCAATAGAAACCCATCCATGAAGTTTGGTTGTTTTGTTTGTTACATTGAGATCTCCTTGATGTGAGCTTTGTTTCATGGTGTTTGGACCTACAATGTGAAAGTTATAGATTTTTGAGTTTATTTGGTTTTAAAAAAATTAGAAAATTACTTTTAGTTCTAATTTGGCTGTGGCAACAACACGCTAGTAACAATGAAAGCATTGCATGGCAGTAAGCGTAGATTTGTAGCTTCCACACATTTGCTGCCATGGTTTTTATTTATTTGCATTGGATATGCGTTATGATAATTAATGAATTGTCGGCTTCATGAAGTTTGTATTAATAAATATATATATATATATATGTATGCAGGGTTGATTGTTGCTTATTTCTGCTACAGACAACATTACCCCAGCCTGTTTGATGATGAAGGTAAGCAGCTGAATTCACGCAGAAAATCTAGAATTACATAATTATGTGATCTGGTTGGTTTTCTGAAAAACAAGAGTACTCGATTCGTCCATGTGGCATTGAACTACCACACATACTACTATTCATTCACACTTCCACAAAGTTATTGTTTTTTTTCTATCTGAATGTCTTTGAATTTATGATGACTACTAACATATATCATTCCCACTTCCTTGTGAAGTTTTGGTGGTAAATTGGATGCAAAATTAATAGTTTGAAAATGGACTGAAATTTTTTTTATTGAATGTAATGTGCAGCTGCAAGTCCGCTCCCCTTCATTAGCTATCACCAGCGCACTGATGGTATCAATTCAAACCCCGCTTCCCATGCACCCCCTTCCCAAGATCCTGATGGAGTTCCAATGTCCAACTCCCATGCAGTTTGACTTGGACGATTAAAAATAGGGGTATCTGTTTGCAAAACAGAATATTGCAAATTAATGTAGGAACTCATATATATTTGGTGTGATGTTTGATTCCTAGAATACAAATTATGTACTGAAATATGACAAGGCGTACATTGATCATTAGGCAATTAGCATCTTTGATTTGAATGCCATGTTAAATCTTATCATGTTCAAGTACAATGCCATACTAGTATAGTCACCGTCAATAAGTTTACATACACTTTCTAGTGTGCATCCCTCTTGCATTCTACCAATTGCCAACTTCATTTAATGGTATTCGCTCAAAATATTGAACCATTTTACTTGAAAAAACTACTTTTGTCTCTACTACCAATTGGTATAGTCAATTTATGTGGATCTCTTGTTAGGTGATAGTCTGATTGAAATGAATTCACAAAGGTCTAGATTTTAGTAAACATGCACTGGGCGCTTAGGGGTTACGAGGCTCTAGTCTTGGCAAGAGAATACACACTTTTATGGTTTGTGATTTGATGGATTTTTGAGTGAGTAGCAACAATTTGAAATCTTTTGATTTGCATCAGTTTTCAACTTTGAAGTACAATGTTTCTAAGCTTATTGAAGGTGATTGTACAAGACAGAATAAATTTGAAACTTCTCATACATGTAGGAAGTGGCACTAATCAATGATTTGTATTAGAAGTGCCATACATCATTGAAGCTAGTTTAGTATGAAGATAAACTTTTGTTACTTCTCCATAGTTCAAATCATACACCTTCTTTGTTAAATACACAAAAAGCACTATGCGAGGTTGGAAGGACAATTAGCTTGCATTGTGCACTTGTTGCCCAATGTGTGGAGCGATATAAACCTTGGGTACTCTATTGGAAACGAAGCTCCATTGCATGATCCATCCTCTCTTTTGAACCACAACTTGTAAAGTTTGTATTGTACTACACCTTCATGGGAAGAACTTGTTCATCTAGTTTTTAGAAATAGCTACATTGAATAGGGATATTAAAGGGACCAAAAAATAAAAGGAAATTATTGTAGAAAATTGTAGATGTTTGAAACATGATGTACAATCTCCAGACACTTTGATAACTATTGACGCACAACAAAGGTAGATATTTATGTAGTGTGTAATGTTGATTAATTAGTATGGGTCCCCTTAAAACCCCTATTCAATGTACCAACTCTTGCGTGCGGCTCCATATTGATTCTTTGATTGAAAATGATTTAAAATAAAATGATTTATATTGTTTATTCTACATAGAGAATTGATATCAATGCACTATGGAGTATTTTGAAAAGGAAATCAATTGTTGAAATACTTAGTTGAGAATAATTCATTCAAAACACTAGAAGAAACCTGTGTTTTTTTTTTACGTTCAAAATTTTTACGTTCACTTTTTTGGACATCAAACATAACATTAGGATGCTATTTTTGATGTTACACTAATCATATCATCACACTTCAATAGGAGTGTGTTTAAAATGGGATATTAGATGTACTAACCCATGTTGATTACTCTGCACATAAATAAATTCTAGTTACACATACATTAAATTTTGTTGGAAACAAAATTAAGATATATTATGTGAATGCATTTCTGTTTTAAGATGATTTCCATAGGTACTTCTATTCCGTTATTATCTTTTATTGAGTGATTATAGGAGACCATATACGGTACACTACATCACTTACAACTCCTAAAATATGGATTATGTTGTAAGAAACTGAGTGGCTCCAAAATTTGGTTGAAGCGGCATATTAATTCTAGCAAACATTGCATTTAATTATACTGTTCTTTCTATTTAGGTGGCTACAAAATCTGGTGGTTTACAAGAAATTTTCTACAAATTTGCAGATATAAAATCTGGATGAACAATCCCATTTTCTTTGGTAAATGATTCTTTAGCTCCAAACTCTCCTTTCTACTTGTGTATAAGTGCTTATAATCTTATTATTTATGGAGATTATTTAACCCCTAAAAGACCGTTGTCCCTTTGAAGGACAAATGGGATTTCGGGCAGGTACCTACAGGCTGTATTTTTGTAGTCCCGCAATGTCCTGGAAAACTTGTTTTTTTCACTTTAAATGCAGATATCTTGCAATTTGTGCAATCAAAAATTCTATAAAAAATTCCACACATTCTTATACTGGTTAAGTGTATGATCCTATGGTTAGATGTGAAAAAAAACATTTTTCAACATTTTTTACTCTTTGCTATAGAAATGGCAATTTTGAGTGTTTTTTGGCAGAAAAAAGGCCTTGAATCTTTAGAGGTTAAGGCACGAGTGCTTATAATCTTATTATTTATAGAAGATCATATTACTATTATGAACTATTATTCTTGTTAGATCTTATCAACAATTGGAACAAGATTTCAATGCACTGTAGCATGAATTATTTAAACATCAAATGAATTATAAGTTACTAATTTTCAAATTATTGTCTCTATAGTCACTAGTAGATCCAAATCCATCTATAGGCTCTAAATTCTCATAGATTCTCATGCCCAGATTGTGTACATCTTATGTAATCAATATCTAGAAATATAACACTTCTGGTTCCAAATGTCTAATACGTGTCAAATTTGAGGTACAATGTTTATTATGGGTGTAAGGTAGCCAATTACCCATTTTTGACCAAGCAGCCATATCCAATATGTAGGGATGTGTTTTTGAAATGTGTTTTTTTCTCATTTTCAAGGTTGGGACCAATAAGGTCATGACTCATGTCTCCAAATGTCATAAAGTGTGCGGGAAGTACTAATCAAGAAAGGAATCTCTTAATTGATTAGAATTGGAAGACTCTAAGTAAGGGCTATGGGTTCAGAACACTTTTTGGCTCCAAAAATTCATGCTAATTTCAATTTTGAGAATAAAATTACAAAAAATTCACAACCCCAATATTTCTTATCTCTCTACAAGAGAAAAATCTCCCGCCATTGCTTCACACTATGCATGGTTCTACCTTACATACCTTAAAATTCAATATGCACTCCGGTCAGAGCCAGCATGCATACTTCAATGAAGAAACAAAATGATCAAAATGACCATTAAAATTAAAAGGCTCATAGCTAGAAACCCAACCCCAACATCTCCTAGAAGATTTCTACCAATTGATACTTCCATTTCTTCCAATCCCAATAGATTCTCTCACAAAGTAGTGCACAAGTGGAAGCTAAACCTCCTCGTATAGACAGTTTCGTTCAAATGGTGCCATTCCACTACTTTGGCAGTTTTTACATTCAGATTAGGTGGTTTGAAATGTACAAAAAGTCTTAGATGTCTGAAATCTACAATAGTCCTCCATACCACTTTTATAGCTCAAACCGTGCAATCTAAAATGCGTAATAGTCCTTGATTTCTGAAATCTATACCAATCCTAGATGACACTTTTACAATTCAAACCGGGCGATATGAAAATGGCACACCAAATACCGCCATTTCAACAAAATTCTCCATTTAACGACATATTTTGCATCAGTTAAGTCTTGGTGGCGACGGAGCTGGAGTCCTTGTTGGAATAAATTAGCATAAAAGGACATGATTGCAAGGAAAGACAATCCTGTCAACAGTGTTCGACTCAAATCACCGAACTGGAGGACTTGTCTAACCTTCTGAGATTCGCGGCCCGGGCTCGAACTAACGAGCAAATCGTGCAATTCGAGCAACGGTCTCAGAAGCTCTCGTCACTGCAGATCGCCAAAAGTTCCGAACGAGAAAGGATCAGTAATCGAGTCGGAAGGGACTAAACTCTTGTTGCTGCTTCGGAAACTCTGCGACCACATTCAAGTACTCAAGGTCAGGCAACACCCCCGACGGTGCGGTCTCATCCCAATGCTTTGCGACGTACTTGGCCACTGCGTCGCCCACGGGAACGGCGTCGTCTACCGACTTCTGGTAATGCACGCCTGCAAACAGGCGCGACCTCTGTGAGAACGTCACGACGTCCGCGAACGATGCGAATTTCACGTCCGCAACTGCTCCCTGCAAATTTGGACAATTCCACTGCGCGCCACCCCCGGGGAGAATAATCGCGTTGGGTTTCAGTTTCGTCTCATTGAAGAATTGCTCCAGCACCCTCGCGGCCGCGGCGTAGGTCGCGACGGTGCCGCTCGGGTACTCGGGGTGCGGCGGAGTTTGTGCCCACGACGTCCAGGTCGGGATGGGGTCGTGACGCGAGTCGCCCTCGCGGATCGCCATCTGGGGCCGCCAGAACCAGAACCCGTACTGGAGGGCCGTCAAGACGATGAGCGAGTCGTGTATGGTGACCGCCAGCTTTGTGAAGACGGCGACGGTGTCGTAGAGAGAAAGCGTTGGCGGAAGCGCCGAGCGCGCGATGGCGTTCCATGCGGTATCGGTAGAGCAGTAGAGGAGGGGCAACGTCTCGCAGGTGGTCCAACCGGCCGTGATGTTCATTTCGGCTGTTCGCCGCGGGTTGTCGGCGCGTCCAGCGTCGACGATGCTCGCGTACGCGGCGTCCCACTCCGAGGACGGGACGTACGGGGGCTTGATGAACGACAAGTACGTCTGGATGAAGCGGAGCGGGTCCGGAACGACGTAGGGGCGAGCGAGCGGGATATCGTAGAAGACGAAGACCGCGTCCGCGCGTCCGGCCGGCGTGTCGTTGAGGTAGCGATAAAGTCCTGGTCGAGGGTTCTTGCCCTCGGAGTCGAGCGCGGCTCGGAAGTCGCGCAGGATGAATTCGCGGCCAGGGCGGCGCTTGTCGATGACGCTGTGCGCGACGGCTTCGCCCAAGCGTCTGCCCAGGGTCGTCTGCGAGGTGGAAGCGTTGATCACATTGAGCTGCTTGTAGAGTAAGGGGTCGATAGCGGTCCACTTCTCGAACACGAAGTAATTGGACAAAATGGTGTGGCTGGCAAACGCCACCACGAGCTCTTGGGATTCCTCCGAGTCGGTGAGGCGCTTGAGAGCCAGGAGGGAGTGCCACTGGGCGAGTTGCAGCTGCGCGAAGATGATCCTGGGCTCGAATACAGGTCCCGGGGATCGGCATGTTAGGAGGTTGTAGAGGTAGTTCCATTGCACCGCGACATTGTCTAGCGTCGATGTGGCGGACACACTTGATGCTGAACTCACGAGAACAGTGAAAATGAATGCATGAATTGCTGCAGCTGATTTGGTGGATCGAGCCGCCGCCATGGTCACCTGCTCGCAATTGCCCTAAATTTGTAGTCGACCACAATTCTCCACCGTCAGCCAAGAACAACAAAAATCTCTCATGCGTTTGCATCCCTGGAGCAGCTTGCGATGATCTACAAGCAGCCTCATACATCCAATTCGAGCTAGAAGTTAAGACAATTCATACGAATGCACACGACGTTTCCAGTTCTCACCAATTTCTGAGGAGTGCAATTGGATGCAAGGGATCAGAACGTCCACAAGCCACAAGGTAAGAGTATCGTTACAGCTTCCGTCACCAGGCTACCAGCTAGCAAGTGTAGAATTTGCAAAAGCTGCCAGTAATCTTTGCAGTGCCAGAGTACCTGAATCATACCATGTTGCAAACCTGGTTGCAAACAAGATGAGGGACATTTTCAATGCCGCGCGCATGCCTTATATAAGTTCGTTATCTTTATATTAGAGTCACACTTGCGCACTACTAGTAGGGTAAGTTAATGGAGCACTTGTCAACAGACAGGAGTCAACGTAAGATAGCCTTCAGAATTCTTTGTACGAAACAGAAGTTCTTATTTTATCCATGAAGGTCCTTTTTCTTGTCTGATTTTTTGACTTCATAACATTGTATAACGAAGCAATGGCCCTCCACTCCTCCCCATGCTGCGAAGCTATAAAATTTATGCCTCCCTCGATCCGTGTGAACGACTTATCAGTTAATGCAAGAAGTCATAAAATAATTTTGTTCACTGTAGGCATGTCACTCCTTATCATGGATGCAAAAGCGGGACCCTGCCTCATTGGTAAACAATGTTAATTATGTTCCACAAATTCTCCATTCTTTTGTAGAACATCTGCATGGTTCGTCATCCTCTTTGTCACTATTTTTTTTTCATTTCTTCTTGGATCATTCATACGACTCGGGACACATAAACCTATCGATGGATTCTTCCCTCAAGAATCACCAGTCTTTTAGCTGGCTCAAGCAGGCATATCGATCATGGATTTACGTGATTCTTAAACTTAAGGGTGTTGCGGCCAGGAAGTGGGGCGCCCGTACAATACGTGTCTGCGGAGTCGAGGGACCACAATTGCGTACTAGACTTGGGGTGTTTTTTCAGTAATAATTTTTCTCTTGCTGGTGCAAGTTGGTGACTATTCTAGTATTCTCTGCAATCCCCATGCGTTCTATCTTCTTGAGGTCTCCAATTAAGGCCACGTATGTAACGACTGAATAATGTAATGACGGTGAAATTGGCGCAGTGGATATGGCTGGCTCTGAACACAAGGGCCGAGGAGGAGCTCGTGCGTTGACAATTTAACTTCATCTTCAAAATGCCTGTGACGGGAAGTTTGAGTACTAAACTGTTTAATTAGGTCTGATCGAGCGTCCATAATTTGAGCACCTTAACATTGACGCTGCCTAAACATCTCTGGATTATGAACGATGCCTACAAATTGGATTATGAATGATGAAGAAAGGTTTGGTAAACAGCCATGTGTTCATCACAAACCATCCAGTTTCTACCAAGAAAAATAATATGCATACCATGATTCAACCTCTTCCACTACTTACATGCAATACTGTGAGTCTAAGGTCAATTTTCTGTCTTCACAGTGAAGATAGGACACGTCTACAGTCATTCAATTTAAAACCTTATAACAAATAAGAACTTTACAATTGAGGTCGATACAGGATTTCAATGATCATCATCACTGTCTTTGGGATTTCAGCTTTCGAATGATGAGACTGAGCGGGTCGAGCTTCCAAATCCTTCCAACAAAAAGATCGAAACCGGCGTACGAAGACTTTTCAAGAATGTAGTAAGATTGGAACTTGCGTCATGCAATTGAATTGCTAACTCTCTATCAGTAGTATATCCAATCTGCATGGGCGTCTGGACACTTAAGAAGTCGACACTGTTCCTGTGGACGCCATCTTAGCCAAAACATGTAAGCCACTTGTACGTAGTTTGCATTTCTTTATTTGTTTGCCAGACTAGAGCGAAGTAGCAGGTTGAATTTCTCTTTTGTCGTCACAGATACTGTAGACCTTTAATAAGGAATTTCATTAAAATGGCATATTCCATGCGCCATTTTCAGACCGCGTGATGTGCAACAAAAAAGTGATATCTAGGACAGGTATACATTGCAGACTTTGCGGTCTAAACCATGAAAGTGCCATGTACGAGTACTATAGATTTTAGATCGTGTGATTTAAACTGTAAAAGTGTCAAAGTTGTGGAATGGCGTCATTTTAATGAAATTCCCCATTTTAATGCTTTACAAGTTAAATTAATTGTGTAAGCTTTGAAGGAAGTAGTAAGAAAAACAGTCTGGGTTGAAAGTCTTAGATTTTAGTGCGAACAAAGACATTTCCAAAGGGTATTCTAAGGAGGAAAGATTTGCCACTCTAAAAGTTTAAAAGCATCTCCACCTATGCCCCGAGTGCCTTAAAGAGTGTTCAGTGACACTTGTCAAACATGGATGATATGCCCTCCAGGCACCCATTACCCTTCAAATATTCTCTTAATCCTCAAGTAAGATACCTAGTTGAACAAAAATTGAGAGTTGTAGCCACCTAAGACTGAGGCACTAAAGTGCTTGTTTGTGAGATTTAAGGTGCCACTATCTTAGCTCCAAAGGCCATGACCTTCAAATTCAAGGACAAGTTGTGAACATTCAAGTTTTTTCCCCAAGAGAACTCTAAAATCTAAGTGTAAATTGGGTTGAAAGAAACGAATGCTCTATTGCAATACTAATGTTGATGTAATTGTATAACGTAGTTTGACTTTCCATTTCATATATCAAGGGCTAATTAATTGGCATTTGCAAACGTAGGAAAATTGCTAGTTTAGAAATTAACTACTACATTGTAGAAGATAAAAAAAAAATTTAAGCTACAACTTTGTTTTAATATATTTAATTTATCTAATTTTTTATTTTAAATCTATTGAGAACTACCTTGTATAGCTTCTAAAGTATTTATAACTTATTTAAATTTTCATGTGAGAAGAGAAGCTCTTTATATATACATATGGGGTGGTAGGAGGTAGAAATCCCATGTGGCCAATATGTAAACTAAAATTAATAGGAGCTCAACTTCGTATAGTTAAGTCAAACATAGAAATTGTGTTTGAAGTATAATTTCAGACCTCATTTAGGCATAGTATAATAACCTTTTCTTAAAAAATTGAAGTAGTAGAAGTTGGAAATCAAGATAACTTTCATTTCGAAAAATCCGTTTGAGATTGCAAACCTCCAATCAAAATTTAAGGACTAATTTTAGAGGAGGGTTGGAAGGAATTCTTTTTACATTTTCAAACATCCTCTTTAGATTATGTCCATAACTTTTGATTGGAGGATCTAAATCTAAAATGGATTTTTAGAAATGAAAGTTATCTTCATTTTCTAATTTTTTTAGTTCAGTTTTTATTTATTTTTAAAGTCATTCTACTATGCCTAAATGAAGTCTAAAGTTCTACTTCAAGCACGATTACTAAATTTTGAAAATGAGTGGTCAAGCTTACATCTTCAAATTATTGCATACCCTTTGAGGATTCATAATGGACAACGGAATTCATTATAAAAGCACTAGACTTCTCCACCCTAGCTTCTCACCATATGCTAGTGAAATGAATCCTACCTTTTGCCAATAGTTTTTTTTTGATGGCAAATTTGTCAAATGATAGTGGTATTTCTCATTTAATTGTAGATTTAATTCTCGGGGTCCTATAACTTTTGCCATTAGACCATGACATGAAACTCTATGAGCTTTGCCATGCGAATGCATTGGCCAACGGTCCAAGTCCTTCACTTGTTGTCCACCCCAACTTATGTACTTCCAACCATCACAACGTGGACATTTGCCCCTGGCCTTAATCAACCAAATATTGGAAGCTTAGATGCCCCTCAAGTTGAAATTTGCCTTAATTCTCCCATAACATTTTCACTTGACATTAGATTGAAATTTAAAAAAAATTATATAATCACGAAGCTTTTGCAAAACTACACGTCCTCAAGAAGTTTCAAATAAATCAAATAAAAATTCAGCTCATAGGAACCTACTTGAACTCCAAATTGTCTTTCAAAGAGACAATGGGCCTTTAGGGGTTAAAAATTGTTTGTTGGTATTTTATTTTTATTATAAAATTTAAACTATTTTGCTAATATTTTATTACATATATATATATATATATATATATATATTTGTGTGTGTGTGTAATGTATATTAATAGAATATACAATATTAAATGTGAGTACTAAAAATGATTTGCCATAATTAAAAGATTGAAAAAAGGATATGAAAAGAGACTAAGAAAGGCTTAGTTGGCGCTCTTATTCACAATCATAAATGACAAAGTAATGGTTGTAACAAAAACATAGGGCATAATAGTTGTAACTCAAGTACAATCATCACGCATAAAAAACTGTAATAAAACATCAATTATTCATTCAATTGTAGTGAGTGTATCCAAATGTGGTGATCATCATGTTTTGAAATGTTAGGGTGAAATTTTAGTGATATGCTCCATTAAAAAATGGATAATATTTTATAAAATATTTCAATGTTTTTTTCCAACATTAGAATTCAACAAAAAGGAGTCGCAAATAAAATCCATGAATTGAAAGAGTCACTTGTTGAGTTAACCTTACCTTCTAAATGCATTGAGGCATCATACTTTGGTGTACATTCATTGAACTTCAAAGTTAAATATAATCTTTCTAAATTATTGTTTAATTTTTTTCTTTAATCGAATATCTTTTAAAGTCTATTTTAAGCATCAAAAATCTAATTTTCAAAAAAATAAAATAGTTTTCTATTGAAGATTTTATGCAAACGTGTCCATTGCAAATTCTGATTTTTTTAGTATTAGAGGCTCTTGGAGATGTGACTCAAACAACACCTCAAATACAATAGATTTGGGTGGAAAAATCACATCAAAAATTCATTTAAAAAAATTGAAGAGTAGATTTTGAGAAGTAGTATCAATTACGATTATGCATGATATGTCCTTTGGCCTCATATTTTTTGATGACCTCAATTTTATATTTGACATGTAAAAAAAGGTTTGAAAGATTTCAAATCATTTTTATAGTTTTAACACCCTCCTAAAAAATAAAAATAACCTTTCAACCCATAAATGATATTGTTATGTTATATTTTTCAATGTGGTCCATAACACGTCTGGCTAGAATTTGTACAATCACAATTTTTAATAATTGGTTAAAATGGTCAAAACTTGGTCTTTTTGTTTAGTTTAAACCAAAAGCTTCTCCAAGAAGCTCAGAAAAGGCCTTTGGCATTTGGATGATTGCAAGAATGACTAGTCAATTTTGTAGCATTTTGCCAAATACTAAGGTTCCAACAATTAATATTATGAATACTAAAGGGAGTGTTCTCACATCAAATTTGGGCTATTGATCATACTACAAGTTTGTTAAAATACTGACAAATGTATTTTGTAAGTACCGCACAATACTTGCTTGTATCCACTAGTACTATGTCCCAATTTTATTTTATTTTTATAGAAAAGGGATATGTAAAGATTTTACTTTATGATAGATCTACCATAGTATTCCTACCCCCTCAAATTTGGTCATTTGTAAGGATTTGATGGAGATCAAATTTCACCAAAAGAATGAGCTCAAAACCATCTTAAAAGTGTATGCACCATGGAGCCCTATTTGTACAAACATGTAAGACTTAATATAATCTATTTTATAAGACCCTCATTTGGAACATGTATGTATATTGTGGAAATAGACCATAAAAATTTAAGCTCTAGATCATTGATTTTAGAAACTTGATAGTACTAAATACCACTAAACCTAAAAGTATGACAAATTAGCAAAATTGATTTTTAAATATAATTATTTTGAAAATTTTGAAAAATAAAGGATATAATTACAATAGAAACATCAATATCCAATAAAAAGAAACTCAAGTTCATCGGGTTCAAATTTCAAAAATTATAACAGATGATAAGTTCATCATAGTACGTGTGACATAATTAAGGACCGATGTTTTTTGCAAACACCTATTCAAAGATCAATGCATCCCACTTGAAAGTAGGAATTTTGGATGCTTTAATTCATATATTTTGAGTAGCTCAAAAAACAATTTTTGTTAAACCCCAAAGTCCTAAGGCCCTTTTTTCATCAAAAACATTCAAAACTACCATATTTAATACAAAGAGCAATAAAATTACAATTTTTTTCCTTCACATGTTTAACTTAGGATCTTGCACTAGACTATAAAAGTATATAGAAAATATTTTAAAAAATTTGACCAAGTAGATTGCAAGATATTTGCATTTAAGTGTAGAAATCATATTCTTTTAGGCCTTGTGTGACTAGATTATAAGACTTTGAATCTTCTTAGTTTAAAATTATTACACTACAAGTACCCATGTTTTTTTAATGATACTAAAAAATTGACTAGAATGTCTAGGAAAAAATTCAACAAAAATCAAATTTGATTTTCATTCTTAAAAAATTACTAAGAAAAAACGGGATGAGATTGAAGGAAAAAATAAACAGTCAATGGCTCCAAAATGGAATTGAAATACACTAATCCAAAGGATGAAATTGTTCTAGCAATAGTAGCAAGGAGACTAAACCTTATCAACATTTTTCTTCTTTTTAAATGTTTTGAAAATTGAGTCATTAGATGTGTTTTGGGGACACTGGAGAGCCGTTTCATGCCCGTTTCTAATGTTGTGAACCAACCAATATTGGTTGGAATAGATAATAATAATAATAATATTAGTATTTTAAAATATGAAAAAAATAATTTATTATTATTATCTGACATGGTAATTGCTTTGCCATGTTAGCCTACTATTGTAGTCAAGTTCCTACAGTCCGAGAACTTGGGGGAACTCACAACCCTTTAGACTGGCTAAATAACATCTAATGTAATAAATGAATCTAAAATGTTATTTTCTTAAAAAGCTATGATTGCCCATAAATTAAACAAACTCTATAACTCTTACATCTCTAATCCAAATGGAATGAATGGCAAAGCCTTCCATGTAAAAAAATGTAATCTATGATCAAAAAAATTTAAGAAATTTTTTCAAAAATAATTTGGTATTTTTTAGTACCCGTCAAGCTTCATTTTGTGCTTAGGATGGCATAGATTTTGCTTCAAGGCTCCAACTAGAAATAAAGATCATATTTTCAAAAAATCATAAGAAATTGAAACTATAGGAACCTAACCCAAATCCATTTTGTCCCCTATAGGGACAATGGGACCATAGGAATTCAATTAGAGTGATGAAAGAGAGGAATGTATATATAAAATCCATTTTGGTTCCTTTCCATATTGTATTGCTTCTACACTTCTTCCAAATTTGTAGATTGAAATGTTGGACAAATTTAACCGTATAGAGAACACAATTGAAAAAAAGACCATAATGGATATGCTTACCTTATTTATATTGATGGTCATGGATGAAATATGCATATATAGATCAAAATTAAAAAATTTCATCCAAAATTTTGTTCATTCACTGAAATTGAGCAAGAAACTGAGTTACACCGTTAGTAAAACAGAAGTCGTGGAGCATTGAGCTACATTGTGAGGGCATGGTTCTAAAGTTATGGGCACCAAACTTGTCCCCTTATATGCCTCTAGAATCATGCCATAACCTCTCATTGTACAATTTGATGCTCTATAAGCTCCTTTCTACTAGTGTATTATCCCAAAATTTGGTAGCAATTTGTCAGTCGATGCATACTTGCATTATGTAGAGTTTTAACAAAACAACAAGATTTTAGTAGTTTAGAGTATGATGTTACAATCTTTGTTTATTACCATTTACATAAACAAGTGATCATATCAACCCAATTAATATTATCAAATTCAAATTGGCCTATCACCACATAAATTCCTAGGATGTAGTATCCAATGTTTTCTTGGTACTATATTAGGATTTCTTTTTTCAATTGGCTCTTCAAAAAACATGATTTTAGTTTTGAAGTATAAAATCTCACATTCTTCCCTCATCAATTTTATAACTAGTTCAGATTCATCTTTAAAACATGTTTTTCCCATGTTTTTTCTTTTGAACAACATTCCTAAATGAAGAATTGCAACCCATTTGTCAACAATATCTGGAAACCTATCTCGATAATTTTTAAATTCTTGATTGTTAATTGTCAATTCTTTAATTGCTTCCGCATAACATCGTACAAGATACTTATCAAACCTTTCGTTCTCATGTATTGGTAATACTTCTGACAACCACCTTTGTATTCTTCTTTTCCTATAACCTTTTATATCACAGTCTTTCACATAACGCAATTCGGGATCATAATACCAATCTACATAGTTGGCACAAATAGGTATTCCTTTGCTAACACAAGCATTTTGAATCACTTTATATGGGCCCCCTGGTCGAACGTAGCTCCTCAATTCAATATTTCTATCCACAAGGTGTTCAACTTCCATGCTCACACGTGTATGCAAAATACATTTTTCCATCCACTTCCCTGTCAAATGGAATTATTATTGTTATCAATAAATCAATGGTGCTAGAATATGATGAACATAATTAAGGTTGCACCTTTATTGATTAAAGTTAAATAAACTACTTCCTCTGTTCCAAATGATCTTCTGGTTGAACCCCTTAAAGTTTTTTGTCTCAACATGATCTATTTTCTTCTTGAAGATTAAGTGAATGGATAAAAACTTCCATGAAATATTTTGAAACGGGTTAAAATACTACTACTTTGAACCTTAATTCCAAACATTTTGTCCAACCAAAAGACCATTTTGGGATGAAGGAAGAAATATCTAATTATAAATTGATTCTAAAAACTAGTTAATTTTGGTAATAACAAAACATTATTAATTTATGCAATTTTAAAATTGATGTTTGTTATAATAAAATATAGATATATTATATTGATTTTCATATTACAGACCTACCATTTTCTTCAAACAATGTTCCAGCAGGGCCACTTAGATTAGATTGTCGTGGTTTATGTAATCTTCTTTGTTTAGCTTTTTCCAACTTATTTTCTATTACATAACTAAATTCGTCTCTAGCAGTAACATCTTTTGGAGACCCACTATAATTTTCTACACTATCTCCATTAGAATCATCATTATGATTTTTTCCTAAAAAAAATATTTCAATTAAAAACAAGAGTGAAAATTTTGAATAAATAAATAAATAATTAAATTTTGATAAAAGATTTACTATTTAACATTCTTAAACTACAACAATATCTTTAAAAGCCTTATGAATGATTAGTATTTATAATATTAGAATTACATCTCAATATATTATTAGAATGAATGAATTTTGATATTTATAATACAACAATACAACTACTTAATTTTTATGATTGCCACACGTTTCTTTGATTGCAACAAATTTCAATTCTTATTGAATATCTAATGCAAAATAAATCATCCATAATAACCTTTACAATGCTCAAAGCGTGCTTTCATAAGAAAGATTTGCACTATAATTAAATCAGTAGAATGTCAAAGTGAAATCTAGTACTTAAATATAATTGGAATGTGCTTTTTATTGATACATATTAGAATAATTTAAATAATGCAATTAAAAACACAAAAACAAAATGTATAACACTTGATAATATTTTATATAAATGTATGATGCAACTTATTAGGCCTAGTAGAATAGTTTTCTTGGAATTTTTTTTCACCTTCAACTTTAGAATTAGATTCAACCTCAACTTTATCATTGGAAGTCATTTTTTGAATTTGAAGAAAGTCGCATGATTTGAACAAATGACAATGTAACTAAAATCTTTTTATTTACTTTTTCAATTCCTCAATTGGTATATATCTAATTTAAAAGTCACTTACCAAAGCATATATCTACGAGACAAAGTATAATCTTGGATAGACAACTTAAATTTTCACATACTTTCATTTCTATTTTTTAATATAAAAATTTAATGTTGTCATTTGATATAAGCTCTTTTAGTTTATTTTAATTTTATAGTCATAGCAAAGAAGATTCCAAGTACAAGTTTTTACAAGAAGATCAAAACTCCATTGTGAAGAAACCTCTTTGTAAAGAGAAATCTTCGTGCAGACCAAATTTTAAGATTTCTTTCAATACACCTAATTTATTTGGACAATTCATCTATGTTTTGGAAACTTATATTAAATTTCTAAAAAAATGGTTATAAAAAAGTTATATGATGATTTTAAATTAAATTAAATAATACATATCAAAATTAGGTAGTTGTATACTACAAAATATTTATTTAATAAAAATGAATCTTATGTTTCATTAAATTTAATTTAATAATCTATAGTTTTTGTTTTTTATTATTATATAATTATATATACTAGAAGATGCAAAGTCAACTTTGTTAAGGTTTTAGTGATAAGTGGCCTATCTAAATCATTCATCGTGTAATTCAAATGTATTAAATATTGAAATCAATTGAATAATATTTTATATGATTTATACATTAAAAAATTTCATTCATATTAAGGAAAAAAAATCAAGTTACATTTATCTATACACTCCATTTATGTTTTTTTAATATATTTAAATTACATTCAAATAATAGTGCAAATTTCTTTTAATATTTTAGATTCATCTTGAATACATATATAATTGATGATATAATCTTTATACTATGTGATATGATATTGCCAATTGTTCATTCATTAAATTTGGAAACCTAGTAATATTTTGAAATAAATAATTACAATATATAATCATATTAATTTAAAAAAATCCAAATCCAAATCAAATTCATTTTTATATTGTTGCTTTGTTTTAATTATTAAAAAATATTTAAAATACTTAGTAGTTATTATTTAAAATTTTTAAGTTTTTTTTCTGTAGATTATGTATTTATATTTAAAACTAAAATCAATAATAATAATAATAATAATAACAATAATGATAATAAATATTTAAAAATATATGATTCATTACAAGAATGTTACAAGAATGTTTGTAATTTTATAAATTAAAACAAAACAAAAATAAGGTCCAATATTTTCAAATATCCTAGAAAAATATTTTATTGGAAAGTTATTGATAAAATGTAAAGCCTCTAATGCTTCTAAAACCAAAATAAAAATGATAAAAAAATATTATTAAAAAAATAATTATTCATAGCATACATTATTTTTCTGAATAAATTAAAATTTTATATAAAAAAACAGCAGTAACAATAACTTGACTGAATTGGGTGATAATTTCATGCATAATGAGACGACTGAATGCCATAGAATTTTTTTATCTTTCTAAAATATAAAAATTAAAAACAAATACATATATTATATTTTAGTTTGCTTATATTTATAAAATAAAATGAACTAAAATAAAATAAATTCTACTTTATTTTTGAAGTGCTTATAAAAATTTGGATTTAAAAAATAATAATTTGTATTAATGAAAAGTTTCTCAATAATATTTTCAATTACAACCATTTTGTACTAAGACTTATCTTTACATTGTTTTTAAGTGAATACAAAAAGTACATTTATAATATGGTTTAGTAATGCCTTTTATCATTCTATATAAATATAAAACCTAATAAAAATATGGCATATGAATCCAAATATTTCAACTTACTTAATAATTATAATTTATAAAATAAAAAATAAAAACAAGCTATCAAGTTGAAAATTAATAATATTTATATTTAATTAATAAAAAAATTCAAATTTGTCTTTTTCCAAAAGAAAATGCAAGTAATTATTTGAGTTGTAAAAACTAATTTCAAGAACTATATTTTTTCAATTGATACATAACCCTAGATTATAGTGATTACAAACATCTTTAGTACATTTTAATAGATAAATTAATTGTACATTTAAATAAAATATAAAAAATACTAACTACATAAATTTGTCACTCATATAAGTGCATGTAAAATAAATAAGGTTATAATCCTAAAAAATCTATAAATTATATCAATATTAAATTATTTATCTATTAAAAGAATTATATTTTATTATTTTATTGAAAATATAATTTTATTATACTGATAAATTTCCACCATATTTATATTTGAATTATTAATCTCATATATATTTATACTCAAATTATATATCTTTTACACACAATCTATGAGTAAATTGAATTTGATATCAATAACATAAATTTTTACAATGGAATTTTCTGTTAGTACTTTCATTAACCTTTAAAAACATTGTATGCAATGTGCTTACAACAATTATAACAAGTTTCACATTGAATCATTATGCCCATGTTTAACTTCTTCAAAAAGCTTCATGGCCAAGGTCTCAATTCCAAACTCATTAATTTTGTCTTTAAACTGTAAATGATTAAAAATATTATAATTTATTATATGATTATTAAGATTATACATTGGTTTTTCTAAGAAAATATGAATGCACTCATTTTTATAAATAAATATATAGACTTGGTACATATAACAAAAATAATTGAAGTTGATAACTGAAGTTGAAAATTATTCTAAAATAAACAATGCAACATTGAAATCCTTTAATTGCAACTTTAATTTCCATGTTATAAATTTTCTAACCTCCAAAAATTAGATGTATTTAATAGTCAATGAATTATATTTTATCATTCATATGAACTTACCTTTTTAATCAATTTAAATATAAAAATGAATAGAATAAAAGATATGGACATGAAAAGTTTATGCAAATTTGAAAGGTATATGAGAAAGAAAGTGGAATGTGTCCCTTTTTTTTTTTTATTGTAAATGCCACTTTGCAAATTCAAACATAATTCTATTTCAAAGTCCTCCGAAGGTGTTTTTATCTTTTTTAATCCGTCTTGTAATTGAAGAAAGAATTTTGAACAAATCAAAACATGAAACTCAATATGATTCATTTTTTTTGAATTTTGAATTTTATACTCTAATTTTTTTAGTCTTCATTTTTTTATGCATGGCAAGATGGAATAAGAAAGATTCTTATGTTTTAAAAGATGCTACTATTACTTACTACGCAAGTTTTAGTCTATAAATGACAAAAAAGATACCACATAATGAAGGTACAAGAACCAAAAGTTAATTAAGAACGCACTTCTAGTGCCTAAAATAAGCTAAATCATGTAGCATGGGCAAAGGTAATAAGAGCATTACTTTCAAACTTTGCATCTGTTTTAAAATTTTGTATCTAAACCTTGATATTGTATTTGTTTAAAACTTATTCTCATCTCATTCAAATTTTATTATTACTTGTTTATAAATTTATCCAAAATTATGCTCAGTTTTACACCACATGAATTGTTGCACTATTTTAGATCTCTACAATAACCATTCATTTTTTTTAAGTATAGGATCAACTTCAAGAAAGTATATAGTTTTTGTCCTTTCTACTTTACATTTGAATTTGCAAGGTAACAAATAATTTAATGTGATATATTTCACTTTGTTTCTTATGCAACTTTCAAAGTTAAATGAACTCAAGATCAACTTCTAACCTTTCTATTTCTTATTTATACATCCAATGATCAAATTGATTACAAAAATAAATCCATAGGAATTCTATTATTGAAGTTTAAATTGACTACATTGACCATCAAATATAATAACGACTTGGAGGTCAAAAGAAAGTCATAACATGAAAACTAGAATTTGGCTTAAAACAAATTTCTATTCAACAACTAGCAGTTGCAATAAGTACCTAATTTCTTTTAAGAATTAATTATTGTAGAATTTTTAATTTCTGAAATATAGAAAAGAACTTGAGTTTTTCAAGTTTTAGATTTTAGTTAAATAAAATGTAAGAAATATTGATTTAAATTAAAAGCAACAATTGACTTTTATTGAGTTTTGGAACCTAAACACCTTAAATGAGGGGTAAAGTTTCAAGCACTAATGTTATATTGTTGCAAATATTATAGAAATTAATACTCAGTACAAGCATTTGTAAAGTTTCTTATTTGTTTTCTTGAATTAACATAATTTTAAAATTCCAACCTTGAAATTTATAACAAATCCCACCATGGACCCAAAAATATTAAACAACTTGGGTTAGATGCCAATTCCATTTGTCTTCCAAGAAATTTTTGGTTGAAAAATGTTTCAAGAAATAAAACTCATTAAACTCACCCCAACTGCAAATCAATTGATAAATGGTCACTTTATGGGAACCTGAGAATTTCTCAGGGGATTGAACATGTTGGTTCTTTATAAGGGTCTACCTCTTAACGGAAGTATTAGGATGGAATTTGCCATCTAAGTCCATAAAGTTTAGATAGTCAAGCCATTTTCAACAGACACTTTATTTACGCTAGTCTTTCAGATCGGAGTTTTTCTTCTTCTTCTTTTGGTTACTTTATATATCTTCTGACTTGTGCAATACGCGGTTTGTCACACGTGTTTCTCCCCATTTTCAATCTTAAAGAGAACGAGGACATGACACCCTCTTCTTGAATTGTAGAGGGCCCATTCTATGAAGATTGAGAAGTTTTTTTCTTCTCCTATGGAAGTGAAGAATGGGTGTGAAGAAGTTTTCATATGTAAAGTTTTCAATGCTTTACTTCTCACATTCACTCTGTATACTTATTTTACCCTAATTGTTCTTCATAGGACATAAAATTCACACCTTTTTCATGAAGAAGAACTCCTATTGGTTCCTCTTTTCACTTTGTACCTTCTCATTCTTCATAGAAATTTGATTCTTGAAGAAGGTGAGATAACCTCTATTCAATACGGATTGTCTCACCTTTGACAATGAAACTTCTATGAAGAATGAGAAGTTGTGGAAAGAAAAGAGGAGCCAACGAGGAGCCTTTTTCCATAAAGAAGGTGTGACACCCTTTTTTGTTGTGTGGGAAATGGAGAATGGAATTACCTTCTACTTCTAGATGGGTTAATTTGCATAGTGACCCCAATCACACAGGTTGGAGTGATTTACATTGTACCATGTGAGTCTCTTTTTGGCGTTCATATGTTTTGTTTCCCGGCATTGGCTTGACCTTTGTGAGTCCAAGCACATTATAATTGTCTCGTTAAATTTTAGCATGTTGTCTACTGCTTGGTGTAATTCAGAAGATGGAATTCATATGATTCAGAGAAGAAGATCTTCTTATATCACTCTTGTTTCTACCAACACGGACACCCACTAGTACACCACAATTGCACTTGGGTAGCTACCGCAAACCCTAATCCTAAACCTACGTCACATAGGATGCGAGAATCCACACAGCTCAGAAAATTTCTAATCCTGTATGGTAGAACCACCCATCACCAACCAGTACCTGGTTGCCAACCACTAGGGGGTATCGATATCAGTACATGCTAGGATTCAATTCCATGATTAATTTTTGGGATGGTTATATCAATGCTCCAAAGTTGCGATGGCATATGTCCTTAACTTTGGGTGTTTAAGTGAGTAGCAATTACTCTCAAGGTGTGATCAATTATGCATGACTCTACAGAGTGGAGATGGATTGAAGCCAACTTTTGGCTTCAAAAATTCATAGTAAATTCAATTCAAGGAAAAAAATCACGAAATTTTGGCAGTGCCCATCATTTCTATCTTCCTACAGGGCTGTAAATTCACATTGCCTTCTACTATTCCAGAACATATGCGGAATTGCTTAAGTGGTCGACCATGGGTGGTTCTACCATAATCTCTTCCCACAAGCTAAGAGCTTCAATACACACCATGACATATGAAAGAATTTGGGAATTTGAAATGCAAACGATCAATTGCCTAAAGCCCAGCAAGCACAAGCACAATCCACATATCCCAAAAACTCCAACTCCCAGCTCCTAAACCCAAGAACGCAAACTAATGACAGACCCTAAAAAACCCTGATGAAAAGAACAGCAAGCCGACCCATACAAGCGGCAGAGGCAGAAGACCTTACCACAAGCCAGCAACATGAAGAGGAAAGCAACGCACCATAGAGCCAAAGAGCACCTCCGGACAAGACGACCAGCCCTTTTAATTCTGGCGAAATGGTGCCAGAAAGCACCAGGTGCTAATTGCAGGCGAAATAACTCTTTAGTTATTTTTAAAAAATAAAAAATCCGGAGCCTAACTCCTGCTGAGGGTTTCGGTTGGGCGGCTTGACAACCCTGACCGTGGACCCGTGATCGCCCGCTGCTCTGGGGTCCGGACGCCTGAATTTCAAATGGCCTTGCCCGAATGCTACCTGCGCGCCACCTTCGTCGCCCGCCGCACAGTGGATGCCCTCCGTCCATCGCCAACCTGCCTTCCTTGCACGCTTCGTCCATTGCCAGGTAAGCTTCGTCGAAGTTGTTGTTCATCGCCAAAAACAAGTTCGATTTCAAATGCATAATCGCCAGCAGCAAATGGGCGACGAAGGTGGCGCGCAGGCGGCAAACGGGTGAGGTGCCAGATTTTTGTGATCCTTGCATTATGACATTGATTCAATTGTTGCTGAGATGCTATGAACGGCTTTTGATTGTGGTTGATTTGTGGTTGATTTGCAGATGTTTTCTGGCGGCGCGGGCATTACTTTGGTGGAGGCTCTGTTATTTACTGCTATGGAGATGGATAGCATTGGAAAGCACATTGGTTGCAGCAAGAATCGATTGTGGAAGATATTAGAGTATGGTCTTTCTCTTTGCTTGGCCAGATCCTTGTCTTCAGTTGGATGCAATGAGTTCCTCCTTGAAATACATTTGCATCGCTCTGTGTCTCCTTTGTGAACTTTGTTTTTGGTTTTGGGTCCTGTCAACAACACCATGGTTTGAGAGATCTTCGCCAAAGGTGGTGGTAAACATTGTAGTGTTGCTTTAAGAAACCCATGGTTTGACTTGATTGCCAACGGGGATTTTGATTTCGGCTTTTGCTTTCAGTTCTTGTGATTTTTGGTGGGTACAGTGAGGCTAAGATGGATGAGGGTGAGGGTGCCATGGTTGATTCTAGAGCGCCTGCTGTCATCGGCCTTCAACCTGGAGCTGCGACTGTGCAGGAGGTCGACATTCAACTTGGAGCTGCGATTGTGCAGGAGGTCGACATTCGACTTGGAGCTGCGATTGTGCAGGAGGTCGACATTCGACGCAGAGGTGCGATTGTGCAAGAGGTTTCTTCTGCAAGGGTAATGCGTACAGCTGCCCGGAAGTCTGAGCGTGAGGTTGCTCTCAAGCGGCGTGAGTTGAAGGGAAAGGCGGTCTGTTTAGAAGACACTACAGCTCGTCGAGGTGCTCGTGAGGCCACTTCAATTGCCAAATACTTCAACAGTTCACGAAACACGTCTTTGCCTCTATTGTGTGACTTGACATTGGCAGATCCGAAGTCTACGAGCTCTCAGCTTCCTTCTACAAACATCTCTTTCATCTCTGTGTCTGTAGACACGGAGTTTCTTGAACCTCAGCTTGAGATCCAGTCACAGCATGGAAGTATAAGTAGTGGCCAGCTTGAACGTGCAACATCACTTGTAGATGTACACCGCCAATTGAGAGAAGACCTAGTGTGCATTTCCGATGGAGAAGAGGAGGTAGAGTCTGACGATGACTTCAAGGAGATCCCCGCTCCAGCTAAAAAAGCAAAGTTGAACTATGACAAAACTCGTCGCTTCTAGAATGAGTGGGCTGCGAAGTTGGTCTGGGCGGAGCCTATTCGAGGGACTGATGGCCACATTCATCTTGTGAAGTGTACAGTGTGTTCTACTTTTGAAAAGAGTCCGAAAATATTGGGTCCAAAGTGGGATACACTTCAGAAACATGAGGGGAGGAAGAAGGCTGCGTTTGATATGGCAAACTACAAAGTAAAAAAAGGAGAGTGGTATGTTTCAAAAACTTGTCGTCATCAAGTCAACTTACGACTCTTTGCAAGTATGCAGCCAGCATCTGTACTTCAGCAAGTGCAACGTAATCCATCAATGGCTCGCTCCAAGAAAACTGTGCAATTTTGTACGATCTATCAAAATTTGGCAAGTGGTCGTCCCATGTTGGAGTATGAAGAGAGGGAAGCACTATATGCTTTTTTGAATGTTCCTAACTTACCAAAGATGCATTGGAGCGATAATTCTGGTTGGCAGATGGTTGATTCCTTGTACTTCCAAGTCAAAGAAGCTATAAAGAAAAAACTAGGTGATGCACAGTTTGTGTCTTTGACTTGTGATGAGGTCACAACTGTTGACAACGGAAGCTGGCTATGCATTCATGCATACATGGTGGAAAACTATGTTAGAATTCCCCATTTAATCTCTTTACAACGCTTGGTAGATGGATCTAGTGCAGACAGCCTCACTTTGATCATCATGAAGGCTTTACAGTGTGGTGGCAACCTCACTTTTGAGCAAGTATCCAAGAGGTTGATTTGCTTTGGTGCTGACGGCA
The DNA here is from genome assembly GCA_951230915.1 of Antitrichia curtipendula. NCBI lineage: Eukaryota > Viridiplantae > Streptophyta > Bryopsida > Hypnales > Leucodontaceae > Antitrichia > Antitrichia curtipendula. The sequence goes on from OX579642.1 coordinate 21,024,254, forward strand.
TCAGCACCTTCCAAGGCGTTCGCAGTGGAGTCACCATCCAAATCGTTACGAAATTTGCTCCGTTTTGCACTGGGGTTCACTGCATGGCCCACAGATGCAACTTGGTAGCAAAATCGTTATCTGCCTTACCCTTGTTTGCTGTTGTCGAGCAGGTGATTCAAAAGACTCACTCATATTTCAGCAAGAGTCCCAAGCGGCTTTCAGAATACCAAAAATTAGCAGAGGTAATGGAAACGCGTGGATTGAAGCCTCTCCTCCAAGTTTCGACCAGGTGGGTGTCGCTGCTTGAGCCGCTCAGGAGATTGCTTGCAGACTACAGGACTCTCATGGCCAAAATGAAGGCAGATGTGGAGAAAAATGACGTTGCAGAGGTAAGAATCACCATGCCTTGTCTTTTTTGTTTTTTCAGTTTGCCACGATTTGTGACTTTCTAGTTCTGAAAACTAGCAAAGTAGCTTCCGATTTTAGGGCGCTTTGGTTACTGTGCGCTTTTGTTTCTTTTTTGAATCGGAATCTGTTGCATGGATTTCTGGCTGTTAGTTCGACAGCCATCTAATTGACAGCCGGGTTTGCTTAAACGTCATTCGCAGTGGCTGCTTGCAGTCTCGGAGTTTGACGTTGTGAACTTGACACCCACATTACTTCTTCCATGATCATCGGAACTATCTCGCAACCAGTTTGAAACGGGTACATATGACCAACCGCATATGACTGTCTAGAAACCTCAAATAATCTCCCTGTGGTTATGTTCTAGATAGGTAAGTACCATAATCTTTAATGAATATAAGTAAATGACTCTCCAGCTGGTTTAATGTTCAACATTTGACGTACAATTAATTAAGCGGCTGGATGCAGTGCCTGAAAGCAGGCCGGAAGTTCCATTCATGCATATATTCGCTTCAGTGCTTCTCCTTCGTTACCAATTATTTTCATCTTCCGTATGAGCAAAGCCAGAACCTATCATATATATCTCAGAGGGTTTTATTATTGATTCAACGATTGATGTAGAAGTCACGTACGATTGCTACAGTAAAGTAGCAGAAAGCAGACTGCAAGTTGCATTAAAGTGCAATAGATGCTTACAGCCGATGACACCAACGCCCTGAAACCTGGCAAATTATTCTTATACCGGCAAAGCTAGTGGACTAGTGGATTAACTAGATTTTGATATCTAGTCCAGGCAGTTGGTCTGACATGGCATGGCAGGCCTTTCAGTAGAGGATATAGTAATTCGTAGCTCATCTTCGAGAAAATGGCGAGTACAGTCAATCGATCTGAGTTTTGGTTGATCGAGCGGTTTGAACTGTGCACTTTCGGTGCTATTTTTTCTTTTAACTTCGACTGTGTATATTTCAAACTGGCATTCATACGTGTAGTTCAGGCCGGTGCCTCAGTCCTTGATCAAACGCGCTAGTGCGAGTTCCGGAGTTTGGTGCCCCACTGGAAGTTGTTTCAGAAATAGGGCGAGTAATTATCTTTTTGAAATTACTTTTTAGGCTTTCAAGGCGTTGTTCATGATTTGGAATAGGTGGGAATTTTGGGATGGTATTTTACTTTTGGACTTTGTCTGTCCATTTGAATTGCTTTAGTGCGAATTTGGGACGATATTCTATTGTTCAATTCGTGAACTGGATTCGATTGAATTGCTTTGGTGCGGATCGTGAACTGTTCCGTGAACTGGATTTGATTGAATTGCTTTGGTGCGGATCGTGAATTGTTCGATGATTCACGAATTGTGAACTGGATCTGATTGTGAATCACAGTACTATTCAATCATGTTTGTGATTAAAACTATTGCGATTTGCAGTAAATCCAGGACCCAAATGAGTACAGTATCTAAATTGAAAGTGTGGTTTGTTTTTGCAGAAGTGTTTAAGCCTTCTCTTGGATCCATATTCCCTTCTTGGAATGACTGTTCTAATGCCACTCTTAGAAACAGTGGATTTGTTGGTCACTTTTGCACAGAAGAGAGACATTTTTATATGTGATTTTGTAGCAACGTTTAAGATTGCTGAAGGACAGTTATACACGTTGTACGTGGACAAGAGTAGTGCCTTTGTTGGGGACGAGTTTTGGGCTTTTAAAAACCTCCTTGAGTGTTCTCACAGTCAGATTCACACCAAATGGGTGTCCGACCTAAACAACGATTCAGCCCAACTCGTTTTTGTGGCCAATGGTGCAAAACTATGGGTTGTGCATGATGGAGCACCGGTGGATAGAGATGTGATGGTATCAATAGTCAACTCTGTGAAGACAGAGTGCACAGGTATGAATATATGCCATGACTATGTATTTCTTCTTTATCTTAATAATGTTTATTATAAGTCCTATATATCAAGCTAAGTCTGACTTTTGTTTTGATTCTTATTTGAATTCTTCTTTGTGATTTTATTGAAATTGCCATTGGTCTATTTCTGATCCTAGATGGCTAATTACATAATGTTTCATTCCCACAGGGGCAGCCCGGCAGCTGCTGAGGGAGTTGACCACTCGTTTTCCATCCCACAATATTATGGATGCCCTAGGGGTGGTGTACCCCCAATATCGGTTGCAGCCAGAAGCCGAAGAGTGTTTTTCTAAGCACTTGTCCATTCTTATGTCATTCTACTGTGAACCTAAACTAATTGATCATGACAAAGTGAAGGAGTTGGTTCCCCCAATTTTGGACAGGCACAGGTTGGAAATTGAGCAGGGTTTGTTCAAGATGGCCATGCTCAACAATTCCAAGAAGCATATGGAGCCGCCTTATGACTTAAATCCACTCACCCGACTTTGGCGGTACTTGGATTCTTGCACTGTACTCAGGGTCAAAGCTTTTCATGAGTACTATAAATTAGCTCAAATTGCAATTGTGCAAGTCTTAGGGTCCGTTGAAGATGACCGATGTTTCAGTTCTTTGGCATTCCTCAAGAACAAATTGAGAAATGCTTTGGACTCTCATCTGGAGTGTGTTGTAGGAATGTATGCCCAGAATTTTTTTTCCTTGGAGTCTTTCCCTTATGAGGCTGCCTATAACCTATGGGCAGAAGGAGTTGATCGTAGATATGGGGGGCTTTGAGATGAGTTTTCAAGGCAAGTAGTATTACTGAAGTCCAACAGCCTTGCTTGATGTATGACTTCTTAGTCAATGGATGGGCCCTTCCTAGGCCACTTGTGTCCATGGCTGATATCTATCAATACATACCCATTTTTCTTACAGCATGTGCTGCTATGTATATTGTCTTTGTAAATTTCTAGATTTACAATTTTTAATAAATTTTAAATCACAGGGGGCCTAAAATCACCCAGAGCACCATAAAAAATTGCCTTATTTTACTTGGTAAAATTTTTGGGAGTGCCATACTGCACCTTCAATTCAAAAAACATTCGCCTTCTTAGCTGCAAATTTTTAATTCAAAGTGCCAGAATTTGCCAATACCATTGTAACTCTTAGCGCCAAATATCCCATTTCTGTGACAGAGTATCGCCAGTACAATTCATGGCTTGACATGTAACTGTGGCCAAGTGGGCAACGGCAGAAACCAATCTGAAGCCAGTTTAGCTTTTTTTTAAATGGGCTAAAAAAAGGGCTGAAGACGACCGTGAATCCTACAGTAGGGGTGAAAGTGAGGAGCATCGATTATGCTGAAAGTGGCACACTTGGGGGTGAAAGTGACATGCTCAAGTTCAAAACTTTTGCTCATGAAATCTTCTTCATGCTCATTTTTCACCTTTGGAGGACAAGAATCCCCATTCTCAATCTTCATAGAATGGGACCTTTGTGAGCCAACGAGAGAGTGTCACATCCCTATTCTCTAAAGATTCATAATGGGAATTCTTCTCCTTTGGAAGTGAAGAATCCGCATGAAGAAGATTTTACGAGCGAAGTTTTCATGCCACTTTCACCCTCTGCGTGCTGCAACTTTTCATTCCGTGTGTTGCTTTCACCCCAGTCGCTATCGTACAGAAACCATGAAAGAACGTGACACCCCTTTTGTTGGTGAGGCAAATGAAATGAGAGAAGTTTTCACATGTGATTCATGATCAATGGAGTGATTTTCCAATGCGCTTTATTACGATTAGTACTTTGGAGCATCAATTGCATTGATGTAATTTGGAGCATTCATTGCATTGGGTCAGTCTTTCAACACCAATGTCTTACTTCAACGTCTGCAGTGAAAGATGCATTTTCGAAGATTTTGTTTTGTTTTGCAATTCCAAAGATGCCACAACTAGAATGAAACTGGCACGTGGTTGAGATGAAAACTTCTATGAAGAAATCTTCTTCATGCCCATTCTTCACCTCTAGAAGATCAAAATGAACATAATCTCCACAAGCCACAGGGAGCCAACGAGAGAGTGCCACCTCTCCCCCATTCTCCAAAGATTGAGAATGGGGGTGAAGAAGGTTGTCACCATCCCTACCAGTAGTGACACGCATTTCTGTGCAGATCAGTCCAGGACGTTCCAACGAAGCAATCTCGTACCCCAAAAGTATCGATCCCAAGCCAGCTCTGTCTGTCTTGCGGATTCATTCATTCATTCATTTATTTTTGAAACAAATGAAACAGAAGTTTCATTGTGTGTCTTGATGGATTCGATGGATTTGCTTCACTCCATTCTGCAAGAAACGTGAGGCTTCCAGCAATCCTGAACCTCCAAAACTACAGGTCAACAGGGTTGTTTTTGTTTTTGTTTTTGTTTTTGTTTATTTGGGTTAAAAAAAACAAAAAAAACAACCACAGGTCAACTTGCCTGCCTGCGTCGACCAACTCCAAATACAGAACCGGCTTTTCATATCTCATGGGGTCCAAACTTAGAACCCACAGTATTATTGTTTTCCTTTTATTGGAAAAAGAAGGAACTGATTCAACTGAAGACCTTACCTTCAGTTCGTTCCCAATTTAAACTCATCAAAAGTCAAGAGGCAATAACTAAACTTAGAGTTATGAACCAGCGACCACTGTCCAAAGTTAGTTTAACTTTTTACTGCCCAGGTCCCTGGAGCTGACAGCACAGACAGGACTGAATTAAGAACTCACCCACTACAAATAATTGACAACAAAAAGGAGATCATTAATAACGGAAGGGACGGACTGAGAACCCCAAATCAACGGAACTTTGGCCGTGTGACTGAGTGAGCAAACGTGTCAGAAACTTGAATTAAAGATACTGGTTTTAACCGTTTCAACTTCAGTGATGGGGTTTTGAAAATTTATTGGTTTTGTACTTTTGTATTAAAACCTATGACCTAAAACAGACCTCCCTTTCCACACAAAATTACAAGGATTAACATCGTGAATTCAAATTCTGCAAATTTTATCATGTGTGGCAAATAAAAAAAATTCAGCGTTTCCCTTGAGGACAAGCAAGGGGTCAATTCACCCCAACCCCCTCCGTCACTACATAGCCAAATGAATGTCGTTTGAGGGTTAATTAACTACACTAAATAATAAAATTAGATTGTCCTAAACTAATTTTATGAAATTCTATACTATATAATTATTTATTGTTTCTTTACAAGAATTTACTAATGCTGAATTAAGTGTTGATGTAATTGGAACTCATGAACCTCCATATATACAAATGAAAATATTTATAGAAATATTTGTTGACTTTGATGGCTTGTTAAGTAATTTTCTTGAAGTATGGCAACCTAATTGTTAACCCCTAAATGCCTAAGCCTTTCCAAGTGTGTTTTGACTATGAAAATAGAGCGTGGACTTATAGTTGTCTCCAATGAAGCAAAAAAAAAATTCTTTCAAAATCTAACTATATAGATGTTTAAAGCACTTGCTTATTAGTATGCGTACCAATTTTGAATGTGAAATTTGCACATGTCTGAGTTCTGAGATTATATCAAGAGAAATGTACATTTTTCTCATTTTAGGATGTTACTCCTTCTTATAATGTTTCAAAAATTTGCATATAAAAGTTTTTTGGGATTGGAGGTGACATGAACAACTACAAATACTGTTAGTACACTAAAATGTACTTTCAAAAAAACAAATTTCACATAAAAAGCTATCAAACTCATTACACAATCTACCTTGCAATTGCTGAAATGCATTTTTTTTATTAGTAGAAATCACAAATAACTCTAAATCAACATTTGCATGTTTAAATTTTCAATGGTTAAAATCATAAAAACACTTTATTCTTTTCATTGGGACCATTTTCCAAGGAAATAAGGTAAACCAGCCTATGACAGGCAGAATGATTGACTTGGTATGTTGCCATTAGCAAAATAAAATCAGATTTTTTTCTAGCAGAGACAACTTTGAGAAATGAAAGAAGCAGTTAAAATTTTAGTTTTTGGACAAAGTAGAAATTTGTTATGAATTTTTTAAGTATTTTTCCAAAACAGTCTGTAGACTATCTGAAATCAATAAAATATGTCTTCATGATGGTCATCTTACCACCTAATGCAGTCTTCAGATTTCCTAACACAACCACAAGAATTTTTAATGTGGCCATCACACAAAGGAATAAAAAAAAAACTATTTATGATGAGTTTACACTCACAATGTGTAAGTGTCCTATGACAGTCATTACTAATTCTATCACAATCACCTAATGCACTAATGTGGGCCACTAACCAACCTAATTAAATTGTAGAAGCAAAAATCTGAAATGGACTGTAATGGAGGGGTTATGTAGATGCCTGCATTAGACAGTTGGCCTGTCATAGGCTGGTTTACCTTAGATCAATACAATTTCTTAGATCTCGAATCAAGTGAAATTGCTCAAAGCCGGGAAATCAAGTCAAAATTCACAAGCTTTACTCTTCCACCAATGGTACATATATGCCTTTGTGGACCTCTCAAAAATCAAATATTTTCCTTTTATCAGTGAAAAATAAAACTTTTCAAGAGTTTACCCTCAAAATTGCCCGTAATTTATTTTTTAAATTGGTCAAAGGAATTTAACTGCCCATACCAAAACAAGCCTGAAATTTGGGAGCGACCATGTTTGGTCGCTCAGGCAATTAGGGGTTAAGGCAACCTATTTAGTGGAGAGGTTAAGAATTTAGGGCTGCTACCCATTTTCCTGGTCCAGATCCCCCTCATCAACCCTAATTCGCTTAATTTCGTGCTTTGCTCTAATTGCCTCCGTCTCCCTCAACCAATGTCGGTCCTGCCCAGCAAGCAGCCACATCACAGACCCCCGCGAGGAGCCTGCGCTTGTCTGGCCCGCCCAACTCCCTCTAAATTCAGCGCAACCCCCACCAACGCCATTTAACGCAACAAAGAAAATGTGGATCCCCGTGTGGCCGTGTCTTAAAACCCACGAATTAATAGCCACATGTAGCCAGCGCTTCCCGCAACCCTGGCGCTATTTATGAAAATCAAATTTCAAGCCTAACTTAGGACCAGTGCTGATGAGTGCGAGGTTCATTACTGTAGTATATGTCATGATATTAGCTATAGCCCCCTCTCTCCTCCGAGTTTTAGGCCCGGAGTTTCTTTACTTCCTTTGCTTTCCACGCCCCCTCGTAATAAATAGCCAAAACATGCACCTGGAGTCCGCCGGATTAGCAACCTCGGCTGCCTGTTTTTATCCCGCCTTGCTGCGGTGCCCAGCTGCTAGCGGCACGTCCTCCCCATGACCCACCCTGCGCTGCCACAATTGGACGAACGAAACTTAAGTTAGTTTTTCCGCTTGCTTGGCCCCTTCTTCGATCTCTTGCTCATCATCCTCCCCAAAACTCCCACCTTTTCGAATTCCGAAACACTCACGCACTATTCCCGACCCATGCTTTCTCTTACATTCTCATCACAAATGCGGGTACTGGAGTCGTTGCATTTGATGATATCAAGGGAGATGTCCAAGGTTTAGTGGTTCCCACATTGCCACATTCCCACATTCTCACAAATCTTGCAGGATTGATATCGAGGGGCATGCCGAGGTTCAGTGCCGCGTATTCTCACATTCACAGGAAGCGTAACAGACTCGTGGGATACGTAGTGCGGGATATGTTCAAGGTTTAGTGGGGTTGCCACTGGAGCTGGAAGCGTCTTCATTGCGAAAGTTTGGAATTTGGGGTGTGAAGAAGCGGTTGCGTGATTGCAGTTGAGGATTTGCAAGGCGGAGGTTTTTGGGAGGCGGCGTCGTTGTGGGAGCTCCATTGTAGTGTAGATCTGTGTGTTGAGACTTTGATGTGTTGGGAGTTGGGAATCATTATGAGGCTTCCACATTTGCCTGGACCTTGAAGCAGATGAAGTGACAGAGTACACAGGAGTTTGGGAGACGTGGTGTGTGCAGGTTTGTGTGTTTTTGAGTAGGAGGGTAGTGGGGATTGTGGGTATTAGTCGTAGCAGAGGAGTTTTGTTGTGGATGGTTACATTATAACAGTGCACAACCATGGGTTCCACTACAATAGACTTAGACTCCATCTTACGAATCCCATCCATGTCCCCCTCGCGTCGCGACTACGGCATCCGCACCCCTCCTCGCAGCATAAGTCCAGTGCATTGCGACAGTCGGCCCGAGTCGCCATGGCTAGCAGCCGGGCAAGCCCTCAGCCCAACCAGCCGCGAGATAGAGACTTTTCGTCGCTACGAATCCAATCCACCACCACTAGTGCTTGATCGCGGCGCTTACTACAGTGGCCCTCTCCCCGACGCCCCCGTACGCTCCTCTCTTCCTTCCTACAGTGGACCTCTTCCCGGTTCCGCCCCATCTGTCAACGAGAGCTTCGAATTCGCAACATGGGCAAGGATTTACCACCAACAAGTCAAAGACGGAACTTCTCTTCCAGGCTCGGGAGGCTCCAGCCGCGACAGCAGTTTCCGCAAGGAAACGGAAGAAAGTGAGCTTGCGAAACAGGACTCGACATCGACGTTTTACCTCGCGGCGCCACAGTTCAGTGCGAGAGCGGGGATGCATGGTCGAGTGGGAAGCGTCAGTGGGGAGCTTGGGCGAAGTGACGAAGTGGAGAGGCAGAAGTCGCTCATTGCGAGGGGCTACAAAAGCGGAGAGATTGATATTGGGGCGGCGTATGGGTTCGACATTGTGCGACAGCAACGATGGGAAAGCTTGAACAAGGACACGAGCCCGAGTCGTGATGAGGAGCCTATGGTGACTATTCCGTTCAGGTGGGATGAAGCATCCCCAAGGTCGCGCGCTTCCTCGAAGTCTGGAGGAGCGCAGATTGGAAATGACATTGGCGATTTCAGCTTCGGGAGCTCCCAGGCGAAGTCGGGGTCGGAGAAGACGGAGAGCGTGCTCGGGAGTGAAACGAGCGTTTCGGTTTCGTCCAAGCCGGTGGTGAAAGAGGCGGTGGCCGCGCCTGCGAAGGCTGCACCGACGAAGAAAGCCACCGCGGTGGTGGTGAGGTCCGCGGTGCCGTTCAAGTGGGAGGACGCGCCGGGAAAGCCAAAGCTCGAGGAGAATCAACAGAGTAAAGCTAGTACGGAGAAAACAACGGCATTGCAACTGCCGCCGCGGCTCGCCTCGGCGTCTGTTAAGCGCACCAGCTGGTCTACAAGCACGCCGAGTTCAACGTTCAGGAGCCGCAGCAGCAGGGGCAATGTGTCACAAACCCCGGCCAAAACTCGACCCGTCAAGACGCATTCCCAAAGCTCCCTGGACTCAAGCAAATCGAAATATTCGGGCAAAGCCCAGTCGAAATCTGCTCGACAACAACCACCTCCGCAACCTGCAGCGCAACCGTCACCTCAGCCACCACTTCAACCATCGTCGTCACCACAGCCATCACCACAGCCACCTTCATCACCACGGCCGTCGTCTTCACCACAGCCACCGTCGTCACCGCGTCCATCATCGTCACCACAGCCATCGTTGTCACCACAGCCATCACCTTCGTCACCAAAGCCATTGTCGCTGGATGCTGCGCAGCCGCGGCACACGCTTGGACCCAACTTTTTGTCTGGGCAATTAGACGCCACCGCGAAGCCCCCCACTTCCACAGCTTCCAAATCCGGCCCAATTTCGCAGCTAGGCTTCCCCCAGTATGATTTCTTCTCCATCCGTTCCCCCACGAGCACCCTCCAAGGCCCCAGCAGCATCAGCAGCGATGGCCAGTCCCACACTTCCGAGAATTGCAGCCGCAAGTCTCCGAGCGTGACATACTCACACTCGGGAACTTCCGCTGAGTCTCTTGAGCATTGGTCCGACCAAGACCACGCCTTCGAATCCCAATCCCACGCCACCACCCAAGCTTCCGATTCCTTCGAACCCACCCAAGCTCCTGAGACTACCATGCGCAAGCTGCGTCGGAGGTTACCGAAATCCTCTTCGTCGAAGTCTAGGCCTCCCATGAGCCCCATCAGTCCCTCCCCATCTTCAGTTGCTTCTGATTTCGACAAAACGCCTGCAGCAGAGGATTCAAGCAGAGATGATCCTCCCACTCGACTTCCTTATAAAATGCCGGAGACGAATCAATGCCAGGAGATTGTGTTGGCGAAGCCTGCGGGCCGTGTGCGTTCGAATTCGAAGTGCTTTGAGTTGCCGAGGTTTAAGTCCAAAAGCTCAGGGCAAGAGATGGATCCTGCTTGGGCAGCGCAGTCGAGAGCTTTGGAAGATGGGGATCGATCGTCGACATACACGGCGACACTGGAGCTTTTGTCGCCGTCGCCGTCGACGAAGCCCGCGACGGCGAAGACGCGAAGCGCGAGCGCGAGTCCAAGGCACTTCGTGGTGAGGATTCTTAAACCCTGTCAACTCTTAAACCCTATAGTTTTGGTTACTTTTCTTCAATGATATCAAGATTTTCAATGCTTTTTGCACACATAGATTTTTTTGGGGGGGGGAGGGGGAGTTTCTCCACTTTTTCCATTTGGTGTCCTCCACATTATCTAGTTTCTTTGAGCTATTTGATTGTTTCGTCACGCTTTCTACTATTCTTGTTGGTTTTCTTACGAGGTTACGTAAGTTTGTAGAGCACGATATGTTCTTGTGAGGGTTGTCGTGTGGCTTGTTCAAGGATGTTTCTAGTTTGTTACGTTAGTTCGAAAATGGTCTTCAAACTGGCTTCACAATGTTCGGAGTCTTTCTGTCACATGAATTCTTATTAAGAACTGTGTTGATAGCAATTACTGATGGTATGTCTGCTTGGATGCATTTGATTTGTGTTGACAGGAGGGTCTTTGCAACTCACTGAAACATTCATTTCATAGAATTTCAAAGCGCAATGGTGGAAAAACGAATGCAACTCTTCAAGACGACTCATTTCTGAAGGTATGATATGGTATTTTTGGGGGCTTCAATGTATCGACCATTGTGCATAATCATAAAAAATAGACTCTTCAATTGTGAGCCAAGCTTCCTTTCTGTTAGCACAGGTTGACATCTGATTCTAACATGATTGTGTGTGCGTATGTCACGCAGAGACATACATCGTTAGCGTGGTGAACGAATTCTTTTTTTATCACCGTGACTTGGCTCGTGTGGATTTCATGCCAACTTGCAACCCCAAGACACACGACACAGTTTGACCTTCATCACAACCTACTTTCATACGACCTTTTTTTGTTTTATTTTTTATTTGGACGCGTGAAAGTGTGTTGTGATCATACACATCGCGCGATGCAACTTGGATCATGACGACAACCAGCGTCGTCCTCCGCCAAGGGACGCGACGAGAGCTCTTGTATTCATGAGCAATGCATTCCACAACTTACTGCAGCAATGCGGAGTCTCGACAGCAACAACAGTCTCAAAACAGAAAAGCAATCAACATGCTACGTTAGTGAAATTTTTGCTGTGGCTTCAAAATATATGATTCTTTGGAAGGCCTGTGACTGTACTATTCTTATGATTATCAAAAATGTTTTGATATTGCGGCATAACCCTATTGGGAGGATTATTGTAATATAGGCCATAGGTCAAATTCATTATTCCGTGCTGCCTTTCCCTCCTCTTGGACTGGGCACAGCTCTTTTTTGATATCCAGGGCGGATGAGAGATGTACCATGACACTTCTATTAGTATATGGACTGATACGAGTCAATACCTTTTTTAAAACACTGTTGTATTAGTGGTGAGCAAACCTTGTGTGCTTAATTTACTTGTTATCATAAGGAATTTGAGGTTTGATAATAAGCAGTGAATTTGGATGCCGTAGCACCGTCTCCCAGCCTTCAATTACGCACTTCAGATTGTAGAGGAGCAAAGTACTACTTTTGCTTAGATGTTAGATATTTGTACTCCCTAAAATGGTACTAAAATCTTATCTATTGCCGAAGATCTCCAATTACCTCATTATACACTTTGCAGTGTTTATTTTTTGGGCAATAAATCATGTTTTAGAGGATTTTGCTCTATGACTTGTTCCCCTCCAAATATTTGCCAATGTAGAGAGGGCACTGAGTTTTTACAACACTGTTTTGGAGAAAAACTGGTGAGAAAAGCAGGACGCTAAAGTCGTCTCATGAAGGAGGCCATGCAGGATGAATTCACCTTTGGAGAAAACGCAGGATTTTTTTTTTTTCACACATAATTGAAAATTTGCAAACTTTGAATTCATATTTGCAATTAGAGGTCCCAAATTAGCAAGGAGAGGTGAAGAGAAGAGAATTAACACAACACAAAATAGGGGGCTTTTTTTCACAATTACCTTGCATTTATTGTGCGTGGCCCACTTAGCATCCTCTGTGAAAAAAACTATTAGGTTTCTATTTGGAATAAAAAGTAGGGAACAAAATGGACTAAGTACTTGAAAACACAGTTTCAATATGGGAATTAAAGAAAAGCAGTTGGTGAAACTCAACAAATATTCCAAATATTGGTTTATTGTTCCAAAATAAAAATGTGCACTAACAATACACTAATAATACTAACAAGATACCACATTGTGTACCATTACATGTTAAACCCTAAAGGAACCGGGGGGGTTGGGGTTCTAGGGAGACATTCCAAAAACTGCAACTTTTTGGTATGTTATTAGAAAAAGAAAATCAATTTTTTTTTTTAAACTTCAACCATACAAAACTAAAGTAAATTATTTTACCAAAGTGGAAAAAAATTTAGTCCTTTTCACCATGCGGATTGAAAGATTATAGCATTTGTCCATGTGTTTCAAAAAAAAAAAAAAAAAGATTATAGCATTTGAAATGAAAAAAAAACGTTTTTTTCAATCCTGCGAAACAGGGTCAGCAGACTTCGGGCTCATTTAGAGTAAAATTTTTGCTCTACATGAACTTGAGATGTTTGACCATTCATAAATATATGATATTAGGTTCACTCACAAAAAAAATTTGAAGAAAATATGGAGTCTAAATTATTCTAATCTCCCTACAACACCCGAGGTTAAGTGAATTGGCAATACACTAGTCATTTTTTTGTGCAATGAAGAAATATTTTATTTGAAAATCAAATAGTGAAAAATTAGAGACAAACATTTGGAATATGTAGGAAAAATTTTGACTTCACTAATTGCAAAATAATAGGACTTGAAGTTAGAATAAAATATTTTTTCTTGAAACTAACCTAATATAACTAACAAAGTTTGACTCCTCTTAGAATATGATTTGACAACTAAAACATATTTCTTTGGGATAATTGTATGCCATATTTTATTAGTTACATACATGCCAAATTTCAAAACTTGATGATCTTTTTTGCAAAAGATTCTCCAAAGATTCCCAAATTGCCCAAAAAGTTTAGGGCAACATAACTTTGATCTGGACACCTGATCAGAAAAAAAAAAAAAAAATCACAAAGGAGGTATATGTTTACACATAGTGTCCAAATTTCATGAACATCCGACTGAAAATGACTTTGTAGGAACCTACCCAAGATTTCTTGTGTACATTGAACGGACACTTGGTCCTTTAGGGACTAATATTGTATTGTAATTTGCATGTTTTGTTTTGTTTTAACTATAGGGTGTTTGCATGGTTGAGTGGACCAAATGTGGCGGAAGTCCATATCCATATAACTCATTGCAAAGCTAGCTAGAAAAACTTTGCATAAGGAAAGTAAACATAATAATCCAAAAAAAGAGACAGTGTGTAGGATAAGCATTGGAGAGGATCCTTTTAGAATCCTACAACATATTCTGCCCAAAATGCCTAATGTTATCACTCACTCATTTTGATACCTTAAATCTTGATGAAGCCAAGGGTTCAATATTTATTAAATCTTCAATGTTGATTTGAAGCCCATCTCCAATTTCTAATAACATTTAGGATTCCAAAGAAAAATTTGGAAAAACACATTCTTATGACTCTTTCATGGACTTTTGAAAATATGATTCAATTTAGCTCCTTCAAAAGTCCATAACTACTATTTTAAGATCTATATCAAGTAAAGCAATACAATTTCTAGGCGCCTCAATCTACGCAACACATAATGAGTCACTAATACAATAATAAGAATGTTCTCTTCATTAAAAAGACTCTTATAAAATACTATATAGAATTTTCTAAATCCAATTTGCAACCCTAAAAGTCCATAGCTCTTTATTTAAAGAACGAAGAAACCTTCTAAATAATTACATAGTTGCTTTTGCATTCAAATTGAGAATGTGTGTTCAAATTTATAGCTAAAATGATATAGTGAATTATCTACAATGTGGCTTGCAATGCAAAGGTCTTGCTGAAAAAGACATTGTGACAAGAAAAGTGGTCCACTCAATCGTGCACACACCCTACTAGAATTGACCTTCCAATCTTGTAATAAATCTATAAGCCAGTGCTAGAGGCATGCATAATCTTACCTCTAAATATTGTATATGAATCATATTTTCTAAATTTATATTATTCAATATAGATGTATGGAAAAATTGAACCATAAATCTTTATAAACCTGAGCCCATTTAACCCTTAAGTGCCTAAGCCTTTCTAAGTGTATTTTTCCTATAAAAAAAGAATATGGACTTCTAATTATTTCCAATGAAGCAAATCGCTTTTACTTTCAAAATCTAACTGTATAGATGTCTAAAAAGCTTGCTTATTAGTGTATGTACCAATTTTGAGTGTAAAATTGTATAGGAATTGTAAGATTATGACAGAAGAAATATATGTATCTTGTTTTTAGTATGTTGCCTTTCTCCACAATGTTTCAAATATTGGCCAATATAAGAGTTTTGGGAGATTGGAGGTGACATGAACACTCGCATGAACAACTAGAAATTGTGTTAGTACACTAAAATGCACTTCCTAAAACCTTAAATTCAAATGAAGAGCTATCAAACTCATTATAAAATCCACTTTGCAATTGTTGAAATGAAATTTTTTTGGATAAGTAAAAATTGTAAATAACTCCAAATTGACACTTGCGTGTTTAAATTTTCAACTGTAAAAATCATAAAAACACTTTCCTCTTTTCAATAGGATCATTTTCAAAGCAAATGGATAAGTACAATGTTTTTAATCTCAAATCAAGTGAAATTGTAAGCTTTGCTCAAAGTCAGGAAATGAAGTAAAACTAACAAACTTTATTCTTCTACTAGTGATATATATAATTATGCCTTTGAGGATCTCTCAAAAATCAAATATTTATTTTTCTCAGTGAAAAATAATTAACCTTCAATACTACCTATAAATTTTTTTAGAACAGTAAAAGGAATGGAACTACCCACACACAAACGAGCTGAAATTTTGGAGCAACCATAAATGGTCACTCAAGCAGTTAGGGGTTAAGTGTTGTAAACTGTATCCCAATAATGCATCAACTTCAATCCCATAAATCTTGACAAACATGTTCATTCCATCAGTGACATTTCTTCGAATGCTGTTGAATTTGATGTTCTAACATCAAGGAATTTGAGGCCACTTCCCGTAATCGTTTTAATTTATTATTCATACAGATTGAACCAGCAAAACCAGAGACATTATGAGAATGAGAAGTGATGCCTTGTATAAGGTCTGTGTACCTATAATCAACACTAAT